>OV884015.1:94046827-95246827 GCA_930367205.1 Acanthosoma haemorrhoidale | reverse complement strand
ATTAACATTTATATTCAAGAGTTGTTTGTATCTGATATTAAGCCTCCTGTTCCAATGATTTTACCAATTGATTCAAAAGTTCTATGCTACCTAATGTATATTACTGAAGGATTATTCTACAGGATTGCGTGTACTGCAGATTTAATGGTTGCTCATATGTTTATGATGTTCACTCTTCAACTTTCAGCTAATTTTGAAGTTCTTCGTTTAAGTTTAAAAAGTCTGTCAAAATTTGCAAATGACAGCAATGAAATGGTTCCAGATTCAAAAATAAACACTACACTGACAGTTTCCATAAAGCATCATCAAGAAATATTAAAGTATGTTGATATTGCTCTGTTAATTGGTTTCCTATAATTACTAGAGCATTAATAAAAAAATGTATATATTTTATTTCAGGTCATTTGAAAGTATAAAAATACTGTTTGATAAAATATTTTATATATTATATTTTTCAATGATGAGTGCTATTGCTATGAGCCGTACATTGCTTGTTGGAGTATGACAATACTTAAACTCAGATGATGTTTATTTTTTCAATATTTTTCATTGCTTATGTTATTTTTTTGTTTTTTACAGGATATTGATATAAAACAATTATTACCTCTATTTTCTTTAGAATTGTCATACATTTACATATTTTGCCACTTCATAGAAATATTCATTGAAGAGGTTAATAGTCTAAACTTTTTTTCATATGCTTATATGAAATTTATATGTGCATATATTTTTTATTGTAATGGGTTGTCATTCATTGTTTTAGAGCTCTAATCTATGCTTTGCATCCTATTCCACACCTTGGTATAATTTCTCCAGCAATATTTGCATCTCTCTCAGAATTATTATGACAAGAACATTAAAGCAACCTAAAATGTACTTTTTCATTGGTGGAAGTGATGTTTCGTGCTCCACATTTACTCTTGTAAGTGGACTAATAATCTGAAATCTAATTAAAAAAGAAAAGGGTACGCTAATTTTTCATGATGCTCATACATTTTTAGATACTGAATGCTTCAATGACATACTTCTTTATTAGCTTCATGGTGGGGAACCAAAATTAATTCACACTGTTCATAATGTAAGTTTAGTATGAAATTCATAGGTACAATAATAGTATATGGTATAAAACATTTTATTTTAATTACAATTTTAGAGAATATTTAATTTTAAACATTCACAGTACTGATACACATTAAAATAAAACTTATAAATATGCACATACGCACGATTATCCCAAAATGTTACAAGGTATTTAATTTTGACTATCTATGTATGTGATGAATAAAAATAAATTATTTTATTTACCTTGTTAATAACCTATTACATTATAAATAAAATTCAAGATGGTAGAAGATGAAGGGAGGATTTTCAATGTAAGATGTTTTATTTACAATAATAAATGTATATAATATGCTTTCTAATAGCACATTTAACCTATAAATAGTTATGTTAATTGCATTAAAAAGTAACTATGATTTATATCCACAATAAAATAGAAATACGGGCTATTACAAGTAAAACAGAACACAATTTAGAGTACTAAACTAATATCCTCCATTAAGCAATCCTAGGAAATGGGTTTATATCAGACTAGTGCTACAATTTAGGAACTATAATTGAGGTTTGTTTAATTTATATTGTGCTTAAACCAATTTATGGAAACCATGTGAAATACTCTGCTACCCTAATATCAGTTAAATGGCCATATTTTATTTTTCATGGGTTCATGATTTTATTGGGCTAATACACCCTTAAAAGAGTCTATTCAAGCTAGAAGGTGCACTATCCTGTCGAAAACCACCCACTGCGATATAAAGAAGATAAATAATAAATACATTTTTATACATCTAAGTATTATTAGATTCTGGAACCATTCTCCAGAGCCTTTGTTTAATGAAGCACATGCAATAACCACTTCACTACACGAGAGAGCTGTCATCTTCATATTAACCTGTTTCTTTGTCATTAATCATCAGCACTCAACAACCATATCAACAGCACTCAGCTTCATAAGTTGGACCACCCCCTCCTTCTGTACTATGCATTATTTTATTTTAGAGTTTATTTAAAACCAATAGGCAAAATTTTCTTAACTCACACACTAACCAAATATTGTGTCCTGATTTTGATTATTTACCTCCTTTTTAACAGAAGCATGTTTAATTAAATAATATACATCATTTATTATTGATCCATCTTGTCATTTAAAATTATTTTCTTACCATTTATTGATTCTAGTTTTAATTATATTATACATTTCTTCAAGTTATTTTTACTTGGATAATTAGAAGCGACTGCAAAGTGATTAGACAAATTATATCCCTCCTTTTGTAATGTGAACTTTCTGAAGTTAGTTTATAAAATAAGGCTGTCTGCAGAAACTGGACCAGTTCCCTCGGTCTTGAACCAGCTCTCTTTGCTACCTCGCTTCCAGTCTCTTTTATTGTTTGCGCCTTGAATTTCTTTCTCCTGTGTATTTGTTTGTATTCGTTTCTCTACCTTTAACTCATTATTTTAATTTTGTTAATGAGAATGGGTCCAGCAAAAAATATGATTTTCATGCTTAATTTATGGGGAGATAAATGCACTTAGGCAAAAATGTTTACAACCAACCATTTTTAAAGATAATATTACAGGCAATATATTCGACAGATCATATTTTCAGTTATCTACTTAAAGTTATTTACAAAATATAATTGACTGAGCTGCATCTCTGACATGTATTCAAACTGATTTGAAATTAAATATCGCCAGTAATCAGAGCTCTTATCTCCATTTTTACATACCTTAACATTACAAAATTAAATTAGGAAGTAGTACTCCTTGGGTGATTTTCTGTATCATATATTGTTGTGATATTTTAATGTTATGATTTTTAATGGTGTTTTTTAAATAAACTCGGAAAAAGCAAGTGTTGAAGAACGTACGAACAATCCGTGGTTCATGCCTATGAAAGGATGAACGTTTTTATTGTCGTTATATTAACTATTAATATTTTTAATAAAAATAATATCAATAATTAATATAAACATTTATTTTATAAACTACGTAAATTAAGCAAAGTATAAATATCCGAAACAACTGGCATTGAATAACCAGTTGAAAGATCAATAAGGCAGCGGATAGATGCAAGACATAGAACCACGAGACGTATGTGGACACACTCACTCTTCATCTTGGAACCAGCAGAGGGCGAGGCAGGACCAGGACTCCAGCCCAGGTAGCAACCCACGCGAGGTCATCCCTTTTCACTTTCACCCGGCACGAGAACAAAGGACGCTCAAGTAAGACGATCCGGATCACGCGATGCAGCTTAGAGGAAGACAATCGGAATCACGCAATAGAAGACGACCATCGAAGAAAGCAACACAAAGAAACACTGGCCAGTATTAGTATCACGTTATGAATAATTATAAGGTACCATTTTAATGTTAGATTTAATAGTATTCTTTTATTACGTACGTAGTTAATTTGTCTATCAATTTTTAAATCAATGTGTGTAAATAAAACATTATTCCTTTTGCCAGAAGTTTCCTATATTTTATTAACAGAACCTTGAGATAACGGAAAAGTTAAATATAAAGTTATAAATTATATGGAAAAATATATAATTAAAACATATATATAAATAATAAATATTTGAATAATATATTTAAAAGGGAAATATGAGGTTATTGAAATAGTCATTTCGTACACAACCAGATCAACAGCACTCAGCTTCATAAGTTGGACCACCCCCTCCTTCTGTACTATGCGTTATTTTATTTTAGAGTTTATTTAAAACCAATAGGCAAAATTTTCTTAACTCACACACTAACCAAATATTGTGTCCTGATTTTGATTATTTACCTCCTTTTTAACAGAAGCATGTTTAATTAAATAATATACATCATTTATTATTGATCCATCTTGTCATTTAAAATTATTTTCTTACCATTTATTGATATATATATATATATATTCTTATCTTATATTTTCTTAACTCACACACTAACCAAATATTGTGTCCTGATTTTGATTATTTACCTCCTTTTTAACAGAAGCATGTTTAATTAAATAATATACATCATTTATTATTGATCCATCTTGTCATTTAAAATTATTTTCTTACCATTTATTGATATATATATATATATATATATATATATATATATATTGTTATGATATTTTAAAATGGTGATTTTGAATGTTGCTTGTGTGGAAAATCTCGGAAAAATACGAAATTATAAGTCAAGAAGGCATCGGACAGGAAGTGAACCTCCTGAAAGTCGTCGAGGAGTGGGGATGAACCTCCTGACTGGTAGAGTGGAGTCGTTGGGCAGACACAGAGAGAGAAGGTGGCGTACCCAAGCTGGCCCCTGATGGTCCGTTTTCATTTATCAACATCAGGACAACTTTAATATCAACCAACATGAAGATAAGTCAGATCGAGCAAAGAGTGATATGAACAACGAGGATACCAACGCGAAGAAGCGCTGGCCAGCAAAAGAAGAAATTAAAAGTACGTGATTATATTTGTATATAAATTTTTGTTTGTAAATGTTAGTAATAATAAAATCAATATTCTTTTTGCCAAAAGTTTCCTAAAATAATTAACAGAACCCTGGATTAAAGTAAAAGTTTGAATATAAAGTTTTTTTTTTTTTTATAAATAATTAAAATAATGATAATTAATAGTGTAATAAGAAAATATTACAATATTTGGCGCCCGAGAACAGGCACATGTTAATATAGGAAATCTGGCTAAAGGATTATAAAGAGTGTCACGAAAATTGTGTTTTAAATTTGATATAAAGGTTAGGTCAAGAAGTGTTAAAAATTTGTATTTGTGATTAAGATTCATATTAATAGAATTCAGTCATGGAAAAAGATAAGCATAGTGTAAATATTAATCAAAATGAGCAAACTATAATAGATAGATACGTAGATAATAAAGAGAATGAGTTTTACAATAGGCAACCACGTGCTAGTACGAGCGTATCAAACAATGATCAAAAAATTAGTTTAAATGAATTAAGTCTGAAGGAAAGTGAGATGCAAACGATGTTTAGGTTAATGATGGAAATGAAAGAAACTTTAGATGAACAGAGTCGAATTATTAACGAACATAATCGATATAGTAGCGAAAAATTTGACGAAAATAATCGTAAATTAGAAGAAAATAAACGTGATTTGAACGAAAAACTCGATAAAATTGACAAAAGATTAGATATCTTTGAACAAAGATTACAAAATCCTTTCAAAGAATTTAATGTTGATAAAGAAACGGATTTAAAACCGGAACTGGGAAATCGGACAAATGATTTCAAAGAAGATAAATTAGAAACCGAAAGTAAACTCGTAGATTATGAACGGGAACTAATTAAAAATAATTTAGATACACATATTAATGATAATAATGACAGTAAAAAAGAAATCAGTGAACAAAAATTACAAAATTCTTTCAAACAGTCTGATGTACAACTGGATGAAAAAATACATCCTTTAAAAAGGGAAATTAAATTTGAGAAACAACAAACGGGCATAAATAATGAACCGGTAATTAATCCTGATGTAAGACAAATAATTAACCATAATGATAATTTAGAGATTCAGCAATTTAAAAATTCTGATTCAGTAAAAATTATAAGTAAAGTAAAAAGTATAATAGGTAAAAGTTTGAATTGGAAAAGGTTTCAATTTAACATTTTATATCATGCTAGTGAAATTTTCTTTGGCGAGCTCAATAGGAACAACATAAAAATAAACAAATGGAAAGAATGCAAAAATAGCTCCAGAGATGTTTTTAATACAATCGAATATAATTATAAAAAGAAAAGAAAAAAAATTTTATAGCTATACCTTATTATTACGAACTAATGGTAATCGGATAAATATAAAAAAGTAATTAAAAATAAAATAAAAAATTTAAAATTAATAGAAAAATCTATTATTAAAAATTGGCAAATAGGCATATGTAAAGTTTGAAAATTAAAGTTTATTATAGTGTAAAATCAAAGTAGAAATTATGGTAAAAGACATTGAAAAGCTTGAAAGTAAAATCAATTGAAATAATTTATTATTAAAAGAACATCAATCAGGATCATGTAAGAATTTGGAATTGAAGTTATTGTATTGTATTAAATAGGTATGGTGTTTATCTGGACAATCAAATATGTTAACATCTAAAGAAAAATTTGAAAATTTAAATTCATTAAAACCTTATATGAAAATAGTGTCAATTGGACACATGTAAAAACTTAAAAATTGAAGTTTATTCTAATGTTCAAATGTTGGTGTGTTTATTTGTACAATCAAGTTTGTCAATATGTTAAAATCTATCTAAAAACTTGAATTGAAGTTATTGTATTGTATTAAATAGGTATGGTGTTTATCTGTACAATCAAATATGTTAACATCTAAAGAAAAAATTGAAAATTTAAATTCATTAAAACCTTATATGGAAATAGTGTCAATCGGACACATGTAAAAACTTAAAAATTGAAGTTTATTCTAATGTTCAAATGTTGGTGTGTTTATTTGTACAATCAAGTTTGTCAATATGTTAAAATCTATCTAAAAACTTGAATTGAAGTTATTGTATTGTATTAAATAGGTATGGTGTTTATCTGTACAATCAAATATGTTAACATCTAAAGAAAAAATTGAAAATTTAAATTCATTAAAACCTTATATGGAAATAGTGTCAATCAGACACATGTAAAAACTTAAAAATTTGAATTTTATTCTAATGTACTAAAATGTTAGTATGTTTAATTTGTACAATCACGTTGGTAAATGTTAAAAGGTATATAAAAGTTTGAAATTTAAAAGTAATTAATACTTTATTATAAAGATAATGTCAAACCAGCAATGTAAAAACTGGAAAATTATAAATTATATGGCACTATAGTTAAAAAGCTAATATGTCTGTAAGGTACAATTACATTTGTGATGTAAATGGTTGAAATGAAATATGTAAAATTTTGGTGACACATAATCTGATTTTGTCATTTAGTAATAAGAAAATGCAAACTGTCAAAGTGCTAAAAAAGTGAATAAGTGAAATCAAAAGTAAAGTGGAATGAAAAATTTTTATCGACAAGCTCAAAAAATTTTTAAATCGGAGCGGACCCGAATGTTATGATATTTTAAAATGGTGATTTTGAATGTTGCTTGTGTGGAAAATCTCGGAAAAATACGAAATTATAAGTCAAGAAGGCATCGGACAGGAAGTGAACCTCCTGAAAGTCGTCGAGGAGAGAGGGATGAACCTCCTGAGTGGTCGTTCAGAGTGAGTCGTTGGGCAGACAGAGTGAGACGGTGTGGCGTACCCAAGCCACCATATAAGCCTTTTTCATTTATCAATATCAGGACAACTTTAATATCAACCAACATGAAGACAAGTCAGATCGTGCAAAGAGTGATATGAACAACGAGGATACCAACGCGAAGAAGCGCTGGCCAGCAATAGAAGAAATTATAAGTACGTCATTATATTTGTATGTAAATTTTTAGTTGTAAATGCTTGTAATAATTAAATCAATATTCCTTTTGCCAAAAGTTTCCTAAATAATTAACAGAACCCTGGATTAAAGTAAAAGTTTGAATATAAAGTTTTTTTTTATAAATAATTAAAATAATGATAAATAAATTAGTAATAAGAAAATATTACAATAATATATATATATATATATATATATATATATATATATATATATATATATATATATATACATTTATCACAATTGCCCAATAAGGCAGATTGTAATTTTACCACAATAAAGATTTTTCCTAATACAAAATATTGATATTCAGTCCACTATCACTTTTGTACTATTAACCGCAGAACTCATTATATTAATTGTGGCAATACCTCCCCTCTACAGATTATCATGGTTATACAACAGAAGAGTATTCTACACTTAAACTGAGTTAAATTTTTTTTTTTTTTTTTCGTTGTAGTTTTAATTTTGGTTATAATCATAATATTAAGAATTGTATAGTTAATGAAAATAAGAAATAGGATAAAAATAAAATGAACTATATCCAAAATATTTTATTGAAATTGTTGCATTTAAATGCTGATTGATAAATGTAAAGCTTAGAGCATCATACATTTAATTTTTAGGAATAGTTAGCTTGTGCTGATATGTGCAGTATATTAAAATCATTGGCACAGAAATAATTATTTTATTTTTTAGTCATGGAGTCGTATAAAGCCTTAAATTGGATTACTCCATCTTGGTTTGATTTTTCATAGTCAGGAACGGTCTCTTTGCATTTGTTGAACCATTTCGTGACATTAGAGTGCTTGGAGAAATCAAAACCTACAACCTGAAATAATTAAAATGTGCAGTTATTATGCTTTATAGTGACATCTTCTGTAATTTTGGAAATCCATATCTATAGAAACCAATAGTTATACAACAGCTATATGAAAATTATTTAGTACCTCTATGGTAGACACAGTTGAAACAAGAGATAAGTCAGCCAAAGTTAGGTTGTCGCCAGCAACATATGCAGACTTGGCTAGAAATCCATCTAAAAATCCAAATGCTTCATCTAATTTTTTCGCTTTTTCTTCATCATAAGGTGCACCTCCAAAAATAATAGGGTACTAAAACAGAAACAAATTATTAGTAATTTTTCATTGAATTAAAGGTATCCATATTTACTTGAGATAAAGGCAGGACATTGGGATGGAAACCTGCAAGCAGGGTTTATAATAGTACTTATTTAAAAAAAAAATTACTGCTTTGTTAGAACCCAATACATTTTTTATTTTAATGATAATATATAGTTGTGAAGTGCATGTGTGCGTGTGCATCTGAATTCAAATAAAAAACTTGTAACCATAAATACTCCATGGTTGTCTAATATTATCATTAAATTCATGACAAATTACTAGTATAACTTATCAAAATGGCTTACATAAAGTTCTCCGAATCTCAAATAGAGAGTTCCTACATCAAAAAATAGTCGTTGGTGAACAGTAGCTCGCTTTTTCGCATCTTTGGGATAAAGTGTGTCATCTTTCCCATACTGATCGGCAAGGTAGCACATAATGGCACGGCTGCAACATTAAAAATATAATAGAAAAAAAAAAAATCTAATGTAACTTAATAACAAATTAAAAAGAACATAAATAAGAAAAAACTAATACATTATCAAAACAAACAACAAAAATGAGGAAAAATAGAAATAATTTTACCTTTCATTTAGAACAAATCCATTGTCATTCAAGGTAGGAATGTTGTGTAGAGGATTAAGCTAAAAAAAAAAAAAAAAAATCAAATTAAAATTATTGTTATACTGTTATTATTTCCCTAAGAATAAGTTTTTTAACTCATACTTGTCTTTGATTTTAAAATTGTAACTTTATGTTATTAAAAATATAAAATAAAAACTAATTGATCGTTGCCCTGGTGTGCTATAGCAGCTGAGCAGCCCAACCGTTTTTGTTTTAAATAAATAATCCAGTTCTCTTAGGATGTATTGCTGGTTGTAATTAAATTAATTTGAATGGTCATTCCAATATTGTTTTTCTACAAATTAGTATATTTTAATATCACAGCTCAGCAGATCACACTACTATTACCAAGTTTTATCTTGATTTGCCTGGGAAAACAATAATGGATTAACTATTCATTTATCCAAGCCACTTTTCTGTTAAAATTTTGTCAAACAATTTTAAAGAAGATGAATTGTATAAAATATAAAAACTGAACATATAAAAATGAAGTTTGATTGAGTATTTTATTATCGTTATGTTTAAGTTCATTAATCTTATGAAACTTATTTTAAAATAAAAATAAATATACATGTAAAATTTTTCATTACTACATGTAAGACATCGCATCATTTATCATAAAAAGCTATACATACATGCTTATTTACCTTTATGAATTCTGGTGTAAGGTGCTCTCCCTTCATGAGGTCTGTTAGGCGGAGGTTCACGTCAACGCCCACAGCCCTCGCAGCAAGGAGGGCTGCCCTGCATGGTCCAGAGCCAGGAAGAAAGTATAAGTCGATGGTCATTTTGATTTAGAAACCTTGAGGAAGAAAAAAACAATTTTTTTTCATCACTAAAATTAATATTATATTTATAAGGGCAAATATCAATGCAAGTGAAATTCATAAAATTATATTTTCAAAAATTTTTAGATGCATGTATAAGAGAATAAACTGAAGGATGAAATTTAACGATATTAATAAAATGATGATGAGGTTTTCATTTCTATTTTAAAAGTGAAAAGTATGCTTCATAAAAAAAAAAGTAGAAGAAACTGTTGAAAAAAACAGTGCATTTAACTAATACTAACTTGAGCCTTTGATTATCTGCAACTGAGTCCAACAGACTACGATACTAGTCATCCGGTGTTGACTAGATTGATACATGGAATTGAAATTTTAAAGGTGTCACCTAAAGATGCTGGTTTGTTTTTAGTCAAAATACAATATCTCAAAGCGTGGCAAACAAAAATTGAAAGTGAAAAGGTTGGATCTTTCAAGATTTCTCACACCCCAGCCCGAAAAAAATTTTAGATTTGAAGTTCTAAGTTCCAACAATCTAAAGTCAAGATTTTAGCTCTTTACAATGACTGAAAAAATAATTTTCAATTATGGTGATAGTTTAACCCTTAATGTACGTATACTACCTATCCCATGATCTGTGCTTGCCACATGCAAAACAACTAAATTATAGGATGAACATTTAATCACTAATCAAGATTTATAAAACATATTCAGAGAGGAAAAAAATTGAATTTTTTATGCAAAATCTCAATATTTTTTGGCCAAAAAACACAAATATTACTGTTTGCAAATTATATTATGTAATTAATATGTATTTTTTTTTTTAAATCAATAAAAGGATTGCCTCATCCTCAGGTTTCTGGGATACTGTCAGACATGTGCATGTGCATTTGGCAGCTGGATATAATCTGTCTAACAGACTCCATAATTTTTATAAATTGCGGGCTCTTGTTTACTCAGAGAGAAATAAAGCACAACTGAGAGTCAGATATTATATGGTAGAGAAGGTGCTCAGAACTTGAACTATCTCAATGGTGTATGAGCATATTGTATGAGCCTGTCAGGAAGTATGCTCACAGACGTTTAAGAAATAAAATGATCCATTTTTTCCAACCATTGAATATGTTTATAAGAAGCTGACACGAAGAACTCAGACATCTGTCAATGGTATTTCTCCTTCACTTACTACGTCGCTATTTTTGTTAACATATACATATTTCAAAAAATATAACTTGGTTTATAACTGATGCAAATGAATTTCGCTAGCTTTATAATAAAAAATTCTTTGGTGTAAAATTGAAAAATGGTCATGCAACTGATTCTACGTTTAACTAATTTTTAGATATTAATTGTATAGATTTCAAACCAAAAACGTTAAGAACACTCAGTGAGTAAAAAGTTCACGCAACCAACCATGGACGTATTTATAATATAAACAATTGGTGATGAATTGTTCAAGTCTGATGAATTTTAAGCATGGCTAAGACAGGTTATACTTTATTTACTACAAAAAGTACGTTTTTTGTGTAAGCAAGACTTAAAACTGCTTTCAATCAAGTCCAACAGTATTTTGGTAGTAGTATTGTGTTTTAATATATAGCATTGTTTTTTAATATTGTGTTTTAATTATCGAATTACAATTGTAACTAAAAAAAAAATAGAGTTGAAATTATGTTTTCAGACCATAAGAAATTTAAATAGCCCTTTAATACGAGGGCGGTCTGAAAAGTTTCCGACCTAACAAAGCTTTTATTTATTTTATTATCATCTTCATGTTGAGGTCAGAAACTTTTCAGACCACCTGTGTAATAATTTAATTCAGAATATTTCTGTATATCTCAATTATTTGAAGAGCTAAGATCATCTTAATAATTCTTTTCATGTTATATTTTAGTTCCCACTCCTGAATATGCAGCTGATCTGTATTAAAATGACCATATTTTCAACTATACTTTATTCCAATAATTATATTCTAGAAGTTGATTGCTGAGAAAATTTTTTTTTTTTTATTTACCCCATAGGGAGAGGTTCTAAAGGCTCAATTCTCTGTTGCTTGCCAATGAATGTGGTAAAAAAAAAATGACTTACAAATCTTAAATTACAAAAATTTACTAAAAAACACTACTATTATGCTTCCATGTTTCGGTTAATATACAATAATGGAAAATGAAAAACCGGTCCCGTTTTCTTTCTTACTTTCAATACTTATATAAAAAAAAATTTTATTTTTTAAAATTAAGTTTTAGGAACACGCATCATAAATCACATTTATAATTCACTGAAGATTATTTTAAATGTTGAAATGTGGTTCGACAAATATAATCATGCATTTTTGATCAAAACATCACAAGTTTTTCATTAAATCGAAATAATTACAAATATTTGAGAGTTCCATGACAATCTATTGATTTTGTTTCTTCCCTTTCGAAGACCTATATTTCCTTTGTATATATGTATTATAAAAATTAAATTCAGTTTATATTGATGTAAAAGTACATTTTAGAAAAATATTAGCCAAATAAAAAAATACTGGCATGAGTGGGACTCAAATCGGGGACCACCGCATCATCCAGGGGGGCGTTACCAACTAAGCATCGAATTTCACAAGATAGTGATAAACATCTTTTACTTATTCAAGATGGTGTAAAGTCTCCATTGAGGCTTAGAATTGGAGTAATAACTCGAATGAACGCGAGCTCCAATTTCGAACTGTCTTGTGCCAGGAATGATGGTCGATTGTGGATTCTCTAAGTACGGTTTTATGACGTCCAAGCGAATTCTAATGGTCCTTTTTAGGCACTTCTCAACCGGAGAGTCACTATCAGCAAGAGGAGTGGATTGATAATTCGTCATCATCTTCTCCAGTTTTTGATGGAGTGGTAGCGGCTCATCTTTCATCTTGAGGGTTCGAACATTTCTTTAGGCCAATCCGTCGGTGGCCAGGGATAGAAAGTTTTTTCTCTATGCCGTTTGAAGTGCAGAATCGTTGGAAGACACCACTGGTAAATATCGAGGCATTATCGGAGTCAAGTATCCTTGTGTTGATAGCATTGCCGAAAGTAGCTCGATGGTTTTGTATGTCGTTCATTAATCAGCGGACGTGAGGACCCCGTTTCAGTATCAACAACGATTAGAAAATGTTTTCTACTGCAGGGGCCTGCGTAATCCACTTGCAGGCGATCCCAATTTTCAGCTGGTTTACCGCACGAGTGTAGGGAAACTTTCAATGAATTTTTCTTGACATGTGCCCAGATCCCTCGAGATCGTTAGAGGCATTCAATGTCACGTTCGATCCCAGTCCACGAACAATATCATGGGTTTCATGGAGTTCTTAGAGGATTAAAGGCTGGAGCGTTTTTGGGATGACAACCCGTTGACCTTTGAAAAGTATGCATGAATGAGTCAAATTCCGTTCATCAGGTCAATCTTGATTTTCGTCCTTGCCTTTTTCCGCAGTCCACATTCGTATTCTCCAATCCTATAATTTTAATTTGACTTCATAGTTTTTTTTTTTTTTAATTTCAAAACCTCTTTTATTGATAAGTAATACAATGAACAAAAAAATTATATGGTTACAGTTTGCTCCTCGTACTGCGATGCGCTGATGCATTCGAAGGAGGGCATAATATAAAATACGTTTCAATCTGTAGTAAAAAAGTCATAAACAGATCCACAACACTAGGTGATGAGGCTCACCTTCAGCTGAAAACACTAAACACTAAAAAACTAAAACCTATACCTAGAACCTAAAACTAAAGCGTTCCAGCCGTGACAGCGTCCTGCCATCGATGGGGGAACGGAGCGGGGGTTATCGTGTTAAACACCGGGTTTGTTAAGTATTGCAAGGAGTCGAACAATTTGATATGTCTACGCTGGATGAATTCATCCACCGAAGGCAGCTCAAATATCTCATGAAGCTCCCTGCTGCTCCGCAGCTCGAATGAAGTACCTCAGACCACTTTCATCAGTATACCATTCTGGAATTGTTGGATTTTCTTAGCTGCCGTATACGTCAGATAACGAAAAAGCGGTGCACCATACAGCAGAGTAGGCCTGAGTATGCTCTTGTATATCAACAGCTTGAGACGCAGTGATAGATTGGGGGAAGTCAATAAATGCGTAAGCCGGTAAGACTTTGTGCTAGTATGCTTCAACTTGTTCGTAAACTGGAGGTGTAACTTCATAGTCGAACTGAGATGAGAATAAGTAGTACTTGAGAAGGCGCGCTGGCGTGATCTCTGGCTAATTGGTTGATTGATAACGAGCTTGATTGTCCACTACCAGTTGAAACTTCCCCCCATAAATGTACAGGTCAGTGCTTCACATCGGGCAGGCCAAAAAAAATTTCCAATCTTTTTGAAGATTTTTCCACTAAAGTCACAACACCAAAATAATTACATAAGCAACGCCAAAACACTCGGCACCATTTATTATTTTGAGACGTCGAGACCTTTAATTTGATACTCTACTTAATGTGACATAAATATATTTATTTTTAATTACAAGTGATTGGTATTTTATTATTTTAACGAAGCAATATCTTCCCTCTAGCCAACTCTTCAGTGGGCAGGAAGCGTTTGAAACTTCGTATATAACACCTCTACACAGACTCGGGAGAAGGCTGTTGTTTTTTTTTTCTTTCATAGCCTCTTTAAATTTACAGATAATTATATATAATTATAGATTCTCAGGCGAATCTATTTACAAATACAAGGTTGTTGTAAGCTAGAAATAAATTATGCTATTATGCAAATATTTAGACTTTTAATATAAATTGACAATCAGGGACATTTCTCACGTGGTCAAGCTTGAAATCGAAAGGATCAGATACATATAAAATTTCTATTTATTTATTTTTTTCAATTCAGTTTATAGCTTTTTGATTGATATGACAGCAAATTACATGGGCATATATCCTCGCTACTATCTTTCAAATTTATCTCTGCTGATAATAGCAACCCACCAGCAGATGTAACATAAAATATCATTCAGTATCTATTGGCCGTATCTTTTGTAAGTATTTGATGTTTTTTAGTTCAATTAACAATAAATGAATCATTTCATTTAGTCTCCGTATAATTTATGCAACAGAATATAGGTTAGCTCTTAACTGTCGTATTTATTTTATCAGTGAATGGGAATACATAGGAGCGTAGATTGGACGTTGAATTGATAGTTAGGATATTGTGTTTCAAGATTGAGGCCAAATATCTCCCACTGAAAAAGTATTCCCCACTCTAGTCCAGCAGGTAATGTGCCTCATCAGGTCAGTTTGAACATATACAGGAAGGGTGTCAATATTGTTCGTCTATGCAGGTACGCCAGATGCGGAATTTGAGGCGTTTTGGACATTTGTCCAATAATGGGTAAAACACATTAGTGTAGTTTAAATCGATATTATGTGATCGTGCTTATTGTACTCTTGGTCACAATCCAGGGAAAACGTGACAACTCATTCTGTTTGAAATAATTCATACCGTTTTGTTGGTACTATTTTTGTTTTTTCGAAGCCTAAAACCATTTTGCTCAGTTTGATCTATAGTCATGGGATTTTATATTTTTGATAAATGGCGGAAGAAATATAAACAGCACTGCTAAGGGGACTCTAAACGGTCCATAGATATATTTCTCATAAGGTATTGGCTATCTCAAGCTTTAAAAAGTTTTATAAAATCAAGTTTGTTATCAATCTGAGTGAGCGTACGAAGTGTACGATTCCGAGCTTTACGCCAAAGTTCGCATATCTGTTCTCGTGGTTTGCACAGGGAGAATGCGTTGAAAAGCAGAACTTTAACGACAAAATTAACCATTTGACTTATTTATAATTATATTGTTGCCATAATAAATGTATAGTATATAGATGTAGATACAGAAAATATGCAATATGCCCAGTAGTTGAAGTCATAATCTGTGTGCCTTGTCACATAAAAATATAGTCGAATAACATTCACTTTTTTTGTCTTTTATTTAGTTTTGTTGCTAGCGAACATTTGAGGATCTGTTAAGATTATTTTCTAAAGAAACATGAGTAATTGTGTCCTAAATCTACGAAATAAGCACACAGTTTCCTCCCTATACATGATAAGTAATAATTATTTGTCTGGATGAATTTCTTAATTTTTCATAAAGGATGTAAACACCTTTTTTTTTTTTATGAAACGAGATGAAATGGTGAAAATCTTAAATTAATGACAGTTTTATAGCCAAAAACATGCCAACTTAAATCATATTTGAGTTTAAAAAGTAAAACGGGAAAAATCCCACTACTGTAGTGATACGATTTTTTTCTAATAACTGAATACGTGAAACTTTGTTTACACTCAACATTTACGTAATAAGGGTATTGTAATATTGCGTAATTTTTTTATTTTGTTTATGGACTCCATACGAGGACACACAAATTTTAACGTTGTTTGAAGTCTCCGAATTCTACACTTATTTTGATATTGACGTAAGGAAAGTAGTCACTTGAC
The DNA here is from genome assembly GCA_930367205.1 of Acanthosoma haemorrhoidale. Lineage (NCBI taxonomy): Eukaryota > Metazoa > Arthropoda > Insecta > Hemiptera > Acanthosomatidae > Acanthosoma > Acanthosoma haemorrhoidale. The sequence goes on along the minus strand of OV884015.1, from coordinate 95,230,337 downwards.
ATGTAACGCATAGCTTTGTCTTTTTTGCTCTCCTTCTCCTCCGACGGGAAGGACCCATCGATGTAGGAGAACTCCTTATACAGGAGCTCACGTAACTTCTTCACGTTCCTTTTGGGCACGATCATGATGAATGTTACGAATTTCGGTGGAAGTCCGAAGCGCAGAACACACTCGACGAAGACCCTGATAGTCTTGATGTGGAGGAAGGAAATGTAGATCTCGCTGAAGCTATGCTTGAGGGTGTAGAGTAAAGGTGTAACAAGCAGCGCGATCTTTTTCCTCAGGGATTCAAGGTGGGTCTGCTCATGCTTGATCCTTTCCTCGTCGTATACAAAGTCCCTCACTTGGAACTTCATTTCTCTTGCCTTTTCCTTGAAGTGGACCAGGCTCCGCTTGAACAGGGTCACGTTGAAGAGACCGAAGTCGGTATCTTCGTATAGGAGGTTTGTCGAGCGGGGCACCACTTCGTTATCGAGACTTTCATAGCTGTTATACCAGTCCTGATAGCTCAGCTTGGGCACCACTACCAACGCCGTCATCAGGTGTTCCGATCCATAGACGAAATTCTCCTTCTTGACGAAGTCAGAGATGTTCCTCGTGAGGAGGGAACCTTTCTCGGTACGTTCTATCGAAGCAAGTTCTGTTCTTGCCGAAACGTACGGTAAATAGAGTCGTTTTGTCTCATCGTTCAAACCTTGTACTTGCTTTTCTATCTGCTCTTCTATGGCTTTGATTGTCTGCCTATCTGTAAATCTAGACCGGTCCCATTTAAACTTGAATATGTATTCTGGAATCGGAACGCCATTGATTACCAAGAAGTGTTCTACGTCTTCCAAGACTTTTATGTCTAAGACATACAAATATGCATGTATAGTCTTATGCAGTATAGTTTCTACTGCGGCATCAAATCTGCAGAAAAAGATTCAAATTAGAATTTTCAGGTGGTTTCGTTAACTCCACTCCTAAGTATATAGGTATAACTTACTCGACATGTAGACTTTAGGGATAATAACCGAATTATAATGAAAGACATCCACCCAAAACTCCGTATCCCACTCCCGAATTCATTTCAGATATGATAGAGGTGTTTTTTTTTGATAGTACACAGTTTGTTTTGATAAAGATAGATCTATTATTATGTAATAAAAGCTACATAACCATATTACATTATGCACAGTTTCCGTTTGTGATCAATAAATGCCAAAATCCGTTTTCCAACACTCCAAGCTAACTGGTCCAGAGGTTTTATAATGTGTTGGTGTGGGAATTATACACTTCAGCCTTGACAAAGATTAATTTTTTTGCATCAAAAGAGAGCTTTTATTTTGATCACTTGTACTTCAAGTGCTTAAAGAGCGGGCTAGGGAGGGGAAATGAAATGAAAAAAACTTTATTCTAGGTCATTTTCCTCTTTACGATAACAAATAGAAGGAATATATACATACGAGGGTGGTCTGAAAAGTTTCCGACCTAACAAAGCTTTTATTTCACTAGCTTTTATTTATTTTATTATCATCTTCATGTTGAGATCGGAAACTTTTCAGACCACCTGTGTATATATATTATTTATATACGCGCAATAAAAGCACCAAGTACCAGATAAAGTAGATACGTAATACAATAATATTAAACCATAGGCTTATGAAATAAACCCATTTACCTTTCCAAATCAACTGAAGCCGTTAGAAGTTGGTCTAAGGTGCCGACACGTAATTCTGGCATTGGAAATCTATAATGTTCGCAAAACTTTTTCGAAACAGCTTCCACCTTAAACAAAATTGGTGTTAAGTTAGCTTTTAACTGCTTCCTAGAGGCGAGTAAGTTTTCAAAACTAATGTAAAGATTCAGAATTTTGATATCCGACAGATAAACACACGATTGCCATTTAGTTCAGAATCAAATCAGTCCCCGTCAGTTTTAGAAGCGTCCGTGAAACCTTTTCACAAACATGTATTCATATCGGTCATTGGGAATTATTGAGTGCAAGTTCATTATCAAATTAACTATAAATTACTTTGATTTTGAAACCGTTATTTTTTACCAACATTTTTAATTCAATATCCGTAATATACTTTGAATATCAACGCAGCACCGCGATAAACTTCTGTAAATGTGGAGGGAAAGGAGCGCTTTATAGAAAAGCAGCAGCGCATTGGTTCATACGCTTCAATGCTAAATCCAGTCTTCAGGGCCCACATCAATCGCCTTGCATTTAATGGTGATGAAACAATTTTAATTTGTAAGCGAAGGGATTGTTGTACCTGACTAGTAGGTACAATAGTGTTATGTATAATTAAAACTAATAACTATTTAATATAATTTTAATCCTTATCATGTAACCATTTTTTGTAACCTTGATGTAACCTTCATATAATTATACTTCATGTTCTTGCCCCAAGCCACGTGTACCTTATCAATTATTTTATTACCGTTTTTATTTCCCTATGATTTATCTAAACATATCAATTGGCGACGAGAAAAAACTGATTAAACTATCCGAGTTCAAGTTCGCGGACATTGCCGGTAGTTCGTATTCCTTGTATACGCGGTAAGTCGTAATTTTTACCGCGAGTGCTTTTCCGTTGTACTTTTTCGCTGTTTTATCCGTTTTCTGTTTATTTATCTTTCGAATTAATTATCAAGATCATCAAGAATGGATGCAAAACAATTTCAAGAATTCATGAGTGTGCTTACATCAATTCTAAGCTCTCAAACATCAAGTAAACAAGACTCCAAGCCAGACACGAACAACCTCGCGAATGTGAGTATCTTTGAAAACTTTGATTCAAAAAAAGAGAAATTTTCATGTTATATGGAACGTTTCGAGAATTATTGCACAATGAAAAATTTAGTCGATCCCACAAAGAAAGCTCAGCTCTTGTGTGGTTCTGTGGGTAGTATACATTACAATGCACTCACCGTATTCCTTGGACCAGAAAAACCTGTCACGTCCCTTGAGTATAAGACACTTGTTTCTAATCTCATGACCATGCTGACCCCTAAACGTAGCGCAATTGTGACCCAACACTATTTCTTGAACATTACCCAGAAAGAAAATCAGTCGATTTCCGAATTTGTTGCTGCGTTACAGCGAGACATAGGAGATTGTGAATTCAAAGTAGAATGTAATTCCGACTCGTGTAAAAATTCAGAGGGGAAGAAAACAAGTATCTCGGTGAATGATATTTTCCTCAGAGCTCAGTTCATTCGAGGATTACGTCATAACTGGATAAGGGAACAGCTTCTGCAGTCAACTGTGACTGGTTTTGATCAAATTTTAGCCAAAGCCACTGCACTAGAGGCCGCTCATATTGAGAGTGCGGAATTTTCAAAGCAGTCTAATACAGGTACTTCATCTTTCTCTAGTGACACGTATCACTTATCTGGGTCATCAAATTATCCACAAAGGGATAGGAAGTATCAATTTCGAAGAAAATCGCAAGACCGTTTGTCCAACCGCCCTGATTCTCGTAATAAATTTCATTCATCAGGAGCCAAATATAGATCCCACAGCCGAAATAGAATAGATTATAAAGCATTAGGGATTCAAGACCTATGTACAAGGTGTGCTAGAAATAATCATAGACTAGCAGACTGTCGCGTTGATTATGATAAAGTTCATTGCACGTCATGTAACCGTAAGGGACACGTTTCACGAGTTTGTATCACCACCCTGTCACAAAATAAAAAACCTAGTTACGCATCATCTTCAAATGCAATTTCTCACGTCAACGCTGAACATCAATACGGCATTTCATATCTTGTAGACCTTTTCGAACTAAACCCCGACTCCGATAAATATATCGTTACCGTCCAAATCAATGGAAACCCCCAGCTCATGGAGGTCGATTCAGGAGCAAGATTTTCTCTTCTAAACGAGGATGATTTTAGGAAATTGAATTTGGGACTAGAAATCCAACCAACAAATGCCATTTTTCGAGCGTACTCAGGCAACGAAATTCTTCCGAGAGGAAAAGTTGAGGTAACCGCCACATATAAAGGTAGAAAGGCGTGTGGTGACCTGTATATTGTTCCGTCTGGCCATACAGCATTGCTTGGGCGTCAATGGATTAGGGATTTAATGATTGAATTGAGAGAAATTGATACCACCAAAAACCATATGTCAAGTGTACTTGCGGTGGGCTGTGTCGCTGCGCCTGGCGAGATAATAGCTGAGTTCCCAACTGTCTTTGCCGAGGAAGTTGGTTGCATTCCAGATTATGAAGTTAAGTTACAGCTACGACAAGGGGCAAAACCTAGTTTCACAAGAGAACGCCATTTACCTTATGCTCTACGAGAACGTGTTGAAAAAGAATTGGATTCCCTGGATGCCTTGTTACCAACCAAACCACACTCTTCTCAGTCAACGCGAGTTACCAGAAGATTTTTTCATGTGGGGGAGAGAGTGCAAATCCGTGTCTTCAAAAATAAGAAGCCAAAGTGGGAGTTTGGTGAGGTGACGCAAAGGTTGGGTCAACAACATTACCTTGTCCGCCTGGACGAATCAAGGAGAATTTTCAAGCGTCACATAAATCAACTGAGAAACACCCTTGTACAAGCAAAAAAGACTGTTTCATTTGGCCCTTCTCAGTCTTATGAAATTCCTCGAGCTCCAGGTCCACCTCAGGAACCTCACAGTCAATTTGCACCTCATGATCTTCCAGACTCATCTCCAACCGAGCCAGCTTCAGCTGTGCCTCCTCATGATCTTCCAGATTCATCTTCAACAGAGCCTTTTCTTCAGACTCCTCTATGTCCTATCAACAGACCTGTTCGTCAGAGAAGACTCCCAGAAAGGTTTCGAGATCCTAACATATTACTTCAGTATTGATGTCCCCTCACAAGACATATACTTTTTGATTCATGCTACTATTTTTAATGTTAATAATTCTTGAATAGTGGGGGAGACTGTTATGTATAATTAAAACTAATAACTATTTAATATAATTTTAATCCTTATCATGTAACCATTTTTTGTAACCTTGATGTAACCTTCATATAATTATACTTCATGTTCTTGCCCCAAGCCACGTGTACCTTATCAATTATTTTATTACCGTTTTTATTTCCCTATGATTTATCTAAACATATCAAATAGTTTTTTCAAATACTTAAGTAAGTATATTATTTTTTTTTTTAAATAAACTAGTCTTATGCACAAGGATTTTTGTGACAACCCATGCATATGCGAATCGTCACGGATGTGTGTGAATCGGCCATACTGAGTCATTCATGGTGGGAAAAGGGAAAGCACATTACCTCACCTTTTCTGCATTGTCTGTTCGCATTTCGGAATCCTTTTTGTTTTTGCCAGGAAGGCCCAGGAACCAGTACTCATAGCCGCTGAGCTCTGGTGAATACTGAATTGCCCCGAGAGCGGTCTGGGACATTTCTCCCCGTGGACAGCCGGGCTCGCCCCGGTCAACGCCAAGCCAAGATCAACACGTGAAAATAACCTCACGGGAAACACGTGTTTTTGAACACTGACATGTTATTTCTTCAGACATATGATTGTCGCTTTCTCGACCGTTAGATATTATTTTTTTATTGACTGAGCCACTCTCATTCAGCTATGGACACTACGTACTCAACAGACTTTTTAATTGCACAAAGAACTAGGTACCAGGCTGGTGTAACACATGTCGACACTTGAATGGAGGTTCTCATTTATAGTTAAGTGTAGTTTTTTCCACTGGAATGTTTGGTAAAAGGAGTATAAGTCATAAATGAAAAATTTTCTCTAGACAATATTTTATTGATTCTATTTTTTTTAATAATAACACTTTAATTTAATTTAATGATTATCATTATCATTATATAATTTTTTTTATTATAACCAAATCTGTAAAATATTAAATATTCGATGATACATGACTTTTACTATTTTGATTTAAAATCTGTTGACTTATACTTCTTTAACCAAACACTTACTTTTATAACTTTTACTCGTGTTACAACCAGTATCGTGTACTCAGTAAATTTGTATGTATTTACTTATGTATCAGGCATTATTTCAACCACTCCAATGACGCCTAAGTTCTCAAAAACAGACTTTTTCATTTACTTCCTAGTGGTTTTCTTTTCTTTTGTTCCCGTTTAGTCTCCCATATTTCGATTTCCGCCTATTGCCTTCGATTTCTACTTGTTTTCGGCCTTCTTTCGGTTTATTGCTGCTCTTCTTTCTTTACTTTTCAATAGATTCCCTGTAATTTTTTCCATATTTATTTTGTTAGAATTCACATGATAAGATTTGATAAACCTACAAGTGGAACTGTTTCCCTTTCATAATCATTTCTTTCCTTGTCTTATACTTAGAAAATCTTATAATACTACACATATAAAAAAAAACATTAATTATTAATTTATAATACAGCAATCAGCTTTGCAGCTTTTAGAGACTTCAATGTTTTCTTAATTCCCCCTTCGCCTTCACTCAATACTTCGGAAAGTTTGGAGGATAATCTACTTCATTGTCTGTCATTTCCAAACTTTTACAGTCAAGCGAAATTGTACAAAATACAGCAAACACTCTTGACAGGTAACACAAAGAGGCGCAGCTCCTCTGTTCATCAAGAACGGGTAAACCCCGGACCAGATCCTAAGCTACCCAGACAGGAAGAGAAGTCAGTTAAATGAAACGGGTGTACCACCGCTAAACAAGGCTACCGATCCACGAGTCCCCTTCACCCAGCGGCGGCCCCGCGCCGGCGATCCCGTTACAGGTCCGCCTCTCGCCTCGCCGACCACAGAGAGTGCAAGGCCAGTTGGTGTCCTAGGCAACTAGATACAGTTGCAGCAGCAATGCAAGCATACCCTATCATAAAACTTACTCTGCACATCTGTCTTGTCAACATCATACATATGTCGTAGACTCCTTTGGCCAATTATTGCAATTTGTAATACGACACAAGTTGGGAAAACATCACAACATACTGATTAAGCGCTACAGAAGTTGAAAATGGCCCAGGAAATACCTAAAGCATACATAGTCGAAATGTCCTTAGTAAATCTGATGAAAATCTCACACCTCTCTTTTGAGACTCGCCAACCTGAGCCGATGTCCTAACAATGTATTCGTATTTTAAAGAGATTGTTCTCTTGTCAAGTCATTAATAATAATGAAGAAAGGTTTGAACTCTTTACTGAATTTAAAGGTTACATACTGTTCAGCTGTTGACGGGTAACATATGGCATTTACACCAAATGGTCTTTTTTACTTGAAGTACACAAAAACACATCGATCCTCTAATGGAAATTATCTCCAACCGACTTCCATACAACGTCATTCCGATTCGACAAGATGTAAAATTATCCTCAGACTGCATTTTTTGATATAACGATCCATGTGAAGCTGACACAGCCTGCGCCAGTTGCCGGAAGCCCGGACTGTACATTCCCTCCAGACCTCATTAGACCTTCCGCTCTCGCTGCAGCACGAACTCTACTCATGGAGTCGGGATGATAGGGCGGGCGATCCGGATCGCGCCGACCGTAATCTACTTCCAGTAAATCTATGATGAGAGAAGTGGAGACAGTCATTAGTCTGCAAGATCGGCAGACTTATTCCATATGATAATTTACTTGAGTGAAAATAATGTTGGGGTAGCTTTTGACAGCGACATTTGAAAGCAATTACGAACCATTTTCACCTTATCAATAGTTGTAGGGCAAATTTACACCTAACCAGCTTGTAAGCTAGACATATAGATCACAAAAATTTCTGTTTGATAACACAACTCATAAAAATGACACACCACCATTGAGGAAATAATGAAAGATTACCAAATGAGATGTTAGCATCTGATATTTAAACCGCTTACTCTTTCACATGCGAGGGAGGTGACAACCGTGTGGATTTGGGAGGTCTTTGGGTTTTTTGTAAATACCGGATGAATGAGCGAGTGAGTGAAGAATTGTAAATATGGTATGAATGAGAGAACATTGACACAATTACTTACTGTCCAATAAGACAGATTGTAATTTTATCACAATAAACATTAGATATAAACATTTGTTTTTATGTTAAGCACTTACACAGATCATTTTCTATTTGTTTTTTTGAAATCATGATTTGAATAAAATTACAATCTGCCCTAGAAGAGTAATAGATAATTGAGGACGAAAATGGCATTCATACCGTAATTTTGTTACTAATGATTTATTTATTCATTTATTATTATGTCTCCTGACATATGTGTTTTAGTTGTAATCTACCCCTTGTTATAAGGAATTTAACCTTAAGAAAGAATCAAAAAAAGTCTAATGAAAGATTTCGCAATTGAGGAAAAAAATAATGAAATAAATCAAATAACCCTTAAAGATAAAAGGGCTTCAAATATGTTTCGTTAGTCTTGCACTGAGAGTCATAAAGCGTTATCAATCAATGGCATTTATAATAGTTGATAATGCTTGTTGATTCATGCCCGGATCTATCTATGCAAGTGGCCACACCCGTTCAGTTGTGCAACATCAAAGCGCAGTACATGGGTTCCCTGGATCGTGTGGGATTGAAATGTCTAGGCCGGCACATTACCCACGCATGGATCAGTTCATGTTATGCACAGATCAGGAAACTGTCACAGCCAGTGTGAAAATAGTTTCAAAAATTACATTTATAAATCATGCACTGTTGTGATATCGGTTGATGTGAAAATTGTGTTAGTTTTTAAAGTTGATTTATGGGCGAGGTTTCGATGTATTATGGCTGCATCGGGTAGTTCAGGTGTGAGGGTGGAAGCAAGCTGTTGACTGATTAACACGCATTATATAAACTGACAGAAGCCGTCCATAAATAAATTTGGTGAAAAACGAATATTTTTCTTTTATTAACATAAGCCAATATTCCTTAATAAGATATCCAATCAAATATAAATGCATGACTCATTATGTACTCCCCCTTAGAAATCTATTAATTTATTAAGTTAATTATACATATTAAAATTATTTGAAGCTCCAGCTCATTACGCAAGAAACTTCAGCACAACGTTAGAGAAAGCAATCTGGTGATACAACGCCTTGTTTCGATCCTCGTTCAGTTCTATAGAGAAAAATCTATAGCTTTGTAGGTCTTCTGGCCGACTTTGACTACGCTAGTTTAAACAATTTTTTTTTTTCATTACACCAATACGAGTGGAGCACAAAGATGAACTTCAGCAACCGTAATCATATCCGATATAAAAGTTACTAAACTTCAGTAAACGTCCGTCTGTCTGTCTGAACTTAATAATCAATGCTTCATTCCATGCTAAAAACCTGGTATAGAACTTAATTTTGAGGCATAGCCTCGGCTGGTTACCGATTAAAACATTCTTTTGGAAATCATTAACCACGAGGTACATGATCGCATAAATCTTTTCAAAGTAAGCAAATATATCAAATAATAGCAATACTATGACTAACATCATATAGTTTCCTTTTGTTTAACAATTTAGGTTCGTACCGAAAATCTTCAATTTATATATTTTTTCGTTACATCATACAAAAGAAATTCAATCCACAAAATTTTCCGATCAGGATGGCAATCACATGCAAGACACTGTGCAGATGCATTGTGCAAAACAGCGAATCCGTTGTGAGGTACAAAGCAGGTGGCTGAACGACAGGTGTTTTTTGTATCAGATAATCGCTGTGGTGAAACATCTTCAATTGGAATGAAAATATGTTTGAATAAATACGGTGTTGATTTTCTGGGTTATTATTGGCGTGTGAATAAAACACGTCTCACCTATTCACAAATGTTTATTTACCACACAAACCATTCTCTTCTTTTATCCGTTTCCTTTTGAGCTTTTCAATGTAGCGATTCCTCGTTCCATCTTTGTACCATGCGAGCATTGTCGTCTTCTAGATGCTGTTTCCCACGTTGAGTCCGAGGTCGACAATATGATCCAGGTAGGGTTTTCCTAGGTCTCTCTCGAGGGTGAATTCCGTTGGATCAGTTTCCTGGGTATCCTCTCATTTTTTTTATTACTTCCTTCAGGGCAGCAACCTGTAATTATTCTCTTATCGTTTCATTTCCGAGCCCTGCCCACATAGTTTTTCCAGCAACTAAACGAAAGTACTTCATCTCAACTACGGTCAATCTGCTTGCTTGTCTATCTAAAATGACCCAGCTCTCCGCTTGACTTCTTTTACCTTCAACTGAGTTGCTTATCATTTGATACAAAAGAATCAAATAAAAAATATCCACAAAATATAAAATATGTATGAATACAAGGAACACAACAAATAAATGAATAACTGTGGCGAATGAATAAAACAGACTTTTTCGAATAACCAAAAATTATTTACATTCACTTACAAATCCTTTCAACACTGACTCGAACCAATATCCTGTGTCTAAAAAATATATGATAAAAAGCGTAAGTGAATTAAAATTATAATTGAAAAGTTCATGTGATATAGTATACAATGCGTAATTTATTACTGTGAGATAATGGGGCGAATTTAACATAATGATATTATTACAATACAATGTACCTCACCGGGATTCTACTCGCTCCTTACAATTGTGCCATAAGCGCGTAATAAACACTAATGAAATGACTTTAGTCGAAATTATTTAAATATGTATGAATATTTGAAGTAAACACCCGTATTTGGATACTCTCCTCCAAATTGCTAAAGAAAAGAGAAGAAACCAGCTAGCTGTTATAGAACATTTACAACTATTATTTTTTTTAAATTAATTAATCACCGGTAAAAGAGAGATACAATAGCAGGATCGGGATTCGAACCTAGAACCACTGCATTATGCATTATAGTCAGGGGTTGTACCGCAGAGCTATCCTGTACAAGTGGACGATCTTCCCAATATGAATCTTCATTGGGTAAGGTCTTGCAGTGACTTTAAGGCCCTTGCCACGGTGAATACTGAAGGCTGACAGCAGCCTCATAAATTCGGGCACAAAAATAGAGCGATACCTCCGTTTTCGTGGCCATTTTGCAAGGAAATTATAATACAAAGTCTTACCGCTTCACACATCTGCTGACTGCCTCAAGATCATGATCATGATGTATGGTGCACCGCTTTTTAGACACCTGACTGAAGCGACAGCAAAGCGATTTCGAAACGGGATATTCATGGAAGTGGTCCGACATACTTCATTCCAGCAGCGGGTGAGCAGTGAATTCCACGAAGATTTTGAGCTGCCTACGGTGGATGAGTTCATGCCCCGAAGACATATAAAATTCTTTGAATTGCTGCAGCTCTCACCAAGCCCATGTTTAACAGGATCTCCCCATCGATGGCAGCAGGCAGTCGAGGTGGGAACGTTTTAGAATTGTGTTAGTTTTAGGTTCCCAAATATATAGTCCGAAGGGGAGCTCCATCACTTGGTCCTTTGAGCATTATATACGATTTTAACAACAAAAAGATCTAATTTTGATAAAAACTGCTCATATTATATTATTAACAAATTTAAACTAGGGGTTAAGAAGGAAAAACATCAGGGACACAATGCCAATATAAGGTATACTTTAATGTATCTTTTTCATATTGTAAATTTAATTCTTTGCATAAATCCCACCAGATGTGTTATATTCTCGATCCTATTAGTATATATTTTATTTGGCTGGTAATTAATAATAAGTGGAGAAAACTACATCATAAAGTGACAATATTATGCTGTTATACTATTTATTTTTTTAATATTAGGCTTATGGCTTTTTATAATTGTATGACTACTACTTTCTAAAAATGTTTTGTTTTTTTCAATATTTTATGATGATTAGCGTATAGGTTTTAATATGTTGGTTTGGTAAAACTCAATTGTCTTAACCACAATGTAATATTTAATTTTCTAAATAAATTTATCATATTTAGTATAAATGCCCCATTGTTATATTACATGTACTTAATATATATTTTTAGTTCGCATATTTTCGGTAGTGAATCAACCATGAAAGTGCTTAAATATAAATAAACATTGTAGGCAGAGGGTACATGACTACATGTTGAGGAAATGGTGTTGGGGTGGACAGGTCCAGTGCGGAACCTTGGCGTGTTCATGGTGTCCTTGTGGTGCACTAAGTGGAGGCCTTAGTTCCACCATTATTAAATATCTTCAATAGAACATATCGTTTACAAAGTTATAGACTTTAAAAGAGACTACACAGAAAGATATTTATTACAATTTCATTACATATAGATGTTCAATGATTAGAACACATTGAATACATTATTACTTTTGTTATACTGTTCCTTTGTTATTATAGGCTTTATCTTATCTAATTACAAGTTCTATATGGAGAGTTAGTTGGTAATAAATATATAAATATGCTGTAATTAGAGGGATATGTTGTTTTTTTTCCTTTGGTGATCGTAAAAAGTTTGATTAAAGACTTTTTTGTAATATATTTTGTTGATTTGAATAGGGGGAATTTTCGGAAAAACATAAGTGATGAATGTTTAATATATGTATCTATTGTTGTCATATTTAATAACTTAATGTCTATTTTCAATTTTAATGTAGTAGTCGATATTTCCTGATATCCTAAAACGAGGGTTTAAGAGAACTTGATTTTTTCTAAACACGCTATAGACAAAGCTGTAATAATTTTTATTCAGGAGAAACGATCGATGTTAAATAATAACAGCACTATCGGCTAATGGAGCTTTCCTTTGAAGCTGAATCGCTCAATTAAATAAACAGAATAATGTCAAATTGTCAGATGCTAAAAGAACATGACAAATCATAAATCCATATGTGAAATGAGAGCTCCATCATGTCTGAACGACATCTCTACTGTGTTAAGAGCAGTCTGAATAAACGATTTTGGTATTTTGACCAGACTATAATGTGTATTTCCTTGAAGAAACGACCCACAGCATCTTTAATAATAATAAATACTGTAAAATAATAATGAACAATTTAATTTGTCCACTTCATAAATCTCCTGAAAATTTTGAAGGATCGATCCACAAGTTTCTGGTAAATTATATTATTTTGATTTCGATTATGATTATTAATTTGATAAAAATTAGCCCACTTTCAAGGGAATATGTTGGTCATATTTCAAACTCAATCCAAGGAGAAAAGAAAAATCTACAACTCATCTCTATATAGTTAAGACATTAGCAAATTATTTCAAATATGACAGCCTGTTGGAACCAATTGCCTTCTTGATAATATTTATGAATTATCTATGAATGTGAGCTGTAGGTTAGGAACTTTCGATTCGGCGCAGGAAGTAAGTTGTGGGCTTAGGCGTGAAAAGACGATCTTTTATTTTAGAAGGAACCTCTCAAAAACCTCTCTGCCATCTTAAATTTTATGAACGCAACAAAGTATTTTTTTTTAAGTTAGTAAACAATTAAAGACCGGCCGACAGCCAAGATTATAATTACCCAAAAGATGGGTTCTATGGCGGCTAAGCGAAGCTATTTCTGGCCACCCCCCACTTCGACACCCCACAGTCCTGCATTTATCAGCCCCGAGAGTATACTTATCATACTCATGCCGCATTAGACAACACAAAAAATGGTGTTGTGAGAAAGTTATAAGCTTAAATAACATTTTTTTTTTCTTTTTCTTTCTAGTATAAGCCTATTTGACATAACTTCGAGTTAATAATCTTCTGACTGCATAAACGGTTTTTTTTTCCTGTCTGATATCAAATAATTCTTAATTATATATTCAAATTTTAATCATCAGAAGTTATCTGAGGAATTCCAGTAAACTTAATCATTCGTTTTGAAGAATAGTTGTTACGTCTAGAAAAGTTAACCATCTAAATTAGCCGATTAGGCTGGCTGTGGGTAATCTAGACAGTTTCGGTTTAGTATAATTTAATTCTATAAAATTAAATTAAAAGTATTTAAGAAAAAAGCTAGGATACCTCCCTTATTATGTTCAAAGTAGCAGTACTCATTTGGGGAATTTCTTTGGGTTTTTTTAAATTTAATTTTATTCGCTGAAAAGTTTTGAGACTTTGGGATATGTTAGTATTCAACATGACCAAGACAAGCCTTAATTATGACACGTCACCTTGGACAAAATCTTTTTTCTTCGTATGGTCATTACGACTCCTATGCTTGTCCCCGTTTAAAAATAAACGTGTTACGTGTTCCCACGGTATTGCACTTAGCTGTGTGATTCACCAAAAAAATGTTATTTTCTCCTCGAATGTAGAGAATAGAAGATCAGAGGATGTGAGCTTCCGGGTTGACAATCAAGATTTCGATGACCTTAATGAGTGTGGAAACACTTGAAACAAAGTTGTTTGTCATCATATCAATCTGTCCAATGATGTAACTAAATTATTTTATCTACTCGAAGTTACAAAAGCGGAAAATGTACAATCAACATTACTTTTGGCATTAAGAAAAAAAAAGTTTTTTTGGGAGAAAAATATAGATCTATTTTGAGGGTTTTCTAATGCTAATTTTTAACCGCCATTTTTTTCACAGTCAATTCAAATAGGATTTACGACGATACATAAAGTTCAAAACTATAGTAAAGAAAATGTATCTTGACAATTTTTATTATATTTACCCTATTTGTTAAATGAGACATTAAAGGTATTGTGTCAATGCTTCTTATTCTATTTTTTACATGATATTTCTATTGCATACTGACAATGATTCTCAATTTATAGAGAGTGAAAATGACAGAAGTGTAACAAACAAAGATTCAATGAAATATATGAAGAATAAAAACGAAGATGCATTAGCTGTTGAACAATATATAACATAAATAGCAATCAATCATATCGTATAATCGTATAAGCTTATGCTGTCAAATAAATTCAAATACACCTATTTCACACAAATGTTGTAAACAAAATGGTAACTTTGATTGAAAGGATTAGATGCACATGGTGTTCGAGTGCTCTGCAGTCCCACCCAGTTGGAGTCCATAAGTCATGATAGGTTTTAGGATGGCTTCATAGATCAGTGGTTTGTACGGTTAGTTGTGGAAGATATAATTTAAATTTTTGATTATCATTCTGCGCAGTTGTCCATTGAGTTCACAAAGAATGCTAGTAAATAAATTTACTTACACGATTATGGACACGCCATGTAGCCTAATGAAAACTTTCAGAGAATTAAATCTGATGCGGTCTAGTGGTTTCAAACGTGTTGTGTCAACATCACATTAATGTTGATTGCTAAAGTTCAGCTCTCTATTTATATAAAAAACTTTATAGTCACATTTTGCTTGGTTATAAAACTATGATTAAAATATTGAAGATATGCTTGATCCACTTTCTTTATCATTTTTGATCATTGAATTAGAACATTTTAAATGTTTGGCCATGGTTTGGTATGCTCCGCGATGGTGAGTCAGAGGCTCGTGTGAATAACCTTGAGTGTTGAAAATCGTTCTAGCCTACACCTTTCATTTATTTCCTTGAGGTAGGTCTTCTAGGTAACCTTGCCACTCAATAATTTTCGGCCTCAAAGGACGTTAGTGTCATTTTAACGTTTGAATAAGTATTTAATAACCGTTTGCTCGAATATCTAAGCCATTAAATATGAAAGGAGTAAGAAATTCATTCAAAAATGTATCATAGCTGCATCATAAATGAAAAATATTTCGTCGAAGGCATAATTAGTTCACCTGAAAATAAAATTTCACAACTCAATATTTTCCCTATTTACTTATTATATCATAAAACCCATTAGAAAACTTTTCCGAAAAAAAAGTTTTTAAGGTATTAAGTAAATTAACTACAGATACATTTTAATCAAAGAGGATCGACAACTTTTTAATAAGGCATAAACAAAGTGCTAGATCCGGTCGGAATTATTCTGAATATTTTACATTTTATGTAATTTTAAAATTTAAATCCTATTAGGCTGAACTATAAATGAAAATAAAGTACATTTATTGAAATTCACAGTACAAAAAAAATTTTCTTATACATTGTTCTGGTAGTTTTAGTATGTATAAATCCACCCCTAATGATAAAATATTGACATCCTATAATGAATACCTCTAGTCTCCAATTTATATTAAATAAAATTTTGAATTTCTTCCAGTCATTCATTCTTAACGTACGAATGCACTTTAACAACCAACAAGTGTGTAAAAATCTGTCCTACTCATGCTAATGTATCATATAGAGGGCGACCATTTGTTTATATATCCATCATTGTTTAGTATGTTTACTAAAAGACTTTAATTTTAGCATTTTAATTGTTAGTAATTCTTTTTAGTTTTCTAGTCTAGTGTAGAGTTACCGAGCCCACACTCAATACGATGAGGAAAACTGTACAGAGATTGTGAGGTAATTTTTAATCTCTTTGAGAGCTCTTTTAGATAATGTCATTGTTGCTATCAGTAGGATTCAGTTGTCAAGGTAACCGATTGTTGTTATTAGAATGCGCAAAAAATTCGTAACTAGATCCAATAATTTGCACCGAGTCATATATCATCGACAGTCGTCATTGCTTGCGAACAATCCTATCTCATGCCTTGAGCCTTATCACCTCCAATTAGTATCTTCTAATGTTCAATAATGTTCTCATTTTCAATGCAGCGATAATGAATAAACTATATTTTCATTGTTGAATAAATGCATTGAAAAATGGTGAATACACAGACAGGGCATAATCGAAAACAGAACACTTCTTATAAACATTGGGGTTAGCATGTTTACTGTAAATGTTAGGATTAGTTGGCAAAGATCAGTGGCCATTTGTTTTTTGTTGGTAAACCAAAGATTAATTTTGATTTATTTACACCATCTTAACATTTCTAGCCTTAATTATTAGCTGTACATATAAAATAAATAAAGTAAGAAGACACAACATCAATGGAGCTTCTAAAACCTTAGAAAACGAACGTGAAAAAAAAATGCTTGGAATTTTGAGCCCAGAATTTTAATTTAGCTTAAGTAAGAGTAAAACAGAATCATAGTAGAATTTCAAATAATTATTTTAGTTATTCAACTTTCTTAAATAATTTTAGTTTTAACTTATTATTATTACTATGTTATTGTGTTTTTTTTAATTATTTTTATTGAGGAATTTTTTACACTAGTTAGGTCAGTAATAATGTCAATAATATTTCTTACTATGATGATTTTCTTGGCGAAGTATCGACATGATAAATATTTATTTAGGAAATTGTTTTTAATTAAATATTTTCAAGAGACCCTATTTTCAATTTATAAGTTAAACCATCTCAATCACTGAAAAATATTTAAATTGTTAAACGTTTCCATTTTAAACACACATTATGAATATTTTTGGAGAAAAGACAAAATCAATATCAGTATGTTTAGATATAATAAAGATGTCGGGTCGTCACTAGGGAGGTGCCTGATCACCCTAGCCCTGGTGACAAATGCGGATTGTTCGAGTTTATAACATGGACCATCGTTCCATGACGGCGTTACTATCTGACTCCATTTATGATAGGTATGTGCCCCGACAATGCACTATGTTCAAGAGAAGAGGTACAGATGTTTCATAAAGAATAAGTTAAGTTTTCAGAGTTCGAGTGGAAACCAAGCAAGCGTCACCGAGTAAAGGTCGCGAGAGACTCTCGAGAGCCTCGCGAGGAGACTGACGAGGAGACTAAGAGACTGACTTCCAGGGCCAGGAGCCCTGGCTTAAGGCGTCACCGAGTAAAGGTCACGAGAGACTCAGAGGCTGATGAGGAGACTGACTAACAGGGCCAGTAGCCCTGCCTTAGCGAGGGTCTAATCCAGGTTGGGGGCTGTGGACACCTGTGGTTCTGTACTCACGCTTAATTATCCGACCCCTCGCCCCCATGGAGGTAGAGAGGCCCCCTAAAGGACTGTTTATGACCGCCAGCTGGTGACCCTTTCTCGTTTATGACTGTTTGGCTTCTGCCTTTTATTGCTTAACACTTTTACAATTATTTACATTTATTTATAATACATTTAGATCATGTTATTTTACTTTTGCTTACAATATATATGCAATAGAGTATAGGGTGATTTACCTTATGTAGTTGTCGGTCGCTACAAAGATATTAGTTTTTTTTTTTGTGTTGTTTTTGTTATTATTTGTTGTCTTGACTATTTTGTTGACAGCTGTTTATATCTTTCATAGCAGACGGAGTATTTCTTAGAAATCGAATCTTGTTTAAAAAACAGAGAAATAAAGCAAAACTATTCAGAATCCGCGTTAAACCCCAGAATTGCTCAATGAGGACAACTTTCCTGATGAGCACATCGCATGTGCCTCTCAAGCACTTACTGTGAAATCTATCAAGATAATCCATCTCACGATTTCTTGATTGTTGATTAAATAACGGTCCTACGAGATTGCACATTATCCTGATAAATGAGATGAAACGTTTCTTGAGAACTTGTGGGTTGACGGAAATGATATGTTGTTTTTATGTTGTTATTATTATGTAACACTTGGTAGGTTTCTTGTAACCATATATTTTAAACATATATCGTTTTTTATGTATTATCTGTTCATAATTGTAAGTAAAATCTATCAGTTGTGAGATACTAATATCAATTCATCAACTACCCACACTGCACTTATATGCACATTTGGGTAGTGTTTCTTTTGTAATTAACTGTTGTAATCAATCATTACCGATCATGTTGCCATGCTTATCACCTACATTCTTGTCTTGTTATTAGACCAGACATATATAGTAGGTCGAAACGTTGTTCAAAAAAGAACTTGAAGATACTTAACATCTATTTTTCTCATGCTCACGGCCAACAATGAATTAAAATTTTTGATAGCTTAAGAACCCCAAGAGTTTAGAAAAGCATTTTATGAAACGTTCAAATTATCACCGGGGATGATCTAAATAAATTTCTGTTCTCTCATTAGGCTGCTAAAGTTTTATTAAACTCACCTATGCAGGAATCCAAAATTAATGTTGGATTTATAGACGTAAATAGAAGAAATCGATTGAAAAACTATCACAAAAACTTAATATTCAGAAATGCACTCAAAAATAACGTACCAAACAAATAAAAGTTTTTTATGATCAAACATCATTATGTCGACCAAGAGCTAAAAGTCGCCGCACAGATCTAGAAAATGGGTCAACAACGGAGAAAGCAGATTGTTTTCTTTAGTTATTGGTTTGTTAGCTGTTTCTGATTAGAACTCCTAACTTGGAAATAAGAAAGTAGGCTGGGCTGGAAGTGCGACTGCATGTACAAGTCAGGTAAATCAACTTAACTTGAATAAAGAAAATAAATAACATAAACATTTTAACTGCTAGCAATAAAGGACATACTAGCTGGGGTTTGTTTTTTATTACGAGCATTTTATTGCAAGAACTGGCCTCGGCTTTCTGAGAAAGAACGATCTACTTAAGATGCTCAAGAAGTATCCTCAATGAATATTCAAAAGTTTTATGAAATATTTAGAGTTTCTTGACATTTTTTTTTCTTGTACAAAACAGCTCCTGTATTTATTTGAAATCCCTTTAGAATTTCTACTAAACAAAAATACTTTTTAAATTCAAACATTTGATATTTATTACCAAAATTTTGAACGGTAGATTTAGTCTCTTGCAAAAGGAATTGCAGTAGTGGAAAGGATATTTGGTCTGTAGTCTATTTCTCTTTGATTAGGTCCTCCATGTATGGCTTCAGTCTCTTCAGTGTTTAGTCTCTTCGAAGTATCTGCATTGATCATGGCATGATGGACTGCCGCGATTGCTAAGGTTTCTCCGAATTTCACTCCCAAACGTCCATTTCTGTTTTGAAATAGTTTGGTAAATCATCAGTTTGTATTCCAGAGAGAGTTCTTTGAAGCTTCGTCCTAACATTGCCTTAAATAATAAAGATTTTCGTTTCAACGATCCCCCTTTGTTGTGTTTGTCATACTGTTTCTGATTTTTCATGTCTGCCATTTCATGGCATAGCAAGTTTCGTGATAGGGGGGGGGGAGGGGTGAATGCAATGTGTGTGAATTTGTACCTTCTGAATTTAATTTAAGAAGACCAAAAACTTAACATAACCGCATGTCTGGACAATGTGTAGCAATAAAAATTCAACATGGTAGTCGAAAATCGAAAATTTCCACTTAAAAAGACACAATTGTGAACAACTATAAAAAAAGTATTATCAATGCACAGTGAGCATGTACATCTACATCAAAGTAGATTAACATTAACAGACTAATTTCAAAGGCGCCTTCGGCAAAAAAAAATTAATAAATGAGCAACCTTACGCGCACCCCTAAGTTTCAAAAACGTGACCTTTAACTAAAGTTCATAAATTCAAATATGGACACTATTCTGGATCTATTTTCACGAGCCAAAAGGTTTTACTAAGACTAACAACAGCATTAAGAAATGTCTAACCGAAGTAAAACAAACCCTATAAATAAACATTTTAATTTTGTGATGTTAACTGTAGGGTGTTGTTAGGGAGAAAATAAAACAGCACATTCGTTAATACATCAAATTTATTTATGATACTTTAAATACTAAACTTCCTAAAGCCCTAATGATTTTAACATTAGTGATATTTTAGTTATATAATATTCTCGATAACGGTTTTATCTTAAGTATTTTATTCAGGTTTTAGCAATTTTGACTCGGCCTTGAGAACGGTACTGTAAGTTGCCAAAAGTGCTTGGTGTTATGAGAAAAATAAATTTGGGGAATAAACCCATTAGTTTTCTACCTAAAAACATACTTTAAGAGATACTTAGAAAAAATAAATAAACAAAACCACCTTTTAAAGCTAATCAGTGGTGTAGCTACCAATAAATACTTTTTGCAAGGTAGTGCTATGTTTAATTAATTAAACCTTGCAGCACCAATAAAACAAAAATCGATAAGATACAGAGATTAATCTACATTGGATACTAAAGTGTTTTAAATTGTGTTCGCAACCTTTTAAATCGTTCACGTTTTTCTGTTTGATATTTTGTATATATATACACTCCCTGTCAAAAGTTTAAGACCACCATAAATATTGTAATCTGGTCTTAAATTAATTGGTTCAAATATCATCATGTAACGATTCCAAAGACACTCATAATTTTTGTACAGTTTTATTAATATAAAAATAAAATGAGGGAGTCATAAAAATATGAAGTGGCCTGCACAGTCTCCCGATTTCGACCCAATCGAGTTGCTGTTAGAAAGAACTAAATGGACAAGTGTGAGAACATAGTCCAACTTCTCAAAAACAAGTTATGGGATTCTACCAAATTGTTGGGGCAATATGAGAAACAAACTCATTAAAACGATGCCCAGGAGCAGAAAAGACTGTTTTAATAAAAATATGTGATTGTTACCAGAATTTTTCTTTACGTTATAATAAAAAAATCATTGCAAATCATACCTAAAGGTTGTGAATTTTGTTTTATATCTGAAAGAGATTGTATTAAAAATGTTTAGTTTAAAAATAATTTGTTTTGTTATAATTTATCCACTCCAAAAGTGGAACACTTTTGACAGTCAGTAATTAATTCATGAAGAATAACAAAAATTTTTAGTGGTAAAAAAAAAAAGAGGTCTGTTTCTCGGATTAGTTAGATGGAAGTGACTATTTTGCCACATCTTCCAATATCATATTTTAGGACAATATTCAAATTTCAACGAATCATAATCGTATCAATTAATTGATCAATTATATTTCCAAAATTAAAAAGAGGTAATCAGTTTTAAGAATATTTTAGGCTTCTAGGCAGGGGGGGGGGTAGTTTAATTTTGGTTAAACTATGTGAGAATGTCGCAGAAAGAAAGACTATTGAGATTATAAAAATGACAACGCAGATCATTTCCTGTTCTTTCCAAGGACTGTGGGAGTAAATGACCATGTTAATGTCATAACGAGAAGAATAATTATGACCCAAAATACAATTGACAAGCTTAGATGATTGTGCGTAGTGTAAACAAAAAAAAAGGTGGGAGGAGGAAATTATCAAGAAGTATTGAAAGTATTTTACTGAATTGGGAGGGGGATACGTGGGAGGGACTTATTACTATCTATAAAAATTGATCAATTGAGAAGAACTTCCAGGCAAGGATAAATCGAGCAAGGAATAAGAATGGAATTTAAACCTAATTTTCCCTGAATGCCAAATGAAAAAAAGGTGGAGAATCGTATGGTCGTGTGACATCGGAATTTTTCAGGGGGGATGAAGAATTAGAGATCACATTGTGCGAGGCGGATTAACAAAGTCATGTTTCGATAAGTCACAATAGGAAATTATACAGAAAAATATAAAATAATTTTTGACATGGGAGGAAACCGTCAGAATTCTCAAAACTTACAATATAAATTGATATAAGACTTGTTTGTCGATGGAGAATGAAACCTTATTTGCACATGTAACATTTTTGTTCTCTTAGTTGAAACTATTCAAAAATGATTGTGTAAAAGTTTCGGTAAATTCCATCATTCTTATGGTGCAAGACATTCAATAGGGCTAACAAGATATATGTATCATTTTAATTAGTTACCAGTAATGGGGAATAAAATATTTTGTTTATACTACATGGTATATCTGTGTCTGAGACAGTACGGTATTTAGGCTTCCATCTCGACAAAAGACTGACATGGAACCCACACACGAGACTAAAAAGACAAGAACTAAACAGACGCTTTGGACAACTGTACAGACTACTTCGAAGGACATCCCACCTCTCAATAGAAAACAAACTGCTTATTTACAAGGTTATACTTAAGCCAATCTGGACATACGGAATAGAGCTATGGGGGACAGCAAAAAAGTCGAACATCAAGCGCATCCAATCCTTTCAATCAAAAGTCCTAAGAACAATAGTAAATGCGTAAATAGTAAATATTACGTCAGCAACAAAACCCTTCACAATGATCTGATTATACCCTATATTCTTGAACTCATCCCTTCCAAGTTAAGTAAATTCCATGGTGACCTATCCAACCACCATAATTCCCTAGCAGAGTCATTGCACTCCACCACTCATCCCTATAATCCTCCTCGGAGACTTAAACGGCAGTGGCCTCGTGACCTGCTATAAATAAGTGACAGTGGGAGTCCTGGCAATGGCCAGTTTCTCCAATCATGTCCTGAGCGACTGTGGCTCTCGCGCTCTTGGTCAGCCTCCGCTGGCTCTTATCCAGTGACGCGGCTGAAGTAGGGGCGTGGGGGACTCCCCAAGACTCCGCTTCCTCCTTCGCATGCGAGGGAGGTGACAACCATGTGGACTTGGGGGGCCTCTGGGCTGTTTGTAAATATTGTATGAATGAGCGAGTGAATGATGAATTGTAAATATGGTATGAATGATGACACTTATCTCAATTACTCATTGCCTAATAAAAGGCAGATTGTAATTTTATCTTAATAAATTTTTGTTCTCTCTCTCTCACTACATGGAATTAGTAGAGGGGCAGAATATTTGTCATTTGATGAGTTTTTAGCAATAACCTGTTACCATAGTTACCATGTAGAACTAACAAACACGACCCAATGTTGGGTCATGACCCTTAAGCCGGGAATTACTTCTGTAATCCATCAGCAATTGAACGGAGACACCCACAATGGCACCTATAGCTCAACCAATTCAGACTGCTTGAGGCCGGTCTCTTCATGGGAGCTATCAACCTTAATGGGGATCGATGGAAGACATTTATACGCTTCATTGAGCTATAGCCATCAGTGTTGTAAAGAGAGGTACAACATAAAGCTCTGCTGTCATTGATGATCTATAACGTCAATGAAGTATTTGAAAGGGTAAAACATCAAAATAACGGCTGTGCCTTTCACAATTCAACAATTTTTCAACAAAACTATTCTGGTAATAAAATTACCATTAACAGTGACTATAACATAATAAAAGAGAGGTTTTACACAAGTCATGACGCATATGTAAAAAAAGTCAAATATCTAAAATAAGAAATTTATATCTCTAAAGTTTCATAAAAAAAAAACAAAAAACAACTTAATAAGTTAAAATTTAATAAATGCGCTATTATAACATTTATTTCCGAACAATCAGGAGAATGATAAGATCTACAGGCATATAAAAGACATGTCCATTGACAGTTGTAATTTGAATAACGAAAGCACTTCGGTAAAAATAAAGTAATCTATTGCCAGACAAACTTTCATTGATTCAAAATACAGCTCTCAAACGTTGTTATGAATGAATCATCAAGTAGGTAACATATTATTCAACATTTAACGCATCATTATGAAACATTTCAAGCAATAAAGATTGCATTTAGAACAATGATATCAATATGACTGACTATAGCTATTGTTTACTTTACATAAGACAAGTGCAATGCAACTCATGTCATTTTTTTTTTAAATGAAGCCAGATCTATTGTTAGTGAGTTTTTTTGTCATATAAATGTTTGGTTGTTTCCATAGGAAATGTGAGATCAAATTAGCTTTTATTGTTTGAATGTTCGGGCTCTTTCTAACATGTTTTTACAATTTAAAAAAATTAAACTGATTATTTATTTGAACGATAAAAAAAAGTATCAGTAGAGATATATTGAATTGAAGTATTGAGCTAAAAAAAAATACTGATTCGTATCTTTTGAGTCGTAATTATAATCTTAATCAAGCTATGTCAATTAATTTAATTTTATCATTAGTACTTATAATGAAATAGAAAGTCTCAAGTCGTTTCTGTGATCGCTTAAAACTTTTTTATTAGGGTCGAATAAATTGATTTAAAACTAAAAAAAAACAAAAAACCTTTATCTAATATATTAGTTTTTTTGAGAATCTGTTAAAATTTAACCTTTGTATAATGTTAATATCATTTTGTAGCCTAGAGAAATGAAGCGCAAATGGGTAAACACTCAAAGATCAGTTCGAGGACATTACTTGAGCAAATACAATAGATGTTATCAAAGTTGAAGGCTCAAGTCAATTTATAGGCGGATTAGTGAGTGTAGAGACAAGGCTTGTAGCAATTACATCCCAAGCTGTAATAAGATATGATGCGCTCACCTGAAGAATGAAGGTTGTAGGACTGTCTTGCTCAGATGGCGGAGCGAGAATGCCGGCGGGTCCAGTCCCGCCCTCCCGTGACGCTGCCCGAGGGTCTTCGGGTGGGGGGGCTCTCTCACTTCTGCCTTTCCCTTAGGAAAAGCAGTCTGGAATGTGATTCCGGGAATTGTGACGACGCGAAATAATTAAAACAGCACAAGCAAAATTGTGAAATAAATTTCGTATTTATATTGTGTCAAGATTTTTTCAAAAAAAAAAAGCTTGAAGTCTCTCCAGAAATATCTAATATTATTAATATGATATTAACAGTCGGCGTTTTGGCTATTATAGCATTTTCTGGACTTTGAATTAGATAATCATTAAATTGTATTAATTATTATCGTAATTGCCATTTACTTGGAAAATTAGTAATATAATTTTTATAGGTAATTTATTCCATTGTATTTCTTTAGAGTAGCAATTTTTTAGGATATTTGATGAAATTTAATGATAATATTATTCAAAATCCGGAAGATGCCAGAAATAATGAAAAATTTGCTATATGTGATTATATAAATAAACATAATTCAATAACAATTATCTAAAACAGTTATATGTCAAGCCTGTGTACAAAAGATATCTTTCAGAACATTCATCTCAAGGTTTTTAGCGAATTTATCTTTGAGGCAGATGGTTGTGCTTAAGTATTCTTATGGTATGTAAATAATCAACAAATGTTTATGAACGTACACAAAAAATCCCACATCATTACGTTCATCGAACACAACTCCTAAAACACAGATCTGTAGCGACCGCTAACTACTTAAGATAAATCACCCTATACTCTATTGTATATAGGTTGTAATATGTTGTAAGTTAATTTAAACAAATGTAAATAACATTACCAAACCGCAAGCCATATCAGTGTAAATATTGTAAACAATATTGGAATAAATCTCTTCCTTGCGGACGATGGTCACCTGGGACCCTACAAACTTTACCTTGTAGCGTCTCCTCCAGTGACCCAGTCTGCCTCTCTCCGGTTCACACTCGCCTTTGGGATCCGGACGGTTTTCGCCTACCCTTAGATACCGAATGCGAATTCGTGGTCATTCCAAAACCACATAAACTACCTATAATACCTACCCTATACCTCTTCTCCTCCATTAAGAAAGTGTCCAGGGCATAGCCTGTTCAACCCTCAACTTCGTCACTAGGGCTACTGGGCACCCCTTCGTTACTAATTGAATTGTAATGAAGCATGCACACTCAACTCCTGACCAAGGGGTTAGCTGGGTTATAGCTTAATTACTAATATACTAGATAACTAAACCAGCCAAATGAAATTATACAAAACACTCCATACTGGTACTACATAAATAAAATTACACTGGCATGGTTGGGACTCGAACCCATGATATCCCCAATAACCAGTCGTGCGCTTTAATGATTGAATCTGTTTCATATTACAAATATAATGCCATTAAGTGGTCACACAAACCCTAAGAAAGTATAAATTAATAAGAATGGTAACAATCCGAACAACAGTGAGACGCACCTGGGAATGATATTACTTTTTAATTCCTAATCTATTTGTTACTGGCAACCTTTCTGTAAAAAAAATGAGTCAATATTACGTTAAAAAGTAACTCTGTTAATGTATAACCTACAGTATATATAGTTCGTATGTGATACTAGGACCGATACTGTCAAAGATTCTACTACATAAACAATACATGTTTGCCCTAAAGGAGTATTGTTCTAGATTATAAAGATATTATTTTAATATGAAAAAACTTATTTAAATGATTTACAATTGAAACCGTTGTTTGCGTACTTACTTCAAAAGAAAAAAACGAACCTAAATGTGTTAGAGTAATTTGTATAAACTTGAGAAGACATTTAATCCTTAGACGAAGAAACAATACAATAAATAGTCATATCGAGTCCTCTCCTGAACTGTTCAGAAATTATTCATTTTTTTCTGAGCGAACTGTAACGGTCAGATACATGTCAAGTTCGTATTTCAGCAAGATTGAGTCACGCTGTCATTAACTGCGACCCTCAAGACTCATGTTTGGGTACTTTTACATTCTTTGCTATGCATTTTTTGTTTAAATCGACCTTAAAATTTCATTTTAAAATTTCATCTCGTATTTCGGCGTTTCGTTGGTATGACACTTTTTACTAAAATATGTCATTTATTACCATTTAATTCATGAGCTGGGTAATGTTATTTTATTTTTTTGTTCCATATCCCCATGTTACAAATTTATATATGCACAAAATATAGATTCTACAAACGAATCTATTTACAATTGTTTCATTGTATTTCCTGTAGCTTGGCCATATTTTTATATTCTAATATACAAAATAGTGATCTGAATTGTACAAAAGTATAATGATGTACATTATACATGAATGGACTGAATTTATTAAAAGTGATGGGGCTCACCTTATTTATGATAAACTAATTTACATCTAACAATGGGTACTGTTAGACTCGTGACAATAGCCAAAACACGCTCAAGGGATTACGCTTCGCCCAGAGATAATCAAAACAATTATTACTTGTGAATGGGCCAATCCAGTGTAGTAACTGAATTGAATTAGTATTGATTAAATACTGCAAATGAAAGTAACCTTAAACATTTTTTTCTTTCGGCGTAATAGCTTTTTTACAAGTAAAAATTGTTTCATTGAATTTTCATTTTCTCCCGAAGGTTAAAATCGGGACATCAAAAATAGCTGGATAATATTTCTTATCCCTTCCTTATCAGTTTATCTTAAAGAATGTTTAGTCCACGTTGTATGATTGTGAAAAACTATTGGCTATTTTTTTATCAAAAATAAACAGTGAAGATGGCGTTTTCAAAAAAAAAAAATATATATATTAGTTACCATCTAAAATATCGAGCAAATAAAAAACCATTGATATCTACTTGAACGAAAGTAAACGTCTATTGTTTTGTTTTTTTCTCGAGGCATTATTTTTTTAAATATAATTTTTTTTATTTCGTTACCGCCTTCAATGAGTTCTTAACCATAAAGAAACAAATCAGAACAATAAATACTGAATAAATTCTGAGCGTGCGAAACGAAACGGAATCGACTTTATGCTTTTTTTTGTTTTATTTTTCTTACTCGCCTCCTTAGTTTATTTTAGTTAATATATTTATTTATTTAATAAAAATTGCACAACGGCAGAGAAAATGCCACTGGGTAATGGTAGATCATGGGCTGGAGGATCCTTGCTGTACCCTTGGTGAGGAATCTACCGATCTCATTAGTCCATCAGATGCTCTGGAAAAAGTCTGCCGATTGCTGTCCGTCTGCTATGGGAGATCCATTATCTACGTTTGATTTCGTCTTGTTCGGAGGATATCAGTGTGTGCTGTCGGGTTCGATACGTAACACGGTGTATTTTACCACCCTCGTCAACGACCTCGGTCGGCCTTACTCCATCTTCATGGCTTGTTGCACCATTGATCATCACCACTCAACTCGCGCCGGAGCTGGATATATAATTTTAATGTTATTGTTAAAAGATATCTTTTTAAACATACAATACATAAAAGTGTTCTCGTTTTTCCATAAGTACTTTTTTCTAGAACTCGCTAAAAATAAATAATACGTGTGTGGGGAATCCCTGTCCATCACAATTCTCCTATTTCCTTCCTCCAGTCAGGAATCGTCCACTGTTACTAGCCATTCTTATTTTCTTTCCAGCAGACAGCATCATTCATGTCAGCAAGATACACAGTACTAAATTAAGTTCCATTCGATAAAAAACTTTTAACAAATCGAAGAATGTTTAGTCCACGTTGTATGATTGTGAAAAATTATTGGCTATTTTTTTATCAAAAATAAACAGTGAAGATGGCGTTTTCAAAAAAAAAAAAACATATATTAGTTACCATCTAAAATATCAAGCAAATAACAAACCATTGACATCTACTTGAACGAAAGTAAACGTCTATTGTTTTGTTTTTTTCTCAAGACATTATTTTTTTAAATATAATTTTTTTTTTTCGTTACCGCCTTCAATGAGTTCTTAGGTGGTTCAACGAGGGTACAAAACGAGGTTGTTCAATGAGGGTAAAACGAACCTTGCAATAACACTTAATTGTCAGGAATACTATTTCTTCGACGGAGCAGCGGTGCAAAATTAAGCCTTTGCCTTCATACGCAACTCATAAATACCATTACCAAAACATTTAAAATACCTTGAGGTAATATTAGGCAATCAAACAAAAAAATAAAAATACAAAAATGACTGATTTGATGTGCATTCTGTCAAATATGAAAAGTATGAAGTGTAATCAGGAGTGTTTACAAAAAAAACCTTTGTTTTGTAGTATATACTATTTGAAAATATATCTGCTGATGATTGATTATCAGTAATCGCAATCATAATTTATGTAATTATAGAAAAAAAAAATTTTGAGGAAGCATGAGGCCTAGTTTCCTTATCTGGTCAGCTTTTTTATTTAAAGATATGAAAAAAAACAACATAAACCATCAATATTTATTTCTTGCTAGTAACAAGAAGTTTTTAAACTTCTTTTTTTTTTTTTCAAAACCAGAGTTTGTAAAACTGTGTGTCTGTTTCTTCTGGCCTTTGTGGGTAAGGCTCATACATATGCATCGAAAAGGGGTGTCCCCTCTCTCGCTCAAGGTAGGGTCCAAAACTTTTATGTAAAAGCAAAACTTTCACATAAAGTATACTATGTGAGAAAAGTATACTCATCTCAATAACATTTGAGTGCAATTAATTATTAATCAGTAGGTACTAAAAATAAAGGTTTTTATAGAATTTTGTGTGGGATATAAAATTATCGATATTAACGTCCTGATTAATAATATGTCATTTGTGTTTCCTTTTCAAAAACTATAGTAAAAAAAAAAGTCATTAAAGCTGTTATTAATATCCTGTTCGCAAATTGAACACATTCAGTGTCTTTTTTAGAGTCACTGATATTTGTCAGGTAGTTTCATTTGATTCCCCAAGATGATGCTAAATAAAAAATTAATCCCTTGAAAAATAATGAAAAGTTATTATTAAATTACTTAGTAATTAAAAAATAAATATTTTTCTATCATATTAGTTAGGGTAGCAAGTTAAGTATATTGAAGCCTTGATTTAAAATATGAAATATTTGTTGTGCTGAAGTCTAAAATTACATTAACTCATTAAAAGTGCATTGGACATTTTTTGTCTAAACCTTGTTTTGTATATAGAGATGATATTGAGCAAAAAGGTTTACTTGATGCTCCAGAAATATTGAAAATGGAAGTAACCCTACAAAAAATAATGAAAGTTCAATTATTAATCAATTAAATGTAATTTAAAAAATAAAATGTTACTAACATATTCACTACTTAATCAAACTAAAGATCTTGAGGTCCTGATTACTAATATTTACTATGTGTTGGAGTTTATAGCAGGACTGTTGTTACAGAATTCATTAAAAATTTTAATACATTTGTTTTAGCAAATGTAACAAAACCTTCAATTTTGTGATCCATTACATTTGATTTGATTTTTTTTTTTGGTATTCACTTGCTAGTAGCATAATTTATTGGTGATCAACTACATCATATTTTTCATTATCTAAAGAAATTCCTATTTAGTTAACAAGTAGCAGCTCAACCCAATCCTTCACTCAATGAAGGAACACTTTGATAATTAGCATTCTTGAAAATAATCAGTGCTAAATTGCATTCAGAGATAAGACAAAGATTTCACTAAATTGACCCAAAGAAACTTTTTGAAAATGAATACAAATAAGATAAGATACCAGATAAGTAAAAAATGAGAAACATATAAGCCAAACATCTGAATATATAAAGTAAAAAAATAAAAATTATTTAAAAGCATTCCAGTAAAATAAATTTATGGCTGCAACATTCTGAGAAGTACCCTCCTGAAGAAAAAAAAAGAAATTCGATTCATTTTAGCAATATCTATTTAATTTTAGTCACTAATGAGTATACGTGGCCACATTGAGTCGTAATGCACAGATTACATATGCTGAATATCTTCAAACAGTGATGTTCGTGTTTTTCGCTTAAGTATATTGAGAGTTTCGGTTAAAACTTTAAGTAACTTTTTTCCTTCTAAATTTTTCATAAATCTTGATTAGTGGTTAAATGTTTACACTGCACACTTCTAACCAATCTAATAATCTAAAAATGTCACATTCTTGAAAATTTATTGTGTCCAGCAGCAACGGAATACCCACCGAGCACAGAATAGGGTGTAGTAAGCCATTAGGCTAAAATACTCATTCAACTCAAAATATTAAAAAAATCTTAGACTTGACCAAAAAAAAAAAAGGTATACATGGTTATCAGCAGAATTATTCACATGTTTCTTGAATAAAATTTTCAAAAAGTATTTTAATGTTAGTTCTTGATACTTAATTTGTCTGAAACTAATCTACTTTCATGTAATTCAAAAGTATTATCTTCTTCGCACAGATATGGCTTTAGATTTTTTAATGAGTTTCATTTCCATGATTTATTGAATCTTAATTGTACCAATTGTGAATAAATAAGTAAATCTAAAATCCCAACTACGTACATGAAGGCATTTTATGTGTTTACTCCATCAGAATACATCTGGTTATGTTTTTAAATTTTATTTTGGTGTAAATGAAGATGAATTTAATCCATATTTTTTCATAATTTTGCTAAGTGCTAACTAAGCGCCCCATTGTATACTATAACCCAATTTCAGTTTAGCTATCTGGTCTTTCACAATTTGTTCGGATAGGAATGGATCTCAGAGATTCATTATATTATGATTAAAAAAACATTTGACAAATAAATTTAATTGTATGTTGCTCCATTATTGCTCCTATCTTCATAGTCTAGTAAATAGCATGCCTGACTACTAACTACAAAGACTTGAATTTGATCCTCGCCTTCCCTAAGGGCTTTTTTCTGAGGGAGGATTTGATTGATGTTCAGTTATATTGGCTTTTGGTGATATTTGTTTATGGCTATAAATATCATTCCATAAGTTTTCTAAGAAAAGATAACTGGTTCATAATCAAATACAGCTTTAATTACTCTTTGCTTAATTTTGAAGTTATCTCAAAAAGAAAAATTTAACCTTGTTGTACTGTTAATGTATTTTTTTTTTTTGTTAATTTGATACAGGGAAATTCTTAGATATTTTATCTTGATGAGTGATATTGTGTAAAGGACTGTTGGAGATAATAAAAACACGGATTGTTGTTATCGTTAATTAGTTTATCGTCCTGATGACAAAGGTGCTGATAGCCAGAATATCTTACAGTTAGTTTCTTCTGCTGATAAATTGAATTTGCAAGTTCACCTTCTCCCCCTCCTAGACCACTTCTTTGTCAGAGCCTTGACATCTTCAACTTGTATCTTTCTGTCAGTTAGGTGGTGGGACTACCTGAGGCATCGCATGCCTGTTTTAGTCTCACTTTAATGGCCTGCTCATTATTTTTGTATTCACACTATGTTTCATTCCAAGGTTTACATTTCATACTGTTGCCAACTCAGCAAGAGGAAACCACAAGGTGAGAGTGTTCTGTTAACATTTTATACTTTTTTTAATAGCTAATAAATAGCATAATCCTGCTAAAAAATATAAAGAAATGTATTTAGATATCTAAAATACAAGAAATCATTTTTTTTGTCATGTTATTTTAATCACTAATGTTTAGTAAAATGTAAATAAATAATAATAGAAGTACTATTCACATAAATTTTATTTATTATATCATTTATAAAGGTTTATTAATATTACTATTCAACATTTAGAATTTTGGTTATTGGTGTATTGTAATTGGTGTGTTTGGTTCACACACCTAACAAATAATTATAGGTCATGGTCATATTCTAAAAATTAATAATCATTCATTATGAGGCCTCAAAAATTTAATATAAATCAGAATATTTAATTGGTTTCAATATTAAGAAAGCAAGTATTTGTAGAATTTTTCTTAGGAACATTTTTTAATTTTTGTATACACTGAATAAAAAATAAAGCATATTTATTTCAATCAAGTAATGGCCAACCAAGCAAAAAATCATGAAAATAAGTATCTAATAGCAGGGAAAACTTAAAATACTAATTTATCGCATAAAATATGTACAGTTATAAGATTTTTCTGTCAAGCATACCTTGCATAGGAAAAATCATTGCTAATTATTAACATTCATAATATGCATTATATGAAAATGAAATGGACACTTTGGTGAATAAACTATTGAAAAAGAATAAATTATCAGAACAACTAATCAAATATAAAAAAATTGTTACCAAAAACATTGATTTAATTGAGTAAAACATCATCAATTTCAACATGTACCCAGGGTGATGAAAACAAAATTATTATGTGAAACACAGTAGAAGATGAAGAAATATTTCATTTCCTAGGTAATTCGCTAACAGGTTGTAAAAATAGCAATTTAAACTGGTTTTGAGATAGTGAAGTATCTTAATGGTTGTAATTAGGGAATGATTTCTAAATTTGCTATGGGATTTAAGGTGGTGGGATTTGCTTCTAGCTGACATAAATTTATAAGAAATATAAATGAGATCAATTAAAATGAATTAATGTTAGTTTGAAATCTTAACTGTATTAAATAGTTATAGCTTATTTAGCTATTTTTTTTTTTGTACATTTTAATTTGTGGGCCTAAAAAGTGAATCTGAAAACTTGATATTAATTTATAAATAAATTTTTATATTCTATATAATATTAGCATCTATTCAATTTATATAAACTAAAACCCTTGTTGATGAGTGAATGAATTCATGACTAACAACGAGTTCCCATCATAAAATCCTTTAACTCATTGATTTATTTCTTTAAAGGTTTTAAACAACATAAGACATCAAAGTAATTATTCAGAAAGATGAATGAAGATAAAAGCACAATGGATAGCAGAGAAGTAAGTATTGCACTGATTGCAGTGTTTAATATTAAATCATTATTTTATGGGTGATCCAACTGTAGTTCTTATTGTTCCTCCAGTTGGTGTTTTTTTAAATATAAACAATTTATGAAGTCTATTTAAAAATAATTTTTGAAGAAACACTAATGAACTTTTTAAACATTTCTTTCGGTCAACTGGAAAGGAAGATGTGTTGTGCTGTCACCAATAGTAGTATTGTAAAATTATCCAATTGATCTGAAATACTAAAGGTATATTAACATCAAGTACAATAACAAAAATTAAGCAATTTACAAAAACACTCCTCTTAAAGTTTCTCAAATTACAAGCAATAAGCTATTTAACATTTAAAGCTCTGATGCCTTCCCCTTGGTTTAAGACACATTAAAAATGCTAGTTTAAAAACAGACTAAAAAACAAATTCAAAAACGTTCCAATGCTAAAGTTTTCAGAGCCATCATCAGAAATTTTGTATTAATTTGTGAATAAATATTATTATTTAAAAAAATACAATTGTTTTTAAAACTGATGTCAAAAAATTGTATAAATGCAAAATAAATCAGGAAAATCTTTGAAATAATGAAAAGTAAATAATTAGTCCTTAGATCAACTAGTAATTCTTTTTCTTTTTATGTCTTTTAAGACCTTTTCTAGCTACGTAGATTCAATATTTAATATTTGCAAACCACGATATGTTGTATAAATTATAATGACCTTGTGGTGCCTTAGAATCTGATATTGATTATTGGTGGTTCGTTACTTGATACAAGAAATGAAACTGGAGATTGTTGTTTGCCTTAACTTTAGAATGTTACACAGACAATTTAATATCTTATTTATTTAGAGGATTTGCACAGAAAGAGGGACAGGTTTTGTCTCTCTAAGCGTATTACAATAACTAGTGAAAATGTTTGGATACATTTTGAAATTCTATACATATATTCAACAAAATCTCCCAGTTTGTTAATTCATATTTGGTTAATATTGATATTAAAGTAATCAAATATCATTTCAAGTCAACCATAATAAGTTTTCAAAACTGGAAACCTGATGTCATAGTGTCATTATTTAAATAAATAAAATGATAAAATGAACGCTCTAGGTATCAAGTATTGGGTCGAGGGAAAACAACACCACTCCCAGTCATCAATCCCAATAGTAAGAAATAACCAATATACCCTAGAATAATTTCATTAAATTGTTGGTCAAGAATTCCTTAAAGATTTTTTAAATAATAATAATCATCGTCTTCATGATTTTTTTTTCTTTCTCTATTCATTTAAGAATAGAAAATTCAAATCAACCGTAAATCTGTTTGGTTGGAGCCTATTTCACTACTGTATTATCAATTGTCTAATATGTAAAAGTTAAAAAGTATAATTCAGAAGTATGCATTGTTCACCAATATAGTATGATTTATATTTTCTAAGTGCTTGTATTAATATATATAAGTTACATATATATTGTAATATTTATTTATGGCCTTAAAAAAAACTATGAAAAATCCCTACGTTGGGCAGCTATTTTGTAGGGTTTTGACAATTTACTAATACAAACAAAATTTAACTTTTGAAGTTATATTTAATTATTTTTAAACTCAGGAAGGCCCTTGACAACCAAAAATTTAACATAAAATAAAAATAAGTCATATACAGTTTTTGAGTTCTTCACAGTTTTTTATCTCGACTTGTCTTGCTCCAGCCAAGTAGTGTGTTTTGTTGATCCTGACATGCCAGCTATAATCATAGCTCCTGCAGATTTGCAGATTTATACTCACAGCTCCTTCCACATGCAAGCCTCCTGCAGATTCTGCCAATCTGACAAGTAATGTTTTTATGTATATGCATGGGTCAATACGAAGATATTAGGAAATATGAAGAAATGAAATAAGAGGGCCCTCGCGGGAAATATCTTTGAATTCTGCAAACATAAAAATACTCCACCATCCTTCAACACCTCTCTCCTGAAGCAATTCTAAACAACTGACCTCCTTTCAAGCATCTCTAAACAACTCACTCTCAGCATCCTCCCAGCTTGTTTGAATTTAAACTTTTTACAATTTATTTTCCTTCTCCTAAATTACTCCTTAAAAAACAAAATTAAAATATATACATATTATGAAGGTTCTTGTTTGTATTAGAAACTAAAAATTTTAATATGATCAGGTTTTTTTTTTTTTTTAATAAAAGAAACTAATGAAGAATTTACATTTAATTGATATTGACTTTATAATAATTCTTAAAATCTTAAGGGTTGGTTCTTGGCAACCAACATTTACAAATCATATATATTGCGCTATTTACCATACTTTCTGAAGTACAATGAGGATTTGCTTAAGTTTAAATAGTGTCCTGTGTTGTTCCTACATACTTTGTTGTAGTTGTAAATAAATAGTTTGTAAATAAATGATACTGCCTGATGAGCTGCTTAAATGTTGCTTACATCATTCATACCATCACTACTGTCACCTAATTGACAAACATGTAATCTAGGAGGGCTCTCATGCCAAATGCATATTGATTATCTGCAAACCACATAAGAACTCCTTTAAAATAGTAAGGCCATGTGTGCCCCCAATTTCCCTTCTCCAACAACTGGCACCATCTCTGATTTTAACAGTGTCTTCTTGCATCACCACTCTCTTCCTTGTAATAGCCCACTGACCCCACTCATATTTTCCCACACTTATTTGAATTTAAAATTCTTAAAAAATAACATTATCTTAAAACAGATCACTCGTAATACTATGAACTGTTGTTTATTTCTGTCTTTTTTTTTAGACTCTTGCTGATATACCACTTGACAGTTTGGATGTTGCGAATATAATTCATCTTGATCCAAATCAGAAGGAATTATTTCTAAAACCAGTAAGTATTTATGTTACTCAGTGGGAATCACAAGAAAGATTTTTCATTAGGGAAGTAATATGGTCAAAATATTGCCATAGTATGTGAAATAGTAATACAACAAAGTATTTTTTATAATGCATAAAAAATCTAATGCCAAGATTTTTAAATATCAATTAAAAACTCCTTATTCTTATAAGCTTCTATAAAAAATAATTTTAAAATCACTATAGATAATTTAATTTTGACCTAAATTTATCACATGATACAAAAGAAGTTAAGAAAAAGTACATTTTTACTGAAAACATTGTGTACAATACCTTTTATTTTTTAAATTTTACTTGATGTGTAATTTAAGAAATATTGTAAAGTAAAATAATTATTGTCACATCTATTGATTGTCTGTATATCTTTGTTTTACTGTCATTTTGATTCGATGATATCAATTTTAATGTACAAAAAGCACCCACAGAATGAGTTCTGACCCTTGAATTAAGCAAATTAAATCTTCTATGCTAGGTCACTGGTCCTCCATTCAACAACCATTATCTGCACATGGGCAGGACTCTCCATCTGACGGTCTTATGGTTGTTTTCCTCCCAAAGCCCCTTCCATAAACGATATTGTTCCTTAATAATTAATTTAACATCAGTTTTCACCTTTTTTTAGTTTTTAAAAATGGAGATGAGTTAATAAATCTCAATCCGTGAACAACATTCATCTTTTAAATGATATATTTTATTTTAAAGGCATTACTTCCCTTTTGGACAGATTCATATTTACATCAAGTGCACTCAGTATTTTCTTATCTCCAGTACTTTGTTAGTGGGTTGTTTCTGTTCTTCATTCTATTGCATATTTCTTATGATTGCAGTCTTACATTTCTCTTTTAACAGTTGTTCAGGATATTAAACAATTGTAATCTCTATTATAATGAGTACATTTTCATCTTGCATGCCACTTCCAAAATGCAAATGGTTGTAATTGATTTATTGAACGAAAAGTATCTCTATCACCTCTCAAAATACATCTCTAATCAGTTCAATTCAACTTCAAAATCTTTATTATTTCTTGCTGTTCAATAGAAACAAAGATAAAGTATTTTTTCTCCCTTGAGGGTTTCAAATACACAATATACTTGATCAAAGTTAAGTTATGTTTATATGAACAAGTATGATGTGTACAATTTAAGTATACTCTCAAGGGTGGTACAAAATTGAATGGTGCAACAAAATAGACTTCTTCAGCTGAAGTCAGAAATAACAATATCTAAATAATGTAGCAATAGAATCCGGAAGTTTGGACCCGGGATCTTCTGATTACCTTTCGGATGCCTTTACCTTCTAGGCTTTGCTGTATGGCCTCTCGACCATGCAAATATCTTAGTGAGTCTAGTTCATTCTTTAACAATATATTTTATTTTATTTTTAGTGTGGAGGACCAATTGGTGACTTTCTTAGTAGTGTTAGAAAAAGTGTTGTAAGAAAACTAGGAAAGAAGTCAAATATATTGTGCCAGTTCATAAAGGTATTGGTCATTGTACTGGTATTAGTATATATAGGATTTCTTATAAGCCATTTCATAAATACAGGTAACTATGAACATTTTATGATCTAAAAAAAATCTTAAATCTAATGCAATCAACTCTAATCTTATGAGTTTGAGATTATTCAAATATCATTTCTACTTAAAACTATTGATGCATGCATTTTTTAATTATTAGCAAGCTCTCTATATGCTAAGTGAGAGACTAATTTTTTAAATACAAATAATTTACCTGTGTTTGCTATAGAATGATAGACTGAATTTATTATAAAACGTACGCTTTTCAGGTTATAAACTAGATTGGTGTGGTGGCTATGGAAAAGCTTTTATCTACATAGCTTTTGTAACTTGGTGCATAATTTACTACAAAGGATTGAAGAAGATTATACGTCCTCCGATCAAAAGCTTTACCAACAGCAAAGTTTATGTAAATAATATTATGTAAGTGTGGACTTTACTTTGTTTTGGTTTTTATCTCCAATTCGTGTAATTAAACAAAACATTCTAGTGTGAATTTGGATGTAAATGCATTTTGATGAAGCAATATTTTGCCTAACCAGAACTTTTCAAAAAAATCATCCTTTAATTCTCTTGTGGAAATATAAACCAATTAAAAATTTCAGACTTCAGAATTTCAGATTTTTGTAGCTAAAACACTTTTTACCCCTGATAGTAATAATTATTATTTTTTTTTTGTTTCATATCCCCTTATTACAAAATTAATGCACATTACAAAATATAGATTCTACAAACGAATCTAGCGAACTGCTTCATTATATTTCCTGTAGCTTGGCTACATTTTATACAAATTCTGTTTTCTACTAATAGTGGTCTGCATTGTACAAAAGTATAATGATGTACATTATACATTAATGGACTGAATGTATTAAAAGTGATGGGGCTCACCTTATTTATCCATAGACTTAAAAATAACCTACATCTAACAATAAAAACTTAAACTAAATCTTATCCTAATTTTCCCTGACAGTCTGTTACCATCGATAATTATTTTATCATCTATTGAATGTCTTTGTAATTTAACTTTATTTTATTTTTTCAGGTATGTGAAATATATTGTATATATTGGATTTATTGTAGGGTTTCTTGTTTTTGTAGTTTTTGACACCTCAAATAATAGGAGAAGATTAGTTTCGTTACTTGGAATAGTATTTTTCTTATTTATTTCAGTAATTTTTTCAAAATATCCTCAATATGTGAGTTCAATTTTATTTAATAATCGTTCATAAAGTAACAATAATTAATAAAATAACCACTTTCCATTTTGATAGATCAGATGGGATACAGTTTTGTCAGGGGCTGTATTACAAATGATTCTTGGTCTCACCGCTATTCGATGGGACACAGGTAGAAATATACTCAAATGCATAGGCGATAATGTAGTAACCTTTTTGGATTTTGGTTTGGAGGGAGCAGTCTTTGTTTATGGAGACTTCTTAATAAACAAGCAAATGGTCTTTGCTTTTCAGGTATTATTTTCATCGATATCATCAAAAACATATTAATATTTTTTCTTAAAACTAAACTGCAGTTTCACTCTAATGCAGGTACTCTGATGATTCATAGTAAGATGATTTATTTGGGTGGAAATCAGTGTATTATACAAAACATGAAAAATTATTAATGTAAAAAAAAAAAAAAAAGAACAACCTTCAGGAAGTATGCGAAACATTATTGAAATGACATGTGCTTAATTGAATGTATCATAAAAACTAAGAGGAAAATTACAAAAGTAGAATCGGAGTGTTTTTTTTTTTTTAAATGATGTAAAAGCGAAAGCATAAGATATCCTGGGAAAATATCAATAAAAAAATAAATTTGCAGGGCTGCCTTTAAAATTCTATCTAGTATTAGCTCATGAGGAAAAATTGAATTTGCAAATTACAAAAATAATGCTTGAAGAGGGAAACCTTAATTAAAGATAATATTTATCATTGCAGTTAAAAATAATTAGAGGTATGATTGTTTTTATACATATTTGCTTACCCCAGAAACAAAATTATTGATTCAATTCTATTCTCATGAACATATAACATACTTAAGACAAGAAACATCAAGGGTTTCTTAATAAACAGAAAAGTGGACACTTGATAAAATATTTATATTGAATCAAGCAAAATAACAAAGGTTAACTGTTTTCTTCCTTAAACAATACCTAAGTATGATAAAATTAGTTAAGTTCCTGATATAAAAGTAAAATAGTTTTATTTATAGGCATTGTCAACACTATATTTCCTTGCTATGGTAGCAAGAATGTTGTTTTATCTTGGTTGGCTGCAAAAGTTTTGCTTCAAAATTGGAGGTTTTGTTGAAGCTCTCCTTGGAACAACAGTGATAGAAAGTGTAAATGCAGCAACCATAATATTTTTGGGAATGGTAAGTAATTTAATGCAATGATAAAACTTAATGGGACAGTTTGTTAAGAATTTAAGAAGTCTATAAAACCAATCCTCTCTCCTAGCCTTCTCACTACTTATGCCAGCAGTAAAGTAATGTGTGAAAAATGATATTATCTATTTTAATTTTATTGAAACTGACAGATATTTATTATTTTTTAGTCAGAAGCTCCCCTTTTGTACTCGGTCTATTTGGCAGATTTAACAGCTTCGGAAATACATGCAATCATGACATCTGGGTTTTCAACAGTAGCAGGTAATTAAAATAAACAGTTTTGATAAATGTCATAGAATAAAAGGTTTCTGATTAAAAAAAATAAATTATTTTATGGTTTGATTTTAAAGCTTAATTTTCATCACTAATATATTCTATTGATCTCATTTGAGTAGAGAAGAAATTATTGTTTATTTCTTTACATTAATGTTATTATTGATTTAAGGAACATTACTTGCTGCTTATGCAAGTATGGGCGTCGATCCACGATATGTTATAACTGCTTCAGTAATGGCAGCGCCTGCGTCACTCTGTTTTGCAAAGCTGCTTTATCCTGAAACTACCGAGTCGAGGACCACTTCTAAGGGAATACAACTTTTAAAAAGGTTTAATTATCCATTAATTAATTAGTCTTTTGAAGTTGTATTATATCAATATAAACTTCTAGTAATTGTTATTATATATTTTAGTGACGATAAGACTCTTTTACAAGCTGCTAGCAATGGTGCTTCTTCAGCTATTGGTATGATACAAGGAAT
Organism: Acanthosoma haemorrhoidale; assembly: GCA_930367205.1. Taxonomy (NCBI): domain Eukaryota; kingdom Metazoa; phylum Arthropoda; class Insecta; order Hemiptera; family Acanthosomatidae; genus Acanthosoma; species Acanthosoma haemorrhoidale. The sequence goes on along the minus strand of OV884015.1, from coordinate 95,188,995 downwards.
TATTGCTAGTGTAGTTTCTTGTATTGCGTTCATTGCATTTCTTAATGGCGTTTGCAGTTGGCTAGGAACATTGGTAGGACTAGAAGATATAACTTTAGAGGTATATAACTTTAGTATTTTATTGCTATCAAAATCGATAAAATGTACATCTAATTTTGTAAAAACACTTAGTCATACAGTGATCAGGTTAAGACATATTTTCAACCTTAATTAAATCATTGAAAAATAAAGTAAAATAATATATAAATTTTTCAGTATCTAGTTGGGTTGCTGTTTTTTCCAATTGCTTGGTTGATGGGTGTTAAACCCGAAGAATGTCAGTCTGTTGCAAGCCTAATAGGAATCAAGACGATGGCCAATGAATTTGTAGCTTATAAGAAACTAGGAGAACTTAAGAGGGAAGGCAAATTATCTGTATGTTATCCTATTAATATCTATAATGAGTTTCTGATTTCATGAAAATTTAATATATTATCGTAGACTTATAACTTTCCAGGTAAGATCAGAAGCCATAGCAACATTTGCACTTTGTGCATTCTCAAATCCTGCTTCGCTAGGCAGTAACATCGCTACCCTTTCAGCATTGGAAAAGAGACAAAGTGAAAATGTCAATAAGGTTGCATTCCGGGCTTTTATCGCAGGCTGCATAACAACTTTTACCTCAGCTTGTATTGCAGGTACTTAAGAATTAAACAAATGATTGTAATTAATTACAATGTTTCCTCTCAGAGAAAATGTTAGGAATGGATCATGGTAATTTAATTTAAAACTGACGAAAGTTTATTCAATATTTTCTTGGAAATCAGCTTGCAAAGCCTACCTTTTCTGATATTGAAAACATTTTATAGTTATAACTTTTAGTCCATTTATAATTTTTACATTACAATCTTTTTTTGTCCCCACCTTTTATGACATTATGTCTATGAGCTTTTTAAATAAAAACATCAAATTGTAAAAATAAAGAAAAACAAAATTCACATTTAAAACGGTGAGTAATGATTGAATTCATTCATTAAATAAAATACATAGTATTTGTTTGTTCTTAATAATTGGTAAATGTACCCATTTTTGAAAACATATGTTTATTTCCTTTTATTATTATAAATTTATTATGAAATACTGGTGTAAAATATATATTCATCAGCACAATAAAATGATAATTTTTTTTATTTTATAGGACTGTTGACAGAAGAAGACGTTTGGGCACCACATTTAAATTCCACTCTAACAATCGGTGAATGAACTACCAAAGTTTTCTCACGAGGATAGTTTTCTGATTAATCTTAAAGTTGTATTTTTTTAACAACACTTCTTTGATTGTTTAATTAATTTATACTTCCATCCTGAAGAGCAGGTTGACCTGAGTAAGTAGCACCCATGACAAATCATTGGAAGATCAGACCTGATGACAAACATGAAAAGAAGTGTGGTTACCATAATTATCTCATTTGAGCATTTTCTAGCAAGGAATAATAGGAAAGTACTTGAAAGAGCTTTATTCAGTAATATTTGCTAACTCTCTATGCAATCAGGGTAAAAGAAGGAATGAAAATTTCAATGCTTTTCCATATTTGCTAGGTGACATGATGAGAACAAGACAAAACAAGCAGCCTTGAAAGGAATTTGATGGGCTATTAGTTTGTAAATAAATAAACAAAAGTTTAAAACCATAAGATTATGGCGTGTAGCAATAAAGCTTTATGATAGTTATGTTAAATTTATTCCGAGACTATTACCCCCTAAAATAATAAAAGGGGGTAAATTGGGCCATAGTTTTATGAAGAAAATTCATTCAACAAAAAAATGTGTACAATAGGTTTTAGGGCTGGATTAACAAGAGATAGTTGAAAAAAAAAGATTTCAATATGGCAAGGTATATGTTTATAGCAGCTCCTAGAAGGACGGGGTTGGGAAAGGATGATGATCTAAGAAGGGATGATGAGTCATTGTGCCATTGATTTGCAGATGCAACAAACACAAATGTACAGATCTAAAATCTATATCTACAACATAAATATTTATATAATGGGAGCAAACTGAATTATTTTAATTGAAGAAACTCAAAAAGGTATAAATTAGTAGAGGAAATACAGGCTACGATAAATAGCCTAGACTCGCTTGAATTCAACATAGAAAAAGTTAATGACAGCATGTCTTGTTAATACAGCTCACGTCATTCATGTTTATTTATAAGAGAATTATTTTCTGAAGGTGTTGATAAATATTCATAGGCTGAAATGTAAAATAATACTAATACTTGTTAAATTATTAACAGTGATCTCAATTATATTTAATAATGTACAGGATAATTTTTAAATAGAATTATATTAGTTTTATAGTAATAAAAACATGTTTAAATGCATACAATTTATTTTTTCAATTAGTATTAACCCTGGTTTTAATAATTTCATGTTCCAACTACTACATTACATATACTATAAATATGCTCTGTAAATTATTGTTTTATAACAATATATTTATAGCATTATACTCACAAGAAGGAAAATAGGTAGGTGTTTTTTATACCAGTGAAAATGGGACCGTATACAGCGGCAATACATACAGTTTCTTAATTGTACCTCTCCTACACTGACTACTTTCTTGTTCTTGTCAAACACACTTTTCTGTTGTTATTTTAAAAATACTTTGGATTTTTTAACAATAAACATAGTTATGTAATTACAATACGCTGTATGAAACATTCAGTTAAGTTTAAGTAGTAGATTAAGTTAACCTACTTATTTTAAGTCATTGACCATTTACCTGAGTTTGAACTCCTTAAATTAGAAATGATTGCTGCTCTTCTTATTTAAAATAAAAGAGTGTATGTGTGAAACTGCAATTAATGGTTTTTAATCCTTTTAGCTTTTTCAATTTTCAATTTCAGAATTATTAAATATTTTAAAACACAGTTTACGTATGTCAATAAGTACCTAAACTCAGATTAGTACGGTGATGATATATTATATTATCTACAAAAATTTTACTATTTATTCATCACTTTTATACGTAAGAATAAGTTACTTTTCTGTAAATAAATCATTGGAGTATGCAGATTATGTTTATAAATAAATATGTAATCATTTTTTTACTGTTTAACTGTGTTTTTACTTACTATCTTGTATCTCCAACTAACGCATTTTTTATTTATTACGATGCTTATGCTTATGTGTTAACTTCCTTATTTGATGAGCATGGTATTAAATTAAAATATGATCACAGCTTAATTATTTATTCTAGAATATTTCTTAATTGAAAGCTTTTTCTTTGAAAAAGTTAAGAGATGGCTCGACTTCTTTCATATTATTTGTGTTTCTCAATTTCATTATTAAGCTTTTTCCAGTCATCATTCAATTATAATTAATACTCTGGCACATAAAAAGAAAGATTTTATTTAAAATTCATTTTTTTTAGACTAACAAAGTGACATCTCTTTCTTATAGAGAGTCTTTCATTAAGCGTTTCCTCTCTTTAAATTTAACAAAACAAAGTGTGTGAGATATCATCAAATTTTTTTATTCGTTTGAATGGCCTATCGATGCCATTATGGAATATAACATCGTGCAAATGTCCAATTTTCCATGACTGGCACATAAATCAGGCTGAATTTGACCGATGGCATGGGTTTGAGGGCCGTTGTTGGCTTTGAGGACTGCTGTGATTTGTGGCTTATTCCGATAAACCTGCAACTTAAGAAAACCCCACAAGAATAAGTCTAACGGAGTCTAACTGCACGATCTGGGTGGGCAGTTTACATCACATCCACGTGAGATGACCGTGCCCTCAAATCGTTTGTGCAGAATGTCCAATGTGACATGAGCTGTGTGACACATAGTGCCGTCCTGTTGAAACCACGTGTCGTTGGTGTCCATATCATCCAATTCAGGCCAAAAGAAGTTGGTAATCATCGACCTATAGCGCTCACCGTTGATGGTGATGGCCTGGTCAACGTCGTTCTCAAAGAAATATGGACCGATGACGCTGCCAGCCCAAAATCCACACCAAACAGTGACTTTTTCGGGATTCATTGGACGCTCTTGGATCTCATGTGAAATGGTATCGTCCCAAATTCGACAAGTTTGTTTGTTGACGTACCCATTCATTCAGAAATGGGCCTCATCCCTGAAGATGATTTTTCGATGAAAATTAGGGTCAATTTCCAACTGCTCCAGGGCCCATTCAGCGAACACACGTCGTTGTCTATGGTAGTTCACCTTCAGCTTCTGGATCAGTTGAATTTTGTATGGGTGCAAACCCAAGTCACGACGCAAAATTCGCCAAGTTGTGGTCTGCGAAAAACCGAGTTCTTGTGAGCGACGCGAAATCGACTGCCTTGGATTCTCCTGCACACTCTCACGGACAGCGGCGATGTTTTCGGGAGATCTTGCGTTTCGTTGACATAGGGGTGTTGCTTGATTGTTTACTAAACCAGTGGACTCAAATTTATACACCACACTGCGAATAGTCCTCTCGGTAGGACGGTTATGGTGGCCGTAAAATGGGCGAAGTTCGTGAAACGTTTCCCGAACAGAACACCCATATTGATAAAACAATTTTATCATTTGCACGAGTTGTTGAACGCTATATCCATCTATGGTGATTTGGCAAATAAGACTAAATAAATGACAGCCAATTTGACAGGTGCAGCTTCAACAATATGGCCGCTATCAACTGTCAAAGTTCGGAAGTCCCTATTGGAAGTCGTTTTATGATTTTTTGATTTATTTTATTTTTTTTTTCTAAGCTCTCAAACTTATAAAAATAGGAATGTGGAAAAAATAAGGAAAATTGTTTTTGGCTGGAAAGTGCCTTTCACTAAGGGGAGACCCCTATTTGAAGGATGTATGAGAAGGATATAGGGTGTGGAATGCCTAGAAAGGCGGATGGAGTCAGGAAGGTAGTGAGAGTCTACCAAGGATTGAGCCTAGGGGTGCCTAGGCGATGGGTTGTTGTAGGCCACCCCACCAGGGGCCTGAATGAGTCGGCCTAATCGGCCGGAAGATCAACCCTGCTTACACAGGTAGATGGGGTAATCGGAGTCGGCCGGCAGATCGGCCTCGATCTCTCGGCTGGGTGTAGGTCCGTCAGTCCTCTGGTTCTATGATGTCTTTCATTCGCCAAGCTTCGGCGGTCCAGCAGTGCTTCCATCTGACGGGCATTGGTGGTGGCTGAAGGTCGGAGAATAGTGGGTTATGGCTATTATTATGGTGGGTTGAATAGTGGGTTATGGCCTTAGGGAGTCAAAAAATTTGATGTGCCTTCTTTTGATAAAATCTTGGATAGTGAGCACTTCGAATTTTTTGTGGATTTCGCCGGCCTTCATTCGGTCGAAAGGGGTGTGTTTGAGGGAGGTGCGGAGAACTCTATTCTGAAATTGCTGGAGCTTTAGGAGAGTGTCGGGAGTCAAATACTTGTAGAGAGGGGTTCCATACATCAATGCAGGTCTTAGGACGCTCTGGTATATCAGCAGCTTGAGGCGTACTGATAGAGCCGGGCTGTGAAGTAGGTGTCCGAGGCTGAAGAATTTCTTCCTAACACTTTTTAATTTCCTGCCGAGGTGCGTTGTGAACGACAAGTGCCTACCGAGGGTAATTCCGAGGTAGCACAGCTTGTTGCTTATAGGGCATTCTTCGCCGTCTAACACGAAGGATTTCGGGAGCTTCTTTTTTCCGGATTTGTAACTAAATATTATTCCTTGCGTCTTGGCCGGATTGACTTTAATGTAGACGGCATCGAGTTTCTCGGCGATTTGTTGACTGGCGCTCTCAGCAAATTTCAGGGCTCTGGAGAGATTGATGCTAGTGCTGTAGACACCTATATCGTCTGCGTACGCGGATACCTCGCAGTTGGGGTACGAGGCTCCTACGATGTGGGTGGTGTAAATGTTGAACAGCAACGGGCCTAGCACCGATCCTTGGGGGACACCGGCAGAATAGTTTCTTCGGGTCGTGGTCGTAGTGCCTATACGAACCGAAAATGTTCTGCCTGTAAGGTAGGATCTCATCAGGTTCTGCAGCTGAACCGAGAATTCGTATTCCCTCAGACGTTGGAGTAGGATGTAGTGATCCACAGAGTCGAAGGCTTTCGAACAGTCCAGAGAAATCATTGCGGTAGCTCTGTTGCTTCGGACGTTCGATGCGACGTGGTGTTGCAATCTCACCAGGTTGTTATTCGCGCTTAAGCCTGTGCTGAAACCAGTCTGCTCTGGTGGGATGACTTCCTGTGATTCGCAGTGCCCGGAGAGATGTATGTGGATAATTCTCTTGAACAGCTTCGAGAGTTGAGTCAGCAGACTGATGGGGCGGTAATGAGATGGCTCATATCCGCTCTTCGCTGGTTTCAGAAGAGGGATCACTACTGCGTGTTTCCAGTTCTGAGGGATATAATGAAGCCTGAAGCAGGAGTTCAAGATGTTAGTTATGAACGAGATTCCTTTCCTCGGCAGCTGCTTCAGTAGGATGTTCTGGATCGAGTCCTGCCCTGGTGACTTCTTGCCGGTTGTTCTCCGAATGATGGCTCCGACTTGCCTGTGAGAGGTCCAGATATCGGTAGTGGTGGGGAGAGAGGGGGAGGGGGGATCGAGCGTTCCTATTGGTTCGCCTTGGCCACGGCTCACTTCCTCGTAATAGGTCGCCAAAATGTCCGCTTGCTCGGTGGTGGGGATGAACTGGCCGTTCACGGCCAGCCTGACACCATTCCTTTTTGAGGTAGAGGTCTTCAGGAGTTTCCACAATGGCTTATGGTCACCGTGCAGACTGGTGTCTTCGGTCATGAGCTTATTTATATGTTTATTTATTTATTTATATATGAGTTTATTACAACATTTTTATGATAGACCCTACCTACTAACTTTATCAGATTATATGTTTATTATTTCATCGGGAATAATGAAATAAAACAAGTTTTATCAAAAGTTGAAATACCATTTTATTTACCAAATAATTATTAAACAAATTTATCATTCCAATATTATATATAGCATAGTTTACTACAGTTTTTAAATAATTAGTGTCAAATTTTAATGATCCTGTTCCCTAATATGGACGTCTCATGGATTGTGTTTGTAGAAACATCTAATAAACAACTTTCAACATATCATTTTTATAAGCTAAACAAATATTGAAACAATAACTATATAATTTTCCTTTTATTACTTAAATATTCATAGGATGTATATGATAACAAGAGTATTAAAATAACAATGAACAGCATTGAAAGCATTTAATGGTAAACATATACAAATTAAATTGTAATATTTTCATGCAACAAAAGAAATAAACTCTACATTTTTAAATTGTTATGGTATCATATATTTTTTTTGTATATTATCAATACAAATCAATAATTCATTTAAAGCTTATGAAAAATTTGTATAACTATCTACATATGAGTATTATATAATATATATACATATTTAATTGCAAGTTACAACTATTCCATTCAACTAATTAGTATTTATCACTCAAATACACACATAAAAATTTAAAAACTTTGTTAGAACATTTGACATCTTGCTTTGGCAGACTTTTCCTTGGCGATTTGTATCATTTGTAGGACGAGGAACGAGAGGACTTTATTAAGAGGGTCCATCAAGCCACGTTGTAGCCCAACTTCTGCAGGATGTAGTCTGCTGTACGGCTCAATACTCTCCATGACAGTAATCTTACAAGAAAAACATCTATTATATGATATGAAAATAAAAAGAAATGAATAATGCATTGTAAATTATAGAAAAAAAAAATTTCAAAGATTAAGCAGTACACATTCCTCTCTGCTAGCCAGGTTTAGCATGATGTGGAAAGGTGCCATAGTTAATAGAAAGAGTTAGGTAGATATGTAGAGTTTTGTCTTAATTAAGTAAAATTAATAAAAAAAAAACAAATAAAATATCGTCTCTGTACTACTCCAAAATACACCTATTACAGTTTTTATTAATTTATTATTTTTTTCAGTGCAATGAATAGTACTGATGGCCTTTGGAAATTTTTTGATGATATGGGTATAAGTACCATTTTATAAGTTTTCTAAGAAAAAATAACCGATTTATGATTTACATGACTCACATAAGTTATAAACTTCCCTAAATAAAAAATATATGGTTTTACTGCTTTTAGCTTAATTATGAACTTATCTCAAAAAGAAAAATTTACTTCAATTGTATTGCTTAGATTATGTGTCGTATTTTTTTGTTAATATGACACTGGGTAAATCCTGAGATATTTTATCTTGATGTTAAGAGTATTAAGGGGATTCAATGGGTGATAATTAAATCATTGATACGTAATATTGTTATAGCCCTGATGTCAAAAATGCTGATAGACAAGAGGTCTTACAGTCAGTTTCTACTGCAAATACAATGCAACAGTAAATCTAAGAACCTGTTTCACTACTGCATTATTTATTGTCTATTACTTAACAGTTAAAAAGTAAAGAGAAAAATGAAATCACAACCAGAAGTATATATTATTCACTAATATAATATGATTTATATTTTCTAAGAGCTTACATAAAGTATATATAACATTTCATGCAATAATATAAAATGTTATTTATTTTTGTCTTTTGTTCAGACTGTTGCTGATATTCCACTTGACAGTTTGGATGATGCAAATATAATATGTTTTGATCCAAAGTTGAATGGATTATTTCAAAAACCAGTAAGTATATTTTTTGAGCCTCAATACTGTAAAATGACTAACAGTCCATATGCCAAATTTATTGGCAATTTGATGATAAATCAGAACCACAGAGGGTAAAGTTTATTAAGAGGTAAAATGTTTGATGTGGTGTGAACCATAATATTTTTTTTTGTAAACTAATATATAATAGTCAATCGAAATTCTGTGGGAATCATGAGGTCATACAGAAGCAATGGGATCAAAATTTGAAAAGAAAATGGTTGGGTTGGGACCTCTATACTTAAAGCCTTATTATACTAATAAACTTCAGACAAAATAATTTTTAAATCACTAATAATGACTTTTCCTTGACCAATTAATTAATCAATTAATGACCAGTTTTGACCAACCTTTAAACTTACTGTTTGATGCATGCAAAGATTGAAAAAAAATTTGATGTTTCCACAAAAACTAAATGCTTAGAAAACTTTTTTTTTTTTATTAATTTGATATTGTGTGTAATTTGAGGAATATTGTAAATTAAATAATTGCTGTCACAATGAATATTTGACCCTTTACTGATCTGACTGCATATAAATTTTAATGTACAGAAAGCTACGACAGAATGCGCACTGACAATAGCAACCCGATAAAGCAGGTTCCCCTTTCAACAAACACCATTTGGATGTACCTCCATGTGACGATTTTTTTACAGGGTTTTCCTCCTAATACGCCTTCAATAAACAATAAAATAAATCTATATGAGATCAGTAAGAAATTAATGCTTTTGAAATCAAATACAACACTTCAAAGCTACTTACTAACTCATCTGTTTTTCTAAAATGTAAAAAACAGATGAAAAATTATATTTATTAAGTTTATGTTGATACTTTCAGGATAGAATGGGCAGAAGGATAGAATGTTAATTAATTAATAATTATGGAGACTATTTGGCCATAACAATTTTTCCTTCCGCCCATCTTATACTGAAAGTCTCAACATAAACTTACTAAATATAATTTTGCAATGTTTTATAGATTTTAGAAATACAGATGAGTTTGTGAATAGCTTTGAAGTGCCGTATTTGATTTCAAAGGCATTAATTAAACTCATCCAGATTTTCTTGAAGTTTCGAAAGTTTCTTCAGTTTATTTCTTGGCATATTGTGCATATTTTATTATTACATATATACATTTCTATTTGCATAGATGTTCAAAATATTCTTGAATTTATTTTCATCTAGCATGACACTTCCAAAGAATGAACGTTTGTAAAAGTACATCCCTAATTGGTCCAACATATTTACAAAATTCTTCTTGTTAGGTAGAAGTAAAGGCAAAGTATGTTTTTCTCACATGAGAGTTACAAATAAACAATATAATTGTATACAGTTAAATTAACAAGTATGAAAACATGTATGATGGGTACAATATAAGTAAGCTTTCAAGCATAGTAGAAAACTTCAATACTGTTACAAAACAAACTTCCCCAGTTGAAGTAAAGAAATTAGCTGGAATTGTTGGTTAAATCAATAGTTTGCCCATTTTCAGAATTCTCTTTATATTAAATTAAAAAAATAATTTAAGAGTTACAAATATATTCGAGAACCCTCATTTGGACTACCTGAGAGTTAACTTCATGAGTACTGCTAATCTAAATGTGGAATGTTGCCTCTATCAAAATAAAAATTTTGTAGGTTCAGTTCCCTAATCCAACTTTTTTAATACTCATTTTGTCCTTTTTATTATTCTTTGTATTTCAGTTGTTAATTTGTTTTTTTCTTTATACCAACTTAAGGTATGTATTCAAAATTAATAATTTTATATATAATAAGACATATGAGAGAAATAAAACATACCAGGGATGTAAACCCAGGATCATTTGATTACCTTTTGGGTGCATTTGCCATCTAGGCTTTACAGTATTTCTTCTCGACTATGAGAATATGTTAGTGAGTCTAGATCATACTCTAAAAATATATATTTTTTTTTTCAGTGTGGAGGACCAATTGGTGAATTTTTTAGTAGCGTTAGAAAAAGTGTTGTAAGAAAACTAGGAAAGAAGTCAAATATATTGTGCCAGTCCACAAAAGTATTAGTCATGGTACTGGTATTAGTATATATAGGATTTCTTATAAGCCATTTCATAAATACAGGTAACTATGAAAAGGTTATGATAAAAAAAAACCTTTAATCTAATACAATCAACTGTATAATATTAAAAGTAAGAGAGCCTTAAAATCAAATTACCAATACTTAGTTAATGAATCTTCCTCTACTTTAATCACGTTCACCTAGTAATCAAAATTAAATATTAAATTTAATTTCAATATGTAAAGAGACTATTTTTTAATTATTAGCAAGCTGTCTATATGCTAAGTGAGAGTCAAGTCTAAATTATTAAAATACAAATAATTTCCCTATGTTTGCTTTAGTATAATAAAACTGAATTTACTACTAAAAAGTGTTTTTCAGGTTATAAACTAGATTGGTGTGGTGGCTATGGAAAAGCTTTTATCTACATAGCTTTTGTAATTTGGTGCATAATTTACTACAAAGGATTGAAGAAGGCTATCTGTCCTCCGATCAAAAGATTTACTAAAAGCAAAGTTTATGTCAATAAAGTTATGTAAGTGTGGTCTTTACTTTGTTTTGGGGTTTATCTCCAATTCCTCCAATTACCAATTCCTGCATTTAGTTGAAGTAATACTTCTCCTAAAAGAAACTTTTCAAAAGTGGGCATGATTTATTCCCAAGCATAAACGTTAAACAATTAAAAATCTCAGACTTTTAGATTTTGTAGTATTATAAAAAATACATAGTAGTGTAGCTAAAACATTTTTTGCCTCTGCAAGTAATAATTATTTTATCATCTATTGAATGCCTTTGTAATTTAACTTTATTTTATTTTTTTCCAGGTATGTGAAATATGTTGTATATATTGGATTTATTGTAGGGTTTCTTCTTTTTGTAGTTTTTGACACCTCAAATAATAGGAGAAGATTAGTTTCATTACTTGGAATAGTATTTTTCTTATTTATTTCACTAATTTTTTCAAAATATCCTCAATATGTGAGTCCAATTTTTATATTAATAATCATTCATAAAGTAACAATAACTAATAAACTAATAATTTTGTATTTTCAATAGATCAGATGGGATACAGTTTTGTCAGGGGCTGTATTACAAATGATACTTGGTCTCACCGCTATTCGATGGGACACAGGTAGAAATATACTCAAATGCATAGGCGATAATGTTGTAACCTTTTTGGATTTTGGTTTGGAGGGAGCAGTCTTTGTTTATGGAGACTTCTTAATAAACAAGCAAATGGTCGTTGCTTTTCAGGTATTATTTCCATTCAATATCAGTGTTTGTCTCAAAACAATACTGCAGTTTGCTAAATAAAGATAAAAAAAAAAAATGTTTTAATGTTTTAACTTTAATTAACTTTCAATCAAGTAGATTGTGTTTGCAACAAATATCGTATTTTAAATCTCAAAAGTATAACATTCAAGCGATAATACTCTTACTTGGATTTGGTATTCACTCATAAAAAGATCTATGAGTGTGTGAGATGGTTTACTAGGATGTCAATCAGTGTGGATTTGCAAAAGTGAAGGTATTCAAAACATGAAGGATTATGAATAAAATATAAGACAACCTTTGGTAAACATATTGGAATGATATAAGCTTAATTATTAAATAAAATGTAATGACAGAGTAGGAGTGAGCTTCTTTAGAAAAATTAAGAAGCGGGCGCCTAAGTTATTTGGGAAAAAATCAATAATATGTATACGGCAAGACTACTTTTAAAATTCTACATGTAGATGCTGAAGAAAAAGAAAACCTAAAAATAATAATTATCTTTACAATTAAAAGTAATTTTGTGTATAATTTTTTTTTTGTAAAATAGATTTATTTATAGGCATTATCAACAATATATTTCCTTGCTATGATAACAAGAATGTTATTCTATCTTGGTTGGCTACAAAAGTTTTGCTTCAAAATTGGAGGTTTTGTTGAAGCTTTCCTTGGAACAACAGTGATAGAAAGTGTAAATGCAGCAACCATAATATTTTTGGGAATGGTAAGTAATTTAACATTGTGATAATAATTAATGTGACTGTGGCTGTGAGGGACTGTAACCTCAATTCTACTCTTTGGCTGTACCGTTGCTTCGAACGGCAGTGAAGAAATGTTAAAAAAAAAAAAAATGTTGTTTTGTAAATTTCATTAATATTTATAAATGTTTAATATTTTTTTTTTAGGCAGAAGCTCCCCTTTTGTACTCGGTCTATTTGGCAGAGTTAACATCTTCGGAAATACATGCAATCATGACATCTGGATTTTCAACAGTAGCAGGTAATTAAAATAAACAGTTTTGATAAAAACCTCTGTATAAAATATTTAGGATTAAAATAAAATTATTTTTGTAAGTTTGTTTTGTAAGCTTATTTTTTTTTTTGGAGCAATAGATATTCTATTAATGGCCACTTTCAACTTGCAGTACTTTTCCTCTCTATGAGCCATCATATCCGTAATATTACCATTCGTTAGGGAAGATATTGCAATGTTTACATTCCCCTTTTTTTTCTTTCAATGTTATTATTGATTTAAGGAACATTACTTGCTGCTTATGCAAGTATGGGCGTCGATCCACGATATGTTATAACTGCTTCAGTAATGGCAGCGCCTGCGTCACTCTGTTTTGCAAAGCTGCTTTATCCTGAAACTACCAAGTCGAGGACCACTTCTAAAGGAATACAACTTTTAAAAAGGTTTAATTATCCATTTATTAATTAGTCTTTTGAAGTGGCATTATATCAATATAAACTTCTAGTAATTGTTAATATGTATTTTAGTGATGATCAGACTCTTTTACAAGCTGCTAGCAATGGTGCTTCGTCAGCTATTGGCATGGTACAAGGTATTATCGCTAGTGTAGTTTCTTGCATTGCATTCATTGCATTTCTTAACGGAGTTTGTGTTTGGCTAGGAGCTTTAGTTGGACTGGAAGATATAACTTTAGAGGTAAAATGGTGAATATTTTATTGCAAACTGATAAAATGTAAATTTATAATTTACATTTTATTATATTTTGAAATAGCCCTTAGTTATCAAATGGTCAGATTAAGATATTGTGATGAATTTTATTTCTAATCATTTCTAATTAGTGCAAAATGAGACTTGGAAATGAAATAAATAAAATATTAATATAAGTACAAAAATAAATTTACTTAATAATTTGAAGCTTATTACCTCTGGTGGGTTCCTACCTTTTCAATGAAAAATTAAATTAATGACGTTATATACTTAAATAAAAATAATAAATAATTACAAGGTGAGCCCCATTACCTTTTATATTGTATTAAACCATTTATCATATGCATAGCATTATTACCATTTTAATTTGCTCAGGGAATGAAAAATGTGGGTTCACTAATATAATGACCAAAAAAGTGCACTTTTGTAAATATATTCAGTTTATTAGAATCTATATTATGATTAAATTGTAAATTTGTATATAAAGACGTTATGGAAAAAAAAAATTACATTGTAGTTTTTGTTGGGTCTTCTTGCTTCTTTGACTTTTTGATTAAATAATTCACTTGCAATGGCTTGCTTGACTTCTTAAATATTCTATGTTGTATCAATATTGACTGATTCTCTCAACAGCTACCAACTGATTTTTACTCACTACCAACTGAACCAAAAGAAAGTTTTATGAGCTCATTCTTAGTAAATAAATAAAAGTTTATTATCATAGAATTGTGACTTTATCGATAAAAATTTTGAGCTGAATTCCTTTGGCATGCACCCACCTAGTTGTTGGCCACACTAGCCCCTTATCTATGTGGTTTTCCTCAGAGGTCAACTTTTGGCTACTTGATTTTATGTCTAAGGCCATAACAATACATAATCCATCTAACCAGATAATCATTTCAAAGAAACCTCAATTTGTCTATAAAAATATTGTTCCAGTATTTTTATTATTTGATCTAACAGAAGAGAAAATTAAATACATTTTTCAGTATCTAGTTGGCTTGATGTTTTTTCCGATTGCTTGGTTGATGGGTGTTAAACCCGAAGAATGTCAGACTGTTGCAAGCCTAATAGGAATCAAGACGATGGCCAATGAATTCGTAGCTTATAAGAAACTAGGAGAACTTAAGAGAGAAGGAAAATTATCTGTATGTTATCCTACTAATATCTATGAGTTTCTGATTTCATAAAAATTTAATATATTATCGTAGACTTATGACCTTTCAGATAAGATCAGAAGCCATAGCAACATTTGCGCTTTGTGCCTTCTCAAATCCTGGTGCGCTAGGCATTAATATCGCTACCCTTTCAGCATTGGAAAAGAGACAAAGTGAAAATGTCAATAAGGTTGCATTCCGGGCTTTTATCGCAGGCTGCATAACAACTTTTACCTCAGCTTGCATTGCAGGTACTTAAGAATTGAAAACATTTTATAGGTCTAACATAATTTTTAAAATCCATTTAAAGTAATTAAAATTTGCACGTTTAATTTTTTTTTTTTAACATTTTTTGCCACTGAGCCAATAAGTTTTTTTTAAATAAGGAGAAAAAAATAGGAAAATAAAGAAAAAATAAATTTAACTAAGTAATGGTTGAATTAATTCATTAAAATTAAGTATTTAGTATTCGTTTGTTCTTAATAATTTGTCAATGTACCCTTTTTTGAAAACATACGTTTATTTCCTTTTATTATTATAAATAAATTATAAAATAATGGTGTAAAATAGTATCATATAATAATAATATTTTTATTTTATAGGCCTGTTGACAGAAGAAGAAGTTGGGGTGTCACATTTAAATTCCACTCTAACAAACAGCAAATGAACTACCCAAGTTCTTCTAAGAGGATCATTTCCTGATCATTCTGTAAGTTGCATCTTTTTCAACGAAAATCCCTTCTTTATGAGAGAAATTCCTGTTTTCTAAATATACCAAGATTTGCAGGAAATCCAGCAGATTTGCAGTCATATTTGAAACAAATGATTCATTAAATGTTATAGTTCCTCCCTTACGAACTTTTTTCAAGTAGACCTGTGTACGTAACACCCATGTAATAAGATCAGACCTGATGGCAAAGATGAAAAGAAACATGATGACAATAATTATTTCATTTTAATGCTCAAAGCATTTCTAGAGCTTTATTCAGTAATATTTACTAACTTTCTATGTAGTCAGGATAGAAGAAAGGATGAAAATTTGTATGCTTTTCCATATTTGCTAGGGGGCATGATGAGTACAAGACAAAAATAGCAGCCTTGAAAGAAATTCGATGGGCTCTTTGTTTGTAAATCAATAAACAAAAGTTTATTGTGATAGGATTGAGGCAAGTAGAAATAAAACTTGGTGATAATTTCTTTTAATTTATTCAGGGACTACTGCTCGATTAAAATGAATAAAAAAGATGAAAATTAGGCAATAAGTTTACTTAACTTATTTTCTAATTTATAAATAATATAAAAGTAAAATTCAACAAAACAAAGGTGCACACTACTTGGGTGTTAGGAGTGGGGAAACCAAAAATGGTTGAAAAGCAAATATTTTAATATGTGAAGTGTGTATTCCAAATGCTAGAAGAAATGGTGTTCCAAAAAGATGATGATGTAAGCGTGATAAACACAAATGTACAGGCCCGAAAGGCCTGAGAGAGTCGAATGGTTTATATAAATTGAATAAACATAGAAACATATTAATTGTAAAAGCAAATATGGTGAAAATTCTGGCTGTTGTAAATAGGCTAGAATCACTTCAACTCAATATCGAATCAGTAAATGACAGAAAATCTTGGTTAAACAATTCATCTTCATCAGGGTTTGATATCATCAGAAAAAACACCTCACACATGACAGCTAGCTGAATTAAGGAAAAATTAAGGAGATAAGAATGAGCTGGGGTACCAAACTGGAAAAGGTGACAATGATTATTTAAATATTTTAAAGTGAAGATGGTCAAACTGGAAATTTGGGGATAAATGGTCATTTCAATGTAGGGTACGATAACAAATGAACCAAAGGTTTTTGATTGTGGATTTTATGGGGTTATTGTTCAGAAAGAAGATATGGATTTCAGAAGGATATTTAATCCTATTGCAATATCATAAATATAACTGCATTATTTTTTCATTTTGTTAGTTTTTTGGGATTTATTTTGACATACAACCATCAGGTCATCAACACCATTATTATTAATATATTTAAAATCTTTTCATTTTGAATGTACTAGTGATTTACAAAGTACCCGAAAATCTTTGGGTAGTATATATTTTTATCCGCTCGGGGTCAGTACTGTAGTGACAAGACTTGATAGGCAGTCAGAGTTTTCCGCAAACTTCCAAACATCAACATTAACATTCTTCAATTGCCATCTGAAGAATGTTAATATTACAAACTATGACACTTAATAAATGCAATTAACGTCTATGTCAGAAATTTTGATAGAATATTTTTTTTATATAATATTTTAATTAGGATAAATTGCTGTGAATTGATTGTTTATAAAACATGACTCTTTAGGGGTATGATACAGGAATGAAAGAATTTCACTAATATTCGTTAAATTATTAACTGTGTTTTCAATTATATTTACTTTACTATATTCAATAATGTACAGCAAAATTTGTAAAAATAATTATATAGGAATAAAATATTTTTTTAATACATTCAATTTTTTTTTTAATTCGTATTAACCCTGATTTTTAACGAGTTCATGCTCCATCTACTTCACTGGATATACTAGAAATATGTTCGTAGATTAAGATTCTTATTTTATGACTTTTCATCATTAAATAGAGCCATCTCCCATGATGGTGACGTAGTGGTCAAATATATGGCCATCATGGAGAAGAGCGTGAAGTCACATTTAATGCGCCTATGCTAAACTCCCTTTTCTAATGTGTATTTTCTTAATTGTGCCCTTTCTAAACTGCCCACTTGCCAGTTCTTATCATATAATAGAATGAAGCAATTCTTTGTTGTTGTGTTTCAAGGATTTTGGATCGTTTAACAATAAGCATAGTTATGTAATATACATAATTAAACTAAAGGATATTTCATGTATTTTTTATTTTAAGCAGGAGGTTGACAGTTTTGGAACCTGTACTCATTAGATTTAGGTAGATCTCTTAAAAATTGAGTACATTACAGTTAGAAATCATAGGAATAGACTTAGTACAATTTACAAAGAGGGAAAGGTAACAAATAAATAAATTATTGATGCATCAAGAAACATTTAATTTTGATTATAAAAAGTGACAAACAATACACATTGTAATAATATAATACAATTTATAATTTAGTGATTAAAATTTAATTTTCTAATTAAAATTTAGTGACTGAATAATGAGTAAATGAATGAATTGTGAGTAAATGAATGAATTGTGAGTAAATGAATGAATGAGTGTAAAATTTTTATAACTACAAGGTAATAAATGTATAAATGCATTAATATTAAGCTGCCCACTAAAATAACTGGAATGTCTCATTTGTCTTAAAAGCATCCACATAGAGAGGGTAAAAAGTATGAGAATTACATGGGCCAGTAAGACAAACCCACAACACTAGGAATTCAATTCACAGTCGCTTAAGCAGTAAATTGGCAAATTATTGAAGGAACAAAAATTAATCCTACAAAAAGCAGTTTTGGATTCTTACTCATAATTAATTATGGCCCAACTCTGATCCTGAGGGAATGTAAATATTGGAAACCCATTGCTGACGGGGTAATAGCGTCCCTAGTATTTGGGTTAATGTCCTAACTAAAACTTAATTATTTCAGGTAAAATAGATATCAGTCTAAACTCTTGGCTGTAAAGGCATCTCAAAGCTGAAAGGCACTATTCGTGAAAAGAACAAAAGGAATGAATGCTATAAAAATAAGTTTGTAAATTTGAAGATTCCGATAGAATATAGGTGGAAAAAAAGGGGGCAATAGAGAACATGAGTCAGCAAGTTTCTATTGTGGAAGAAACAATGGGAGAATAAGTTTTTTCAAAACTTTAACAAAATAATAAAGTAAAGTAAATTAATTTGTCATTAACTTAAATAATTAATAACAAACTATAAATTTTAATAATAAACCAATGAGGCTTGATAAAACTTAATGCACAATTTTTTATTTACTTAGTCTAGTTAATCTAAGTTCTAAATCTAGAATAAATTTTAAGTGAACATTTTTTTTAATTCCTACTAAATATCACAAGTATTTGTTTACAAGACACCTGAATATACCTGAATTTCATCAATTAAACAAAGATATTTCAAAAATAAATAAATTGAGATAACTAAAAGCATATGAAGGGGTTAGAAGCAAATGGATATCAGTGAAAAAAAACTGAAATTATAAATACAATTAGGCATAACCACTTATAACCCTGTGAAACACTTGAAATTGTCAAAACAAGCACACCTTTGCTTCTGACCATGTCATATGTTAATAACAAATACATATATTTTTTATAATAGGATAAACTAACAGCAAACATATATAACATAACTATAATCTAATAAAAATGTGTTAATTGGGGTTTCATAAGCTCTTACAAACCTCGACTGTGGAAGGCCATTATACCAGTAGCCTTGAATGGGTGAATAAATCACTTCCTGGAGATTTGAACCCAGGACCTCCCTTTCATGAAGCAATTACTACACTACACCATATAAGAGCCACAATATAATATTATTATACTAAATATTTATAAATTATTGCACTAACATTTCCACTAAATTGCACTTCACAAATAATAAAGGGGGAAAAAATCACAGATTAGGCTAGAAATTGAGCGGAGGATGGGACCCATTAGCCCAAAATAAGCAAGCCAGCAGGTACCAAATTGAAAACTTCAACTCCTCGGAGTGCTCAAAGCCATTGAGCAAAAAGGACTTAAAAGAAATTGAGTACAATTGAATTTTTTTGCAACTACTATTGGGATATACATTGAAAATTGAATGTCATTTCCCCCAAAGCCTCTCCCTTTCTTCAGCCTCAGTAATTATAAAATGGCAGACAAAAAATATAAATCTTGAAGTACCTTATCTAAAAATAATAAATGGAAACAATAGTATAACTTTTACAATTATTAAATACTCTTGAACATCAATATTTTATTTTTTAAATTAAATTGCTATTGATCACTTATACTCATGTGAAAGATTCTCAAAAAAGGATGCTTCTAAAATATTAACATTTTACCATAGATCCAAGTTGTATGGGTTTACCATGTTATTATTAGTAAAATATCAGAATAAATAAAAGGATATAGTTAGGAAGTAGAATAGATAACTAGTACATTGCTAAAAAAAATTATTCTTGCTATTACTTTGATCAAATAATTACTTAATACAAAGAACAAATAGCCCAGCAGTGAAATATGCAATAAAACAGCAATGATTTCATAATGCATGCAGTATATTTGAACAATTCCTTTCAAGGCCGATATAAAGTCTTTTATACAACCTAGAATAGATACACAACCAAACTGGATTTTAATATAATCTTTTTAGGTGTACTTAAAGCCTCAGGGATCAATACCAATTACTTATTTCTACTTGAAAAATTTATCGTCGACAATGTATAGCTTATTTTATTTATTCTTGAACATTGTTATTTTGTTAAAAAATTAAAATAAAATAAAAACAGATAAATTCCCATATTTTGTAGATCAAGACTTAAAATTATATTAAAATGAAATAACTGGCTGTATTTGTAGGTTATTTCCCTTTTCTAGCCAGAGAAGGAATGTTGAGGTAAGCCTGTTACACTCCATGGCATAAAATATAGTTCTCATATCATGTAGTTAAGTCATAAATACAAACAAACATAAACTAAAATAGGAGCTTATTTCATTAAAAGAACATAATAAATATTAAGTATATGTAAAATACAAATGTTTATTTGTCTTCGATTATCACAGACAATATTTAGTTTTATCAAAACACCTACGAGTGGCACGATTTAGGATATTTAAAGATGAACACTTTTTATGGGAGATCAAGCAAATTATAAACTTTGTAACAATTTTCTGTTCTATTGTACACCTGGTCGGCAGCTTCCAACATAAGAGGCAGCACACTCTCTACTTCCTCCCACGAACTTCCGCAAACCTTGAAAAAGTGGAGTATTGTTTCAGAAAAAATATAAATATTTAATTTATCATTTTTGAAGGACGAAAAAGAGCACACAAAACATCAATAAATGCATTATTCCTAACATTGTACAAACAGCAGTAAATAAACAAATGATGCAGAAATTGTCCTTGAATATGTTTAAAGACATCATTCAATATTTATTTAATTCTAATTAATTCTCATACGCTTTTCTTAAAACGGTCCCCTTCCTTTCCTTTTTAGGAAAATAACATCTTTATTTAACTCTACAGAGGTTAATTATAATGTGCAGATGTAGTTTTAGAAAGTATACTGTTTTGGATCAGCCAAAAGTTTAAATATTGGTCATCATCAAACTAGAAAATGCAATGGATAGTTAGGAAACAATTCAAATTCCATTGGCTCCATTTTGCATAAGCTAATGTAGATAAAAAGACAAGTCAATGATTAAAATATACAGCAAAATATTGATAATCCAATATACATCTACCTAGATAGATAAACAATAATTTATTTACAAAATTATATACAACGGATGTACGAGTGTAACAATCAAAAGGCAGAGTTACAAATAAAGTTAATTCCCTGCAACCAAATATTGCTATGCTTAGCCTAATAAAATCTAATATAGTATCTATTATCTATTATCTATTAAGTTAATATTCCCAAATAAATAAACACCTGCCCAATCAAAATAAAACCTATACTGTTCCATATACTTTTTATATATAATTTAAACTTAAAATATAGTATAACTAAAATAAAGTGTAGAATTTATTTTATAATAATAATTATATAGCTTTATTTTTCATTCAATAATTTTCCTTATTTTGTTTAAGTCACATTATATTTACCATTTAGTTACCAGACTCCAGAGCCTCTAAGCCAAAACTAAAATAAACACTCAACTAATAATAATAAAGTAATAACTTCATATTTATACTTAGGAAAAGAACTGAAAAAAAACCTACAACTGTAATAAACTGTACTTCTTTGACAAAAACCACAAAAATTGTTAACTCTTTCTGTTATAAAATTACCTATAAGTGACATTCCAACATTATCATATTAGATTTTTGAGCAAATAGGGGAATCAGTAACCAGTCTTAAGAACATTGAAAATTTTAAGTTCAGGCAGGTTTAACTTAAGCTTAAAATGCACAAAACGGAAGAACAGTGTTCAGTAACAATTTATTTTTCCATTAGATAAGGAAGATTGCCAGCATAAGAGAGGACAAAGTATTCTTTCCCTTTGTTAATCAGGTATTTGACGTGTATGTCAGCATCCTGTGTGAAGGTCACACCTATTTACAGACATCATACATACCTAAACTATCTATCTACATAACAAACTTACTGTTCACATCATTAATATGCCGATGACATCCAGATTTTCTTCTTTGCAAGATCCAATCGCTCCACTGTTGATTATTTGTTTTTTTTTATATTTACTAATACTATTAATTAAACCAAATCAGGTCTTGGGCATCTCTCAACAAGCTTCAATTCCTTACAGAGGAATCGGAGGAGATTGGCTCTCGTCTCCTCCCCAACGTTATAAGGGATATTCTAAACTTGACTTTCAGTCCCCATCCTAATATCTTGATCACATCAATAAAAAAAAATCAGTTTGGTTCTCGGCCAAACCCTGTCCTCAAAATCCTATGTCCTATGTACTGATCTATTGCCTCCTTCAAACTGCTTAATCATTTTTATCATCTTCTCGCAAATCAAACCCAGGTAAGTCAACTTTCCCTTCCTCTGCTTTCGATCCGACTTATGTCCCCCTTCCCACAGAACAATCTCCTTTCATAATTAATCTTAACTCCATTTCCATAAATATTTCATGCTTTTCATCACTCCTAATTTTAAAACCAGACTTCACCGATTTATTATCTTCCTTTAAACTAACCCTTCATAATCTTATTTGATTTGACTACAAAACTATTTGTTCTTATTTTCCATCACTAATGATTCCTTTAAATTATACTTCTCTGTGCTGTACTACATTTCTATTAATTTATGTAATTTGTTTGTTAATTTCCATGCAGTTTGTTCTTTTTAATTCACCATATTTGTACAATGCTCAAATATTACTTTAAGCTAGTTTATTTAACACCGAATTATTATTATAATAATCCATACCTTTAATATAAGGTTCTTTTTTTTCGGAAGAAATTTCATTCCTAGATATGCAGCTTGCTGTATACACCAGCCATGATATTTTCCCAAAGTATCAGAATAGGAGTCATATCCGATATGGCTAGTATCGCTGTCAAGATCCACTTCTCCAACTCTTTTCAAAAATGTTCTTATAAAGTCTATTTCAACAATAAAAATACATTATTAAGATTTACAATGTTTAATTACATTTAATGAATTCATATTTTTTTAAAAAATAAATTAAGCCAAGTATGTCATGAAGATTTTTTGTACTGATCCATTCATAACTGAAGTAGTTAACACAAAAATAAAACAAGTTTGGTCTAACAAGCTCACTGTTGACATTAAACATTTAATTATGTAAATAACCATACATAAAGAACATCAAGTGCTTGTTGGGACAAAAAAATAACGCCATATAAAGCTCTCCATAAACCTAAATGTACTACATAATAGTCTCTTTTGAAAGGTTGTGGATCTGGAAATTTTTCAGAGGATATGTGAGAGCTAACGGCAAGAAATTGACTAGGCTTGATAGAGCTAACAGGTAAGTGACTCAGTTAGAAAAACCACCTGGCCTGAGAGCAAGAGTACTGTGTTCAAATCTCGCCCATTTAACTAACTATTTAAAAAAAAAAGATATAAAGCTGAATTATATTACATATAAATGCTTTAAAACCAGATTTTTACCATTATCTTATCTCCCTTCCATCTAGTAATTCACAATTCTTATACAAACATTCTAAATTTTTATTAATATTACCCATTACTTAATTTAATCTATCCAGTGAACCTTACTTTCTCATTTCGCCCCAGTAATTATATCTATATTTTATTGTATGTTCCTTCTTTACAATTGTTAGCAAACATTATATACTTTTATTCATTTTGTTTATTTGATAAAATACTGTTGGTTCATTTTAATTCAGCATATAGTACACCCTAAAATTATTATAGGCTAACTAAAAAAGATACATTTCTTTATATTGTAATTTTTGTCATATTTCTTGTTTCCTATTTTTAGGGAATAATGTCCCTGAATAAAGACCTTTCTTTTTTTAAATTTCATTGAAATTGTATTATATTCAGTCACTTACAAAATTAAATAAATATTAGTTAAACAAGGCTAATAAATACATTGATACTAAAAAAATTAAATTAGCAGAATTAAAAAAAACAATTTTTTCTCAAATTGAGTTTTGTGTCCTTGAATAAATCCATTTACAGCCTAGAATATCAAGCTATTTTATTTGGGGCTACCCAATTATATTTACGGAAGGAAGAAAAAATTCTCTGGCCTTCAAAGGAATTAAACTCACAATTGAGGCATTTACAATGTCAGATATGCTAACATATGGTGTCTAGTAGTTTCAACTTTTGATTGCTTTAAAGTGAATGCCCCCAAAATTAGCCATTTATAGCAATTAGGCAACCTTCTATAATATACCGTCCAACAAAATTTTGTAATCATACCTAAAACAAAAAAAAAACCAATAACATGGTTGGCGGAATGGATTAGTGGAGGAAACTCTTTAATTAAGTCTACTTGTTATCAGATACCATAGTATGAGACTTATCACAGCTTGTACAACTGGAGGGTATTTTGTGTAAAATGCTTATCAACAAAATAAAATCTGCATGGCAGAAGGCACATTAAGATTTCCTATTGGACATTAAAAAAAAAAAAAAATTAGTTACAGTACCTAGTCCTCGATGAAGTCTCAAGAGAGTGCGGCAGCCAGAAACGTATTGCTTTTTATATAAAAGTTGTGTTTCCTTTTCATGTTCTATCATCTTTTTTATTGTTTGAAAATGTTCTTCCTGGCAGTTATTTCGTAGCTCATGCATCACTTCGGACTTGCTAACTATCTCAGTTTTAACGAAAGAAAATACTGGTCCTAGAAAACCGCAGAACCTGCATCGAACATGATTTATCTGAGTCAATACATGGGCAAAAAACAAATTACAAATATATATAAAAAAAATAAGAGGTGTGTTATGTCGATATTGAAGGTAAAGTTTTGCTCAGGACTTGTTATCATTTAACAGCACTTAATTATAATAAAAGCCATTTACTGCGGACATTTACTGTAAAACATACTTGCATAGTTCTTTGTATGCTTTTAAGTAGGATCCAATGTCTATGTCTTCATCATCTAACAAAGAAGACTGGAAGTATTCGTAGGTCTTCCTAAGGTCGAAATAATAAATATTATTTTCGGTCATTATATAAACTAGGGGAAAGCTTTTGCCTCGTGAAAAATTACTAAAACTTTCTATTTGAGAGTAGAAAAAGGTTTGAATCGACCAGCGACACCCACTTAAAACCTTACTGTTGACAACTGAACAGCCAGCGCTGCCTGTCTCCTGATATCAGTGTCATCGCTGCGAACCCAGCGCTCTCTACTGCCATTTACCTTAACTGCTTCTTCGTACAGTCGAGGTCATTACTTGTGATGCCTTGGCATTTTCAACAACAGAAACCTGTATGAATGAAAAACGGGTTGATGAAAAACCTTTACGGGTTGATGAAAAAGTTTTAGTTCAGCCGATTTTTAAACAAAATTTTCAACTCATCTATATAAATACGGCTAACAATAAACTCACAGAAAAGATTATGATGCATTTCACTTTTTTGGACTATAATACAACATTTGTTGTTCCAAATTAAATCATCCGCCGGAGACACATACAGTTTTTTCGACGCGTTGCACCACCTCACAAATCCAGTGTTTAACACCCCACCACTCCTCCCGAATCGATGGCAACAGACTGTTAAGTTAAGTTAAGAATTAGTATGTAAGTTAGTTATAATAAGTTTTTGATCAAAAAGGTGAGCCCCATCACCTTATAGAGTCTTGTCAAAGAAGTAAGGTATAATGTGTATCAATATACTTGTATTAAATTATATAATTTTATACGGAATTCAGACCTTGTATAGAATGAAGCGAAACTACAGAAAATATAAAACTGCAATGTAAATAAATTCGAGAGAGAATCTATAATGAAAATTATCATTTTGTAATTTTTAAAAAATACAGTAGATTCACTTTTCTTTTTTTTTCCCCCCTAAAGTTTGACCAACAAACCAACAGTGAATTGTATATTAAAAAATATGTACATTAAACATGATAAAGAAGGTAGAAGGCGAACAATATCGGGAGATAGTCACAGTATTAATTTTCCTAAATACTTAATGGTTGTGACAAAACAGGGTGACGGAGGTTTCCCCTGCTATTAGATTCGCGTTGATGGGAACTGCCGAGCTTCGTGCGGGGTGCTGGCACAGGTTGGTTGCTAAAGACTTCCTGGACGCACCCCGTTGTCTAAAGGCGGCCACCTGTCCCAAGTACCAGGAAACCTGTGCCTATGAGGGGGATATAGCGAATGCTTGCACCCAAAAGGACAATAGTCCGCGGTGCGTAAACTGTATCAGAGCTGGGCGTCCCGAGAAGGAGGCTAGGCACCAGGCAGTAGCTACTGAGTGTCCCCAGCTGATCAAGGAGGTTGAACCATGATGCGTAGTACTAGGTAGGAGTAAGGTGTCCTGGACAACGTAGCGAGGATAGATTGAACAAAACCTGAAATGCGGATGCATAATCATAATGTAATTAGGTTTGGTTGTATTAAGTAGTTATTAAGATTTAGCAAATAGCTTGCTGGTTCTTATATTATGACTTAATAAGCCGTAAGATAAAGTTGTAAATAGGGCATTGAGCGTAAAAGCTACTTAGGATGTAAGAAACTTCTGATAAATGTAGGTTGGTAGGTAGTAAGTTGTTTATTGTAGTATTTCTAGTTGATAACGTTATTTTGGAAGAGTTTATTGTGTTGTTACTGCAGTTAAACGAAGATGGTTTAAAAGAATAACCTAAGGTGCGCTGACTGGTGCAATAATCCAGGAATACGCGCAGCACAGTCATAAACAACAGCCTGGAGTCTGCCTCACAGACTTACGGGGAAACTCCGAATTATGATGGTTTTGAGAACCGATCGCGAAGCCTTCATCACGAGCTCGCAGGGAAACCCTGTATGAGGAAACGCCCTCCGGAAGAGGTGGGAAAAAAATAAAAAGTTCCGACATAACTTCCTCAGGATTTTTGACAAAAAAATATTTGATTTGTATCTCTTAAAGGGTCTCTTCTGGTTTTCTTTTTCTGCAGAGAGATCCATTGCTGCCACTGCATGTTTGTCAACCATTAAAGGGGACTTCTTGGCAAAACACGCCGAAAGAGGCGAAGAAACACTCCTAAAACCAAGATTCTAGATCAAGACCACCGAAAATTTTATTTTTTAACAAATTATTATAGATTAAATAAGTAAAATTTTAAGAAATAACAACATTAAAACCGGCCTAGAACGTTATTTTTGGGAATATCGTCGTAACTATTTTTTCGTAGCTGCTATGTTTCTAACACTGGGTAATAATCAGCAATATAAATAATCAATAGTTTCTGTTTGTTGGCTAAGAAGACATAAACTTTGATCAAATTTATTTTTTTTTTAATCATGGCCATTATTTTATTTTAGCCGATGCATAGCAAGGATATTTCGACGTGTCCAGTTATAAAATTTCATATTTAAGTATTCATTTTTACGATCACTACCGTAGCTAAATGCATGAAGATAACATACGAGTGTCCCCGTTGAAAGTAGACTCTTTGTTCTCTGAGTCAGGAACTATTTTGAATGGCTCAAATAACTCATCTGTCTACAATAAGTAGATACTTCTTCACTAAATAAAAAATATGCATACACCATATTTTGATAAAACACTTTTTTTTTTCCAAATATTGTTATGAGCACAGCCAGGATCTCACCAGTACATCAACGTCCATTCCGTAGTTCAGTTTAGCAGCGCAATTTTTATTAAATACATAAATGTATTGAAATATATATCTTTTTTTCTGGCTCATTCTACTTATTTTGCTTTTAAAATTAGTAATATAACAAATCTAACTGGATATTTCAGTATATCGTGCTTGTATTGCGATAAGTTTGACCTAACAAAAATGAAAAACAACCTAAATTGTAGGACGTATTACATTAATTTCGCTACGATTTTTTAAAATAGTCTATTACTTTATTACTGCCGGCAGACCGTCAGCTCACAATTGTTTAAACATTTATAATAATTAACAGTATGAACAAGCGAGTGAATGAAGAATTGTAAATATGGTATGAATGAGAACATTTATCACTATCACTTATTGCCTAATAATTGTAATTTTATCACAATAAAGAATGTTATATGTAAGTTAAAGTCAGGAGTATGACTGTATTGTAAATAAATACGGTCATGGGATGTAAACAACCCATGATCCCATATGTGTAGGATTGTCGGAATAATAAAAGTTAGTCTTTCTCTTGAGTTCAAGTGTATCAGTTCGTTTCCCTCTTTCTCTTTTTATCAAATCTTTACTGCCGGAGATTAACTTGTATATATATTAATTAACCAAAGTGTGGAGAGACTTAGGGGTTAATTTAATTCATCCTCAAAGGTTGACGATCCTTCAAGACTAATTTTTTCATTACTTTTTTCTCACATTAATTTAAATTATAACAAAAAAACTGTTTATGGCTAATTGGATTTTATTGAATGGTTTTAATATTAAAAATAAAACGGTTCCCCCCATTTTCCATCACACAATTATCACTGCACAAAAGTATGAGTTTGTCAGTTTAATATTTGTACATTCCCTACTTTTTTTTTTGTTTACTCGTTAAGTTTTCTTTATAATTTCGATATCGTTAGGGAATGAAATTATCGGAGGTTCTATCTTAAGAATTTCAGTACATAGATGGTCTTGGATTAGCTTTGCTCTTGGTTCGTCTGCATTTAAAATTGTTTAGGAATATGCCTCACCATTATCGATTGAACAAAGAAAAAAAATTCATGATTTATTAACGTTATAATCACGATGGACGAATAATTTGCTTTAAGAATTTGTTGAAGTTTCTAATTTGAAATAATTTCAAATTGTCCCGACACAGTGACGGTTATTTGTTAAGGTGTGTTTTTTTTTTTGTTCTTTTTTCTTTCATGTAGCCCCTTTAAATTTACAGATAATTATACATCCTCAGGCGAATCTATTTACAAATTATTTTTGTATTTCCTGTAGCGTCACTACATTATATACAGGTTTTGTTATTTCACAAAAATTATATAATAAATAAACAAGTATAATGATACACATTATACGTGACTGGACTAAACTGACTAATAAAGGTGATGGGGCTCACCTTTTTGATCAAACTTAAAACTAGCTTACATACTAATTAAGTTGTGGTGTGCTATTTATTTGGTCTACTTATGTTGCTGTGACTTTGCTCGATGCTCAGAAAGATCAAGAAATTTACAATGTTTTTCTCACCTAAAACTCTTTTTTTTTATAAGATTTTAACTTTTGATGTTGTTCTTGAGATACATTTGAATGTTAGTTATTTTACTTAATTTTACTTTCACTTTTATCGATATTATATATATATAAACGGTGAAAATGAAACAAAAATTGTTGGTAATAAATCAAGACTCGTAACTTATCATCGAAGCTTTATTATTTATAGGCAAGAGGAAGGAATTTCTTAGACTTTCGTATTTTGTTATACTGCAATTTTCGTTCCAAACTAAATCTCGGTAATACTTTTGAGTGTAACGCCACGAGTACTCTAATCTCTCATACGTAATCGAAGCTCTGTCAGGTCTGTTGAGGAAGTGGGTTCAGGTAGGGTGATATTTCAGTTTACGTCAATGGGCCCATATTTGTTCATTATACAATTAAAAAACGTCGCAATCCGGTTTCCGGTTGATAATTCCATTTGACTTTGGTAATTGTGTGCGTCAAACAGTTTCGCTTAGTATTGTAGCGCAGCTCATGAAGTTTTATTAACAGAATTATAGGCCCGGCCACACACATTGGTCGAACAGGGCGGAACTGCGTGTTGGCCGAGAGTGAATAGCTGTTTAATGGGTTTGGTGCGGTGTAGTACAGGGTTTGTGTGCTGTCATGAATCCCTTGGTTGGTTCTGGCCTGTAATTTATTTACGGACGCTGATAATGGTAGCTCTTTAAATATTATTAGCTCATTTATTTTATTATTTTTTATAAATGTTATCGCTGAGCCAATGGCTAAGATTAAATACAGGCTGAGTTACCAAACAATACAAGTACACGGGGGATGGTCCTTTGTTTGTCATTCAGGCTATGTGACTGTAACTCGTACGATTTACACATATACATGTAATTTCGGCTATTTATATTTTATATTCACTTAATGAAAAAGGCAGTACCCACCAAGTATTTTTTTTTTATGTTTCAAAACCCCTTTGTTTAAATATTTTTACAAACAAATGAACAATAACATGAACAAATTTTACAGAGATATGGCTCCTTTTCCTGCATAACATAACATTCGAAGGAGGGTAGTATTACAAAAACAGTTTTCTTTTTTCAATTAAAATTACAAAATTAATAGACTGGACTAGGTGATGGTGCTCACCTTCGGTCTACAAATTTGGGAAAACTTACATACTAAAAGTTGAAACTAAAACATAATAGACTAAAGCGTTCCTGCCTCGACTGCGTTCTGCCATCGATAGGGGACCTGAGCGAGGGCTATCGTGCTAAATACCGGGTTTGCCATGTATTGCAACGAATCGAAGAATTTAATATGTCTATGTTGAATGCATTCATCCACCGTAGGCAGATCAAAGACCTCGCGAAGCTCGCTGCTTCTCTGCTGCTCGAACGTAGTATGTCTGACCACTTTCATCAGTATACCGTTTTGAAATTGTTGGAGTCGCCGCGCTGTCGTATCCGTCAGATGACGAAACAGCAGAAGGCCTGAGTACACTCTTATAGATCATGAGCTTGAGGCGCAGTGATAGATTGGGGGAAGTCAATAAATGCGTAAGCAGGACCACTAACTATGATAGTAGGCTTCATATTTCAACTGGAGAGCGGCCTACCGCAGTTTGTAGCGGTGATATAGTTTTGTTTATGCAGCATCCTGTGTGGTTACGGGTTAAAAAACGTTGCATTTTAGCCTATAGCATGCCATGTACTGAAAAATAGCAGTTTTCTATCAACATTTAACTTTCTCTATTTATGTTAGAAGTCTACCATAATCTAGATAGGAGATTAATTAACTGATCCAAGAATATTTTTTTTTTTCATCGTTTTAATAATTTTTTCATACAATTTTTGATAAAAAAATTGTATTTAGACCCGTGTAGAAATAATATATTTTTAATCAATTATATTTTTTCAGTTACTTAAAAATTCTTTGTGGTCTACTTTATGCATATAAAATCGTAATGATAACATAAACGACAAAAAATAACTATAAAGTAAAGGAACTGAGTACAGAACGAAAACTTCTTTTTAATTTATTATTTTACTCCGCTTTCCCTTTCGCATACAAGGGAGGTGACAACCATGTGGATTTGGGAGGTCACTTGGCTGTTTGTAAATACTGTATGAATGAGAACATTTATCACAATTATTTATATGCTAATAAGGCAGATTGTAATGTTAGTACAGTAAAAAAGTATGTTATTGATAAAATTTATTGTTTGAACGCTTTGTTGAATTATTGAAAAAATATGTAAACATCTAAGATATTGAAGAAACAAAAGTATTATAATCTGATTGGAAGTTATTTAATACTTCTCTCTCTTTATATTGTGAATATCTTTGATATTTTTGCGTTACTATGTTTAATGTGCCATTAATTGTAAGAAAAATCAAAACTTTAAATAACCTTGGAAATGTGCTAGAGAGAACCGACTTTTTCCTCGTTGATTTTTGTCTTTCTCTTGAGTGCTTGTCGTTATTACATTTAAAATATTACATTAAATATCTTGTTCAAATTTCAATAGACCTATTAGCTGTCTTCAGCTCTGCCACAGTTTTAAAATACGCAAGCTTACGCTGTTTCGGGAAGTACCATTGTCAGTTTTGAGTTCAATCCACAGTAAAATGTGCTATATTTTTTCAACTTAGTTTAATCTGCGTTTTGTCGCCTTGTTTTGGAAAATACATAAATACATGTACCGGATTAAAGTACATGATATATTATAGTCCCAATGTTTTCTTTTTGGGACATATGGATTTTTCGATATACAGAGAACAATAAATGCTCTGGGTTAAGTGCTAGTTGTAAATAGTATTATAGGAAAACGACTTGTAATCTATACATACATATATGCGATAACGCAAAGCGTCTCTGTTTAACGACACTTTAATAGGATTTTTATACTTAAAATGTGGGCCATTTTTGTTTAAACCGGACCCGCATGCGGCAATGTTTTTTTGTTTTTTTTTCTTTCTTTCTTAGCTCTCTAATTATAAGATTAAGGATGAGGGAAAAATAAAGGGATATTTGGGTTGAACGGATCCTTGTACTAGGAGTACCTGCTGCTTGAAGGTGTTGTGAGGGAATTAAGGAGTGTGGGAAGTCTCGGTAAAGGTTAATTGTTGCGGTACAGTGGTGAGAGTCCACTGGTGGCTGGGCCTAGAGTCCCTCTTGTTGCCATCTTGCCGGTAGCGGTGGGGCTGCCATGTCTCGGAATAGAGGGGTTTGGCTATGTTTCATCGAGTCAAAGAACTTGATGTGTCTTCTTTGGATTGCTTCGGTGATGGTGGGGACTTCGAACTTTTCGTGGATGTCGGGAGCCTTCTATCACGAAAAGGGGTATGCCATAGTGACGTGCGCAGGATTTTGTTCTGGAAGCTCCGGAGTCGAGTTATGGTGCTGGCGTGTAAGAATTGAAAGAGTGGTGTCCCAAACAATAGAGCTGGCCTCAGGACGCTCTTATATATTAACAGTTTCAGCCGAAGGGATATAGCCGGGCTTGTGATGAGATGCTGGAGAGAGTAGTAAGTCCTACGTACTCTTTTCAACTTCTTTTGCAGGTGGCAGAACGTCATGTGTCTGCCTAGGTTGATGCCGAGGTAGCAGATGCTGTTGGAAAGTTTGCATTCAGTCCCGTCTATGGTGAAGCTGGGTGGACGCTTCCGTTTTTCATGCTGGAAGGAGAAAACGATCCCTTGAGTAATGTTGCCCCGTCCTGTACATTTACACTTTTGCTTATTCCGCCTCTCCACCAGCATTTTTCAAGTCTTCACCGCATTCTTTGTTTCATATTTGGTAGAGTAATATTTTAATATTCATTGATGCTGCTTAACTAAATTAGATAGACTAGCACAGATGAAGGCCAAAAGAACATCAATGTAAGTAACCCAAAAATGGGTTGTCATTGTATACTATAGCCCGTTTCTCTAAGCGGTCCAGATACATACCCGCTTGGGATAGGATCACATGGCTCCCTCTTCATGGCTCTGTTACCGCTGACGCGTATCTGCTTAAAACAAATATATTATCATTTCAAGAGTACGTGATACCATCAAACTGATAGCCTGGCTGGATAATCTTATCTCCCCAAAATCTTTTTTCGGTGTTATCTAAGATCTTGGATAAAATTCTAACAAATGTCTCCTTCCTGTTTTATAATTTACAGCTAGCTTACCAGGGAAAGTACCACAGGAACTACTTGCAGCTCTGAAATACAGAGGATGTTCCCCCTAAGATGTCTTAGGTCAGCTGAAAGGACTCCCGAATCGTCTCGAAGATGACGAAGACCCGGAAGCGCGACTTAAAATAAGCAATTTCATTTAATTTCAAAACGTTATACTCGTGCAAGTGGTCAGACATAATTCGTTCGAGCAGCGGAGGAACAGTGAACTTCACGAGGTCTTTGAGCTGCCTACGGTGGATGAATTTATTCAACGTAGACAAATCAACTCCTTGACTCCCTTCAGTACTTGGCCAACCCGGTGTTTAACACGATAACGCTCCGTTCCCCTATCGATGGCAGGACGCTGTCGCGGCAGGAACGCTTTAGTATTAGGTTTTAGTTTGTAAGTTTCCCACATTCTAAACCGAAGGTGAGCCCCATCACCTAGTCCTGTATATTGTATTTTGACCTTTTAACTTCAAAAATATTGTTCTTGTGATTCTACCATCCTTCGAATGCATCTGCGTATGCAGCAAGAGGAGAAATTTGTAGTCATAAATTGTAAAAATGTTGATAAATAAAGGGGTTTTGAAAAAAAAAGAAGAAAAAAAAAAGCTCTACAAAGATTTTGAGCTGCCTTTTCATAGAGCTGCCTTTTGCGTTCATTCGCCTTAGACATATCAGGTTCTTGGAATTGCTTCAATATCTGATCAATCCCGTGTTTACGTCCTATTTCCCATCAATGGGAGCAGGCAGTCGAGGCAGGAACGCTCTAGTTTTAAGTTGGTATGTAAGATTAGTTTTAAGTCCCTAATGCAGTTCGAAGGTGACTCCTATCACCTGGTTCCATTTTTCATTTATATAACTTTTATCACTAAATCTGTTATTCTGATAACAGTAATTGTTTCTGAAACTGCTTAAAATGCATATCATGCAGTGTAAGGAGCCACTTACTGCTCAATTAGAAAATCGTATAATAATTAAAATTTTAAAAATATTATACAGGGGTTAGGGAAAAAAAACAAAAACATTTTCGTTCAAACCCTTTTTTATATAAGGTCTAAATGTTTCTCACATTCTTTTGCTGCGCTCACAAATCAAGTATTTAAGGAGAGAATAAATATCTCATGTTAAGGAATATGTAAAATGTGAAAACATATTTAATTTCTAACTGCTTGCTTGGAGAAGCCCAGCTGTGCATATTAAGAAGCATTTATGAGCTATGGAGGAATCATCAACAAACGATTTGCGTTCTCATTGATAAAATGTTGAAAATCCGACTACTTGAGTGCGCCGCTGTTATCGTTTTCACTTTTTTTTTTTAAATTCAGCAGGCTCAAAATTATTATTTACATAGTGTGATTCATAACATTGATACAATCTTTGATTGGTTTCTAAACCTATCGGAAGAGCTTGGAAACAACAAAGTATTTATGTACTTGAAATATAATGTTTTCTTTGTTGGTCATATAGAAGTTTCAGGTCTAATATGTGTAGATTTGCGACTGTTTGTTGTTGTTATACCGAGACGATCTTCACCATATACGTAACACAGCACGAGTGACCTGATTTCCTTTACATACATTTTTCGGTTTTTTTAAATTCCAAAACCCCTGACTGTCGTCTGCCTGTTCTAGTCACTGTCAGACCTATAAGACACATGCCCATACATATTGACCACACTCCCTAAGGCCTGGATATGAAGCACTGCTGGTAAATTTCTCGATATAGCTCAGGAATTCGACCTGGTTTTGCCATACAAATTGAAACCATTTTACACCCAACATACTTTTGTATCCTTCGCTCCTAGCTATCTAACCACTATTTCCAAGTCCACTGTCGCTCAGAATACACAAACCAGTTTCCAGTCGAAGTCATCAAGGTACTCCCCTCTCCTCTGTACCCACCATAACGTAGGCATTCCTTTTTGCGTGAACAAATGCATTGATTTTGGAAGACCAATATATTATTAACTCAATCATAACCCACAACCAGCAGTAACACCCTAAAACTTTCTAAGATAAAAATCCATTATACAATCATGATTCGTACACTGTTGCGAAATTGCACCAGTCTTTTTTCTTTTCTTTTTTTCTACTATTGGATGAAAGACATCTTGCGTGGGCCTAAAATTTTAGAATTATCTTGCATCTCCTGGTCGCAAGTGACATGCCATGCAATTTAGCGATCTTCCGGGTTGCTACGCTTACGGTGTGACCATTCATTATGGCACACCTTTCTAAGCTATTGTGGAAAAAAAAAAACACCCTAAATTGCCCTCATGACACCTCATTGTCTTCAATTGGCTGAGTGGAGACCGTTTTGAATGTTCCGTGTCACTATTGGGTACATAAATCCTTCCTTTGGTCGGGATCCCAGCCCATGTGTCGATAGGTGTGTGCTTTGTAAGGGCCAGCACATGTGCACATCTCACAGACGTGGGATCTTGAAAAAGACTTAAAACGTGTCGTTGACTCTACCTTTTTTTTAAATTAAAATTCTAAAGAAATCACTTCTTCCAACTCACAATTTAATCATTTAAATAAAATATTTTTCCTCCATACGGAATAATCCGTCCTAATCAACTGTATATTTGACATTGGGACATTAAAGGACCATAATTAATTCCTAAAAGTATATATATTCTTGAAACAAAACTTTTTTCAAGCGCTAACTTGAAATATAGGCATGTTATTGCCAGTGAAAGTCCCCCTTAATGCACTGATGACTATACAAATATGTGTGAGTTTATTAAGAAACTCACACATATTTGTATAGTGACCAACACACTAAGTGACCATTCATTAAGGTATTGAATTAAAAGGGCTGATGTTCTGATGTATAATAAGTAAAATTTTTTGATAACGTATCAATGACTCTAATAAGAAATGTCTTAAAAACTCTCATTAATATCATGTTAGGTAAATTCATTGGGCATTTTCACAGCTATACTTAAACTTGATTTGTATTTATTTCTGCTCCTTTATATGCTTAGTTTTTGTGTCAGTAATAATGTAATCATGTTTGTATTTATGTTGATATACTCTAATAATCCTAAGAAAAACACTTAAACAAGAGACACAATATTAATATTTACAACGTGCGAAAGTTAATATTTCAAAAAGCTTTAAGCTTCTCCAGATACATTTTGTTTATGATATTAAATCAAGAGTCAAGTTTTACTAATTCAGGCATCCTGAATTATTGTATGATTGTATAAAAACTGCATTATTTAGTACTCATTTTTATATCAGGTGGACAAAAAATATCTACCCCAAGTTGAAAAAATCATTTTTATGCATCATAGAACAGTTATCAATTACAATATACAGTAAAGGAGGAATAGGGTAAAACATTTGAAGGTACCATTATTCACAGTTCTGAGGATTACTAAATTGGCGATACGTCGATGTAATACCATAAGTAAAATTAACTTTCACACGGTCTAAAAAATAGTAATTTGTAATTTAAAAATTACAAAACCGTACAGAATATGTCAGATTTAATTAAAAAAAAAATGAAAGTGAAAAGGTCAATGGCTCTCGGCAAGTATGCGTAGATATGATGACTGATTCATCAAACGTTCCGTGTTGTGAGGAAAATTGCAGTTGGCGATGGTGCTAACCAGTCGATTGGCCAGTACGCCAATGTTGGCAACCAGAGGAGGTATCGATTGTGTCGCAGGCCACGGCACGATAGATCGAGTCTGAGGCAGCCAAGGCTCGCTTCAGTTGGGAGCCGGCCCCGGGCGGGATGTGACGCGAGTGCTCTCTGTGAGTGCGTGCGAGTGTGCGACAGCTCGTCGGTAGACGACCATGATGCCAGTACGCAGGGGCCATGTTGCCCCTAGGACCACCATCATCGAGACCATCATCCGCAAGTTCGATACGCACAGTAAGTCTCCGTTACCTAGTCGTCGGGTTGATGCGTAACTATGCGTAATAGCCAGATCAACTCAACGAATCCGTCACAACTTCGTTTTGTTATAATCATCGACAATATTTTTCCTTCCTAGACGAGCGGTGAAAAATTTATTTTATCAAATTATTATTAGGATCAATCAGCACATGCATTTGTCGTTTAGATTTAAGCTCAATGAAAATGTCTCCCCATAAATTATTCTATTTATTTAAACGTGAAAGTTCTTTCACCAGCTCACGCTGCCGTTCTTAACGACAGAAAAACAAACAAAAACCTTCAGGGATACATAACAATTGGTTGTGATAAAAAATCTCTCTTTTTTTTTTTTTTAATTTATTCATATGAGTAAAATAGTTTCTTACTTTAATTATTACCGAAAGGGGAAATTCGGTAATGATCTATACTCAATAAATAATCTAATCATTAATAAACCGTGGTAATGGAAGAGATTTAATTTTGTTATTAAAAGTTAGACAGTTTATTATGTTTTCGGGGGGGGGGATTTTCTTACGAATTATCAATTGATTTCAAAATCTAGTTTACTTCTTTGTGATAAATTAAATTGGTATATACCAACAAATTCGGCTTCTTGTATGAATACTACTATTGTAAAATTTAGCCCTGTTAGCCTCTACACGGACATAAAGTGTAAAATTTATTAATAGAATTTTAATATACCATGCGATCATGTATCTCACAAAAATGTCTATTAAATATATATATATATAATATAAATTAGTTTGATATTATTTACTTAAATAATACAGTCTCAGTGACTGCCTGTGAAAAGCATAAAATCATTAAAAATAAATTAAATACATAACGATAAGTTAATCATGAACCCCAAAAAATTCAACCATGAAGTATCATTGGTTAGTTCGATTTTTTACCCCTTGAAGAAAGTGTTGTTTTTTTCATTTGCTGTATTATCGTTGTTATAAAATAATAGCATAATTAATAGGATAAAATTAAATTTTTTAAACAATTAAAAAAAGAAGTCAAACTTTCAGTAATAACGTAACAGTTTTTACACTGCCCCGTCCAACAATTAATAAATTGAATGATTAAACGACCATTTACTAAATGATTTTCGAACTTTACCTTTCGTTTTGAGCTCTGACATTCTGTGATTGAGCAACATCCACAATGTCATTAAATGAATGTCATTTTGATATCGCTCATTAGAACATAACTTCGCTAGCTTAACAATCGAATACCGTTATTTTTTTGGCCATGTTTATGTCAGGGTAGTATGTAAATAAAAGCTCTATGTTTGACATAGCAACCAGAAAAACTTCACTTAGAATTCCGACTTTAAGATCGAATGACACGAAAAATAATTAATTAGAACGCTTCAATTCTAGAATTCGTCTTTAGCATATTATAAAATTAAATTTTTGAAACAATTAAAAAAAAAAGTCAAGCTTTCAATAATAACGTAACAGTTTTTGTACTGTCCCATCAAACAATAAATAAATTGAATGATTAAATGACCATTTACTAAATGATTTTAGAACTAGTAATATAATAGAAATTAGTAATATTTATTACAACATTATTATGACTTATCAAAATAATTGGGGTTGTATCCAAGTAACCGCTCTTTCCTAGCCATAGTAGGACCCGACTGCACTGTCCCTACCTTGGTAGACATAGGCTTAACCTTGACGACTCTCTGGTAATGCGGTAAGGGTATACAACTGCGCCGGATCAGTATACCGTTCTTTCATTGCTTGAATAGGAGATACATTTCATAATTTTTAGCTGCTCAGAAGTGAAAACATATTAAAGTAGTTAATAAGTAGCCGATTTTATTTTAAATTTTTTTACATCGACTATGAACTAAATTAGAATTAATTAGTACCAATTAAAATGTATTCAAACAAAATAAATAACCTAGAAAGTAACGAAAGGGTAATGAGAGCTATATAAATAATTGCAAAACGATACAAGGCACTTTCGATAAAAAAATACTTCATTTTATTTTTAAACTAAATATGTATATTGAAATAAAAAAAATTGTTGGAATTTAATCGAACAACATTAATTGAGTACGCGAGGTCAATGGAAACGACTCCTACTGAACATTAACTTTACATGTCAGTTCCATTTATGACATGGACTGATGTTGCTGAAAACGTAGAAGAAGCGATTATGAAGGATCAAGAAATGCTCATCTCTTGCAAATGCTTTTTTATAGTTAGCTACCATAAATGTTTGAAATATTTTCACCATTTCTTATATGTCGGTTGGATTTAATATCCTTTGCCAAGTATAGTTAAGTACTAATAACTCATTAAATATAATTTTGAAGTTTTCCTGTCGTATAGTTATTTTTATTACAATTAATAGCTCTACCTGTCGGAAACCGAACTCATATCATTGAATACCGGACTCAAGATGAAGATCTGGTGGTTGTAGTAAACTTTAATATAACATGTCTATTATGGTTGGAGGAAATTTCATAACTTTACATCCTATATAATTTAAATATTTTTCTAACAACTTCTTTAAGTTTATTTTTGTCTTAGTTTCCGATTTTGTTTTATAACACATTATCTGCATATTTTGAAGTGTTGTAAAACATAACTTTAACGTTTCTAATCCAATAATGTTTACAATTATAAAAAATACAGAGCTATCTCGTTATAGTTTTAATTTGTAATAATTGCGTTTATTCAGCTGACCAATAAGCATTCTCTATCAAATGTACGTTTATTATTTGTACAAAATAATTATTTGCTGAAAAAATTTCTATTCGAATGTTATTTACAGTCATTATGTTTTTGTTCTTTCCGGTGAAGTACTCCGAACGCTCGTCGTGTTTTTATAGCTTGAGAGACTTGCGATAATAGTGTTGTCATCACTTATGCAATTAATACAATTTATTTCCATCAGTTTATCACCTATCTCCGGATAAATTTTACCTGAAAGACCGTGTTAATTTGCCAGTTTA
Organism: Acanthosoma haemorrhoidale; assembly: GCA_930367205.1. Lineage (NCBI taxonomy): Eukaryota > Metazoa > Arthropoda > Insecta > Hemiptera > Acanthosomatidae > Acanthosoma > Acanthosoma haemorrhoidale. Next base: position 95,148,677 of record OV884015.1, on the reverse strand, counting down.
GTGTATAAAGGGCAAACCGGAGAGTGCCCGGGGACATCAATTAGGCGAGGGGTTGTTTGAGCTTGTACCAACCGGTTGTCGCTTCCTGTCCCAATCGCCCACCTTCCCAGACCCGCTTCCTCTTCTGGAAATTGACTCGAGGGCCTGCGGCTCGTTAAGCAGACCTCTCAAATTAATGGTCACCTTTTATTTTTTTTTACTTAGTTGTCGAAGTAAAATAGTTTATTACTGTCGGGTCGTCACGAGGGGGGGGGGGGGGGGGTTGCCTAGTTACCCTAGCCTTGGTGACGAAGTGAGGGTTGATTAAGTTTATAACCTCGACAATCGTTTCATGACGGGTCTTACAATCTGACTTCATTTTTGATAGGTATGTGCCCCGACAATGCACTCTGTTCAGGAGAAGAGGTATAGGGTAGGTGGTGTAGGCAGTTTGTGTGGTCTTGGAATGACCACAATCTCACACTCGGTATGTGAGGGTAGGCGAAATCCGTCCGGATCCCAAAGTCGAGTGTGAACCGGAGAGAGGCAGACTGAATTGCCGTGGGAAACACTGCTTAGTAAGCTTGCAGGGCCACGACAACCGTTGTCCACTAGGGAGAGGTCTCTCCCAAGGAAGTGCTAGATTTAGCGAGACGAAGGCAGATATTCCCACTAGGAAGGTGTGGGGTCTGACAACGCTAGACTATAACGTAGTCAGGTGAGGAGAGAGAGATGCAGAGGTTTTCATAAAGAAGGAGCCAAGTTTCAGAGTTTACATCAGAGCAGCCACGAGCCAGTTAGTCCCCAGGAGAATGATTTACAGGCCCCAAACCACTGGTCTTAAATACCCAGCTGGCTTCGTCAGTACCCAATGCCCGTTGAATATGTGGTTTTCTTTGTCCTCTCACAAAGAGACGTGAGCCGGGTAAGGGTCTCTCGGCGGGTTGGGTCGCTAGTACCTGCTACTGGCAGCTGGTACCCCGGCTCATATAACTAATTGGCTCCTAGATCCATGTGTTATTGTTTACCATATTTACAATGACTTATATTTTGGTAATGTTATTTACATTTGTTTACAATATATATACAATAGAGTATAGGGTGATTTATCTTATGTAGTTAGTGGTCGCTACAATTACATATTAAATAACGAATTAGTATTCTTAGCATGGAAAAGTTAATTTTTTCTCTCAAATAGTATTTGTTCTTTAATGTCTCAAAAATTCCTCGGGATCGTCCTGGTTTAGGCCCGGTGCACACATACGGTTTTTAAGTGGACGGCTCAGTCCCCTTAAGTCGGGACTAATCAAGCTCCCTCAGGTTTACTCCCCGAACGTGTCGCTGTTTAAAAATATTTATAAGTCAAACATAGTGGACACAAATGAAGAAACAATATCAACTCAATGTCAGTTATTCTTGTAATTTTTAAAATATAAAAAAAAAAGAAAACATATCGAAAACAACAATAAATATTGGAAATGTAAACCTTTAATAGATTCAGCTATTCTAGAGAACACAACATCATATTGAATACATTGAATATAGAGAATACATTGAACATTTTTGGTGGTTGAATAATTTTCATGTCCACTGACTTAGAATGAAAATTGTCCCATACCTGTTCGAAGGGATATCCGCTCCCGTCGGGTATGGGACTTTCCAATTGACTTTGCTCAAGATCATTAGAGCTAAAAATCTAAGTTTTTTAAAGTTAGGAGGCAGCGACCTGTAATGGAATAAGTCGCAATTGCCACCCTGATGAAAATTTACATGGGTCCAAGAAAGTGAAGAGATTAATTTCAATTGCGTATAAAATTCAAGGTTGATTTTTTCAGTGGCTTTTCCCCTTTCCGCCGAGGCTGCTGACCTCGGCTATCAAATATTAAACACACCTGTTCGCAAACAGACTTTTTTCTTTTTTTCTTTGTCTAGTCTGAAACACGAACTCCTCCTTATTGTTTCTAACGTAGTTAACTATGAATTATTCCTGGATGATTATTTTCTCATGCAGTTTAATCATTTGATCGAACATCGATAATTTTCCTATGCAGAGCGGTGAAAAACCAATCTAACGTCGAATTTATAATTTCAATTCCTTTGACACATTATCTTTCTTGTAAAGCGAACTTAAAGCCACTATGGGCCGACAAAGACCTTACTTTGTCTCCCTTTCTACTCTAATACAATGCCTCAACTTAAAATAAACTCGTCATATTTTACCCTAGGCTTGTCACTAATATTCATCTGAAAAATGGCCCTTCATGTCCCTTTATCCGGGTTTTCTAGCCACATAAAGGCTGGTAATTATTTCTCTCTCGAGGGCTGTAAAGGTTTGAAGTGAGCAGGGTGGGTTGATAATATTCTTTAATTATGAAGGTTTGAACAACGCATTCTTTTACGATATAGAAATGTACTTTGGATTAGCTTTAGAAAAAAAAAAATTCCTTCAATAGAAATAGTCATGCTTCAGGGAATGTTATCAGCGAGCTGTTTATTCAGTGTGTAAGGTATAATAAATGTTTTGGTCCTACGAATGATATATTCCAAATTATATTTGCAACTGTGACTTTAATTGTTACATGAGCTGTGTTTGTTTGATTTATATTTGCGAGCTATATTCCTCAATTAAGGCTTTAATTTTCAATTTTATGGAAGGGAAATAAATTGACTTTACATCTAGGCATTTGTATCAAAAAATTTATTTATAGATGTAATTGTTCCGTTGGACAAACCATTACGTTTTACAAATGTTTTCGTTACAATTTATCGAATAATTTACTGTTTTATTTGTTATAGTCCCTCCCCCACTATCTATGGAGTACTTTGGTTGTCATTCTGGGACTTTGAGGTGCGAGGTACAGTTTTTATTTTTACCAATATAAATTTTGTATGCACAATTCTCAGCCCAACGTTTACGGGTGTCTGATGGAGCTCAGGGGTGTGTATTTTTGAAAAGAGGGGTACAGTACAGCTTAAAGGTTACTTCGCCTAGCTAGATCATCAGGGTGTGAAGGCAACACTTAGTCATCCATTGACCATTGGTGCTTTTTTATTTCTAATCCTCTTTATTGATAATTACAATGAACAAAAAATAAATAATTTTTGATTTACATATTTCTCCTCGTTCTGAATACACAGATGCATTCGAAGGAGGGCATAGATATAATACGATCAGTTTGTTGTTAAAAAGTCAATAACACATACACTACACTCGGTGATGAGGCTCACCTTCAGCTTTCAACCGTGGAAGCACTAAGAAAACATTGATTCTGGGATCCACCCAGAACCATGTGGTTCATACATGCCTTCCAATGGGACAGGTACAGGAAGAGTTGGAAATAGGACGCACGCTCTATTAGCTGCAAAAGTTGACTATCCGATTCCCGCTAATTCCATCGTGACAGGATCAATTCCAATATATTGCGCACGCAATTATTTAAGCCGTAAATACGATAGGATTAGTTCAACTCTCTGGTCTTATGCACTCGTCCTGAGTGGACAAGGAAATTATTTCTACCGTTACACTTCAAGAGCTTCAGCGCATATCGCCGAGGACAGTAAGCTTAAAGAACATTACGTCATGTACATGTAGGAATATTGACCAGCCGATAACTTCAATTGGTTTAGGCTTCTCTAAGTCCTATAATTATCTCTCAAACGATAAGGCTAGGGTCGGATTGACCCGAGTCACGTGTATCCGTGTAGTGCACGTACTCTCCTGGGATTCCCTCAACCAGATTTCAGGTACCCTTCTTGCCAGTATCAGGGAAATTCTAGCTAGCAACAAAGTAATTAGGGGCATTTCTAGCCAATAGGTGGTTTTCGACTTCGGACCACCGTCATTAAACTGTTCAATGCAGGAGAGGCACTTGTTAAGGAATCCGCACATCCGTATACTTTTTTACACTCTTTTATTTTATATTTCGTGTTTTGTGATTTTGATTATTCAGAAATAAGTTGTTGGGAAAGATGAGATGAAAGTTCCCATAGCACTGTAATTATTTACAAGTCTTGTTACATTTTGCACTTTGTTATATAATTTTATGTTTTCTTATATCTTGTATTTTATTATACATTCTTACAAATTGTGATTGCGCATAACAATAAAAATCAAAGCTCCTATAACGCTCTTTATATTTGTAACACTTATCTCATTCATTCGTTTTCTATTTTTTTAAAATAACTATAGGTCTTTGTGAAAATAATTGTTTATAAGACTACAGTAATTTCAGTAATAAATATTCTAGAATATATTTTATAAGCTTTGTTTTTTCACAAGATAAACTAAATAGCTCAGAAATTTAAATTATTGATGGGGCGACGTTTTACAGCCAAGGCGGAAAGCGATATAAGTCACTATCAGTTCGAAACATTGAGGATGCAAATTCCGTCGAAAAATTCGGGAGAAAATAAGTAAAGCTGTGGAGAGATGCGAGATGATTTATTTCTTATATCAGAATATTATTCTGAATATACAAGAATATTATTCTTGAATTTAATTATTCATTGGCCCAGAATTTATATTATATTCCACCATCGAACCCTACCGATACAGGGTTCAAATAAGGATATTTTCTAATGAATTATAGATATATTGGTTATAAATTCTGCGGATCCACAGATATCACTCACACTCTCATTAAGTGAAAAATCTACGGCAGTAAACTTGGAGTGGGACGGATCGAGTAAAACGAAAACACAATCAAATGACTACTGGAGAGGGGAATGCGATTAGGGTGGTTTACGGGTGTCTGATGGAGCTCAGGGGTGTGTATTTTTGAAAAGAGGGGTACAGTACAGCTTAAAGGTACAGTGGGCTGAAAAACAAGAATGAATAGGTTCATACAAGAGTTAAAGGCCATTCAACAACTCGTTGAGTGGGTTGGGTTCGTTTTAAATCCATTCACAGATGATTTTATTCTACGCGCTTACCGATTGGAAGAAGTATTTAAGCAATGTAAATGTGCTTCGTAGTCAAGCAACTGTTAAGAATACCAATTGTCTACCAGCGAGCTCTTTATTATGGCATAAGTGGATATATTGGTATATTAGTATTTTCCAATAAAACACATTTGAAAAAAGTCTCATGTCACCCTGTTTTCAAATTTATCCGGTTATTGATAGTAATGAAAAAAAAGTTTTATCTCCGGGAATTTAACTGTTCACTGAAGCGCCTAATCTCGAAAGTTCAAATTGAAATTTATACGGGATAGCGTAGTGGTTAAAAGTGTGTGGACGGGACTCAGAACTCACCAGGTTTTAATCCCTGCTGAACCACTTTCTCGTATTAACCAATATTCGTTTAATTATAGTCATTGACGTAAAGATACTTTGTGTAAAAAACGGTTTGTTTATTTTCGGTCGCAATCAGAAAAATAAATACTTCCTGATGATTATAAAACATGATACTAAATGTGAAACCAATAAATTATAAATGACGTAAATAGTCTTATATATGCGCAATGAGTTGTATGATTTGAAGAGAAATTTCAGGTTAGGTTTTTAGCCTCAACGAATACCCGGCTCTCTTCAAAACTTTTCTTTAATTGACAGCCCACGCATTCTCAAGCTGATTTAAGACTGATCACTGAAGCAGTGAGAGCTGTTTATTCTTTTATAATAATTGTGCTTATGATAATCACTTTTACATTTCACTCATATATTCCCCTTTTGATTGTAAATGTTTATATTTTCATTTTTGACATTTGAACTGTTTTTATTTTGACGGATGTTAACTTCGCTGTATGGTCACGACCTGAGGACGACAGAGTTGAGCTGTCAAAAGCGCAATCCGAGTAAAAAAATGTTTGAGAGAGGAACGAACATTTGGAGTTATTTAAAACCTAATTTTGATTAAGTTAAAAATACTGTTTCTTTAAAAAAAAAAACTATGAAAAACCCAATTTTTTTTTTCCCTTTTAAAACCTCTTTATTGATAATATATATACAATGACAAAAATAAATAAATAAATTTGGAATTACAACTGTCTCCATTAGAGGATGCATTAGAAGGAGTGCATAAAATATAATACTTTCAGAAAAACCCAAATTCGATTTCGTTTTCGGTCTTAAGCTAACTCCAAAAATGTGATGACGACACGAAGCCGTGAGGTCATTGGCGAACCCTGCCAGATCTGTGATGAGATCTAGTTGGTCGGTAGTTAAAAATACTGTTAGAGGCTGATGGGGATTAGAGGGAGCTCTGGCGCTGCCAAATTTGTCAGGATTAATTAGAGGTATTTGTTCACTTTGGAAAACTTATTATCATTACCCCCTTCTAAATAGCAGACGCTGTTGCTAGGCCCGAAAGAAGGGGATGTACTTTCTATCAGTTAGGAGCTTTACTGGATGAAATAAACAATACTAGGTCGATATTATGTAGAATACCATGAAATGATCAAATATACGGTGGTAAACCAAAAAACAAATTATAAATAAATACAATCTTAAAAAAAAGTGTTGAAAGCGCAAAAAATTTAAAGTTCCTAGTAGGTTTCGCTCACACGTTCAAACAGACTAGTGACAAGCTAACCAGTCATTCAGTATACCTTATTCACTCAATGATCCACTGCTTGTGTGTCCACTAGGAACGTACTTAAAATTAGCAGTAGGCAATGGCTGACCGAATCTTTCGTGAAGCTATCTCTTAAAAGCTTGTCCTTTACCTGAAGATACTTTGTTCCTTTTGACAGAAGATATTACCTAGTAAATAGGTAGCAGTTTCAATATAATTTGATAAGTATTGAAGAAGCTCACGGTGGTCCCATGTATTTCTGTTGATATAGTTCTTCACTTTCTAAAAAGTTGCTTAGAAATGACATAAAGGTTGTAAGGTAATAAACCCTTAATTGATGTTCATAGCTAATTATCTTCACGGCCTGAGATAAGTTCATTGATAGTAAGTGGAATTAGGGCTCAATAGACTTCCCTAGCAGCAGCAGTCGGATTGGATTAAATTGAATTTTCCTGAGCCCTGCACTCATTATTCATACAAATAGAAAATTGGTGCATGATTCACTAAATGGATAATCACGTCGTTTTATTTTCGATTAGAGATGAATCATATTTTTCACCGATCAGATTATTTTAGCCTCCAAACTTCAATCAATTAGTATCCTTGTGACACATTTTTGCTCGTCGCATTCGAGTAGTTATTAAATAGGCAAAAATAATATGGGACTAGAAAGGGTTGCCTGTGCCTAGTTATGGGCCCTACAGCTCGTGTCAAAGAAGGCCATCCCTTCTGGTACTGTCCTTTGAAAATTATATTAATTTTTTTGTTCTTTTAGTGCAATAAGCAAACTGAATTTTTCTCAAATAGATTCTAAATCCAAGTACAATATCTTCTATATAAAATAATAAATTATTATTATCTGGAATGGAAATAAACAATGCCAGTTGTAAAATCATTTAACAAATACTACTAAGTATTAAATATATTTTTAATGTGTAATAGCCCTGATGACGAAATGAGGGTTGATAAAGTTTATAACCTGGACAATCGTTTCAGGCGGTCTTACTATCTGACTCCATTTTTGATAGGTATGTGCCCCGACAATGCACTATGTTCAGGAGAAGAGGTATAGGGTAGGTAGTGTAGGTAGTTTGTGTGATCTTGGAATGACCACGAATTCACACTCGGTATCTGAGGGTAGGCGAAATCCGTCCGGATCCCAAAGGTGAGTGTGAACCGGAGAGAGGCAGACTGAATCGCCGTGGCAAACACTGCTTGGTAAGTTTGCAGGGCCACAACAACCGTTGTCCACTAGGGAGAGGTCTCTCCCAAGGAGCTGCTAGATTTAGCGAGACGAAGGCAGATATTCCCACTAGGAAGGTGTGGGGTCTGACAACGTCGGACTATAACGTAGCAAGGTGAGGAGAGAGAGACGCAGAGGTTTTCATAAAGAAGAAGCCAAGTTTCAGAGTTTACATCAGAGCAGCCACGAGCCAGTTAGTTCCCAGGAGAATGATATTCAGGCGCCAAACCACCGGTCTTAAAAACCCAGCTGGCTTCGCCACTAGCCAATCAGCTCTGTTTTTATAGCACCCAATGCCCGTTGAGTATGTGGTTTTCTTTGTTCTCTGACAAAGAGACGTGAGCCGGGAAGGGTCTCTCGGCGGCTTGGGTCTAGTACCTGCTCTGGCAGCTGGCGCCCCAGCTCATATAACTAATTAGCTCCTAGCTCCATGTTTTATTGTTTACCATATTTACAATGATTTATATTTTAGTAATGTTATTTACATTTGTTTCGGTATATATACAATAGAGTATAGGATGATTTATCCTATGCAGTTAGCGGTCACTACAAGTAGCAGAGAGGTCGTTTTGTTTTATAGCTCAAAATTACTTTTGATGATTTTGAGGAGAACGTTTATTTCGCGAAAATTATCATTACGCAGAAAACTCTGCAGATTTCCCACTGTGAGATGACCATTTATTTATTTGATATTTACTTGATCAGGTTAATATGATACGGGGTTCACGATAATCTTGAGGAGTTTTATACTTGATGTTTCTAGGGAAAACGTAATTCGTAAAAATAGGAATGTTTTTTAATGTTAATATTTAATACAAGAAAAGTTTATATATACAATGACGGTAGTAAATTTAAGTGTATCAAATTAATTAGTGATTTAGCCGGTTCAAGAGGTAATTAAATAATCGAGTTAGCGAAGCCACCCATTAACCATAAGTTTTAACACTATTGACTTCCATTTAAACTCAAAATTCAAATTCAACAAAGATTTTTGTTTGTTCGAATTTTTAAAAGATTCTAAAAAAACAAAAGAAACGAATGGTTTTATTTAATTTAATCTATTTGTATTTAGAGTAATAAACGGTGTATCACTTTCACGCAGAGAACCACTACAAAACATGCCTGACCCAAGTAATTATTAATTCAATTAATTAATTTATGAAATGCCAGAAAAAGGTGTTTCTATGATGATATTTTAAATAAATAATTAAACTAATTTACTCTCTACATTATTTTAATTGAAATTAACTTTTTATGTTTTACCTATTTGTGATTTCTTACTTCAAACGATAAAGCAAAAAAAGCCTGATGCTGTCATTTCTATGTGTTTTTAAGATGAATTTTTTAACTGTGGGTATGACACGTGAGAACATTTTTTTTAACCCTTCTTAGCTATTCATTAGAATGTTGGTGTAAAACATTTTAACTGGAATATCAAAAGAAAAATCTCTCATTCTAGTTACTTTTAAAATAAAAATTCCAAGTTTAAAATAAAAACAAATAAATAAATAAATAGAGAGAAATATTTTATCAAGCATTATATTCAGTTATTGCATACCGGCAGTGATTCGTTTATTGTTATCCTAGAATTTCTGAGTGAAAAAATTTATTAAAATGGAAATGTATTTTAATAAAATTTATTATTAGATGTCTTTTTCACTTGAAATATCTTATACATGGACAATTTCCACATACTACGTACGGAATCTACGTTGTCTATCAATAAATTTGATCAAAATCTAGCATCTCTTTTTTATCAGCCAAATTATTAGGACTTCCACTCACTATAAATTTACTCGATTCATGGAAGTCGTGTAGTTTTCTGCGTACCCTAGTAACTACTAGGACCCTAGTAACTAGTCCTGTTAGTTCAATGCTGCCTACTAATAGCGTGGAGCTCGAGATGGCGAATAAAGATTAAGATGTAGCAAACCAATGTTCTCAATGCCAAGTACTGCTTTTCCTGAATTACTCTTCAAAAACTTTTCCTTCACTGGCCTTTTCAGACGTCCGCAGGAACAACACAGCAATCTAGCCACAACAACAGGTTATGGAGAACCCACCCTTTCATCCAATAATTCAAATCATGACCCTGTCATTAATTATTTTCCTCCATAGTCTATTAATAGTTCCGCAGAACACTAACAGCCAAAATAAAAAAAATCTTCGTCACATCAACAAAGTGTGGTTCAGAGTATCACTCTAATATTACTACACATTGTATATCTTCGAAAGTTGTTGAATTCCATGAATATGAAAGTATTGCAGGCTTCACTGTTGCCCAACTGGTGTTTTTTTAATTTACCTAGGGCATTTCATCTTCTGAGTGTACATTTTCTCCTCCGACCCTTATATGCTAGTTAAGCTGAAAACTATTTAGGAAATGATATTTGCAGATTATTATGCTATGGGGGGCTCCCCAAAACAATAGGTGTAAATGAACAATAATTCGTCCCCCAAGATTCGAGTCATTACAAGAAGAACTCTCCACTCAAGATGCAATGAAAGGCATACATCCGAGGGAAGCCCTGTGAAGGTAGACCTCACGAAACGTGCTTAGAATCTCACCCTTCGGTGATGATAACTAGCCCTTTCATTTCTAGTCGAGGGAGCACAATTACTACCTTCCGCAGCATCTTACCAAGATTGCAACTGTTCATGTGATGAATGCGAAACTTCAATGGAACATTTGCGTCACGACAGCTGGTCTAATGAATTTCCATCCAACACCTTGTGCTAAGTGAGTTTAAACGAATTTTAATCGAACGCAATTGTCAAACGTAACTTATTACCTCACGCATTCTAAAACGATAATTTAACAATTGACGCCGGGGTATCATTCCCACTACTATTAATAATAAACATTTCAATGGTCGCAGAAGAATTTCGAATGCCCGATAATTAAAATCATGACCCTGTCATTAATTATTTTCCACCATAGTCAATTAATAGTTCCACAGAACAGACATTGATGGCGCCAAGCCCATAATTGAGCCGGTGGGGACGACAACCTAACAGCCAAAATAAAAAACATCGTCACATCAACAAAGTGTGGTTCAAAGTAACGACGACAAAAGGGGCATCCTCATGTGTCCGAATTGTCATGACTATGGCCACACACGGTGGTATTGCTTCAAAACACCCAACAGTGTATTCGACCTCACGGCACCAAGAGTCCCTACATGGCCAGGCGATACCACTTCAGCGAGCGAACTGTGGCAAACGACATGTTTTCTCGTACCAAAAAGGCCCTTACAGGATCACATTCGGGGAGGCAATGAAACTGAGACGCCAGGTCCAACTTCAGCCCTCAAAAATTCTTATACAATCACCCAGCACCTTCGCTACCCAACGAGGCGGCCACCTCTTCCCAGGTGACTTCCGGTACGAACTAGATATTACTAATAAAAAACAATGAAAGTAACGTTCAGCCCCCCCCCCTACAGCAGCATGTTCGCAGCCATGATGCAACTGACCTCACAGCTCACTGGCTTCATCAACAGTGTGTTGACCAGACTCGATAGAAGCCACTCCCGTCAAAATGATGACACTCAGTCTTCAACGTTTGGGGCCTCCGATCTTAATTGGGAGACAACATGGCATTTCTGTGCTTTTTCACTTTTTCTTAGCCATCGCACATCGACGACTTCCGGTATGGTCGCAATAATCGTAGTTTTGATCTCTTCAATGTCCTCTTCGACATCTAATCCTAGAATTCAAAATTTTTTGTTTTTTGTACCGCCTCTCTGGGCGAAGGTGTGGTACTCCTTACCACCAGCTTGTATCAGTTTTAGGATTTTACTCCTTTCTTCCTCTTGTTCCGGGTAGATTGTTACGCCCTCCTTCGTCTTTCTGAGGGCGAATTTTGTTATATTGGCGCTTGTGAGCATCTGAGTTAGATTGGTCGTAGTCTCTCCTGCGGGTGGTGGCTTCTTAGTCACTGGAGCCACGGAGAGCTTCCGGCGTCTCACTCGAAAGCCTGAAATTTATTCCGGATAATCGTCGGGTTTTTTGCTTTAGTCGGTCGCTGGACCTTAACGGTAATTTTAGGGTATTCGAAACCCTCGTCTTCACTGTCCGGGGAGGCTGTCGGGGAAGCCGACCGCTTCTTGGAAGCATCCACTTCCATCTCCATCTTCCTAGAAAAGTTCGATAAAATACGGTAAAATTCTTTTTACTGGGGTACCACCCCCATGCACAACACACCGACACAAAAACAATTCGAAAAAACGAAAGTTACTTGGTACCACTCCTCAGTAGCAATAGTGGTGGCAGAAACAATGGCAGAAGACGATGTGTACTCAACGGCTGCTAGCACTGAACTCATTTAGAAATCGGATTACGGTTAAAACTGCGCTAACTATACAAACAGGACAGGGTGTTAGGGCTCACCTTACAGCGAGAGGAAACTAACGCTAACTTACGTCTAACTAACAAACTAACTTTAACCTAGAGTCCTCGCTTCGACTGCCTGCTGCCGTCAATGATGGAACAGAGGTGAGGGTATTGTGTTTGGGTTAGTTAGGAATTGTAACAAGTCAAAGAATTTAATATATCTACGGCGAATGAACTCATCCACCGTAGGTCACTCTAAGTCTTCGTGCATTTCACTATTTCTCCACTGCTGAAATATTCCATTTTGAAATTGTAGGAGCGGCTTTGCTGTCAATTACGTCAGATGACTAAAAAATTGTGCACCGTACAGCAGAACCAGCCTTGGTGCTCTCTTGTGTATTATTAGCTAGAGCCACAGTGATAGACTGGGGGGGGGGGGGGTCAGCAAGAGTTACAGTCGGTAATACTTCAAGCGTAATTGTTCCAGTTTCTTCGTAAAATGGTCACAAAAAAGGAGGCGACGGTTCATTTTTATGCCCGAGTATACGGTGCTGTTTGAGGGAGAATTTCCCTACAGTGTAGGAAGTAGGCAGTGGTTTCTTTCCCTTCTGGAATGGGAATATTATACGCTTACTATTACGCCAGTCCTTTCGACGTTCACTGTGATGTTGAGCTTCTATCCAATCGTAATTCCATTCCAATCTATCGCTGATTTCACTTTTCAAGGTGATTCGTTCTGTCAAAGAGCTTTCTTGGCATTCATGCTGCTACTGTACAACACGATGTCGTCGGTAAAAGCAAACAACTGTAGCATTCTTATAGCTGGCTCCTATAGTACATAGATGTGTACTCGTTGAAAAGCACCTCCTTTCGCAAAATGAAAGTGGCTGACATCCACCAAAACTTGAGGTGTGTATCATCACAGAAGCCATATTTTTTTATTTCCTAACCCCCTTCGGTAATTAGTTTTTAAAATGAATTATTTAATTGATTACAATTTCACAAATGTGTATTTCTCCTTTTACTGCATTGCCTGCATTTTAAGTAATGCATGTCTTAAAAAACTAACAATCTTTTTGTGGTAAAAAAGGCCATAAAAATTCCACCACTATCTAACACTAGGTCCACAGGTCTTGTTCCCATTACTTAAGCCAGCAAAGAGCGGATATCACCCAGTCCACTACCGCCCGATCAGCCTGTTACCACAGATGGGAAAATTTTTTGAGAAAAATCTTTTGAATTATCTCAAAGATTACTGCTCGGAAAACGACATCATTCCGCCAGAGAAGACAGGATTACAATCCAGTATGAGCGTGGAGCATCCCCTTCTGAAGGTACAGTCAGAAGTTAGCCATAACATGAATATAAACATCGGCTATGATTTCGATAGACTGCACTCTAGCATTTGACTCGGTGTCTCACGGGACACTTCGTCAAGTGCTCTGCGACCGGGAATGGCCGGAGCAGCTCTATTCAATTCTGGCTAGCTTCCTGAAAAACAGATCGCTGTGGGTGCGGATGGGTGATAGCTTATCCGAAGCTTTGCCACTGACCTGTGGAGTACCCCAAGGCGCCGTCTTATCCCCTGTACTATTCAAAGTATACACATCTGAGATTGTTGGAGCCCAATATAAAAACGCAACAGTTATTGCTTTCGCTGATGACGTAGCGGTGTACAGTAGCAGCATGAGCGCCAAGGTAGCTCTAAGACAGGCTGAAGCAGCCTGTAACCAGATCAGTGAGAGATTGGGGAGACTCAATATCTCTGTAAACGCGGGTAAGACTGGCTGCGTAATTTTCTCTTTTCAAAAGGGAAAAAGCCTGCTACCTACTAGTTACATAGTAGGGACGGAGGAAAATTTGCCAGCCAACAACATAGTATATCTGGAAATTAAAATGGACAGAAACCTCCATTTTAGTAACCATTTTACGAAGAAGTTGAAGCAAACACGCACGAAGTCTTACCGGCTTACACATTTATTGACTTCCCCCAATCTATCACTGCGTTTCAAACTACTGATCTACAAGAGTATACTCAGGCCTACTCTGCAGTATGGTGCACCGCTTTTTCGTTATCTGACGTATAACGTCACCGGCAGTGACAGCTCGGCGACTCCAACAATTCCAAAACGGTATACTGATGAAAGTGGTCAGAGGTACTTCATTCGAGCATCGGAGCAACAGTGAGCTTCACAAGATCTTTGAGCTGCCTACGGTGAATGAATTCATCCAACGTAGGTACATCAAATTTTTCGACTCCCTGCAATACCTGACAAACCCGGTGTTTAACACTATAACCCCCGCTCCGTTCCCCCATCGATGGCAAGACGCCGTCGCGGCTGGAAAGCTTTAGTCTTAGGTTCTAGGTTTAGGTTTTAGTGTTTCCACGGTTGTAAGCTGAAGGTGAGCCTCATCGCCGAGTGAAGTGTATGCGTTTTTGACTTTTTAACAATAAAATGAAACGTATTATATCTATGCTCTACTTTGAATGCATCTGTGTATGCAGAATGAGGAGAAATATGTAAATCAACAATTATTTATTTATTTATTTGTTAATTGTAATTATCAATAAAGAGGATTAGAAAAAAAAAATATGTCCACCGGTAGACATACTGGTTTTTGAACCTTCAACGAGCCCTGACGGGCACACCATCAAACTCATTTAAAACTACTCAATCTCTGATAGATTCTGAACCCAATAACTAGTTTTTCTATGAGTGTCCTCTAGTGAACTCTCGCTACTGTCCCTAGATCATTTACACCTCACCCGAGGCCTCCGACACTCCTTAATTCTTTCACATGACCTTTAAATTGGCACCTTCTAGAAAAAGGACCCCCTCACTCCAATAATCCATTTTTATTTTTCATTCCTGATTGTCAACTTTGAAAAAAAAAAGGGTATAATTATTGATCACGCTAACGGTCAATTATCAACTATCAATTAACAATTTATTTGTGATTTAGACTAAGGGTGGCCCAAAAAGCTGGGGTGGTATCAAGTTTATTTTTAAGATTATCAAGATAATTTTTAAGGCTTAGTAAGCATGCTGTATCTTCTTTAAGAAAAACTGCTCCCACCAAATCTAGTAAAATTATTTTGACCAGACCTGAAGAAATCAAGAATGTTAAACGCTATCGATTTCATGCATTATTAACTCCTCAGAAGTCAATGCACTGCTTCATCGATTTCTTCATCAATTTAATTCAACTGAAAAGGCTTTAACTACGGTTCTGAGAAAAATCAATCGAAATAAATCAATATTTAATAAATTACTATTAGAACGAAGAACTCACATTATTGTTATTTAGCGTGTGTTGGCATATCTATGTATACAGGGTCTTTTATTTCTAATACTCCTCCAAATTAGGCCAACATTTTGTAAATAATCAGGATGACCTGCATCACTGTCTGATTCCACATTTTCCCTTTTGTTTCTGATTAGTGGGGATTATTACTAGTTAGCGAAAACAATTCGGTTGGTTTCCCACTGTGGTGACCACTGAGGTAAGCCGGACAATACTGGGGCCTGAAGTGGTGATCCCTAGGTTTTGCTCTGGCCGAGCTGAATCCCAATCCCGTAATCGATACCTTGAGGGCCTTTAACCCTCGTGGGACAGGCATGGCCATGTCGTCTGTCGTTCTTCTCGGGCATTGCTGAACTGAGATAAAGCTTGTATTCCGTAGACCGGACATTAATCTATAATATATATTGTTGTGGATTATCATCCTGCGTGAAAAGGTTTTTTTTTTTTAAATTACAAAATTGTTTTTCATTATAGATTCTCAGGTGAATCTATTTACATATCACATTTTATATGTCCTGTAACATCGGAAAATTCTATACAAGGTCTGAATTTGGTATAAAAGTTATATAATCAATACAAGTACAATGATACACAATGTACTTGGCTTCATTGATAAGACTCTATAAGGTGATCTATAAATTGATTTGATCATACAAAAAACTTAAAAACTAACTTACATATTAATTCTTAACCTAAATTTTTCCTGAAAGTCTGTTACCATCGATTCGGGAGGGGTGGTGGGGTCATTGGGTTAAACATTGGAGTTGTGAGGTGCTGCAACGCGTCGAAAAACTTGATGTGTCTCCGGCGGATGAACTCATCCACCGACGGCACATCAGTGAAAGAATATTTTTACCTTATCTAAATAAATTATCAAGCCGTCGTTGTTTAAGTGTGAGTATAGAGAAATCGTGGGTAAAAATATACCAGTCAAAATGTGAAAGCAGCTGGGAATGAAAATTACATCCCAATGGACCGCAGTTTTTCTTACGTAACTTTCATTAGGCATTATTGTGGAAGACAATATTTACTTTCAAAAAGTGAAAGGAGGGATTATTAATAGCCATCTTCGTAATAAATAATAATTTATAACCCATTTTCAAAACATTATTGTTATCTAAGTATCTACTTCTTTATGATATTTCATAAGATTCAAGAAGCATCTTTACAATTTTTGATCCATAACAAAGCTGCTATGAAAACAGCACATCTCGCAAACATTTCATGTAAATAAGTTAACATATTAGTAGTATGCATTTATAAACGTTTTTTGTAATACCTAAGAGTTATTGCCCACAAAATATTACATAGCAATTTACATAAAAAAATAAATACTCTTTACATATTTTAGCTGAATGCAATATCCCTTTTTTTTCTGAGATGATGTATGAACAACTGAAACATTTATGTTTCTTTGCTTTGTTGGATGTTCCTTTGACCAAACATTGAGATTATTTCCGTTTAAATTTTCATCTCGTAGACCTACCTATTGCAGAAGATGTGGACCATATTTACTATATTACATGAATGGTTATTAAAGCGATTGAAATAATTAAGATGGAATTAAATTACTTTGAGCTCATTGTCATAGCCGAGTGTTTGCTTGATTTTTTTTTTCATAGCCCCTTAAAATTAACAGATAATTATAGATCCTCAGATGAATCTATTTACAAATTATTTTTGTTTGATTTTTTCCCCTACATTATATACAAGGTTTTTTTGGGTTTCCCCCCCCCTTAGCTCTCTAATTATAAGATTAAGGATGAGGGAAAAATAAAGGGATATTTGGGTTGAGCGGATCCTTGTACTAGGAGTACCTGCTTGAAGGTGGTGTGAGGGAATTAAGGAGTGTGGGAAGTCTTGGTAGAGGTTGATAGTTGCGGTACAGTGGTGAAAGTCCACTGGTGGCTGGGCCTAGAGCCCCTCTAGGCATGTAGTGCAGTCGAATAGCATTGATGGGTGCCCGTTAGAGGCTTGTTGTTGGTGGGCCAAGCGCCGTGATGTCCACCATTTGGTCTGCTTTACTCGATCTTGAGAGTAGCCATCTTGCCGGTAGCGGTGGGGGTATCATGTCTCGGAATAGAGGGTTTTGGCTATGTTTCATCGAGTCGAAGAACGTGATGTGCTTTCTTTGGATGGCTTCGGTGATGGTGGGGACTTCAAACTTTTCGTGGATGTCGGGAGCCTTCATATCACGAAAAGGGGTATGCCATAGTGCCGTGCGCAGGATTTTGTTCTGGAAGCTCCGGAGTCGAGTTATGGTGCTGGCGTGTAAGAATTGAAAGAGTGGTGTCCCAAACAATAGAGCTGGCCTCAGGACGCTCTTATATATTAACAGTTTCAGCCGAAGGGATATAGCCGGGCTTGTGATGAGATGCTGGAGAGACTAGTAAGTCCTACGTACTCTTTTTAGCTTCTTCTGCAGGTGTGTGTAGAACGGCATGTGTCTGCCTAGGTTGATGCCTAGGTAGCAGATGCTGTTGGCAAGTTTGCATTCAGTCCTGTCTATGGTGAAGCTGGGTGGACGCTTCCGTTTTCCATGCTGGAAGGAGAAGACGATTCCTTCAGTTTTGGCCGGGTTCACCTGAATGTAGGCAGCTCGCAGCCTGTCGGTGCTTATGTTATTTTATAAAAAATATATAATGAATAAACAAGTATAATGATACACATTATACGTGAATGGACTAAACTGACTAATAAAGGTGATGGGGCTCACCTTTTTGATCAACCTTAAAATTAACTTACATACTAATTCTTAACCTAATATTTGTTTGATAAAAAAGAGTCGTGTGCTTATTCATGTACAAAGGATCTACATAAGCGGGATGAAACCCTTACAACCCAAGCCGATGTCTTAACGCTCAACTCGTTTAAAATAAACACGATTCATATAAAATGAGATGTTAACTTACGGAGGCTTCATTTGAGATGTCTTCTATTTCCTATGAGAATTTTCATTTTCTTATATTTATTTATTTTACTTTATAGACCAATATGTTTGCATACAAATCCCCTTCATCTCTTCTCCGACGGATAGATAGTGAAGAGGATTCTACTCTGTGGTGTTGAATAGCTTCCAGGACAAGAAAGGTAGCTCCACTAGGCTTACAGTCATGCGGTGCTTGAACCTTTTCTCAGCCAGCCAAGAAATACGACTAGTGTGCATCTTTTGAAAGGGGCGTTCGTATCCTAGCATCAAGTTTCCTCTTCCAGACCTACTGATAGATATATTCATTTGTCAGTCAGAGCGAATTAGGATAGTTTCATTCTAAATAGTACTTTTTTTATGTTGAATGACATGTTATTCTGCTCAAGTTGGGAAGTTATCCTAACGTTACATGTCTTTTTTGGATCGTCCATGTGGTAAGGATGTTAACTTCTAACTGTGAAGAGTCAGGGTAGATCCCCGGCCTACCCAAGGTCTTAAGCCTCATGAGGATAAATAAGTAGCGAATCCGACGAAGAAAATCTAATTTAAGGTTGGGAAGTAGCGGCTTGTGCTTTTCACATTGTCATCTCAGCGTACTCCGGTAACAACCAAAAGGTTTCTTCATGAGGCGATGTGCGGCATATTTTCATTTTATTTTGTGCGAGTTAGCGCTTAATCTATTACTAATCTCGAAAAATATATTAAGAACATGTCTATTATTTTTCTTATTCTCTATTAAGTGCATTAAGAGAAAATAATGATAAGTTACTACCGCTGATAGTGGCTGGGTTTTGATGATCCTGCTACTATTGCCATCCTTCTAGTGCTTTTGCCCGTTGCACAATCCGAGTCATTTATCACTCACTAGCCGGAGCACTTCCTCCCACTGTCTCTCAGTTCTTGCCTTAA
This sequence comes from Acanthosoma haemorrhoidale, assembly GCA_930367205.1. Classification (NCBI taxonomy): domain Eukaryota; kingdom Metazoa; phylum Arthropoda; class Insecta; order Hemiptera; family Acanthosomatidae; genus Acanthosoma; species Acanthosoma haemorrhoidale. Next base: position 95,129,462 of record OV884015.1, on the reverse strand, counting down.
CGCCGCTTTTTCTCACCGCCTTTGCTTCCACGAGGGAAAATGTAACTGATTGTTATTTAACGGGAAGAAAAACCCATTACTTACGTGGGCTTTAGGATGAATGTTTGAAACTATCATTTATTAGTTAAAGAGAATTGGGGCAGTTAACAGATTCGAAGCGGTATTCTTCGTCCAGATATCAGATCTACCATTCACACCCTACACATTTCCTGATTCTAAACTTATATGAAAGATAAAAATATAGAAATAAAGCTATAAACTAAGAGTTTAGAGTGCAAATGGACGTAGATTTGAAATTGGATCATATCTATAACCACTAGAAAACTCACAGATAACAATAGACAATTGCTACACTTATGAAAATGGAACACCTCTCTTCAGTATCAGCAACCTCTCTTATATGGAAACCTCTCTTCACGGATATCCACTTAGGTCCAATTTCAGGATAGCTTTCCAAGTCGAACTTAGCTGATAACACAGATAAGTCCCAGATAGCCACAATTCATGTAAGCTAGTTTCTGTCTACGGGATTCACAGTTTTAATGAATACAGAATGGAAATTTCCTCCTTAATGGATTCACGTAACGTACACATTTCAGAGCTCCTCTCGTTAGGAACGTAATAAGGCATTTATTTTTTTTTTTTGGGGGGGGGGAGTGCCAGTTTAACGGGGAGGTGGTTTATAAACTAAATATTTATACTTCCTTCATTAGAATGTCTAATACTCTATACAATACATTTTATGCCGACTTACTGCTAGCGCATATTGTATAAAATTGATTAATTTTTTATCGTTGCACTCACACCAGGGCATTTGGACTGTACAAATGGACTGTATAATATGTATTGCCACACCGGGGAGACAGAGAAAGAAAATTTGCTTACCTTGGTCTAGCACATCTGTCAAAAATGTTCCTCTCACTTCTCGTTGATGTGGCTCAGCACACGAACTCTTGACACCACCTTCAAGATTCATAATAACGTTAATACAACGGGAAAACAATACCTCTCGAATAAGGTTACCAATATGTATCACTAAATAGGTTTGATTACACCGACAAGATGGCTACAACACAAATGACTCAGACCTCCACTCTCTTTTGTCATCTTCACTCAACACTCCACCAGCTGGCCGGTGACCTTGAACAAAAATGACGTCACACTGACGTGAACAATTGTATTTAAACTTTTCTCAGCACTTAATGGGGATTGGCCGATCCCCTCAATTGATTGCCAGTGGCAATTGAATGTATGTGTTTCAACAGTTGTCATTTCCTTCTCAACAAAATCAATATCATGAGTGAAGTGTGCGATAATTGAATCCTGATTACTGGAGTGGAATCATTACAGGAGGGACTATTCTTCTTGATAAATTGTTAACTTCTAAAATGACCACTTCATTTTGACGTGTGTTATAGGGAATTGACTCCTTAACTTGAAAAATGACTCCGGGTAACGTCTTTTCTTATCTCCAGAAAATTCTTTTAGAGGTATCCTCAGCTTATTGACTGTAAATAAGTCAACTAGAACACAAATTATTAAGAGGTATCATTGTTGAATGTTTTGCCATTATAAAAATAATTCAAAAATAACTAGTTCATACCATAATTATATGTAATAGATATAATGAATAAATATTAATGTATTACAAACTGTATCATAAATTATTTTTGGCGAGATACAATATTCAGAATTGTTAAGTAAATTCAATTCAGTTTTTTTCTGCTATTCAGTATATTATTTGTTGTACTTTTTAAGCCAGCAAAGAATTTTTACTGAAAAATTAACATTTTTAATTTCAAGATCTTTCTAAAATCAGGGCAAGTGCTTCCTGGCACCAGGAGTCTCGCTCTTTTTCGGTCTACTAATTTTATAATAAAATGCGCCTACATTTCCAGTACAGCATATAAAATATATAAAAAAAACTATTTAACATGAAAGAGTGTGAATTTAAAAGTTGTCTGTTTTCTCTCTGAGCTCTGGGCAATAGATTATGCCCCACTTTCAGTTTCGGTTTGAAAGGCGAACATTTTAAGAGACGTTACGACCGCTTCTTCTTGGCTCTCAGCCACCGAAATCCTACCACGGCCTTCTATGCTTGTTTGTTAAGTGTCGGTCTTAATTTATTAACATTATATTTACATATGAAAATTATTAGGGCCATAAGTGTACAAAAATAAATCTAAACACATATATTGTTGAAGAATTATATCCTATGTGATAAATACGGTACTGTGTTGATGTCATTGTGGTTGATTTTCTTTGCTATTTCTATGTTGTGTAAACAGAACTCATATCTGCTTTCCAGAACAATTCCCATAAAAGTCATGATACTTCAATGCCACGTTGAAGAGAGTTGGCTCTTGTAATTGTAATAACTCACACTATGATTGCTTAGGGAATTTGCACCATTCCTTCTTAGAAGACTTACATATCATTTCAGAATGACTCTACGTCTTGTCATTCCAGCTCTGGATGTGAAAGATTAGTGCGTTATGGAGAATTGACCGCTTAAGTTGAAAAATGACACCAGGTAACGTCTTTTCCTATCTCTAGAAAATTCTTTTAGAGGTATCCTCAACTTATTAACTGTAAAACAGTCAACTAGAACACAAAATATTAACAGGTATAATTATTGAAAGTTTTGATATAAAAAGAGTTCAAAAATAACTAGTTCATACCAAAATAATATGTAATAGATATAGTTTTAATTTATTACAAGCTGTATAGTAAATTATATTTAGGGTGTAAGCTTCGGAGACACTAAATATTTAGAATTGTTTGCCAATGGTTTCAATGGTGGTACTTAAACTTCATTGACTCAACATTAATTTAAATATTAATATTCGCATTAAGAATAGATTTTTTATCCTTGTCGGGCTCAGATAACTGAGTATCCCCATAGTGGGGAGGAGACGCCCGCCGCGGGCTAGGGTCACAACAACCTCTTACCCACCGTCCGGTGAGCGCCCAGAAAAAGATAAGGCGGGCGGACCTGTAGTCTTTCACCCTGGCTGCTGGCGTAGTCGGCGGGCAGCCTAATTCGCTTTGATCTGACTCCATAAGACCTTTAGAGGGTGTGTACCCCGACAATGCACTATGTTCAGGAGAAGAGGTACAGGGTAGGTTTATAGATAGTTTATGTGGTCTTGGAATGACCACGAATTCACACTTGGTATCTGAGGGTAGGCGAAATCCGTCCGGATCCCAAAGGCGAGTGTGAACCAGAGAGAAGCAGACTGGATTGCTGTGGGAGACGCTACTAGGTAAAAGCTGTAAGGGCACAGCAACCGCCGTCCGCGAGGAAGGTATGGGGTCTGACAACGCCGGACTAAAACATAGCGAGGTTTGGAGAGAGAGATGCAGAGGTAGTTGAATGAGAAGACCATGGTTTTGAATAGAGCAGCAAGCGCCAGTGCAGAGAGAGAGGAGAGAGTAGTTCCAAGTTCCAAGTGACGGTCCGGTTCGTTATGCTAATCTTTTCTACTGCCGCTGCTTATATAGCCGATCCACTCTGGAGGGGATCGGCCCCCACCAGGTGGCCAGTGGAAGTGGGGATGGGTCGCTACCTGCGGCTTTTTACCCAACTAGCTCCTCCCCCTACTCTCACTGACGTCATAATCTTTACTAACAACAAATAATTATTCGTAATTAAGAGGTGGCCACAACAATCCTATAAATAAAAAAAAGAACGAACATCCTCAATACAACTCAGGATTTTCCCAACTTTTTAGGAACGTTCCGGAGGGTTCATCAGTTTATTAAACACGAAAAGAAAATTTCCTTCAATATAAGATATGTTCCTTTTATTAAATATTAACTGAAATTGAGCTTTGAAAAACGAAATTCATAGTATTCAGTAATACGATTTCTTTTCGTATCGCGTTTTAAAGAATGTAGTAGCTTTCGGCGAACTGATAGGTGTTGATATTTTTCTGATAGACTGAAAGCCACGCCTAGTACAAAACCAGAATGGGTTTTCACTGACTACATGGACAGAATCCTCCAATACGTCATTTCCACTAGCTCCCATGACGAATGGAACTTCAATACTGACACGGTGAGAGAGTAAAAATATGGCCTGCTTTCAATCCTAACAAAACCACACCGAGTTAAACTCGTATCCAAACCTCAGATTCAATTTTTATGTTTTAAGCGTTACCCTTGTCGAGGAAGAGCATTTCAAATATATCTTAGTAAATAAATATACGTACAGGTATTTAATGATTAATTTATATTAATTATACCTGTCTGTAAAAATGACATTCTTTATTCACTGACAATGATAACAATGACGACCCTTCGATAATTGTGTGTGCTGGATGGTAATAATCAGATAAGGAATTGTACTTGCTGAGAAGCTCTACTTCATGAATAAACATGAGTTTGAAAGCATATTCAAGTAGCGCCCTGTTTTTCTCTTCTATCGAACATATTGCCAGATCTATATAACATAGAGGGTGGTTTCGAAGAACGACTGTTAGACGAATAAAATAATTTGTAGGGAGATCGGCGGACATAATATTTGCCAATGGGATATCGACACAGCTGCGAGGAAACATAAAAAGTTATACCTGATGCAAAATAAAGTAATTAGCAAAATACTTGAGAATGAAGACATAAGATTAGGCCACCACAAGTCTGAAAATAATATATTATATATGTTCATATATATTTATAGTCTTATTGTATAGTCGGTAAGCAAGACTCCATGTTGCTGAAGTAGATGATTGAGATTCAAAAAATTAAAAAAGGATTTTTTTTCTAACTTAGAAAAATCCACTACTACTTGACTCGGAGGGAAAATGGATATTAATTTGAAAGATAAGCCATCTCACATGATCTGGTTTAAACCACACTCTTTTCAATATTTAGAGAAAAACTGGTTAAAAGTCATGTTACTTTTCTTTTTTTTTTAATTCGTGTGGAGTATTTAACCCGCATATAATATATGAAAAAAAAAATGACAGTTAAAAGGACAAATGAAAAGTATATATGTAAAGAAAAGGGTCTCTCGCTAGCACAATCAGAGAGGAAATGAAATATATAAATGCTGCTGCAGGTATATAAGGGTGTATTCCAGGGTAAAGAAAAAAGGTAATGGGAAGAAGGAATTTTAGGTCCGTTGGAGATACATACCCATTTGAGGCAAGCGTAGATAGAACATTGTCGGGTCGTCACAAGGGGGGTGCCTAGTAACCCTAGCCCTGGTGACGAAGTGAGGGTTGATTAGGTTATGACCTGGACAATCGTTTCATGACGGTCTTAATATCTTACTCCATTTCTGATAGGTATGTGCCCCGACAATGCACTATGTTCAGGAGAAGAGGTATAGGGTAGGTAGTGTAGGTAGTTTGTGTGATCTCGGAATGACCACGAATTCACACTCGGTATCTGAGGTTAGGCAAAATCCGTCCGGATCCCAAAGGCGAGTGTGAACCGGAGAGAAGCAGACTGGATTGCTGTGGGAGACGCTACTAGGTAAAAGCTGTAGGGGCACTGCTTGGTAAGTTTGCATGGCCACGACAACCGTTGTCCACTAGGGAGAGATCTCTCCCAAGGAGCTGCTAGATTTAGCGAGACGAAGGTGAGGAGTGAGAGATGCAGAGGTTTTTGTAAATGAGGAAGCCAAGTTTTTGAACATTAGAGCAGCCACAAGCCATCAGTCAGTCAGTCGTCAGGGGAAAGAATTACAGGCCCAAACCGCCGGTCTTAAATACCCAGCTGGCTTCGTCAGTAGCCAATCAGCTTCGGTTTTATTGTACCCAATGCCAGTTGAGTATTGTGGTGGCCTTTGTCCTCTGACAGTTGGTGGCCTTAGTGTCCCTGATACCTGGCCTGGGTAAGGGTCTCCGGCCCTCTTGGCGGTTTGGGTCCCTTAGTACCTGCTACGGGTAGCGGGTGCCCCAGCTCATATAACTAATTGACTCGCAGCTGCATGTTTATTGTTTACAACATTTACAATGATTTATGGTTTGGTAATGTTATTTACATTTGTTTAAATTAATTTACAATATATATACAATAGAGTATAGGGTGGTTTATCTTATGTAGTTAGCGGTCGCTACAAACGTATATGGTGGTAATACGGTACTTACATAATATATAATTGTAGTAGGGTAGCCACTACACCAGAAAATACAGAACATCGACTGAAATTATTTGTATTAATTAATGAGAGAGGGGCTATGAATGAAATGTCTTACAGATACATTAACAACCGGAAAAAAAAAAATCAAATTTACAAAATTATGAGGTGCTTAGCAAGAGAAAAAAGGCTTAAAATATTCGGGTAGTAAGCTTCGATTCTTATTTTATATATTATGTATTATATTACCTCGAATCCTGTAGATTTCTTGACGATGTACGGGTCCGTAAGATAATTCTTAATGCCAATGTTTTTAAATATCTTTTATGGGACATCTTTGAGAAATAAATGCTACGAGTCTGTGACATCACATTACTATTAGAATAAAAACTTCCTCAGCTGACTTTAGTTATTAATTGCTAACTTTATTTTGCCTGCAAATTACTATACATTAAAAATGAGTTACAATGATGCGTTCACTGTTGGTAGATGTATGCCCACACAATGTATTTTTCATCTTTTTAGAGCAATGAGAAATTGAAAATATTTTATCAAAGGTTGCTGAGGATGATAATTAAATGGCTAAGACAAATCAAAATTACAATTTAAATTGGCAATGAACTCTAGGGAAATACATATCATAGCAGCAGTTGGTCGACATCCAAGATAGATTCAAGCATTGTGTGCAAACAATGCTTACAGTGTTCCAATGATCAGAAAACCTGAAAGAGTTATATATTCCAATCAGAGATGACACTGCTGTGCTGTGGTTGCCCAACAATTGAAGCAAAGACATTATTCATTATTAATTTCAAAGGTTGAACACCCCACGTGTGATACCCTCAGAAATTAATGCATTGGGGTAGAATATTCCACAAGGTATCGTAGGGGTGGGCCTTTTGCCATATTCACGACAAACACAATTAAATATTCACGAGTTAATTAAGCAGAACACCTTGCTCAAGTCTTGGCCGCTTTCACGAGAAGTGATTATTTTTATTAAATTTAATGCAAATTTTAACTGGAAAAAAAAAATGTAAGCACTGTTAGGTTTAGTTTTTAATTGTGTAATACAATACTGATTCAAATTTACCCACTTAACTGTTCAATAAACGATTTACCAAAAGACTACAGAATGAATTTATTGAGCCAGAACTAATGGATTCTTCTTGATTACAATAGCTGATATTAATTACTGTTTGGATTGTTTGTTGACTGATAGGGGGTGATTGGGTTCGACCAGGCTTTTGAGGTGAGGGTCCCCGTTAAGTGCTCCTTAAACATCGATTAGTAATTATTCGATGAAAAGACATTTCCCCAGAGTATACAATGTAAAAAAGAGAATTCAGCCATCGTTCGTTTGAGCAGCTCAAAATGACTCTGAAGAAGCCTATAGAATAACTTTTCTTCAGGAAAAGAAAAGAAAGCAAAAAAATATCGTGAGAGACAGAATGATCATCGAGAGGGGGGAAAGAATGCTGAGCTGACAGAGATCAAGAACAAGATATCATTCAATGAGAGTTATCTCGGCTACATTCGATCACAAAAAGGCTTTTGTAATTATTCATTTCATTCATGGTATACACGGTGTTGAATAAAAGAGCATCTGTAATTTTTATGCATGCCATGGTATTATTTTTTATTCAATCCTTTTCACCTCAATTGGAAAAAGGAGTTTGGCCGATCATTCTGTTAATACTACAACAACAGTAGTCAGCTGTGACGAAATGAAAAATGAATTTCTCCCATTTTTATACAGGTATATTTTTTAACCAATTAACCTGAAGCAAAATATGTAACTTAAATCCCAAAGCAATAACAAGCTCCAAGGAGACAACACATCAAAATAGACTACAGTTTTTTGCGTATTTTTGTTTCTGAGTTCGTTTTAAACAACTGATTGAGATTCATCTATAATCATTATTACGGCTTTGAGATGTTCACACGAGCTCTTAAAATTTTACTGAGAGGCTTTTTATATCCTTATTTTTTACTATTGTTTATTTTAGTGTTTGTTATCAGATATGTATTAATTTAATACATTTTTTAATAATTTAATATTGTTTTTTGCTTACTTTGCTCATTGTTTTCTAATCTGAAGTTTTAGCAACGTATTTCTTTGAGGGAAGTTGATATTTTCATCATTTAATTGAGCTTTGTTTGTTTGTCGTATGATTTTTCTTTTTTACTATTCGGGGTTGATTGTTTATGAGTGTATCATTATTATAATAGGGGACTTGATCCCAAATTATTTATTTTTTAATGTACCTATCTATATTCCAAGAACATTTTTAGATATTTTTGTGCGGCCAAGCTAGACAATTGTAATCTTTCGAGCATCGCCTCGAGATACGAGTACATTACCTGCTTTTGGTGATTTTATTTTCGCTTTGAATAAAAAGTATTTTTGAGACATTTTCAAAAAAATATCCATTTTTAAAATTGAATAAGATCCACTTTCTTTATGCGTACACTGCAACATTGATTTACCATTAAATGATCGATTCAAAATTTAAAAGGCATCACTGCCTAGCTATGGTGGGTATGTTGGTTAAGCTATGTAAGTATTTGAAAAATAAATTAAACTTGTAAAATAAATTGGTAACAATTATTTATTAACTAAAATTCTCAAGTCACTGGCCAAAATCAGTTTTCTAGTGATTAAATTTACTGTATTTAATATATACAGATAGTTCTATTCTAGTTTTTTTTTTATAGTAATTGGAACATTACAAAAAGTAACACAAAAATTAATTAAAAGATAAAAGTTCCAAAATCAGTTAGCAGGAATCCCAACGTGACAAATAGCTTATTGAACAAAATTTCTTGACGGAAAAAAAAGGAGTTTTAACCATCCATCAAAAAAAACAAAAAAACTGATGCTTAGACTCAGCATAGGAAATTTCTCCTTCACTGTTTACTCGCGTTGATTACATTTTTGAACACATACTTCCAAAGATAAGATTTGGTCCATAATTGATGTTAACATAAATATTTTCAAAACTAGTAAGTTTAATTACTCGCTAGTTCGTGTAAGCTTCGTTCAATTTATTTGTTATTATTAAAATGTGTTGATTTTTATTTTATTATTTTTATTTTAAGGTAGGTTATTATTATGCATAGAAACTTATAGCTACGAATTAAAAATATTTTTTCTGATTGAGTAGGGTTATACAAATATTTATGTCTGAATAAGTAAGAGTATCTATTTGTGTCGATGTTTTTTTTTTTTATTTTTCAAGCAGGTTATTGAATTATTTTCTTCACATGTTTTTTGTTAAAGTTGATTTTATTTGGTCTACGTGTATACACTGTAATTCAAGCAATAACAATGTATTTATTGAAGGAAAAAAAAACACAATTAATAAAAGAAAAATAAATACACAAGGCATCACAGTAAAATGAAAAATCAAAACAATGATTCCTTGGATTACAAATTTTAACCAAATTATGTTCAAACTATAATATTAGGTCTGATATTGTCAAAGAGTTTGCTTTATGTATAATTAATGTTTTTTTCCTAAGGGGCTTATTCTCAGGCAAATAAAGGTAGGATTACTATTAATAAATTGCTATAAAAGACAAAAACAATTAGTTGATCTAACTGAGGAAAATATGGTGAGGCAGTCCTCATTGAGTTATATGTTTTGTTCGCTGTTTCGTATAGGAGTGTAGCAGGTATACTAAATTTGTATCATGCACTGAAGGTGTGTGCAGCCATAAACAGGAGCACAACACAGTATCGATCAGGTCGAGGGCTGAAACGGAGACGCTGCGAGGAAAAGGGTTTCTTGCACTCCACGCACTCCGGGCAACAAGACTGCATTTTGCATGCTCTCTTCCGCTTTTACTACTTTTGACCAACCCCGCTGAATAAGCCATCGCTTCCACGGCCTGATCCGTACCTTTCCTTTACCAGCTTGCGGGGCTAAGGGTAATTCTGTTTCAATTAAACCGCTTAAGGGAGGTTTTAAATTTTTCAAAGACAGGTCTTAAGTACCTTTTTCTAGCCCTCCAGCTCTCAGAGGTGGTATAGTGACTTTTAATGTCACCCATTTTATTCTATCACTAATACCAGTCTTTAAAAAAAATGAAGAAAAGAAACGAAGCACTATAAATGTTTTATAGACGTTAAATTTCATTTCAATTACTGATTATTGCAAGGAGAAGAGGACAGTTTACAATCCTTTATAAAGGACACAAAGGAATCTTTAGGATGAAAGATCATGACTTTTTTTTATAACTGTTTTCTGTTGTATTTCCTCAAGTCCAGATGCTTGATTATAGATAGAATCTCTCTAAAACTTTTTTCCTCCTATCTCATTATTACTTAATAGTGACAGTATTTCACTTTTTTTGTTACGTACATATCTCATTCATTACAGTTCATCCTGAAAAGAGGTCACTAATTTTTAATACGCATTTGAGTCCTGCCTATATACTAGATAGTATGGAGGTATGAATAAGTTATAACTGATAAAAATAACACATTTTTATCTTAATGTGAACTAGAAGTATTAAATAATAAAATAATAATTGGAGTAAAATAATATAGACAACTGATTTGAACAACAGTATATTTAAGTGTTGAGATCGACGGACTCATTTATGATACAACTATCTTATAGCCTACATACTCGCAATATTACTTTGGGTATGGTAATCAAATTAAATGTAACACAAGCCTGAAAATGACAAGTGTATGATGGTGGCGATTTGGATTGTAAGTATCCCCGCTATTTACCCACTTGACCGACAATACAGCCAAATGTCTCCAACATTTCCAGAATGGGATCATGCGAAAAGTGGTCCGATATACCTCTCTTGAGAGGTTAAAGAACGCTGATCTGCACCCGTTGCTTGGTGTGCCGTCGGTGGGCGAGTTCATCCGGTGGAGACATGTCAAGTTTTGTGACTCGTTGCAGCCCCTAACCAACCCAGTGTTTAACACTATGACCCCACCACCCCTCCCGCATCGATGGCAACAGACTGTCGGGGAAAAAATAGGTCAAGAATTAGTATGTAAGTTAGTTTTAAGTTTTATCAAAAAGGTGAGCCCCGTCACCTTTATTAGTCAGTTCAGTCCAGTCACGTATAATGTGTATTATTATACTTGTTTATTTATTATATAATTTTTATAAAATAACAAAACCTGTATATAATGTAGTGATGCTACAGGAAATACAAAAATAATTTGTAAATAGATTTGCCTTAGGATCTATAATTATCTGTAAATTTAAAGGAGCTATGAAAGAAAAAAAAGGTGGCGATTTTAACAACAAAATCGAAGAATATATTTTGTAGAATGTCTCCTTTCCTCTAAGTATACACGACATGTATGGCAAACGTGATTACGTACATACAGAAGCCTTAACAGTAGTTGACCTGCAATAACCACCCTGTGATATAATGGTAACGCTTAAAAGAGAAGTAATGAACACAGTATAACTTATAACGCATTTGGAAAAAAATCTCACCTTTCTCAAATTGAAATTAAATTATATTTTGAATAATTTAATTCAATCATTTGGTACGAAGTATGCGCATTAATATGCTCACAGATGTGATTTCATAATCTTGAAATTTAGTACTTTGACTTTAATTAACAAGTTGTAAATATTTTTAATTGTTTATCGTTAAAATTATATATATTATTTACTATATAGTATTTTGTGGAAAATTTCTCACAAAGTGTCTATAATAATTGTATTTTCTGATTGCCTAAAAAAGCAGTTTCGATTGTCAATAATCTGAAATTGTATCGGGGTACAGAGAGCCGTTGGTAGGCCACGGGCCAGCACAGAGATTTGGCAATGTAAGACCGCTGTAAAAAGCTCATATCGATTGTTAAGGTTCAGTTGCCACAGGAGACGGCCAGGTATCGAACCATGCTTCGATAAACGGCCACTTATCTAATCCGCAAGTTTCCTTTGCCTCTTCGCTGTTTCGATCAATTTCCGACCAACTGGCGATTTCATTACGGCAATTAGGCGAATGTCTTCAGTTAGTATGTCGTCTGTTGCACGGCTGGCAATAGTATAAAGTTTGTATGTCTCATTTTTATAACAATAATAATTTCAATAGTGATGTTAATAATAAAAAATAATATAATCATAATTTCATAAGAATAATAAGAAGTGCTAAAACTACAAATCATCATGTAGTGAAAACCACTTCTAATAATAGGTACAATTCAGGAACATATATCAATATTTAATTACATTTAAGAGGTCAAATAACTTAAAATTTTCAAAGATGAACAGGTTAAAAGTATATTTAATTTGTGTTGGGGAGATATATAATTTTGATCTTTGGATAATTTTTTAGTTTGTTTGAAGAATATATATTTCGTACGAGATGAAGATTTTTAAGTCATTTTATTAGAACATTATAATAAGTATGAGCTAAATATTTTCCTTTTAACTCTTTGAATATTTTTCCACCATGATAATCATTTGTACATACCACTAAAAAAAGAGGAAGTAGGTAATATTTTATAATAATAGTGTATAATAATAATAGGTAATATATATATTTGTAAATGCAACCATACATGCTATCACTAATAGCAATGCTGTCTGTTAAAGGCTGTTTCATTTAAAAAATCCAGGAAGAGACAAAATCATTAAAAAAAAAATAAAATAAGGTGAATGTTAAAATGATGAGGCACAGCTCATCACAAACTAATCCTTATTGTTTATAAATTATAATAAATGACTCTATGCTCTCAAAAATGTCCTCAAATTTTGAATAAACTCTAGTAGCACCAAAATGGAAAGACGCTGGGTTAGGTATATTTATTAATATTTACTGTTACTTACGGAAGTAAACATTAGACATATAAATAAAACATTGGACAGTGGCTTGTAGGACTATGAAATGAGTGAGTACGAGTATAGTATAGAGTACGTTAGTTCGAACAGCGATGGAAATGGATAAGATTTCAAGATATGATCATGATCTAAGGTTTGGATCTCTTTTTCAATTCGTTCCTAAATAATCTTACTTAACATTGTTGATATTTGTTGTTTACAGTAGTAATGATCGCAGAATTAAGTTCTAGGTGTAACTAGGTTGTAACACAACAACGACAGCCTAAAATCTTCGGACCTAAATTGGACAGAAAACATCATGCCAGTCTGTGCTAAACGAGTAAGAATCTATTAATATTTAGTCTAATAATAATGAACATGATCTTCACTTTCACAAACCAGCTACCAAGATTATAGTAGCTATTAATTGAATTCGATAATTGTGATGTACTAATGAAATACGAAGTAGAAGCATGTACTTTAATAAAGTAGGGATCACAAAAAAACGAAATATCAAGAAATAAAGTTATTTTTAGAGTCAAAACGATAAAAATCAAACATCATCTTATAACTTAAGCAATTTATGTAATACAATCATAATAATCTTATAGAGAATGAGGTAATGTACTCTAGTTATGTACTAATGCTTTGAACTGATGGCTTGAAAGCACTACAAGTCGTAATATGTTTTAAGGTTACAAACTACACGCGTTGTTCCCGGTAATAGAATAATCACAGTTACTTCAACATACAATATTTATACAATACATTTATCAACATGAAATCTCGGAGTATTTGTTTGGACTCTTATGAGTGAGAAGCCAAAAGCTGCAAACTTTAAAACATTAAATCATGAAATAATTTGAAATTATTATCTCGTCCAGTAACGAACGCGCCAACCCCTGGTTTCCTCTCTTGTCTCTCGGATGGTCTCGAGGCTCGCCTGATAAATTGTTTCCTTAGATTTATTTTAGTAACCATTTTACGAAGAAGTTGAAGCATACTCGCATGAAGTCTTACCGGCTTACGCATTTATTGACTTAAGAGCATACTCAGGCCTACTCTATTGTATGGTGCACCGCTTTTTCGTTATCTGTCGCGGCTGGAACGCTTTAGTCTTAGGTTCTAGGTATAAGTTTTAGTTTTTTTTTTTTCCCGGTTGTAAGCTGAAGGTGAGCCTCATCACCTTTTGTGAGTATGTGATTATGGACTTTTAACTTCAAAAAGAATGTATTATATTATGCACTCCTTCAAATGCATCCGTGGATGCAGAAAGAGGAGAAATATGTAAATCATAAATTATTTATTTTGTTCATCGGATGCTATTAATTAAGAGAGGTTTTAAAAAAAAAAAAAAAAAAAATTAGATTTATACTCGGGATCCTCAGAGAGTGTTGTATTTCGTAGCACTACTCCGAGTTGGGATGACTGGGCCCTACCATACCCCACTGCACCAATACTTTGGATCCCATTAGAAGTATAATAACTAAAAAATTGTCTTACTTTTACACCCTCGTCCAGTTCCAATCAGTCAACTAGATCCCGGCTTCTGATTTAAGTCCTTCTGCGGAGTCTGTAGAGTGATCCCAAGTGAACTAAGAATATATTATGCCTTGATTCTTCTATAGCTTTTATTAGATAAATGAAATCGTACTTTATAACCAGTAACGGTCTTCTTTAAACACTTAAGATAAAAGCCCTTTACATACGATTCTTGTGCACTTGAATGTCAACGGGACTGAAATTTTTCAGGTTTTTTTTTTCCTCACATACTTTCCGATACCAGAACGAAAAAAGTCTAATTGCGCTAAATTAAGGCACTTAAGATTAGGTTTCTGGCTTGACTCAGGACGTGATCCTGGCCGTTGCCCAAGACAACTTGAAGTTTAAGATCTTGTAGATTATTTTCACAAACTCTACCGTAGGACCAACAGATATACGAAATTATATTTACTAGTACCTGCGTGAAGCATGTCTCCATTTCCTTCAAAGGCTTCCACAGTTCGTCTCATGTCGTCTTCTGAAATTAGGCGAGTTCGGGCTCGTGGATATTGGTCCGATTGACGGGAGAGCGGCAGCCGGAGAAGATATAGATAGATGGATACCTGCTGTCTGAGCTTTATTTAGCCTGGCAGGACCCGGAGCCGCACATTACTGCACGCTGGCATATTTCATATGGCCACCTTCCTGCCTTTGACAGCCGCCAGCTCAGGCGACCGAAGGGGGTTGTCCTCGTCTCCCTCCCTTAAGGGCTAATCGTCAAGGGGGTAAGGTCTGGTCCGCATTGCTGCATTCGGTCCGTAGTGACCTTGTCATTGATATCGGATACGGTATCAATCATTTCCAAAAATAATTCAATTCAGAGTAGGTTATCTCGCACGATTAAGAGTTTTGTTACAACTGGGAAACACGATTTAAATGACTTTTTTTAAGTCAAAACAATATATTTATTTTTAGTCCAGTCTGTGTAAGCCTACAGAAAATAAATAAGCTATTATTTCTATTAGTTTAAAGAATGTATTTTTCATCCTTTCATAAAAAAAATATTAAAATAAATGAAATGAGTATACTTAAAATGTATGACTCCTTTTATTGCTTTTTTAATTTATTAACCTGATATATTATACGATTTACATATTGGTTGATTTTTTTCAGAATAAGAAACAATTATTAGGCATTTAGATTATGGCATTGTTCATCATCGCTTATCATCTTGATGATTAACAGAAAAAAGGAAATACTGGCAAGATCGGGACTCGAACCTAGAACTCTTCGAAATTCCCGGAGGGTAGGGGTTGGTGACGTATGAAGTATATAAATTACTAATAACCTGTTAGCGACTAAGTTCTGGTCTTTGTTAGCCCCCAGTTCAAGCTTGAGATATGAAATTGTAGTTAGGATCTCATTTATAATCTAGGGAGGCATGAAAGCTATAGCTATTTTCACGTAACGTGAATAAGTGTCATTAATTAATTAGTTAATATTATAAAAACAATTACTTTTTTTTATAGTAGCTTAACCAATAAAAGGTCTCGAGTCCCTGATAAACAATGTGTAATGTTTGTTTGGCCTTAAAAATTAAGTCATTAAAACGGACATCATAAGTTTTTTTTACTAATTTTCATCATCTCAGTTTCCCAGTTTCATACAGAGAGATAATATTTTGCATCAAAGTTTTCTTTGACCCCCCTCCTTATAAAAAATGTTTAAGGGTCAGTTGTTAATATAGTTATTGTAATTAAAAATTAAATATTTTCCAATCATATAATTATTTATGAAATTAAAGATCTCGATGACCTGATTATACATTTGGGCTTTTATGGACTATTGTCATAAAAAATCATAGAAGCACTCAATAAAATCGTTTTAAAGAAGTCTTAATTATGTGATATATCACACTTGACTTTACTTTTTTTTCATTTAATTACTTCTAAATTCCACATCGATCCATTTATGTAATCTACAGACGTCCAGGTCACATGGACGTTGTACAGGAAGGCGTCCAATTCGCGTACCATCACTCACTTTCACCCCGATAACCCCAACAGTGGGCACTCCCATCAAAAGAAGATACTGTATACATGAGGACTGATTTGCAA
The DNA here is from genome assembly GCA_930367205.1 of Acanthosoma haemorrhoidale. NCBI lineage: Eukaryota > Metazoa > Arthropoda > Insecta > Hemiptera > Acanthosomatidae > Acanthosoma > Acanthosoma haemorrhoidale. The sequence continues at coordinate 95,112,963 of OV884015.1, read as the reverse complement.
CAAACATGTTGGAATGCATCAATGCAGTAAAGTAGTTGATTATAAACACTGCATTAATACTTTCTTGTAGCCTCACAGACAAAAACAATAAAAATGAACTGACATTCTCACCTGTAATGACGGTGTGCTGGTAGTAGCCGAATGAAGACAGAAAGAACAAGGCCAACAAATGGACCAGCCTGTCAATCGATAAGGATGACTGATTGTATTTGGCGAGTAGCGATCAACCCAAATATATTTTTTATCACCTGTCTATTTTCAACTAACATCATTTGATTTAGTTAGGCACTTCCCTCTTTCGATGGCGAGCGGTTCCGGCTATGCAAAGCGACGGTACAAAACGGCTATTGGCACCATTGAAAACACTTTCGTTTAGTTCGGCTTCGTTTAAGTGATACTGCAATAATTAGCAACGAACTTAGACACAAAGTCCGACCACTTGTTGTTCAAGCTCGGAGCCAGTCACCCGTTCCGCTGATGCAAATGGAATCCACAGGTTTCGAAGGAAGCTATGCTAATTAGATAATGTTTGATATAATAACACGCGCCTTTTCAGGAATACGCATAATTTCAAAATGTACACGTTCTCACACCGTATGTTGCAGATGTGCTGGCATGTTGGGCTAAAAGGCATTAGAGCACTTATGACCTATGATTGAAGTTCACACTTTAATACGACTTTCTGCGTGTTCTATGGTTGTGGATGTAACTATGATACAATAAAAATTAATTTTCGAAAAGTTTTTACACATTAATTTACAAGCAACAATAGAAAATTATATTGCGTGGCTACATTTTGCGTATGTTATTTTATTAATTAATTGTCTTTCAAGCCAAAGTGGATTGACTTACATACATTTTTACAAAGCAAAGAAGCTTATAACCTGACTTGAAATAAAATTAAGCTGAGCCCCCCATACAACCCCTTAATATTGACTTGTGATCACGTTGTTAAAGATATGGTTGACCTGGAGATCTTTAGGACTTTTTTTTAACAAATATTTTCTAACTATTTTATATAACTGAAACCTTAAAGCAAGCAAGGTTTTCAAAATTATAAAATGTCAAGTATTTCTACTGCTTAGGGAACATTCCTAACGGTTATACCCGTTTAGATATTTAAATCCAAACTTTTGAAAATGTTTCCTCTGACATAGACTTCATTTAAATAATTAACAATAAACAATATTTTAATGTAAGAAGAAATATTGGGGATTTCATCAGGATCAAGAAAACGAATGATGTATCACTTAACCATACCAATGAACTTTTTTGGCTGCTTGGTCTGCCATAAAAAGTATATAATGTTGAATATGTTTATATTATTTTTTAATGTGTAAAGTTGGGTATGTGTACTTACATATTTATGTATAAATTCCCAACGGTGAATAGTGCATGTTATATGCTTGAAGAGAATAACTATATTGTTATATATTTCATTTCTCTGCACATTGCAAATATTGTATATATGATACTGTCAAAGATCCAACATTATGTTATATAAATGTCTGATTTTAAGAAACATAGCTCCAGTATATTAAAGGTATTACTATTGAAATGACAATAAATTTGATTTAAGCATATATTAGTATCATATATAATAGAAACTTTCGGTCATGTGTGACGATGACTTTGAGACTTACCTTGCCTTCAGAGTGGGGTCGATAGAGGAAGGTAATATGAAAACTATTCCGGAGCGGCTGCCATCAAAGCAGCCCTATCAGGACCAGGGGGAAGATTGATTCTTCGCCGCTGAGTACACTCCTTGACCAATATTTGGCTCACTGCTCTTGCTTAATCTTCCCCGATAGTATCAGCTGTAAATATTTAGGCCCTGATCTGTATATATACTATCAGACCGTTTTAAAATGCCGAAGATGACTTTTCCCAATCCATTCCATGTTAACTTCTTTATTGTGCTACAACTACAGTCTGCCTTATTGGGCAATAATTAATTGTGATAAATGTTCTCATTCATACCATATTTACAATTTTCATTCACTCGCTCATTCATACAGTATTTACAAACAGCCCGGATACCTCCCAAATCAACATGGTTGTCACCTCCCTCGCAAGCGAAAAAGGAAGCGAAGTCTTGGGAAGTCACCCACGCTCCTCCGTCAGCCGTGTCACCGGATACGAGCCAGTGGAGGCTGACACAAAGCGCGACATACGCTCAGGAGATGGATTGGAGAAACTGGCCATTGCCAGGACTCCCGCAGTCACGCATTTATAGCAGGTCACGAGGCCACTGCCGTTTCAGTCTCCGAGGAGGATTATAGGGATGTGTGGTGCAGTGCAACGACTGTCCTACGGGATTAGGGTGGTTGGATAGGTTACTATGGAATTTCATGAACTTGGAAGGGATGAGCTCAAGAATGTAGGGTATATTAAGATTGCTATGAAGGGTTTTGTTGCTGACGTAATAAGAGGCATTTACTATTGTGCTCAGGACTTTTGATAGAAAGGATTGGATACGCTTGATGTTCGACTTTTTTGCTGTCCCCCATAGCTCTACTCCGTATGTCCAGATTGGTTTAAGTATAACTTTGTAGATTAGTAGTTTATTTTCTATTGAGAGATGGGATGTCCTTTGAAGTAGTCTGTACAGTTGTCCAAAGCGCCTGTTTAGTTTTTGTCTTTTTAGTCTCGTATGTGGGTTCCAGGTCAGTCGTTTGTCGAGGTGGAAGCCTAATACCGTACTGTCTCGGATACAGGGAGAGTAATGGAATTAATATAAACTAGTGGACAAGACTTGCGACAGAAGGTGAAGGTAATGTGCCAATATTTTCCATCATTAACTTTGATCCGCCATTGGTTGCACCAATACTCGAACTCATCAAGGTGTGCTTGAAGGTTATGGGATGCTATATCGGGGTCTGATCTGACAAGACAGCAGTGCCATCTGCAAATATTGCTAAAAGGTATTGGTGGTATAGGGAACATCAGAGGTGTATAGGTTATAGAGGATGGGACCCAGGACACTATCTACCCTGTGGAACTCCTGCTTTTATGAGCTAGTAGTTAGAATATTCTAAACCACAGCGGACTTGGAAAAAGTGGTTTGAAAGGTAGGAATTTAGGATTAGGAAAAGGGTCTGTGGTAAAAATCATTTGAGCTTGTAAAGCAAACCTATTCTATGGTAAATGGAAGATCTTTGTACATTTTTAGCTTAACATCTTAGGAATACGAATAATTTCAAAATATACATGTTCTCACACCGTATGTTGCAGATGTGCTGGCATGTTGGACTAAAAGGTGTTAGAGCACTTATGACCTATAATTGAAGTTCACGACTCAATACAACTTTCTGTGTGATCTAGGGTAGTTGATGTAACAATGATCGACCCTAAGTAACAATGAGTGTAGGTCTATTTAATGGGTTTTCAGTCATGCCGAAACAATAAAGATGTATGATTTTATTTATTACTATATTATAAGTTATTCATGGATGACGTCTCAACACTCTGTGTATGTCTGCATCAGGCCCTAGTTTGAGGTGGAATAGAGTTGGAAGTAACACGTCAAAGATCCTTAAGGCATGAAAATAATATATGTGTCAACAATTAAGATTTGATGAGATTCTAAGAACAATACAAAGTTTGTTAAGTGCTTTGAGATGTCTTAAACTTCTTGTATCTTTCTTCCAAATAATATTGTATCTCATGGAAGTGGCTGCTGTAAACTTAGAAACTCTAACCTTTAAATAAATTTGATACGAAGCTTTTCATTCATCGACCAAAGCAGATATCCCAGCGAAAAAATATCCACTCAACTTTAAATTCTCGGGTGAGTATGAATTTGGCGTTCAAGTATTAAATTGAATTCCAACACGCCATGGTTTGTAAAAAGAACAAAACAATGGAGCTTTCTGCTACTAATGCCAGGGTAGTTTTTATATTTTTCTTGGTAGCTTCTACTACCCCCGGGTCCTTTCTAAATTGGTGTATTTTTCTATCGTTACTAATTAATAAATTTAACCATATATCCAGTATAATTATGGCATGAGTATTTTAATGTTGATCTACATGACACTACTGAATTGAAATGACACGTAAGCTCATTTAAAGCACAGGAATTCTCTATCTGCCTAAATAATGGCAAAAGAAATGCTGCGGAAAACAGTACGGTATGTACAAAATAAAGTACATGACACCAGTTGTTCATCACCTTTTACAACAACTTAAAGAACAACCTAATTATTTATCGATTAATAACTCATTCGTTACTTTGGGGTATATAATATATACCCCATATATATATATATATATATATATATATATATATATATATATATATATATATATAATTTAATTTGGAATATTATTTAATCTATTTTATACTGAAAGTAGGAATTGTTTTTGCTTAAATTTGTGCTCATTGAGTTTTTTTTCACTGATACTTCTCTTTTATATTACAATAAAACTGGCAAAACCCACTCCACGAGTCCTATCTCCGTAGGAATGAAAACTCAGTAAAGGAATTAAACTAAATATGTAAAAGATGATCTCACCCTGAGGGTGAGATATTCTATTTGCCTCTCTGGATGGAATTGAAGGGAGTTTTTACGGACTTAACGGTCTCAATGTCAATTCACAAATTTTTAATGCCTCGAACTTCTGTTACTTCCTTCCTTATGATAGTATATAATAAAATAGTAAATTGCCTATAAAAAAAGTAATATTTTTATTTTTACGGACACCGTAATCTTTTTAGGTCTGATTTTTTTTAGATTTTCTTATTACTCAACTTTTTCATTTCCAACCCCTTGAATTAAAATCACTGTCTTCGTTCGACACCGGCGTAGTCTTGAACCGGCTTATACTGGTCCTCAACTAGTAGTCAACAGAAATGATAAAACCGTGTTCATAATGGCAGATAACAAGGAGACTTGCATTTCCCTAGACCGTGTCAAGCCAGCTCATTTGATAGACACCGCCGAAAATATACCTGAACCAGGCACACCAGAGCAGGTAGAAAACACTCCACCACCTTACCACTGCAAAAGAAGTTCAGTAGCGTGACGGTAAAAATATACACAAAAAAAAACTGTTAAACTTCACCAAGTATAGGTTAATTTGGGGGAGCTTGTGTAGCGACCGCTAGCAACATAAGATAAATTACTCTATTGTAAACAAATGTAAATAACATTACTAAAATATAAATCATTGTAAATATGGTAAACAGTAAAACATGCTGCTAGTAGCCAATTAGTTATATGAGCTGGGACACCAGCTGCCAGGGAAGGTAATAGACCCAACCGCCGAGAGACCCTTCCCGGCTCACGTCTCTGTCAGAGAACAAAGGAAACCACACACTCAACCTCATTGGGTACTATAAAAACGGTCCTTATTGGCTACTGACGAAGCCAGCTGGGTATTTAAGACCGGTGGTTTGGGGCCTGTATATCATTCTCCTGGGAACTATAACTGGATCGTGGCTGCTCTGCTTGAAACTACCTACCCTATACCTCTTCTCCTGAACATAGTGCATTGTTTGGGCGCATACCTATCAAAAAATGGAGTCAGATAGTAACGCCGTCATGAAACGATTGTCCAGGTTATAAACTTAATCAACCTTCACTTCGTCACCAGAGCTAGGGTAACTAGGCACCTCCCTCGTGACGACCCGACATTCAATTTATAGATTTTTTTTATTCATAATCGCAGAAGACATCTAATGAGTCTTCCTGAAATTAACTATCTATGAATATTCACCACTTCAAGTAATCGAAATATTTTGTAATATATTTAATACGTTGTAAAATCACCGTTCCGGGCACGTACAGGTATGTTAGTACAACTATCTCATGATAAGATAATCATTGACGTCATCGAAATTTGAGATTACTGTCACACCACAGTGTCGATTCTGTTTTTAATCTATAATACTCAGCTACTAGTTTTTCCCCATCTCAAATTGGACTAGTAAAAATAGGAGAAATTGTAATGAATGTTAACCTTTATTATATCGAGATGTTTTATTAGAGGAATGTATCCTTTATTATTTACAAATATAAATATAAACTTCATTGAAGAGTTGTCGGTGATTTTTAGATTAATGTATAAGTTCGTTAACTGTATGCAGTTATTTAAGCAGCCGATTCCGCTGGTAGACTTATGTCTTCATGTATTAGTGAGATCAGTCCAGTCACGTATAATGTGTATCATTATACTTGTTTATCCCATTATATAATTTTTATAAAATAACAAAACCTGTATATAATTTAGCGACGCTCCAGGAAATAAAAAATAACTGTAAATAGATTCGCCTGAGGATCTATAATTGTATATAATTATCTGTAAATTTAATAAATTAAAAATTTAGACTAATATGATACAATATTTGAAATAGGAGGAACATGTCTCATCTGCTTAAATTATTTTGGAAGGGAAATTTACACCTTGAAACTTTGGATTTTTTTTCGGATCAGGAGTTTGGGCCATATACAGGAGAAAGAATGAATCCTGAATAATAATTATGACCAATGGAAGGTGTCCGTCCGTAAAACGCTTCTGTTTAAAAGGTTGAGGAGGAGGGACATTGGGTCAAAGAAATAGTTATCTTCACTCCAAATAAAGGGAGGGAACGATGTCAAGAAAACGGCGGATAGATGAAAAAAGAAGTGGGGAGATGAAGACTGGATCGGCTGGAAGATGAAAGAAGAAGTGGGGAGATGAAGACTGGATCAGCGGGAAGATGAAAGAAGAAGTGGGGAGATGAAGACTGGATCGGCTGGAAGATGAAAGAAGAAGTGGGGAGATGAAGACTAGATCAGCTGGAAGATGAAAGAAGAAGTGGGGAGATGAAGACTGGATCGGCTGGAAGATGAAAGAAGAAGTGGGGAGATGAAGACTAGATCAGCTGGAAGATGAAAGAAGAAGTGGGGAAATGAAGACTGGATGGGCTGGAAGATGAAAGAAGAAGTGGGGAGATGAAGACTGGATGGGCTGGAAGATGAAAGAAGAAGTGGGGAGATGAAGACTGGATCGGCTGGAAGATGAAAGAAGAAGTGGGGAGATGAAGACTGGATCGGCTGGAAGATGAAAGAAGAAGTGGGGAGATGAAGACTGGATCGGCTGGAAGATGAAAGAAGAAGTGGGGAGATGAAGACTGGATCGGCTGGAAGATGAAGTTGTTGAAAATTGGTTTGAGGAATGACTGGAATTAATTTAAAATAAGTAAAAAATATTATAGTGACTGGATTCCCCGTACACTGTTTTCACATGTGTGTTGTACTGTAACTATAAATGGAATTTACGACCGATGTTATTTTTGGACCCTAATTTTCTAAAAAAACAAAACAAATGACAGTAGAATCTACAAAGTTAATGCTATTGAATCAATGTTTTACAATATTATAATTTGGTTCTTATTTCATTGCCATACAATATATATTATATTTGTGACTTCTTGGCAATTAAAAATCGTTGAAAAAAAAATGGCCATATAATTCAAAGCCTTGAAGACATCACATGTTTTCTTCCGATCCAATAATAGAAAATAGTTTTTTACTTGGATATTTCTCAGACCGATCGAATGTTAGATGCGTGCAAATGGCTATTTGCCAGAATTTTTTTTTTGATTTTTTGAATAAAGGTGCCAATTGTCTATGCCAATTGTTCTAAGAAGAGCCGCGACCCGTTTCCATTAATAGCTATTCTATGACTAGGATTAATCCTGATTTTCACTACCTTTTTAATTTATTTATTGTTGGTTTTCGTACACCGAATTTTAAATCATCCCTTTTTAAAATTTAGCATTCAAACGCTTCCCTATGTCTACCCCTCACGTCTACTTTTCAGATACTGATATAGCACTCACACGTACAATATTATACGAAAATAGCACGTGTTATTACTGGGAGCCGAATAATACTTGATAAAGCAATTAATTGGACAAACCACGACCGGGAACGGGTTGACTCGAATACACACGACAAGGACTATAATATTTGCTAGGACAAAAGGACCTGCTGGAATTGTGGCCTACGAGCGAGCTGACAAAGGAACTAATCAGCCCCCAGGAACCCAAATATTCCAGTAATTTGCTTATACCAAAGACTCAGCTCAAACGCCAACTACACTAACAGGCTGCAACTCAAAGCAAAGGGTGAGACAGAGAACAACAACGATTGGTAACATCCAGTTCATACAGCATTTATAAAATTGCATTGGAAACAAACGATTTCAGACTTGATTTTAACACTATACTAATAATTACCAGATACGATATAGTTGCCATTTATTTACTTGCAGAGTAGTAAATCACCTTCAAACATTTAATAATCATCTGAATATATGTTCTGCCAAAATTAAAATCTATTTAAGCTTTAGATTTTGCTTAGAAGCCCATTGCTAAGGATTTATTAAATAAAGTGATGCAGAAATAAATTAAAATAAAATGTTAGGGCAAACAATTGAAATGCGATTCGAGGCTAATAGGCTCAATAGGTTTTATCTGGTTATTATTTTAACTACGCGAAATTTTTGGTAAAATAGCAAGTAGTTTTCTCCCAATAATTTATTAAAACTTAAAAAGCTCATGAAGAGAGTATGTATCAATGTTTGTATAATTTGAACATCGTTCATTTCATTTATATATATCGAACCATGTGATAGGGGTGTTTCTGAGACGGACGAGGAAAGTCACGAGCACCTGAAGAATAGGATAGGTGAATAACGAACATGCCTTTTTGAACGTAACATTTTTATTAATAACTTTTTTTTATATTAATATTTTGTATACTTTATGTAATTTAAACCATAACTTAAAATATGAGGCTAAAAAGACAAGAAATCAACAGACGCTTAGGACAACGATACAGACTACTTCGAAGGACATCCTATCTCTCAATAGAAAATAAATTACTAGTCCACAAAGTTATACTTAAGCCAATCTGGAGATACGGAATATAGCAATGGGGAATAGCAAACAAGTCGAACATCAAGCATAGCCAATCCTTTCAATTTAAAGTCCTGAGAACAATAGTTAATGCCCCTTATTACGTCAGCAACCTTACATACTTAAACTCATCCCTTCCAAGTTTATGAAATTCCATAGTAACCTATCCAACCACCCTAATCCCATAGCACAGTCATTGCACTGCACCACTCACCCCTATAATCCTCTTCGGAGACTGAAACGGCAGTGGCCTCGTGACCTGCTATAAATCGTGACAGTGGCCAGTCATGGCAATGGCCAGTTTCTCCAATCATGTTCTGATCGTATGTGGCTCTCGCGATCTTCGTCCGCCTCTACTGGCGTCCGGCGACGCGGCTGACGGAGGAGCGGTTCCTCTTTCGCATGTGAGGGAGGTGACAACCATGTGGATTTGGGAGGCTTCGGGGCTGTTCGTAAATACTGCATGAATGAGCGAGTGAATGAAAATTGTAAATATGATATGAATGAGAACATTTATCATAATTACTTATTGCCTAATAAGGCACATTGTTCAATAATTGATTATAAATAATATGATTTATTTTAAAACAAACATCTTAGTGCCATGGGTTTTTTCGTGGTGCTAAAAGTGTGTCATCTTGTTGTTACATTCACAAAAAATTCACTCTATATCCCAATAAAAATTTGTAGTGGTCTTTTACCACTGTCCTTAGACCATTACCACCACCCAAGCAATTCTTGACTTTTAAACTCCTTTCACCCAACCTTAAAATAGGAGTTGTTTCCGGGTTAAAGGATCCCTTCACCTTAATCCCATTTGTCCTCTTACCCTAATTTATCCGACAGCTTTCGGGGATATATATATATATATATTATTAATTACGAAAGATTATAAAAAATGTTATCTAACTTAGGTTTTTTTTGGAACATGCCTTTGTGGGATATATGTATGTAAAGAAAGTATACTTTTAGTAATTTGAATTTTTCGCGCTGATCACCACTCAATGGAGCTATCAGCAAGATTCTAAAAAGTGAGAGGATAGGGAAAGTAACTGAAGTTGTAATTAGAGTGTAAATAGGGAAGTGATTGTTATAAACTGTAATTGTCGTTTCTTTGTTTACAGGTAAGATTGTGTAAATAATATGAATAATTGTTATAATATAAAATATAGTGAATAAAATTGCTTACAGATAAACTGATTTCAGTTTATTCACCCCACCTTCGATAATGGTCTTACGTGTATATCTGGTAGAGATTGTTAACAGGAAAATATTTGGTAAAAATGAAAAAGTCAAAAAATGATTCAGTGGTTTACTCCTCCTTCATTAATTTGCAGACTGTAAACCAGCTGTCGGCAGATATTCTTCGGTAGAAAATTGGTACCTACTGCGAATGTTTTTACAACGTTGGGTGGTTCGTTACTATTACTGAATCTTCCTTCTGATTAGATACTGGGGTTAATTTCCATTTCATAAGAAATGGTCACTTTTACTTTAAGTTCACCAATGCATGCTTTATTATGTCACTTTAGCTTGGATTTTCCCATATAGTGTATGAAACCTCCCTTATCAACTAAATAACGTTGTCGGCAGTTCCCAACCTTTCACTCAAAAATAGTTTAAGATGACGTTCTTCCTTTGGTGCTTATATCTATATAATAAAACGAATATTGACCTCATTGAAAATTGAAATAATTTTTAAAACATTCTCCGATGTCTTTTTTATTATTAAAACCTATTAAAAGAATTACTTGCGAAGCCTTATATGGCAGATAATGGCTGGACAGTAAATCATGTATTAATAACATACAATATTGCATGCGGATCCCTTTTTTATTGGGCTGAAAATACGGAAGCGTAAATTGTTTTTTAACGTGGTGCTAAAATAGGATGCCAGACCGCTTCAAATTACGATGGTTCGGCGTTAAAATATCATTTCTTATAAAATTGCCTCACCTTATTGCTCATTAAATCCAAAGATTTTGTTTTGCGTCTGTTATAAACAAATCGTAATTTTTAAATTATATATGAACGAAGCCAAGAAAACATAAAGCGTTATCCAGAGATGAACAAGTTTGGACCGATATCTGCCGAAAATCCATATAAATGTATTCAGTAGCTTTGACGGAATGTATGATAGTTCATTTTGAAAACCGAAATTTAATTTGGTCATTTTATTGTTTGCACTTAAAGTTTTATTTGTTGAAATATATTTAAAATTTATTTTTATGATATGAAAAATAAATTCTAAATATCTTCAGAGTTATAACTTGAGAGATCTAAAAAGCTAGAAAACCCAGCCTAAATTTTTTCTCGTTTAATTTTTTTTGAGACTTTCTGTTGGAATATTTTAACCAGGAAATAATCAACGTGTTTTGAACTGTTGTGAAATATGCCTTTGAAAGTTTAGGTCTATTGAATTATTTTAACAACTTTTTTTTTCCCTTAGCTCTCAAATTTTTAAGATTATGGATAAGGGAAAAATAAAAGAATAAGGGATGTATTGGTTACAAAATCTTTTTTTTTTCCTTAGCTCTCAAATTTTTAAGATTATAAATAAGGAAAAAAATAAAGGGATTTTATTTGGGGTGAGGGGTGATCCTTTATCTAGGAGTACCTGAAGGTGGAGTGAGGGAATTAAGGAGTGTGGGAAGCCTCGGTAGAGGTGGAAATGTTACAAAATCTCCAGCCTCGACCATACACATACAAAGACAGACAATAAGTGTGAGAATGAGAAATGATACCCCGATCTTAATTGCAGCAGACAACGGCGTACAGCATGAATGGAAACGTAAGGAAAAGTGTGGGACCATTGTTCTCTTATTCAATCTGCTTTCGGAGGCGGTTCGTGATTATTCATGGCTATGATTGGACCTGGCCGATTTGAATTTCCAAGCGAGAACTCTCACTCATATAGAATCAATCATCCATCAAACCAAATTTTTAGGTTTCGTTTTTGCATTTCGTGTCGTCGAATTGCTTGATGTCGTGTGATTTTAAGGTTTTTTTATATGATGTGAATCTATGATTGAAAAATCAAGAAATAAGGTGTAACAAAAATCTGTTATACCTTTAACTCAAATGTTTAGCGATATTTTGGCTGAGCCTGGAGGGAAAGTAGGATAAGCTGTTCTTTTAATATAATTCGAGGCAAACGCGTCGGCCAGTCTGTATGAAGGTATGTTTCGCGATAGCAATCATTATAATCTTTTTCTTTTTTTTTGAGTTACAACTTTATTATGAGAAAATTACAATCTGGCTGATTGGGCTATAAGTAATTGTGATAAATGATCTCTTTCATACCAATTTACAATTTTCATTCGCTCGCTAATTCGTACTGTATATACAAACAGCCCAGAGGCCCCCCAAGTCCACGTGCGAAGGAGGAAGCGGAGTCTTGGCAAGTCCCCCACGCTCCTACGTCAGCCACGTCACTGGATAAGAGCCAGTGGAGGCTGACCAAGAGCGTGAGAGCCACAGACGCTCAGAATATGATAGAAAAACTGGCCATTGCCTCTCCCACTATCACTTATTTATAGCAGGTCACGAGGCCACTGCCGTTTTAGTCTCCGAGGACCATTATAGGGATGATTGGTGCAGTGCAATAACTGTGCTAGGGGATTAGGGTGGTTGGATAGGTTACTATGGAATTTTATGAACTTGAAAGATATATAATATTAAGGTTTAACCTAAAACATCTCTAAAAATGCTGATTATGTATTGATTTGAATCCAATGACCATAAGTACAGCGAAGAAATGAAGCTAGGAACATGTTATTTCTAAAAGTTGGGACTAGCTTAGAAACTATTCACGATTTAACGCTCTAATTTTCACCTAAAGCTAAAGACATTTAAAACGGTTACTGAGTATGTAATTAAAAAAATTGTTTAGTTTCAACAATAAAAATGAAGAATTTAATGTCGTTTTAACCGAGTTTCGTTGGACGTTTTCCTTCACATTTTAGCTACGTACATTTTTAGCCTGTTTGAATGTTGAAAATATTTGCCAAGATGGTTGGCTAGTGAAATATTTCATTCTAATGGAAAATACTGAGTAGCTTTTTCAGCATCATAAATTAAATTTTCAAAACAATAACGAAGGTCCCGACATTTTTATACCTTTATATCTGTTTTAGAAAATTCATTTAAGCCCATAGCTCATTTAAAGAAATTAGTTAATAAAAAATGTCTTTCAAATGATAAAAAATGAAATGGTTTCTCTAATGAACCTTGGATTAATAAATATCTCAAATGGAAGGGAGTTTTTCAATAGTTTAATTTGTTTGTTCAGTTGAAAAAATCTTGGTTATATACGCTAGGTCCACAACCTAGAGACTGAGAAACTTTAGTAAGCTGTTATATCAAAACTTCGTAAGCCTGCTAAAGTTATAGCAGTTCCAAAAATAAGTGGATTAGTAGTTTAGTATAGTACATAAGACGTGTTTACGTTCATATTGTATTTGGAGTTAGTAAATGCAGTTCAATTAGGCCGTTTTGATATAGTTAAACGATTCACAAGTCGCCTCTTGGCAATGAAGTATTATATAGTACGTATGAAGTCGGGTGGTGTGGTATGAAGTTCTGGTATTATGTGTGAACTGAAATATTTTAATATGAGTTTGCTTTAATGTTAATTTGATATTTTTTTTGGTATACCCAAATATTTTTTTTGATGAAAGTATGGAATATCGTATTTCTCTTGGCTGTTTTGCCATTTTGAACTATTTATAGAAAACTACCCACCGCTCGAGAAAATGATCAGGTCTGAAATATTAATCAAATATTTTTCATCAGATCTGATTTCCTTAATTCAATGTTGGCTAAAACATAGGATAATGATGGTTTTGAGAGAAAAAAAACGTGCCAATAATAATGAACCCAATTAAGGATTCAGTCATAACTCCTAAGAAGTTATGAAAACAATTTAAATGATAGTTTAATGCCTTTTTTTGTAATAATTGCATTCTCATATGTTAACATATCTTATATATACTAAACATGGTGTTGAATTCTTGAATTTAAAACGGCAATAAACATGGCTGTACTAAATATATTTATTAATTAATCAATGACTTTTCTTGGGGTATTTTATATTTACATCTTTGGAGCATTCAATGAAACTGCTACAAACACTGTCATGCTACTAGGTCAATCAAGAGCTCAGTTTAAAATCCATGCCTTTTTGCAATCATAACTAAAAAAATGTTACATCGTTCACGGGTATAGGATATCAGGACAGATGTTTAATTTGAAACCCTACTCGGTATTGCTGTGATCTAAACAAGGTCAACCAGGGTCTCAAAGATGTCAGGAGGATGAAAATATAATTATGTATTTGAAAAAAAATGAAAAACGAAACACTATAATCATGACATAGCTAAGCCCACTTTTTCAAGTTATTATGTAATTTAACCCTTAAATATAACACCTAAAGAAAAATTAAATTACTTTATTTTTCTTAGGTTATATTAATAAATAAAAAAAAAACATTAAAGGCACATTATAAAAATCGGCAATTCGGCCGATATACTGTAATGGATATTTAGGTTTATAATACTTTATAATTTTTTTAAAAGCAAATGGAGAGTAATGAATAGAAATGAAAAAAGAATATAGAGAATACAAGGGTATCATGGAATGTATACCTAGGAAAATCTATCTCTAGGGCTGGGAATCGAACCCCAGTTTAAAATATTCCAACCCATTTACACTGATAAATAATAGTTTTGGCCTCAATCAAATGCAGATACAGTTAAAATCAATCAATCATTCACTTAGTTGCTCTTAAGTGATGATTAGCAATGAAGTATAATCGATAGTTTTACTGCGCCATCCTTCTGCGTGGCCCCAATTAGTCAAATAATTCTTCTGCCCTACCCCTTTCATTGATTTGACTACTGTCGATAAAGCATTAGATTATCACGAAACTCACCTTTTTTCATGTGCAGAATATCTATTTATTCTTATTAATAATTAACTGGAACCTCCCTAATATTTAGTGAGCCCTGTTAGCCATTTTGGAAAGGTCGTCTCTCGAGGGTAGCTCAGTTGGTGGGAGAGGCTCCGACAAGACATTGTCTCATCCGGAGAGGATCCGGGTTCGAGTACGGATCTTGCCTGAAATTTTCTCTTGGGCTATTAGTTATTAATAGTTATTTAATAAGATTGTGATTGATACAACAAAAATTTCTCATTTTAATTTATTGATTTTGTATTTTTTATTGAACCGATTCCAAGGTTTTTATCTAACCACAGAACTTTAACTAACCAAGCCACTCCATGAAAATTGAGAAAATATTGAAATTATTTTGTGAAAGAGTTATATAGAATATATTAATATAGAATATTAAATCTTAGATGTGAGGATGACGGTTAGGTTTTATTTTGCAGTAATAAGTTTTGGGTTCAGTGGAAGATACCACTGAGTGCAATATGTGAGTTCCTCTGGGACTTACCTCAAACACAAATGGCGCAAATAATACGAGTTTGTTTATTACCTATATAAGTAAATTTATCAACGTACTTTCATAGATCTTGTCTTAGATTTTCTATGAAGTAGTGGACTGATGCCTGCTGTAATCCATATGTCCTATAAAGGTGAAATGTATTGAACAAATAATAATTTATAGTTGAAAAATGTTCAATTATACCAAACACAGGCATTTTTTTAACACTTAAGCTGTGCCTTCATGTGTGGTATATGTTGATCATCAATTGCCCAGCGATTTCTGACTCAGGACTGTTTAAAATTTTAAATTTATTTTCCTGGGCCAACTTACATAAGGTTATAGTAAAATTACAACAGAATAACTCACCGAAGCAGAAAAATTCTTTAATAACACAATTTTATAAGAAAATCCCGAATGAGCGAGTGAATGAAAATTGTAAATATGATATGAATGAGATCATTTATCAAAATTACATCTTTACGTAATATAATATCATAATAAAGCTATTTTTTAAAAACTTCTTTTATTTCAAATAAGAGAGAATTGGAAAAAAAAATTGCTTTTGAATAAATTTTCATTTTAATTCATCCCTCCACTAAACAGACTTACGTGATTAACATGAAGGATAATAAACTCTTACTCAAACTTGGTGGATGAGTTTTCAATACTACAGGAAGTGTTCTCATGATTCAGCAGTAGGAGTTACAACGTTAAGTCGAGTGCGTGTAAAACGGTTCAGGGCTGTTGAAAAATAAAATAAAAAAACTTGCATTGAAGTGGATTCTTTAAATTTATAGGAGCTCAACTAAAAATACACGGACGGTATAAGTGGAGAGAGACTGCAGTTGAATGAAGAATAAAAAAAACACCGTAAGAGGATAAGGAGAGTTAAGGCTAATCCTTCAGTGAGCCACTTAGCCAACCTGCCCGTTCGACAGCCGGAGCTTTCCACCTCTTGTTTACACCCTCTCCTTCTCCTACTGGCTAACGCTTATCACCTGCACGTTTTAAAGTTATTAACAGGTGCGAATTAGAATTTGAGTCGTCGAGTCCGAAGATCGCGGCTAGGAAATGAAAAATAAAACTACTTTATTCTGGGACATTGTCCTCTTAGATAGGAGAAGGAGTGACAAAAAAATACAAAGGGATATGTAAATATGAAATGACTACAAAGAACCAACAGGAAAAACCTAATTGAGAGATGAAAAAAAAATAAAATAAAACAGGAATTATTACAAGGGGAAAAGAGCGTGGAAAATTACAGGGCTGAATAAAAAACAAATAAACAGAATAATAATGATGAATATGATTTGTTAGATTGGAGGTAGATAAGGTTCAAGTCTATATTTGAAGATGGCGAGAGTCCGCCGGGAATAGAGTTCCAAAGGTTAGTAGCACGGACAAGAAAAGAAGAACGGTCAAAGAGAGCTGACTTGTGAAAATGGAGATACACGTCGAAAGGCTGGGGTCAAGACGATGATTTAATTTGGAAGAGATCTTGAACGTAAGGATGCTTTTTAGTGATAGTACTGAAGAGGAGGGATCCAACGGAGTAATAATTAGTTTGAAACCAATCCATACTATTCATAGTTACAATCTGTCGAGTGAATGCCCTACGAGATGAACAATCGTCCTATTAAGGATTTCGCAAAGAATGAGACAAATGTTTGATTGACTGCTTTCAATTTTTTTCGCTATAGCAGTCCACGAAAAGTCCAAAATATATTAATCTATAATTTGATCCATAACTGATATATTTTATGAAAAATAGTTTAAGGAAATGACCCTCTTTAAAAAATTACTCTAATAAAAGTGCAGGTTAACTGAACTTGAGTTGAAGTTAAAATATTGAAAAATAAGATTTCAATTGCTTATAGGGAAGTGGAGATCTTCAATTTGAATCCCTACTCAAAATTACGGAAAAATATTTGTTTTTATTCCTTTTTTTTTAAAACACGTAATCATGTTTTATGGTAATATCAACATTTGCCCTATCGTATCAACTTAAATCGGGCCCTCCATGTAAATATTTACCAGTCAGGTCAAACCTAAAATGACGGGGAGACGGACGAGTGAAAGCACGAGGTTCCGTGGTTTTAAAAATGCGGTTCAGTCAAGAGTCAGTCATTTTTCTTAACGCATTTATGAATTTAATTGTAGTTTTTTAACACACAGAAACACAATGAAAAAGGAAGTTTGAGGAAATTTGTCTAATTTTAAGTACGTCCCGGAAACTCCACGTCAAGAAGAAGAAAGTGCTTGACTTAACTGCATTTTTTAAACCACGGAACCTAGTGCTTTCACTCGTCCGTCTGCCCGTCATTTTAGGTTTGACCTGACAGGTAAATATTTACATGGAGGGCCCGATTGAAGTTGGGACGATAGGGAAAATGTTGACATTACCATAAATAATTTATTTATCTCTTTTAGACCATCTTAGACACTGAAGATTGTTTTGAATAATGTAAATAGCTTAATGATTGAAAAAAAAATCAACTAAACAAGATAGGAAGATTTTCATTGTTGGTTCTTAATAAATTATTGTTTAAAATTTTTTGTTGCCAAAATAAAAATGACCCTGACCATAGAAAAAACTATAAAATTAATACATAAGGGTATTAGCTAATGACATTTTCCAAACTTAAATATTATGGCTTATTTTTAGTTATTATATATCAGAGAAAGTAATATATTATAAACAGATTCTATAACTTGTAATATTAAAAACTAGAACTGTAATCTACAGGAAGCTTGCTTTTTATCTAATCTGCCCAGCCAATCAGCGCAGAACATTGATAATTATCACATTTTATCCATTGTAAAGCCCAAAGGTAATATTGATTTAAAAAAAAACAAAAACATATACTCTAAAAACCAATTATTTTAACATCCCAAAGAGAAATTGAATAATTAATTTGATTAAAGTAACTTAACGCGTGTGTATTTTTGTTAATTTTGTTTTTAAAAAATATGTTGATTATTTTAAATTGAATTATGCTTCATCGTCTCCATGGCTATTGTTAAATTCAGGTTACTAATTTTTTTTGAGGTAGAATACTGCTTAGGCTGGAGATATATAGAGCAAGAAAAGGAAAGGTAAAATTCTACCTTCCAGAGGGGAAAACAAAAACACCTTTATGCACTCCCACATATAGACTGGTGGTTTGTAAACAAGGTCTAGGAATCATGGGTTATATTTCTGTTCTAGTTATTTGAAATGAACCGACTTCTCAGCTTGCAAAATTATATCTTTTTAATTTAAAGATGTGATAAAGATATTATTACAAACACAATCATTAATTAAAATGTAAAATGTTATAAACAGTTTTTTCCATAACTGATTTTTTATATATTTTGTTAAAAATCTTACAATCTTGCTCAGATGCACAGCATAAAATTATTACAGGTGAACTTAATTATTTTTGTTTACTGTTAATGATTGGAATCTAACAGTAAGAAAAAAACCAAAAAAAAATTAGCTGAATTAATTGATTAGAAATGGGTGCTATTCACAGAAGATTCACAAAACTGGAAAATACAGTAGTTAATTTTTGACAGAATCTATGTTTTTTAGAAGCCTTAATATAAAAACTGTAACTAGTTTTGTCGTCGAAACTGATTCCATACTCCCTAAAACAGTTTTTGAAGAAAAAAACAAGGGTAACAATTCGTTGTAAACTTTAATTTAAGCGAGTTATTCTGGAAAATTGATTGACTAGGCTAAAACAATGCATTTACTGCAGAATAATTGTCCATGATATCAGATCTGTCAAATCGAATACAGCTGTGTACACAAACAATGAAGATAGTGTACGCAATAAAATAACAGGGTTCGAAAATCTTTTTAGCCAGTGTCTCTTTTTTTGGTAAGATTTAGTCACGTGATTACTACAAGTAAGTAATGAAGAATTTGATCATTGAACAATTAATTTTGTCCTTTTATTTTGTTCTAGGACCTGGCAACTAAACCGGTCATTGACGGCCAAATATACATGACAGTTTTCTTGTTTTTAATTATTCAACTTTTATTATTATTTTATAGTTTTTGGAAAAAGGTTTGACAACGAGTTTTGGGGGTTTTGTTTTAATTATCAACAACTCTTCACGTATATTAAGGATTTGAGTAGGAACGATAGAGAGCCACGGCGATACCTGCGGCCGACTGAGGCGCAGGTGGCACCTGTCTGGTAGGCAGTAGATGTATTCTCATTTTAAGGACACGTAGGAGTAAAAACTAGGTTTCTGTCCAATAGTTTGTCCATTTTAATAAAGCCCGATAATGACCTAAATATATTTTTCGTTTGTTTTTTTATCCTAAGAATAGTCATATGAAATCAAAAACATACCGATGAAAAATTGCAAATCATTCATTCGGGAAATGAAGCTCAGTGTTTTTGGCCGAAGTTTGGAAAATATGGAATAGAGCTAGATAAAATCACATGGGAATTTGCTGAAATTTCAATGTCTATAACTCACAATCAGTGTAAATTAAATAATAAACTTTCTGAACAACAACTATTAATTGTACAGTTTATTTTTTATTTGTCCTTATCTGGAACATAGGCAAAATTTCGTCAAATTTTAACCTAATTAGGACAAGTTTTGGTTCATATAATATCATACCCACCTTAGTGGTCTTAACCAACAACTGATTCAAAGTCCATTACAATTGTAAATATTATCTTCGTCATATCCATGACCGTAATAGATTTCCTTAGGAGTGGAATATTAATGATTAATTTTGCTATTCACGCATTTTCATAGCTCTGTATTTAATATCTTGAAGTTTTTAAAAATTTACTAACATAATAGAAACGGAATAGAGTTATATTTTTTGTAAAATGCACTGCTATCTGAGTAATTAAAGAAAAACCATCAGTGTAAATTAAATAATAAACTTTCTGAACAACAACTATTAATGGTACAGATTATGTTTTATTTGTCCTTATCTGGAACACTCAAGTGCCAAAAACGTTTGGTTTGTTCTACATGGTGAGGAACGCACAAGGGCTAGAGGCTCGGAATCTTCGTTTTATTACTGATTCAGTCCATACAACAAATAAAAAAAACTAAAATTACCCAACCTTTTGCGAAGCAAAATCATATTTTTATTGGACAAAGAACAAATTTGAAGGTTATTACAGTTATGAATTTCATCGTTTCATCAAACGAGCCCAAACGTTACAAGCCAAAGTTCTCACAACTGTAGTTAACGTATTCTTCTACATTGAAAACTCAGCCCTGCGTTGTAATTTCCATGTGCCAACTGCCCTTGCCTTATACCCTCGAGATTTTCCGATTTTCACAAAAAGATATCCGCTCATCCAAGACTCCTTATCGAGGTCGATACTCCTAGTCACCTAAGGTCTAGATCAGAGGCGGTATCTGTTGTGAATAGATACGTAAGTCATGCGGTCCTGGCAATGGTCATCATGATCGATCAAACTTGAGCATCTGTGGCTCTGTTGCTCGCTTTCTCTGGTCTTTGCCTTATGGGGAAACAAATCGAGAGAGTGGCATGGAGAGCTCCACGGCTTCAGTCCGTTCCACTAGCTTGCTGAGGGAATCTTCTTGGAAGCGATGGGGGGTTCCTGGGCAGAATGTGTATGTAAACATTGTATAAATCACTTCATACGCATCAATTAATAATGCCATTATTTATTTTATCATCATTAAATCCATAGCCATAATCCATTCCCTTAGGAGAGGAGTAGCCATGATTATTTTCGCTAACCAAATCACACAAAACAGCGATCCCGTCATTGAACCCATTTATTCCAGTTATTGCCCGGGCCGAGGCGGTGGGGGAAACTAAACTTTGAGAGGAATGTAGCGTCTATTCCTTTGCCAAGTAGTGATTTATCGCTTGCTCCGGAGGGGAAAGTATTTCTTAGATGGAATTATTGCTGTTCTGGGACGAGTATCTGCAGTGCACCTTATTTACAGACGTGGCTGCTGTAAAAATATATTAAGGACACACGAGATTTTATCACCGAGTGTAGTCTGGTAGCTGGTTTTCCTTTTTGACTTTACCACCACAAAAAGTACTATGTTAATTTTCTATTTTCTTTAAAATACGTTTTTGTAAATATAAAACATTTCATTGACATGGAGTTTTATTAATGCGAATGTTTTTTTTGTTTTTTTTTATAGAAGCAGCTCAAGTTAATAAAACTGTTTTGGATAGTCGCCGACCTAAGCCAATCACTATCAAACCTATTAGTAAAATATCATGTAATGTGTACAATTAATGATTTACTCGACCCAAAATTAATAGTCAAGCAAACTTAGACTTAGAACGAAGCTTTCGTTTCGGGAACTCATCATCGGTAATGTCCCAAGAAGAATAATACAATACGTGGAAATATATTTTATACTATATATAGAAAAAACTATCCCTGCACTAACCACAAAGTTGTACCACCACCTTCTTCTATTATATTAATATTTTTTTTATACTGGGGCTATAACACTATATGTTGCATAAGATCAATTATTTATTGAGAATATCATTTATAAATAAAACAAATGAATAAAAACTTTGATTTATCCTATACGAGATTATTATTAAGACGCATACACCCTATGAAGATGACAAGTGCTATATCCTCTTGTAATATAAGTCTTTTTTACAGTTCTATCAGTTCTTAATGATCCTTAACCACGATTCTGAATTAAGAAGCTTCCATCCTCACTATGCTTCTGTTCTTTGGTTTGATTTTGACAGTTTGGTTAGGACGGGGAGTAGTTCAGTGTTCCGGTGTTTTCCCGATCATTCTCTTAAATCCAATTTATGGGTGATCCTAAGAAATCTTTACTATTTTATACCGGGCACTTTCGCTCAGCAGTAAAGCTGCTTCGGCCGACAGGTGACAGGTGTGCTGTGGATATCTGACCCATTGTCAATTTGCGCTTGCGCGAGTACTAAAATCAGATTAATTATATCTATTCTAGTAACACAACCAGCTTCCACTGTCCCTTCATAGTTTTTGTCGGTTTCTACATCTTTCCGTTAGGACCTCCTATCCTTACTTTACAACTCATCATTAAAGTCTTCTCCTGACCCCTGAAACTGTTTTTCCGACAGAGGGAACGGTTTTGAAGCTATTGGGGGACGAATCACATTTTCCACAGCTGATTCCGGGCAGTCAAGAGCTACGTGACTTGGTTTTCTACTCCCATACCAAATGACAACACCCCCTGATACAAATATGTCGTGCTTAATACATGGTGATATGGTCCTCCAATCTTCTAACAAAACGAATGCTTTTGTTTGCTTGATGTACGAGAGTCTGCGTAAGGACACTTTAAACATTTTAATTTACTTCTTAAAGCTAAACGAGTTTTTACATTTTTTTCATTATTTACTTGAAATATATTAGAATGCGTTAGAAACCACTGCTTGTTTCTTCGTTAAGAAATTTCTGACCTTGACACTACAATACCATCAATATCAATTTTTGAATTATTTTCAACCTATTCTTCAATTGTTATCTTATATCTCACTGTCAAAATAAATACATAATCGTTCAAAATAGAGATTGATTTACATTTTCATATTTAATCTTAATAATTAGAATTAAAAATGTATTTACATATTTTAGTGTTCCTTACCATGTTATATAAAGCAACTTTTGAACTTTGATAGTTGATAGCGGCCATATTGTTGAAGCTGCATCTGTCATATTGGCTGTCATTTATTCAGTATGTTTGGCCAAATCACCATGGACGGATATAGCGTTCAACAACACGTGTAGATGATAAAATTGTTTTATCGATATGGGTGTTCTGTTCGGGCAACGTTCCGCGGTCGCCAATAACGAGAGGACTATTCGCAGTGTGGTGGATAAATTCGAGTCCACTGGTTCAGTAAACAATCGACGCAAGATCTGCCGAAAACATCGCCACTGTCCGTGATAGTGTTCAGGAGAATCCAAGGCAGTCGATTTCGCGTCACTCACAAGAACTCGGTCTTTCGCAGACCACAACTTGGCGAATTTCGCGTCGTTACTTGGGTCCGTACGAAATTCAACTGACCCCGGAGCTGAGGGTAACCGACCATAGACAACGACGTTTGGTCATCTCACGTGGAGGTGATGTGAACTGGCCACCGAGATCGTGCGATTTGACCCGTTAGACTTTTTCTTGTGGAGTTTTCTAAGTCGCAGGTCTATGCGAATAAGCCACAAATCACAGCGGTCCTCAAAGCCAACATAACCCATACCATCGGTCAAATTCAGCCTGATTATGCGGCAGAGTCATGGAAAATTGGACATTTCGGATGCGTGCCACCCAGCGAAGCAAATATTTGGACTATGTTACATTGCGTACATAAAGGCATTGATAGGCCTTTCAAACGAATAAAAAATTTCAATGATATCTATATCATCTATGTTTTTGTTTTAGTTAAATTTAAAGATAACAAGCGCTTAATGAAAGACCCTCTATTTGTAGACGTACCTAAACACATTTTCTGATAGAAGGAAACATAAATAAAATAATAATCGATTGCAAGAAATAATAATAATATTTACGAAATACAAATTGTGCTATTGTTTAAAACACACTCAAACCATGTTACATATTATGCATCTCGAAGTCCCGAAAACAGTAGCACTATAGTCAATAATAATCTTGTGAAAGTGTAATGTAATAATGGGCCTACTAAGTCGCAAATCCCACTGAGATAGCGTTGGTAATTGACACTCGTTCCTGCACGAAAGACGATTGCATTGTCATTATGGGATATTTTCGCTATCGTTATAACTTCAGCGTAGGACTTTGTATCACTTACCGTTGCAGGGCTCATTTCGCTAGGTATAATATTACTGCAGTTTGTCTCTCTGATTCTCACCACCACTTATTTCATTACATATATTTCCATTTCTAAGATTTTCAACTCACTGCTGAGAGCGACAGGTCGGTAGTAGTCTTCCCTCGGAACTACCCACTGTTTTTAGGAATGAGGCGATCTTCTCTATCATAATAAATAATTGATAATGGCATAACAGCGATTCCACCAGCATACTTAAAAATCCACTAAAATAATTATCACCCAAAACCTATAAACTTCAGATTAAATCATACCAAATTTTCTTTTATGATATAATTAAAAACGGAAATTGGGTATAAAATGTGGAAAAAAAAACATTTTAAGAAAGTAATAAAACTTTACTGGTTTTCTTGAGGAAACAATAAGTGTACATATATTTCTCTAAAAAAATAAGTTGCGGGTTGTTATTATTGTTGTAAGCACCCCTCTCTAAGCTATATTGCTATTTAATCGTCAACAATTTGGTTATATTAGTATTGAATTGAATTTTAATTGTTTTAGTTAATAAAAACATATATATATATATATATATATATATAAACGACACCAGTAATAAAATAATAGAAGTGTAAAAATAATAAAATAATGAGCCGAAGGCTCGGATGGGTTAATTAAACTGATTTTTGTGTTTTTCTTCAACTCTCTGTCAATAAAACACATAACAGCTTTAAAAGTAAATTGAAGATATTGATTAACTGTAAACAGCTAATATAACTATATAATCAGAATGGACTACATATAATATTTTTATTTGGGTATATCTTTGTATTTATGTTCCTATTATCGTCCATATTTATAACCGAATCGATCATTAGGGAATTTTTTTTATGTAGCAATAGTTTTCGAAGCGTGATTCGAGAAAGCATAAGATACAGACCATATTTTATTCTATATTTATTCATTTGAACCAATCTTAACATTAATCTTAACCTGCAGCGCTAAGGGATGTCCGATGAAGATATTATAATAAAGATAGATCGAATCAAATTTACATCCATTATTGTAGTACTTGTGTATGTACATAATGTATTCAGACGAAATGTAATTCCTTTGTAGGCTGTTTCGAAATCAAGTATCCGCCTTCACGCTCAACAATACCATCAAACAAGCATAATTGGATACTGGAATAAAGCACAGAAAAATATAGGTTAGGATATTAAATTATTGATCAAAATTTTTAATGGTTTTATCGATTATTTTAGTTTAATGCCGTATGTCCTTCGAGTAAATGCGGGAAGGCTGTATTATCAAGCGTCTCTGTATTGGTAATGAGTTTATTCCGCCGGGCTTTCACGTACGTAGGCTTTACCCTCACGATTGTTGAGTAGTGCGGAATGGTGTTTGTCTGCGCCGTTAATTCTGTGTGGGTAGTCTGTCTGGTGACATTCATCGATAGTAAGATATCTTGACTTAACATTCAGAAATGGTTAATAAATAATCACTTACTCGATTGAAATAACCACATTTTACAATTAAATTGAATAAATATTGTTTGTAGACTGAAAGTTTATCGATAGACACTTCATGATCCGTTCTAATAATAAAGTCCTGTAATTGATAAAAACGCTGCAGATATTTTATCCCCTTTAGGATAACAATTGAGAAACCTTACTGAGAACTTTAATCTCGTTTTATAATTTCATAAACCCTAAGTCGATCTAGTCTCAGCCAAATGTCAAAATTGCAGACGCTGTCGTTTACCGGAGTTAACTTTCTTAACTCCGTGAAGTGCTGTGCTTGAACCCAATATTCGTAGTTAGCCTTGAATTTAATTAATTTTTACGAGAATATAAGAGTGGTTTAATACAGAGATATAATGCTTGATGTGTTCAGATCTTTTTAGACGTACTTGCCAAGCTTTTTAGTACTTATGCCCAAAAATCTTTTTTTCAACCACCAACCGGGTAGTTCTCTGATTTAGTTTAATTTTTACGATGCTTGTCTGCTAAGTGTAGTGGTATATATTTATGTGAAGACAATATCATCATAGAGTTAGCATCATTAATCCATAACACATCTTTTAGACAATGTTTAGAACACTCCAAAGTTTTACATTTTCTGTTGGAAACAGAGGTTTCTATTTTTTTCACATTTTCAAAAGAATTAAATTGATGCAGAGAAGTTTAGATGTAGTATTTTGTTTTAAGTTCCGTACCTAGCACAACAGCCTTGATATGAAAAAAACAACACTGGTTATGAGGAAGTCTTTCTTTGACTTCTGACTGGTCCGTTAATAATTCGGGTAAGATGGTATTTACCCCCCCCCCTCCCCACTCGATGGTAATTCCATTAGATATCATTAAATCATGATGCAAGGAGCCGTCTGCAAGTGTTGAATAAAACAAACTATAACAGACAAACACTTATGAATAAAGTAATTTTTTTTATTAGTAGAATAAAACAAAATTAGTAAAAATAATAAGTAAACATCCTGAATGTCAATGATACTAAAATAATAGCATATATTCCGAATAAATAACCACTAGATTATATTAGTTAATTATTTTTATATTATGAAAAATGTATATATCTATACTGAACTATGGGAAATAGAAAGATTTAATGAGTATTAGTTCATGACTCCATTGATAATTTAGCGGTTAAATATAATAAGTCAAATAATTGTTAAGGTTTTCATGGGTTAGGTAAAAAATATTCATGATTCATGATGCTATACATCTGCTAATAATAATAACCAAAACGTGGAACGCAAAACAATGATTTTTTTCCTTGTTAATTCTATCTGATTCACATCCCTTTAACACGAAATTCCCTTCTACACTTTCAGACAATTTGCCAGATCTTTTATCTTAACCTAATCGACTGGTTTCAGTCCTCCTAGTCAGATTAAATCGGTTTAGCTAATCAATACATACTGCACGAAATACTACTAAATATCCTTTCATTGTCGATGACAAAACAAATCTATCTTTTTTTTCTTTTAATTTTATATTGAAACTTCGTGCTATCGTTTTGGTTCCTCTAGAGTGAAGGAGTCCTCAAGATGACCGATTATACGCGACCGTCGACTGCTAGAGATCCCGACTAGAGGCTAGAAGAGCGCGGTGATAAGATCGCCTATCGAGCCGTGCAAGGTGCGCAGATATGGACGGAGTTGGTTAACGACATCATCACCGCCCTTCTAACGGCCCCTCAAAATTCATGCCTCCCCCGGCAACGCACTGCCCCCCAACTACTTGCCTTTACGTAGCCCTGCTAATGGACTGTATCTGCAACAAGTCTTCTACGCCTCTAAATAGATAAACATACCATTTAGCCGATTATTTCATTACTTATCACATCGTAATATGCTTGTATAATTGATAGCTAGGACGTTCATGTCCTACAATTCTTGATCATGTCTTATGAAATGACTGCAACAATTATGTAACTTGTAGATTCAGAACATCCCGTCTTGTAGGACCATGTATACAAGTCCATCGTTATCATTCAAGAATGACAATTCAGAACAAATAGAGAAAAAAAAAACATACTTCTGTTCTCTATTCGTATACCTTGTTACAGGTTTACCCGTGATTTAACTTCCACTGTGAATCTGTCCTATCGATACGATTAATCCTGAAAGCAGTTTTGAAAGTATGTAGTGTTGTTGCCATGATATTATGTTAATCGATAAACGATGACACAGGATAAAATGCCTATTGACACATCAGAACGAATGATACAAAATAAAATGAAGTGCGTATCTCAAACAAAAACTAAATATTATGCGAATCATAGTTGTCACACATGCATCAATCATAAAATTATAGGAATAATATAAGAACTAAAAAACTTTAAATAGAAATATGTGTACTTTAAAAATACAGTAAATAAAAATGAAAGTGCAAGTAATCAGGACCTAAAAGCTTAATTTTTGCAATAAAAAGTGTAATTATTAGTTATTATCAGCCTAAGAACAACAAAATGACAAAATTAAAACCAGAGCCCCGTGGGTTTCGCAATACTTCGTAGGCGGGGGGGGGGAGCTTCCAACCGAGCTACCCTACCTCGAGTAACGAACTTGCCAATATGAATATTATTTAGCCTACTTTTCGAAAAGAGTGTAAGACATCATCTAATGCTTTAACATTGGCCAACCAGCCGACACCGAAAAGAAGCTAGCCAGGTAATTGAGTCGAGGGATTTAGATTTTTTTGACTACTGGAATAATATCAAGACAGTCCAAATGACCGATGAAAACAAAACAAATTGGACACCATTGGAAACAAAATTTGCATTATCGACTGCCCTACTTCTTTTCTAAAAACACCCAAACGACATAAATATTTAAAGTTCTTATTGACTCGAAGTATCCGATTCCAAATAGAGATTTGCCTCCATTTGAGGTATTTGTTATGTACTGTCGAGTCCAGCTCGGATGAAAATCTCCCTTATCCTTCGCCCATGATGTATGTAAGCACTAGCATTAGGGAACTCTCGCACTATGCTCGGGCATAGAAAAATTCGCTCGGCTTTGCCTTGCTAATGCCCTGCCTGCCGACAACGACCTCATTTTCCATTATCACGCCATGTAAACCCTAATCATTTGCCGTTATCACGCCATGCGAATCCTAATCATTTGCCATCTTCATGAGCCCATTGATATATCGACAGTGGTCTTCTGCCCGCACTGCGCAGTCCTTGGCCAACAAGGCGGTCAGGGCCGCCTTCATTTTCTTCTCCGACTCGGCACGCAATCGATACCCACCGTCGTAAAAACTATTTCAAAAACCGATGGCAATGTTTTTCTAGTACGTTAATTACCTATTGATAATAATATACATAGCTGTGCGTGTTCACTTCAGTATAATATTTCAGTACGCAAAGCAACACTCCAAAATATTTAAAACTTTTGGACTACTTAGAAATGATATTCACTTATCCATTGGACGGGATGCTGGCTGAGCAGAGATAGCTCATAGGTAGAGCACCCGAACGGAGATAAATTTACCAAGATAGTTATCATATTGTAAAAAGCAAACGAGCTTTAGTAAATCAAAATACACAGCATTGCAGTCTCATTTAAAAAGCTGACGCTTTGGTGTGTTATTCTCCAGAAGTCATAGTGGACCAGCTAAAGAAACTTGAACTTTACTAGGATAAAGTACCTTAGGGACGGCTCTGCTGTTGGAGTGTCTGACTGGAAATGGAGCAGTTTTGGGTTTGTGTCCACGTCCTGTCTTTTTTTCATTAGCCATTGAAAATGAAACCGATTGGATTACACGAAATAGTTTAAATAATTAATTAATAAGTAAATAGTTAATAAGTTTAAATATTAAGCAGCGTGTCACCCTTCTGGTTCAGTAATATTAAAAATCCACAGAATAGTGAGAGTAATTGTCTTGGAGATTATTGGAGAGGTTATTGGAGTCCATCGTTATCATTCAAGAATGACAAAACAGAACAAATAAAAAACAACAACTTATCTCTGTTCTCTATTCAAATGCCTTGGTACAGGATTACCCGTGATTCAGTGATAGTGATTCACTGTGAATAATCCGTTTAATGTCATGTAATCAATACGATTAACCCTGAAAGTAGCTTTGAAAGTAACTAGTGTTGTTGCCATGATATTATGTTTATCGATAATTTTTATTTTATTTCCATTTTTCATAGCCATTTAATAATAACCGTTTCTCAAAGACCAATTCCCAAACTGCCTCATCCTTCATTTATTAGGGACCCAGTTGATTGGGACCACTTCCACCAGCTTCTTACAGATTCCATATACCTCAAAGTGGCTCTGAAAACATCCCAAGACCTAGATTATGCAGTGCATTCTTTCACTACTCTGGGCCCGAGGTCATCACTTCACCATCATCCGAAAATTCACAATGAAAATCCTTTACCTCAGCATCTCAAAGACCTAATCCAATACATACGCCGCTCCAAAACAGTGTGGCAAAGATCACGACATCCTGCTGATCGTCGCTCGTACAATAAAGCGGGAATTGACATCCTTTCGTTCCGATTCTTCTAATTTCCACCTCTCTGTCTATCAGGGATAACTCTCTGTGGAACGTAACTAAAAAATCCTAAAATAGCATCCTATTTTACACCTACTTTGTAGTGATGATGGGTCCTGGGCGGCTTCGGATGGGGATAGGTCGGAGGAATTAGCTCTGCATCTTTCCCATACTCTCACACCTTCCTTACCTTTCACATCAAAACCGTATTCCTGGCACAACCGTTGAAGATTTCCTCACTTCACCTATACCTCTCTCACTTCCACTAAAATCCGTTAACCCCTCTGAGGTCAAATACCTTATGAAAAACTTACCTTACAGAAAATCCCCTGGATATGATCTTCTTACTCCTCAAATTCTCAAACAACTCCATCCTAAAGCCATAATCTTCCTAACTTACATTTATAAGTGCATTATCCAATTACGCACGTTCCTCTCCTCTAGAAACATTCCATTATTGTCCTATTCGCCCGGTAAACCACTCAATGACGCCTCATCTTACCGTCCAAGTATCCTCTCAAAAATATTTGAAAAAGTTCTATTAAAACGTCTATCAAAACTTCCGATTGTTGAATCCAAAAACCTGTTTCTTACCCCTGGTTTCCGTCTACGACATTCCACTGCTCAACAAGACCTTCGCGTTGTTGATCACATATCCTCAGCCCTTGAAACCAAACAGAGTTGCACTGCAGCCTTTCAGGACTTAGCTCAAGTTTTTGACAAGGTCTGGCACGCAGGTTAGCTTTACAAGCTCAAAAGATATTTTCCACAGACCCATTTGCTAATACTAAAGCCCTACCTTTGAAACCACTTCTTCCAAGTCCACTGTGATTAAGAATATCCTAACTACCATCACATAAAATTCTTGATTTCCACAAGGCAGTGTGCTGGGTCCCATCCTCTACAACTTATATACCGCCGAAGTTTCCTCTACCCCCAATACCTTCTTGGCCACATTTGCAGATGACACTGTCGTCTTGTCGTCCCACTCAGACCCCGGTATAGCATCCCATAACCTTCAAAAACACCTTGATGAGATCGAGCATTGGTGCAACCAATGGTGGATTAAAGTTAATGAAGCAAAATGTTCCTACATTACCTTCACCCTCTGCCGCAGGTCTTGTCCACTAGTTTATTTTAATTCCATTCCTCTCCATGCATCCGAGTTAGTACGGTACTTAGACTTCTATCTTGACAAACGGCTGACCTGAAACCCACATACGAGGCTAAAAATACAAGAACTAAACAGACGCTTTGGACAACTGTACAGACTACTTCAAAGAACATCCCATCTCTCAATAGAAAACAAATTACTAATTTACAAAGTTATGCTTAAGCCAATCTGGACAAAAGGAATAGATCTATGGGGGCAGCAAAAAATCGAACATCAAGCGTATCCAATCCTTTCAATCAAAAGTCCTGAGAACAATAGTAAATACCCCTTATTAGGTCAGCAACCAAACCATTCATAACGATCTTCATATAACTTACATTCTCGAACTCATCCCTTCCAAGTTCATGAAATTTTATAGGATAGGTTATTTCAAGCACCCTAATCCTCTAGGGACTGCATCACTGCACCACTCATCCCTAATATCCTCTTCGGAACGAAAGCGGCAGTCGCCTCGTGACCTGCTATAAATGCGTAATGAGCGGGAGTCCTGGCAATGGCCAGTTTCTCCAATCATGTCCTGTGTGTATGCGGCTCTCGCACTCTTGTTCAGGCTCTGCTGATTGGTATCCGGTGACGCGGCTGGCGGAGGAGGATGGGGGACTTCCTAAGACTCCGCTTCCTCTCTCGCATGTCATGGAGATGACAACCATGTGGATTTAGGAGGTCTTTGTAAATACAGTATGAATGAGGGAATGAATTAAAATTGTAAATATGGTATGAATGAGAACATTTATCACAATTACTTAGTGCCCAATGTGGCAGATTGTAATTTTATCGTAATAAAGCTGTTTGATCTAAAAAAAAAAATTACATTTATTTTTAAATCTAGACTTTTCTGTCATTGTTTGAATTCTCAAAATTAATATTATTGTTATAAGGCATGTTGCAATCTAGAGGAGTGAACATATTTCCTTTGGTGTCCTCTAAAGGAATAGAATCAATATCTTTGTCATTAAAGCACCAGTTCCTTTTTTCTTTAGGCTCTTCTTTTTTTCAATGTGAGCAGAAACCTTTTTTTTCTTCATATATTTTCTTAATTGATAATTCCACGACCTTCCCTTCATTAGACTGTTTAATCATCGGTGTTACAATGTAGTTATCCTTTTTCCCTTTGGTGAGGTCTTCGTTTAGATATCCGTTGATGCGGCTGTCGGAGGAGCGGGGGGACTTCCCGAAACTCCGCTTCCTCTCTTGCATGCGAGGGAAAAGACAACCATGTGGATTTGGGAGGTGTCTGGGCTGTTTGCGAAAACTGTATGAATGAGTGAGTAAATGAAAATTGTAAATAAGGTATGAATGAGATCATTTATCACAATTTCTTATTGCCCAATAAGGCAGATGGTAATTTTAGCCCAATAAAGCTGTTAATAATTAAAAATTATTTCCATTTTAGTTATCACTGGATATGGATTGATAATATTCAAACTCCTAGGTTTCTACACCATATAGTTTATAACTGAAAACGAATTTTGAGAGCTCTGAAGTTCTAGAAAAGAAGTCGGTTCTATTAACCACCCTAATGGGTTTAGAATTTCGTGTGATTTGAAATTTTAGATCATCAGTGAGTAACTGAAGATGAGAGCTTAGAACTTAGTAATAAATAATATATGTGACAATTATTTTAATATAATATTAATAGACTCAGCGTTTATTTCTTCAAAAGATTTCAATCATGACTTCTTATCTATTTACATGGTTATTAAAGTATTTTCTTTTTCGTCAAGAATAGATTCATGTTTTTCTATCTATATTCATCAAGGAAAATTATCGTAGGATAAATAATAATATATTAGCCATATTGTCAACGTTTCACTGAATTTCTGGAAATAAAGGATTCACGTCTTAAAGTAAGGGCACTATGATATGGATATAACCCCCTCTCCTTACTAGCTAAAGTATAAACAGTAATAAGATATTTTCAATGAGTCTTTAATTTCCTAGAAAAGTTGGAAACCTTATACAGCAGGAGAGCCAAGTGTCCTATACACCTTTAATACACAATATGCAATGAAAACAAATTAATGGGGTATCGTTTTTAACTCTTTAAAGTAGTTATTAGTTATTAGTAAACATTTGAGGCCTGGAGTTATTCTTTATTTTTTAGATTAGTCGTTGAGTAATTTTGACTAAATCTTCTGTTTTAGCTATTGCTTTTAAGATGATGTATACACAGCAGTTCATCGTTGTCAATAGCTTAAGCACAAACCAATAAACTAGATGTATGCCCACTATATTTCTATTTCAGCAATGTTTTTGTTAGTGAGTATAACTCAGGAAATACTATCACCTAGTCAAATTGTAGAAAATGTCAGCGATGAAATAAAAATAAAAATAATTGGTTCATATCCTGTTAGTTTATTTGTGAAATTCATAACAGGAAATAAATATGCAAAACATACTAGCTGCATAAAATAAATGTGAACCAATTGTGACTGATTCCGTCCATTCTGTGTTAACCGAATGTATGTAGTTTTTTTAGTCTAGGTCAAAACTGAAATTTAAAACCGTTGTTTATTAGTTTTGATTATTCTTGCAGTATTATATAAGATTCTTTTTTTTATATCCACTGAAGCTGCCTTGAAATGTCTGAGAAGGCACTGCTGAGAGCTTGATTATTTCTTGATTAAAATTTCTACTTTAGTAAGGATTTAATACATTCACAGCCATAGTTGGGTATATGACAACATGACATCATGAATACTGACATGTATTACTCATTAGGCTTTAAGCTCTAGACAACAGTTCCCATATTATTTTATATACGTAGTTCTATAATTGGAATTAACTTGTCATAACTATTTACATAAGACAAGATATATTTATAAGAATATATGCTTTGTTCATTTTATGTCAATGTATCTTTTTATATCATTTTAATATATTTATATGTATATACATGTAAGACAATTATTGAAGGTGGGGTAAATAAACTGAAATCTGTTTCTCTGTAAACAAAGAAACGACAATTACAGTTTATAATTATCACTTCTCTATTCACACTCTAATTACAACTTTAATTACGTTCAGTATCTCTTATCAATGTAACCTTTCTCTATCGTCTCACTTTTTATAATCTTGCTGATAGCTCTATCTAGTGATGATCAGTATAATGGCGCGCGAAGTAGAAGAAGCGCGACAAATTCAAATTAAATAGAGTATACTTTCTTTACATCTCCCCCCCCCCCTAGGAAATTCTTGCAATTTTAAGTCTTATAATATTGAAACTAGTTATGTTATGTGAATGAATCCAGTTCCTCTTCCAGTTTTTATTTTATATATTGAATTTGATATCTTCTCTGTTATTTCAAAGGGACCAATTTTTAATTCATCTAATTTTTCCCAAGTTAATTTGTTACTATTCTCTATATATATACTGTATCTTCTGTGTTAAATTCCCAATGTTTTCTAGTTTTATCAAATATTTTCTTGTTGTATTCATGAGACTTTTTTCTTCTTTTTAAGGCTAATTTGTTGTCATTCATCAAGTTTTCTTTATTGTTTCCTTTTTTTTAATTCTTCACGTAAAATGCTTGTATCTGTGCCATTTTTTAATTTAATTTAGTTCAATTCTCTAATTCAAATTAAAGAAAGTATACTTTATTGAATATTTTGAGCTTAAATTTTTATCATTCCACAATTTGGTTTTATTACTCAAGTTGTTTTTATGGACCAAATGGCAAGTTTCCGAAGGTAAACTGATAAAAGTTGTGTTTGACTTTTCTATACGAAAGTTACAAAGTTAAAGTTGTTGTTGCTGAGGTCGCTATTTCTGGCCTCTCAAAAAGTTTAATAGATATGTCATCAACGCTGAAGAAACTTTATCGATATAATATCAAAATATTAAATAGTATGTTCTTTAAACTTCTTGTAATATTTATCACCAATATATATAAGTGATTACATACTATTGATTTAAGAAAGCTTTTTGTTTTAAATTATTTATTATCTTTTGTGTATCATTGTTTAACGACTTGTGTATAAAATTAGTTATAGTCTTGTGGTGTTGGCACCACTTGATTACAATTCGACAGGTACTAGTGTAATAAACTACCACGGACGGAAACTCGGTTTCGCACAACTGTATCTTGTTGACATGTCTGTAATTATTTTCTCATTTTCGTTATTACTGAGCCACTTACTTTATGCAGTGTTAGTCAATAACAATATAGAGAAATATATCTTTTGGTATACCGAACGGTTACTAGATTTCATGCTGGAATCAATTAGTTCCCTCTTGAACTAGTAAAAAAAATAAAATTTTATTATCTTACTTGGGTTAAAAATTTTGGTAACGGAGAAGCGACTCTCACAATCAATATCTCTGAAATCATGGAGTATAGGAAATATCCCTGATTTTTTTTTTCTTTTCTTTTTTATTTTTTTTCTTATCTCTCAAATTTTTAAGATTATGGGTAAGGGAAAAATAAAGGAATTTAATTGGGGTGAGTGGATCCTTTTACTAGGAGTACCTGTTTGAAGGTGGAGTGAGTGAGTTAAGGAGTGTGAGAACCCTCATTAGAGGTGGAAATGTTGCGGTGCAGTGGTGAGAGTCCACTGAAAGCTGAGCCTAGAGTCTCTCTAGTCATGTAGTGGAAGCTCATTCAGTTGGATAGCAGTGATGGGGGCCCGTCAGAGGCTTGTTGTTGGTTGGCCAAGGGCCGTAATGTCCACCATTTGGTCTGCTTTCCCAGATCTAGAGAGTTGCCATCTGGCCGGTAGTGGTGGGGGTGTCACGTCTTGGAATAGTGGGGTATGGCAATGTTTCATCGAGTCGAAGAATTTGATGTGTCTTCTTCTGATGGCTTCGGTGATGGTGGGGACCTCGAACTTTTCCTGGATGTCAGGAACCTTCATTTCACGAAAAGGGGTATGCCATAGTGCCGTGCGCAGGATGTTGTTCTGGAAGCTCTGGAGCCTGGTTATGGTGCTGGTGGGGAGAAAACGGAAAAGCGGAGTTCCAAACAGCAGTGCTGGCCTCAGGACAGTTTGGATATAAGTAGTTTCAGCCGAAGGGATATAGCCGGGCTTGTGATGAGATGCTGGAGAGAGTAGTAAGTCCTACGTACTCTTCTCAGCTTCTTCTGCAGGTGTGTGCCGAACGTCATGTGGCTGCCTAGGTTGATAGGCAAGTTTGTAGATTCACAAAACACTAGAAACCAAAAATGAACCTTTCCAAATGAATTAACTGAGAAGTAGTGGAAAGAATTCCCGTCTTTACATATACGAGTAGTATTACTGCCAGAGATCTGCTTTTCTTCTGTAAAATTAGGAATTGCTCAAAAAAAAAAACTTGGTTTTATTTGATTTAACTTTGAAAATCCAAATAGAATCCACCAATAGATTCTGACAAAATTAATAGTTTTTACATTAAAACTGCCTTAATACTTTAATTCTAAAAGTTTTGTTTTGTCTATGGTTTACTATTCAAGACCATTGCATAAAATAAACAAACTGGCTATGGCTTTTACAAAACGATATAAAATGAATTTTTAACAGGAAAGGAACATTTATAAAAATATTTAAGTATTGATTACTATGTAAGGATCGCATAATAGTATATTTAATCAAATGCACATGTTAATGTTATCGTCTTTCAAGGGACAGTTCTCTAATCGGACAAATAAGAGAATACTTAACACAAATGTTAAGTTATTGTTAACACAAATAACTTGAACAGGAAAAGTACCGGGGCCATGTGAAAAACATTCTCTTTTCTGTAGCCCACAAGACGCGGCTGACGCAGGAGGATGGGGGACTTCCAAAGACTCCACTTCCTCTCTCGCATGTGATGGAGATGACAACCATGTGGATTTAGGAGGTCTCTGAGCTGTTTGTATATACTGTATGAATGAGCGAGTGAATACAAATTGTAAATATGGTATGAATAAGATCATTTATAACAATTACTTATTGCCCAATGAGGCAGATTATAATTTTATCATAATAAATTTATGTATCTATAGACCACAAGCCTCAGGATGAAATTCATAACCAAAAAGCACCTGGCGGAGGTATTTCACTGTAACCAGAAAGTCCTGGTGAAAACTCACTTGCGTAGGGCATAGATATGGGCATCTAGTAGATTTATTGATTCTACTTGAAAGTGTTGGAAATGAATCAAGATGAGAAGTATCCCGGAGTAGTAATCAGGAAAACTAGAGTGCACTGAAAGAAAAACTTCAAATGTTGGAGAAGGTAAATCAGAAACTCCTCCAGGACTTCCTAGTGCAGCCAAACAGTAGATACCAGGGTCTGGAATAAGGGAATGGATGCTGGAAGTCTGATGGCAAGCAATATCCAAACAGGAATGTCCATAGCATAGGGAGTACATCGTATCGTAGAGCTGAAGTGAATGGCGAAGAGCAGAGGCATGTATAGGAAGTTTCTGAAGACTCCGAATCTGATGCGGTAAGGTACCTTAGGGGTTTAGTAAAGAAGAGGAAGTCAAGTAATTTCTTTGAAAAAAAAAAAAAAAAGTACCTCAGATAGTCTGAGGCTAGTTTCTCTTATTGAGCAACCAAAGCAATTCTGGAAGGTCGATTAGTGTCAGCAGGATCGCGATAAATAGCCTATTGTTGTGAGAGGCCGTCGGGATGTGATGGAGTTATCACGAAAATCTGTTGTAGGTTATTCGGTAAGTGACAACTCCTGGAAATGAGTAAATAAATGATCGGACTCACTATCGATTTACCGGTCTTCACCCGAGCATTGTCTGGCCTGACGCCAACTCTATCCTATAATAGCTGTCTCGCGTCTATAATGCTATTGTTTTATTTAGTTCCGCAGTACTCCAATGAGAGAAAAATCTATATCTTGTGCTGTCTTTTCACAAAAAATTCTAACGGACAAAACTAGTTTATTTCCAAAATTATTTACTCAAGGTTGCATTTAATAAACCTGGTATACTGTCTAATCCTCATGTGGTCACATACTTGACTCCCAAATAAGTATTCGTAGACAGCTGAGTTGTGACATGATTGAGACATGAAACTTTCCACTCATAAAATTTCTTCGGCTTCCAAATTCACACTCCACCCTTCTTTCCACTAGTGTCATAAAATTCAGTGAACCATAAATTTGTATTTATACATTATTGTCAAACTGTATAGTATTCGATGAAATACCAAGGTGGTGGCTAGGATAGGCAACCCAAAAGGATTAGTCAGTTTAAACAATGATAAAAATATCATGAATGAAAGAGTCAAATAAGTCATTTATGTTTTTATGCACAAGGACTTTTACAACAAGCTAGTAAATTATAGGCACGCTTTATTTTCATTTGTTCTAAACTAACTACCTACAGACTATTACACAAAAAAATGCAGCTGCTCATTCACAGCAAATCATCACGGTTTAATATAATGGGGTAGGTGCTTTGTCTTACTATTTGGAAGGTGAGCGATCGTATAACTATTGTATAAGTATAATATTTTATGATAATAGCATATTATTATATTGTTTGGAGAGGGTAGGTTCCATGTCAGGGCCATAACGCTTTGTATTGATATTTAACGCTCTTTTATGACCTTTTGGGAAAGCTGAGTGGGAAGCCTTTACGCTAACACTCAAAAGCCGTTAAACCCCATCAAAATAAAACATAGCTCTTCTATTTTATAATCAGTTTCTGCGCATGCGCTACTTTTAGACAACCACGTACAACTATCGCTCTCCAAATCAATACCGATAACTACCGTTTATAGACCCTTTTCGGCTTTGGGATTGTTTCAACTGGCAACTTAAGTGAGCTGGCCACGAGGGAGCCCTCAATAAGTGAGTAGATCGCTAGTTACATTGGTGTGAAGTGTAAATAGTGACATCGGACTGAGGCATTAGCCGTCGTTCACGACACATAGGCGTTCTGAGCCAGACCTGATAGGTGGCTTGGCTCTGGCCAAGACCGATGACCCGCCACTGGAATCCCACCGGCGCTACGTATTTTTTTTTTTTTTTTTTTTTTTAGCTGATATCACGAAATAAAAAAAAAAGATCTAGGTCCTTAGGTCCAACTCCGACAACATCGCCTGTAAAGCGAAAACCCAGACGCTCAAATAGGAACATCCCTATAAATTCATCTGCTGCCAGCTCTATGGAAGATCTACCACCACTTGCCAGCACTTCAAAAGAAGAAACTGTAACAGAATCTCCATTCTTCACACCGAATAGCTTTGAGTTACTGAGAAATAGCCAACCTGACGACATGGAAGTTATTCAAACACCAACACAGCCCAAGCCGCCTGTTATATTCGTAAGGAATATTAGCAATTTTAAACTATTATGCTCACAAATGAGCAAAGTTGTAGGTACCGGAAAATATACGTGCCTCAATCGCTCTCGGGATACAAAAATTTCCCCAGACACTCCCGATACTTATCGAGCGATCATCAAGTATTTGGAAGAAACCAATGCAGACTTCCATACATATAAGTTGAAACAAGAACGATCGCTTCGAGTAGTGATAAGAAATCTGCACCCGACCACACCACCAGCTGATGAAATTGAAGACGAACTATCAGCTCTGGGATATAAAGTTCGGCAAATAACCAACGTTTCACGTGAGGACAGACGACAAAACGAATCCACCAAAACGGCATTACCGTTATTTTTTGTAGATCTCGAGCGGACACCTGGTGTGGAGAAAATTTATGACTTAACAACCCTGTAATATACAAGAATACAGGCCGAAAAACCATACCCCAAAAGAGACATCGTACAATGCCATAATTGCCAGGCATATGGGTACACAAAATCGTACTGCCACCACCCTCCTAGGTGTGTAAAGTGTAGTGGGCAGCACAAAAGCGAATTGTGCAAAAAGCCCCTAAAATCGCCTGCTGTATGCGTGCTCTGCCAGCAAGACCATCCGGCCAACTACAAGGGCTGTGAGGCCTATAGAATCCTCAAGTCCAGGAGCGAGCAACGTCGTCGTCCAGAAAAAGAGAAGCCAGTGACAGGTAGCTCAAGAAGCGCCCCCACCAGAAGTTTGAGGCCTTTTGTCTCTTTTGCTGATGCCGTTCGGAACAGAGAGCAGTCACAGGCACTGCCCACTTCTCGTCCGCAAGTATCTCTTCCCCAGCATCCCGCTCATCCCGCCAACCAGCAAACCCAATCCCATCCTCAACCACACATCTCGCATATTCCTTCACCTCCAAGCTCTTCAGATCTCACTAGCCTATTAACATGCCTTACAGAGTTCAGAACCCTAATTACCCCTCTCATTTCCCTTCTTACAAATCTTGTCTCCTACCTTATCCCCGTTAAACAAAATCCATAAGTGGATCCTTCTGACTCCTTATCCATTGTCCTTTGGAATGCGAATGGTGTTCGCACCCACACTAACGAACTGACAGCACTACTCCACGACATGAAGATCGACGTAGCTCTTATTACTAAACAAGACTTACGAGCAAACGACCATTTACCGTTCGACAGTACCAGACTTATCGAACTGATCATCCAGATGGAACAGCTCATGCAGGTACCGCTGTCATTGTCCATAGTTCCTTTGGTATCACATGATTTCCTTCAATCCACTGCAGTGTCAATCACCACCTTCACTTTTCCTCTTACACTTGCATCAACGTACTGCCCTCCCAATAAATCCATTTCCGACTCCCAATTCATCTCCTTTCTAGACTCCATCGGACATCGTTTCCTTGTGGGTGGGGACTTTAATGCGAAGCACCAACACTGGGGGTCAAGATCCACAAATACACGAGGACGTGCTTTGCTGTCTGCACTCACACGGAAACATTGCTCCACTATCACTCCTGACACAGCCACCTATTGGCCATCAGATCCCAACCGAAATCCTGATCTCCTTGACTTCTTTTTTTACAATAGTTTAGGAACACTAAACTATTCACTCAAGCGCCTCGATGACCTCTCCTCTGATCATAGTCCTTTATTATTAACCACTTCCCTAAGACCAATTCACAAACTGTCTCCTCCCTTATTTATTAGGGGCCCAGTTAACTGGGACCACTTCCGCCAGCTTCTTAAAGAGTCCGTAAACCTAAAATTGTCCTTGAAAACATCCCAAGACCTAGACGATGCAGTGCATTCT
Organism: Acanthosoma haemorrhoidale; assembly: GCA_930367205.1. NCBI lineage: Eukaryota > Metazoa > Arthropoda > Insecta > Hemiptera > Acanthosomatidae > Acanthosoma > Acanthosoma haemorrhoidale. The sequence continues at coordinate 95,071,570 of OV884015.1, read as the reverse complement.
TTCACTACTCTGGTCCAGAGGTCGGCTTCGGAGGCATCGTCACCCCATCGCCATCCAAAAATCCACAATCATAATCGTTTACCTCAGCATCTCAAAGATCTAATCCAATCCAAACGCCGCTTCAGAACAGTGTGTCAAAGATCCCGGCATCCTGTTGATTGCCGCACGTACAATCAGTACTGCCGATTGGTAAAGCGGCGATTGGCATCCTTCCGTTCCGATTCTCTCAATTCCTACCTCTCCTCTCTGTCCACCAGGGATAACTCCTTGTGGAATGTAACCAAAAAAATCCTAAAGTATCAACCTGTTTCACACCCACTCCGTCGTGATGATGGGTCCTGGGCGGCTTCGGATGGGGATAGGTTGGAGGAATTTGCTCTGCATCTTACCCATACTTTCACACCTCACCTTTCTCATCAAATCCATACTCACAGCATGGAAGATTTCCTCACTTCACCTATTCCTCTCTCTCTTCCACTAAAAGCCATTAACCCCTCTGAGGTTAAATACCTTCTGAAAAACTTACCTTACCAAAAATCCCCTGGATATGATCTCCTTACTCCTCAAATTCTCAAACAACTTCCTCCCAAAGCCATAATCTTCCTAACCTACATATATAATTGCATGATCCGAACGACGCACTTTCCTCTCCTCTGGAAACATTCCATTATTGTCCTATTCGCCAAACCCGGTAAACCACTCAATGATGCCTCATCTTATCGTCCAATTAGCCTACTCCCTATCCTCTCAAAAGTATTTGAGAAACTCCTACTAAAACGTCTACTTCCCATTGTTGAATCCAAAAACCTTTTTCCCACACACCAGTTTGGTTTCCGGCAACGACATTCCACTGCTCAACAAGGCCTTCGCGTTGTTGATCACATCTCCTCAGCCCTTGAAACCAAACAGTATTGCACTGCTGCCTTTCTTGACATAGCTCAAGCTTTTGACAGGGTTTGGCACGCAGGTTTGCTCTACAAGCTCAAAAGATATTTACCACATCCTATATATATTTCCTAATCCTACAGTCCTACCTTTCAAACCGCTTCTTCCAAGTCCGCTGTGGTTTAGAATACTCTAACTACTATCCCATAAATGCAGGAGTTCCACAGGGCAGTGTCCTGGGCCCCATCCTCTATAACCTACACACCGCTGATGTCCCCTCTACTCCCAATACCTTCTTGGCCACATTTGCAGATGACACTGCAGTCTTGTCATCCCACCCAGACCCCGACATAGCATCTTATAACCTTCAAAAACACCTTGACGAGATCGAGTATTGGTGTAATCAATGGCGGATCAAAGTTAATGAAGCAAAATGCTCCCACATTACCTTCACCCTTTGTCGCAAGACTTGTCCACTAGTTTATTTTAATTCTCTTCCTCTCCCTGTATTCGAGACAGTACGATACTTAGGCTTCCATCTCGACAAATGACTGACCTGGAACCCACATACGAGACTAAAAAGACAAGAATTAAACAGGCGCTTCGGACAACTGTACAGACTACTTCAAAGGACATCCCATCTCTCAATAGAAAATACTACTAATCTACAACGTAATACTTAAACCAATCTGGACATACGGAATAGAGCTATGGGGGACAGCAAAAAAGTTGAACATCAAGCGTATCCAATCCTTTCTCAGGACTTTTGTGAGAACAATAGTAAATGCCCCTTATTATGTCAGCAACAAAACCCTTCATAATGACCTTAATATAACCTACATTCTAGAATTCATCCCTTCTAAATTTATGAAATTCCACAGTAGACTTTCCAACCACCCTAATCCTGTAGCACAGTCATTGCACTGCGCCACTCATCCCTATAATCTTCCTCGGAGACTGAAACGGCAGTGGCCTCGTGACCTGCTATAAACGTGTGACAGTGGGGGTCCTGGCTATGGCCAGTTACTCCAATCATGTCCTGAGCGTCTGTGGCTCTCGCGCTCTTGGTCAGCCATCACTGGCTAGTATCCGGTGACGCGGCTGACGGAGGAGCGTGGGGGACTTCCCAAGACTTCGCTTTCTCTTCGCATGTGGATTTGGGAGGTCTCTGGACTGTTTGTAAATATTGTATGAATGAGTGAGTGAATGATGAATTGTAAATATGGTATGAATGAGAGCGTTTATCGCAATTGCTGATTGCCTTATAAAAGGCAGATTGTAATTATAGCCCAATAAAGAGTATATAAAGGGTATTTTATAATCGAATACGTTCGGGTTTAATAAACTGTGTTGGATCTTAGTGAATCTAACTTCAGTTTAACCAATTTTTACCAATTAAAATATGTCATGAGTCAATAGTATTATGAGTTGCTTATAGTATTATTCATTTTCATCTAAGTTTCAGTAACGTAAATCAGTTATCTAAGGTATTTGATAGGACTATTTGAAGATTATTTCATTGAAAAGTTTTCTTATCTTCTTTAATATTCGTTTTTGTAATTTTCAAAAACATATTTGTTGTTTCATCGTACCTTAAGTTAACATTTCATAGATTTAAGTTTTTTTCGATTCTATATTGAAGATTATCATTGGTTTATTTAATATAATAATAATGATAATGCTTCACTTTTTCAATTAAGGTTAATATTATTAAAAAATAATAAACTCTGTCAAGCATAGGATAGAATAATATAATACACGATGTATCTTATAATGGAAGGAAATGTTATATTTGACCTTGAATATAATTAGTGTATTACAAAATGATTTGTAATTTTTACATTTGGTTATCGAGATACTTAAATGCATGAAAACACTAAAATACAAAGCAATACTAGCAATGAGCAAACACGAGACCGAACTCTTTACGAAAAAAGTGCTTGGGGCTACAATGAACAATGTTTAGCGCCTGCAAGAGCTATAAAGAACCTCTTCTAAGGCTGGCTAATATTTAAGAAGGGAACGGAAACATTGGCTCCAATTAAATTTCAGATGAGGGAGTTGCTTCTGGAGTTTATCGCAGCGAGCGGTTCCAACCCGGATCCTTTTCCGCTAAGTTGAACCAGGAGGTTCATTGGTATTGCCACAACACTGATTGACCTTGCTAATATGGGATACACCTTTGCCAATTTTTAATTGGTCTGTATGAAAGTTTATGTCTCATATTCTTCATAAATTTCTTTTCTTTTAAATTAGCAATATTATATTGATAAATAATAGTTACCAATCTGTACTATCTGTAGTTGTAGTGTGTTGGTCTATAGTATCAGTGATTTAGTAATCGTTAGTGAAAGAAAAAATAATATTATATACATACTTATATACATAATGTACTAAAAAGCTTCATTTGAAAACTGTTTTCAGTGTACTATCTTGGTATAAAAATGGATAGGAATTTACATTTCTCTACTCATTTTAGGAATGAAATAGAAAAAGTACGACGAGGTCTTACCGGCTTTCGCACTTGCTAACTTCACCGCTATGCTGTACGGTATGCCACTATTTTCCCACTTGACTGACAATACAGCCAAATGTCTCCAACATTTCCAGAATGGGATCGTGCGTGTAAAGTGGCCCAACATACCTCTCTCCAGAGGCAACAGACTTTCGGGGAAAAATTAGGTTAAGAATTAGTGTGTAAGTTAGTTTTAAGTTTGATCAAAAAGGTGAGCCCCATCACCTTTATTAGTAAAGTAAAGCTGCCGGAGGAAACATTTATAGATCATCACTTTGAGACGCATCATAGATTGGGTGAAGTTAGCAAGCAAGTGCAAAAGCGGGTAAGACCTGTGTCTTACTTTTTCTATTTTATTACCAAAATGAGTAGAGAAATTGAGATGCCTATTCATTTTTATACCCTGATAGTACATATGAGAATGCTGTGATTCATTTCTTGTAGTCTGTCTTAGTTGAGTTTGCCGGTTGGGGAAGGGAGCTCGCGCAGTCTTTCTCCAACCAAGTGCCCCATCCAAATAAAATCTCTCGTATTGGAAGAAACGTTATTTCCGTCTTTTTATTACTAATAGTCTTGCTTAGTGAGGGCTTTTTGGAAGTGGAGTATCGGAAAGGAGGAGCATAAGTGCAGGATATTGGCGTGAATAATGTTGGGATACTGCGCATCTCTTTCCACACTACCTCACCGGCAAACTAAAAGTAGACAGACTCTACTCTAGGGCGGTCTGAGCTATCTATCCATGCTTTCGTGTTTACATTAATGCATTTTCGTACAATTCAATTTCCAAGCGAAATCTCTGGCTATTAACCTAAAATAATCTCGAGTTGATGAAATGCTCTTGGTTTTATTACACGATGAAAATATTATCTTCATACTTTCCTTGTAACAATGAATTAACACAGCAGATAAAACTGTTTGAGGCCTGACGGTGGGTGTAAGTAGCTTAGTCAAGCAAACATTGGAGCTATCAGTGTCCACCAGCCTTGTTTATGAAGTGGCTTATAGTTCACATAAGTAAGTTGTTACTCTCTGCCTATCTCGCACCATGTGTTACTTATGTAATTAACTACTACGTAGTTAAGTAGTTCAATAAATTAAAAAGCAAGCTATTTCTCACATTTTAAACTCTTTATAATGCTTAATCTGATATTATGTGGGCTCTCATGTGGTGTGATGGCTAGCATTATAGGTTTCTAGTGTGAAGGTCCTGGGTTAATATAGCTAGACGATAAATTGATTTTTTTGGTAGCAGTTTCTAATTGGATAACCAAAATTTTACCATCAATCGGCTTACAAATTTGCGCAATTGCCTTGTAGCGTATCGATTTCCTAGTTTCTTTAGTTGGCTCTCAAAGATTTCTTTGACAGAATATCTCTTTTTCTGGTCACCGTCAGTATGAATCTAAAGATTATACTTCATATTACCTATTGTATGAATGAGCGAGTGAATGATGCTGTAAATATGGTATGAATGAGATCATTTATCTGTATTATTATTGCCTTATAAAAGGCAGATTGTAATTATTGCACAATAAAGATTGTTATATATAAAAAAATACTTCAAATTACGTCCGAGCTGGGATTTCAGATATGAAAAAAGTGAATTTTTTATGCCTAATATTTTAATAATTATTTTTTTCTTAAACTTTGCAATGTTCTATTTTAATCGAGAACTGATTAGCAAATTTAAAAAATGTTGTGGAATGTACTTAAAAATTATTTTTACAGACAATACTATGAACGCATGCCTAGGCTAAACACCATCAGCCCCTGAATAAAAGCAAAGCTTCGAGCTTAGCAATATTACTAAGATTTTTTCTAAAATTTCAGAAGAACCTCAAAATAAACATTTTGTTTTCGTGTATCGTTGATTCATAGTAATAAAACTAAATCAAAATATAAAAAAGGTAAAAGGCTTTTTTTTAATTGTTCTACAGTTGCGAAAAGGGGAAGAAAAGATTTTCATTAAAAGAAGGTGAGGAAACCAAGGTTGATAGTGACTGCGATAGTGACGGTTGCTCTAATGAAAACTGTTATTTCAAAACGTGCTTCACATTCAAGTCTGCCCTCAACACTAACGATGAACAATTTCAAGTCAATTTAACACATTTCTGCAAGACATAGAGATAATAAATTTAGGGATATCATTTTAAAACGCAGTACCTCACCAACAGCTCTTAAATACATCTTTAGATTGACCGATTTAGTTTTATGATTAATTATACATGCTACATCCCTAACTTTTTCCCTTACTTAAATTTCGTTTCATAGTTATCTTATTTACCATTACTCCCAATCAGAAAAAAAGTAGTACCGGATCCATAATGAACTTTTTATGATTAATTGTGAACTCTTTTCATCGTTGTGATATGTTCCTTGGGTGTTTGGTTATGGATAATTTAATAAGCATTTAAACGAAATGTAAGATGGGAAGTTCCTAGTTAAAAAACATAATTTTTTCTCCTCAAGACTGTTATTACGGACAACGTTTTTGTCTGTCACGCAGTCATCGTCAAGTGCTTAAAATATTATAGGACGTATAATAAATAATATTGAAATATAAAAATTTAATATAAACAGAGAAATATATTTATTAATAAATATTTTCCATCAGTAATGTTTTTTATTAATAAAAATTTGCACCGTACCAGGTCAACTGCATACAAACTCATTCAAAGTCTCTACCATAAATGTATAAATAAAAAAAAAATACATCAACTTGTAAAATGTACATCTACTACAATTATGAATAATAATGCAAATAAATTCATTTAACTAATGCAAATAAAACACATTTGATGTGTAAACTAATTACGTAACGTGTTTTTGGGGTCAAGTAAATACTGAAGGTTTTACTGAGGAGAGTAGAAAAGTTAAGCAGTAACATCCTGTCTTTTTTTACTGACTGAGGTTTACAACCGAGCCCAAGAAGTAAAATTGAGTGAACTCCAATGCGGTTTAGGAAAAGACCAGGATGGGATGGTAAATCCCTGTAGGATTTTTTGGAACATAAATTATAAAATGAAGGAATCTATCCAGGGTCATAAAAATCATTGATTAATTAATATAATGGGTATTGTATTCTAAAACAATTTTGTTTATCTTTAAAAAGTGCGTAGATTTCTCACTGTACCAGCAGACGTAAAAATAATTAAACTAATCTCAAATCCACCCTTCTTCATTCACCAGTGAATCTCACGTCCACGTCATTGACAGTTGACATGGAAAAAAACTAATTAACGTTAATATGATTCTAGTTATTACATTGAGTCCTGGCAATGGCCAGTTTCTCTAATTATGTCCTAAGCCTATGTGGCCCTAGCGCTCTTCGTCATCCTCCACTGGCTTGTATCCGGTGACACGGCTGACGGAGAAGCGTGGGGGACTTCCCAAGACTCCACTGCCTCTTCCGTATACGAGGGAGGTGACAACCATGTGTATTTGGTAGGTCTCAGGGCTGTTTGTAAATGTGGCATGAATAAGCGAGTGAATGAAAATTTTAAGTATAGTATGAATGAAAACATTTATCATTTATCATTAAACATTTATTGCCCAATGAGATAAATTGTAATTTTATCATAATAAAATTGTTTTTATCAATTGTTTGATATTATTTATCATTGTTGCCTTGAAAGGAAAATGTAATTTTTACGAACGATTACTGTCTTTGGACTGCTCATAAAACTAAGGAAAAGAAGTCTCCGAGGTGACTGTCCGTTAATTATAATAATTTAATGAAAATAAATTTAGCCCAGTTGGTTTGCAAATTAGGTAACAGCAGTTTCTTACCAGAGTCATTAAAAAACTTCGAAAACTGATCATAAAAAAACTTATTATTTATTATTGTCGGGACGTTATCAGATGTGTGAGTCCCCAGGGTGGGGACGAGACGCCCGCCGCGGGCTAGGGTCACTACAACCTCTAGCCACTGTCCGGCGAGGGCCAAGAAAGAGAAAAGACGGGTGGACCTGTGGTCTTTCACCCTTGCTGGCGGCCTAGTCGGCGGGCAGCTTAATTCGTTTTGATTTCCATAAGATCTTAGAAGGTTTGCCAGACAAAGCACTTTGTTTATGAGAAGAGGTACAGTGTAGGTTTATAGGTAGTTTATGTGGTCTTGGAATGACCACGAATTCACACTCGGTACCTGAGGATAGCCGAAAACCGTCCGGATCCCAAAGGCTAGTGTGAACCGGAGAGAGGCACACTGGATTGCTGTGAGAGACGCTACTAGGTAAAGTTTGTAGGGCCACGGCAACCGTCGTCTGCGAAGGGGAGGTCTCTCCCAAGGAGGTGCTAGTTTTAGCGAGACGAAGGCAGAGTTAGAAGAGAGAGATGCAGAGGTAGTTGAATGAAAAGGCCATGGTTTGAGTAGAGCAGCAAGCGCCAGTGCAGTGAGGTCCAACCTTAGACGGGGCGGTTATATAGGCCAGGGGGGATGGTTCCCCCCCACTAGTTTCTCTGACTGACTTCATAAGCTTTATTATTAAAATATGGAAACATAGATAGATATTTTCTGCGTCGTGAAGAGGGGAACTTCTAATTATTCTGAATTAAGAGGTAGCCACAACAATTATGATTACACCATATATGGGAGACCACCTAGTGGTTATTACTGAATGGAACCCGGGTACGATCGCCGGCTCGGCCAAAACCTATTCTTTGTGCGATGGGTCTGGTTGGGGTTAACTAAACCCCATGAGGCCAAATGAGTAGCCACTTGAATAAATTAGCAGCAAATCCAATTAAGAAACCCCACAGTGCCACCTACAAACCAATGTAATGCCATGGATGTTTTATTAAGACAAACAGTAACACAGGTAATACATGGAAATTACCATTTAAAGGTTATTATATATTAATGTTTAAATTATTATAGGCTGCGAATAATGAGTGTGTGTTAAAGTATTTAAATTCGCTAGGATTTGTATGGGTCAGTCGTGAATGTCCTATTCAATTAACGTTTCTTAGGATGTTATTCAAGTAAGTTTAACAAATTTTCGAGGATTATTTTTATATTACTTAACATCTTCAGGATTGTTTTCTTTTTAAATCCCAAGTTTCCAGGAGGTATTATTAAAATTTTTAAAAAGTGAACTGTGATACTTCATGGATTTTCTGATATTTTATAACTAATTAATATTTATTTAAATTTGCCTAGTCTGTATATGGTTTCCTTAAGCAATATTTTCTTAAAAAATAATTTAAAAAAACATCTTTTCTTATGGAATCCAATTTCGTACAGAAATTACGCTTAACGTCAATATATATACAGGCCACCAAAGAATGTTAGCAAATCAAATTCTATTTTAAGCAGTAGTTTAAAATGATTAACATAATAAGTCAAAGCTTTCGCTAAGCAAGAACAACGTGATTAGCGTTAATGTAACTTATCATGCTCGGTTGGAACATTCAGTTATTGTCAAGTTTTGTAAAGTGCAAGGAACCCCAAAAGGGAGTTCTCAAACTTTAGGTTTAATTTTGAAGTTCAATCGTTAACAACTTTTTCGTCCTGAAACAAGTTTCCCGTTGAGAAACGACTATGGCTTGTATTATCTAAACCCAGCATATTTCTTAATTAGGAAGTAATGCGTCCTCCGTTGGTATTGCTTGGAAATACAGTGGAACACTACCAAACGATAGAGGTATTCCTGTGAAAGCAAGTGTAGTATTATAGTAGTATAGTAGTATAGTAGTATTCTCATAATCATATCATTTACTCCAAGTTTATACCTGATATTTCACACCACTATCCGCTATTGAACTAGACTAGCAGTTAGAGTTTAGAAAATCTATGTTTTTATAATATTCAACTTCATCTTTTTAGAGAACACATACAGAAGATATGGAGGAAAAGTAATAGAGCGATCAGAAATTTCGTTGGGGGGGGTATTTATGGAGGAGTATGGTTTTCAAACCATAAGATTGGAAGTAAATTCATGAAAAAGTCAAGATTTCCTAGGGATATGAAAATTTCAATGAAGTATGTTCACTAATGGTTAGAGTTGTGAATGATAAGATCACTTAACCCATGGACTGATATACTTGCCACAATATGCCCATGAACTTAAATTTCAATTTAAAACCGACATTTCGCCCACCCCTCCCATCCTGCCTTTGTATTACTGGCAAGTCAGTTGATTCATTTCACAGACAAGAAAGAGAGGGACCCTTGTGCATATTCATGATTGATGGGTCCTTAGCATGTTAGTTAAATAGGTTAGGTCGACACTTTCGGAAAAAGAATCTCAAATGATGAGAAACAAGTGATTTATTACGAGGCTAACATAATTTGTAAAAAAACAACAACATAATAATAAAGACTGTGACAAATTACTGGTTGGAAGGAGGCCAAGGGTCGCAGAATTTGTTTAGAGCCGTCTGGTAATCCCTATCCGGGAACATTTATCATTGGAACTGCACCAATTATTCCGTCATGACGATGAGGTCACACAGGAAAAATGCAAAAATAGTTTTCTTTTTGCAGATAGGTACTTCGGTTTCAAAAAATCACGATTCTAAAATCAATTTTGCTGTAAATCTGTGCACAGCAGAATAAATCACTTCCTGTTTTCTTTCTGGATAAACTGAAACCCTGGCTTAAGAGTTGTGTATTTCTATAAAACCCAATACCAACACACTATGCGTTACCAATAATAGTAACACATTCCAGAAGAAAAAAACCTACTCCTTCCTTGAATAGAAGAAATATAAAACATTTGCTAACGCAAACATTTTCTCCGAAGGGAGAGCGTCACGTTTATATCAAAGAAGGCATTTCATATTGAGTAAAGCACGGATATACACAAATCACGAAATAAGTTACAATTTTTTATGTTTTACTTTACTTGTTTTTTTTTTATAGAATTTTGCGTGTTTAATTTTATTTTTTATTTTATATAATCTCTCACACATTACCAAAGTGTATGACAGTTATTCCCATGCTAATCACCGCCAACTAAGAGGCTTCCGGTGTTTCTCTTCTGCCCGGCATCCGTATTTCCCAAATCCCCTCCCGGCTCCCTAACGCCTCCAGCAAAAAGAAAGAGTCCGTTCGGGACGCTTATCGCCAATAACAGCAGCCTTATTTTTAGCAACCGCTCATATAGAGAGCCGGGGCATAATCGCCGTCTCTAGAATATTAAACTGGTTGGGAAACTATTAAATTACAATAATAAAATGGGTTATTATCATACCGATCTACATTTCGACTTTACTTCGCAATGGTATTCTACTTCTACAATATACAATATATAAGATACTGCGCTAGTAGTCTCTCAGTAGATTACCTTAGATGCCTGACAGGTGTGATTTTGCCTTGCGTGGCGGTAGTTTATCAACATCAAAACAATTGCTAGGAGACAGTTTTCCGAAGATATTTCTTTCTAACTGATGTAGGTGGAATCGAGCAACGCTTCTATGAAATGTCAAATAATACGTATTTGGTAATAGTAAATATTTTTTAATTTAATTTAAATATTCGCTAAAGTTTATATACATAATGTACGTACGTGACCATGAAATATATATATTTATGTGGCGCGTAGAACCATCTCCAGTCAGGGATACTGTTAGCTGGTAAAGCAGAAGAAAAAGTAAGCAAGTTTTTTTTACTATCTTGGGTTGGGGGAGGTGTTGTAAAGGCACCGAGCACCCCCACTTCATACTTACTCGCCGAGATCCTGGTGAAAACAGTCTCTTAAACTGTTATTTTCCCGGTGGTATAGTAGTTACTACGCTTCGCGAAATGAGATCTCAGCCTTACCTGCCAAGTAGTACAGTCTGGCATGCTGCAATCCTCGTTACTTCCTCAGTAGGCTTATATCATTCTTTCTGTATAATCCCATGCACTTTTTTGCTATCGCCTAACGAAAAGAAATCGTAGGTAGCTCCTCCACCAAAAAAAAAACATGCCTCTTCGATGAAATTATATAAAATAGGTTAGAATGCTAATTGGTTGGGTGAGGTTCCTCAAGCGTTTCTCACCCAATAAAAATATTCGCATACATTTTGATTGAAATCTTTATTGAAAAAATTACAATTTGCCTTTTCCAGCATTAATAATTGTGCTGAGAGATCATTCATACCTTATATACAATTCCATTCATACCTATATACAGTCCATTCATACCTATATACATACAGATTCAGCCCAGGAGCCCCCCCGCCCCTGAAGCCAATCCCCCAGCAAGCTGGCGGAAAGGCCGGAAGCAGCGAAGCTCCCCCCGCCCCCTCTCCGGCCGTGGCGCCATCCGGCGCAGGCCACAGAGAGGGCAAGAGAGCCACACACGCTCAGGACATGAGTGGGGATGATGGCCAGTGCCAGGACCCTATGACATAGAATGTCTATTTATAATAGGTCGCGAGGCCACCGCCGTTTTAGGCGTCGAGGAGGATTGTAAGGATGAATGTTACTGGATAAGGAGTCGACCAAAGGATTCGGCTTCGCATACAATTTTAATAGTTTGACATGGAAAAGTTTGACAAAATTTAATTCATGCATCTACTTATTGGGTTTTGCTCTACTAGCAGGTACTACTAATACTACTGTACTACTCGTAGGGGGAAGTACTGTAGACACGGTGAGCTTAAAAGGATTATTTTTACCCTCAATATATTTATTATAAAAGTAGCAGAAGATTTGTCATAAGTACGGCTTATTTCTACCTAGAATATTTGAAGAGAATAAATAAGCTATCATTATGTTATATCAAGAGTGCTTTCTCTTCTAATGATGATGTTTGAAGAACAAAGGACTATCGACACAAATTATTCTTCTAACAAGGTTTCATTGCAATACCGGCTTGGAAAGCTAGCCTGTTAATTGGATAGAAATACTTTCGTTGAAACATTCTATAGAAGTAGACATTTTAAGGTACTCCTCATCGAAATATTGATTCGGTATTCATCGGTGAAAACCCTTCTGAAGTAACAATATCACATTTCTGAAATAACAACAGACAGGTGTTTAAGTTACAACCTAATTATTTCTTCCTCTATTTTTTTTTTATTATAATGTGTCGGGTCGTCATGAGGAGGCTGCATAGTTACCCTAGCCCTGGTGACGAAGTGAGGGTTGATTAAGTTTATGACCTGGACAATTGTTTCATGAACGTCTTACTATCTGACTATTTGATAGGTATGTGCCCCGACAATATGCTATGTTCAGGAGAAGAGGTATAGGGTAGGTACTGTAGGTAGTTTTTGTGGTCTTGGAATGATCACGAATTCACACTCGGTATCTGAGGGTAGGCGAAATCCGTCCGGATCCCAAAGGTGAGTGTGAACCGGAGAGAGGCAGACTGGATCGCCGTGGGGAACACTGCTTTGTAAGCTTGCAGGGCCATGACAACCGTTGTCTAGGGAGAGGTCTCTCCCAAGGAGGTGCTAGTTTTAGCGAGACGAAGGCAGAGATTCCCTGACAACGCCGGACTAAAACATAGCGAGGTGAGTAGAGAGAGGTGCAGAGGTTTTCATAAATGAGAAGGTCAAGTTTTGAACATCAGCGAAGCCACAAGCCATCAGTTAGCCAGTCGTCAGGGGAAAGAATTACAGACCCAAACCACCGGTCTTAAATACCAAGCTGGCTTCGTCAGATTCGGTTTTATTGTATCCAATGCCAGTTGAGTATGTATGCTTTTGAAATTTGGAAACCGTTGTATATGGTGGCCTTAGAGTCCCTGATACCTGACCCGGGTAAGGGTCTCCGGCCCTCTCGGCAGGCCTGGCGGTTTGGGTCGCTTAGTACCTGCTAGGGGTAGCGGGTGCCCCAGCTAATATAACTAATTGGCTCGCAGCTGCGTCTTTATTGCTTACAACATTTACAATGATTTATGGTTTGGTAATGTTATTTACATTTGTTTAAATTAATTTACAATATATACACAATAAAGTATAGGGTGATATATCATATGTAGTTAGCGGTCGCTACATAATGTTTTAATTTTTTTTTAACATTTTGTTTTTTATGATTATATACGATACTATTTCCAGGTTTGAAAAGACTAACTTAAAGAACTAACGAGAACAGTCACAAATAACCAACTATCCTCGCACCTTAAAGGGACGGTGACCTCTTGAACGAAGCAAATCGATTGGTACCATGCATGTCATAAGAAAACGAAGGAGAAGCCCTACTTTCAGACAGGTATAGATCTGACTGCTGTAGTTTTTCACTCTACCTGTATCATTCGATATAAGTAGAATTCAAAAAATACAAATTAAAACAACAAAAACTAAACGTGAATGAAGGCGTTTTCATTCCTGTTACTCTCAAGATTTCACCAGTCATCTCTAAAATGCTACTGTCGAATTTTAAAATCTAGTTTTAATAGTTTAGTTTCGGTCTTCTCAAAGCGATTTACAATGGACGACCTGTTTTAGCGATACGAAACCAAGTGTTTTGATTGCATGAAAATATTACTATTTTCGCAATAGTTTAACAGGCATTCAAGGATCTCACTCAGGTCACATTCAGAGGTTCCGTCTATATTGTTCTTTTACTTCCGATGTCCTATATTCCGTCTAAATATATTTTATGGATGACAGAACTAACAAAAAGTTTAGTAAATACAAATAAATTATTCTTCAATTAAACAAAGTTAAATATATAAAGTACCACACAATTAAGGGTTTCAATACTTTTACTGATCATTCCCTCTTTATTTATTTCTTGAGTTGGTTTTATTAGCGTAGTGTAAGACGCACCAAATTGATTTGCACTGGACATGCTGAAAATGGCTTAACCTTACTTAATGACTTTACGTCTGTTGTATATCATCACGGCAATACTTGATGCTAGAATTTATTACTTATTGCTTTTATGATAACCAAACTACTGCTTACTAGGCCTATTAGGCTACTCGTAATGATGGACTTGCTTGGATAAAAACTCTACACACAAGTGGAAGAAAGGTGAGACGTTGTGAGGATGGCAAAGCGGCAGTTCACTGCTTGGGGTTAATCGCTATTAGCGTAATCGTCTCCCGAATTCCCTCTTCTAATGAGTCTACGCTTGAGAGCGATGTTTTAATTGCACATGTCTTAGAGTAATATGATTTTTTACACCAAAAAACAAATATGAATAACTATAAAAAAAATAGCAAACTTAGGTGGTTGAGGATTAAAGCTTTACTTATTTGCGAGCGTCTGCTAATACAATGATTACAACACTTAATAACCAAGAAGATAAAATTTAATGCAATAAGAGCAATGCTTTAATCTTAAAAGGTTAACCTTAACACAACAGTAGAAACAAACAGTTGATGGACCAAAAATTAAGAAATGCTTAATAAAATCTAGGGGAATATTAAGTGTCCTTATTCAATTATTTTTTTAAAATCACCATTTAAAGGTAAATTATTGAATGTAAATACACAAAAGTTACCGAAACAAGCTTTCAGAGTAACAAATAAAAAAAAAGTCTTAATCTCGGATGGGATTGGAATCTTAAATATACTGATCGGTTTTAGCTATTCCAAGAATTAAACATATTGTGTAGTTAGGCGCCTGGTAAATACCCTGGGTTTGGGGTGGATTTTTGGTAGACCTCGTGGGTCACTGAAAACTTAGGGTCTGAATAATTATAAAATAGGAATTAGTTCTCAGGAATGTGGGTTTTAAATTTTAGTCAAAATAAATATTGACGTCTTAGCGATCCCTCACACATTAATTCCATTGGTTAATTAAGAAATGGATTCTATGCCAGGGTACCTAGAATAACCTAGGGGGTCCGTCTTTTATCTGCCGTAATGAACCCTATAATCCGACCATCGTTTTAATCGTACAGCCCACTGCTCAGTTTTGTTTTTGTTTATTACATACATGAGTGTCTGCACTGTGTTTGTACCCGTTGCTGGATCTACAACCTCAAGGTTGAAACCAAACAAGTCTTTCGGGTGTTTTACCTGGTTTGGTTGGTATGCCATTTATTTGAGTAATATTACTCTCTAATATTCCTTTCTATTATTTTCCTACATCGTTATAATTGCATCCTCTATTAGTATCAGCCGGTTGCATTGTTCCACAGTCGGTTCTGGGATTGTATCTTGTAAATTACAGATTTCTGATTTTCCTGAATTTCATCTGAGAATCCTTCTTATCCTCACTTAGGTTAAAAGACATTTCAATTAAGTTTTAACGTGCATCAATTGTACGTATTCACGTTTTTGTGAGACTCCAGAGAATACGAGTCACTATCGTTCGTTTTGGTACCCGAGCGATAATGACAAATTTAATTGTACGAGGCACAGTGTGCCGACAGGGCTGTTGGAGACTTTGAAAGTATGAAACAAAACATATATTCAATTAAATAACTAAACTAAATGAAAACGAATTAAATTGAGAGAGAGGGGTTGTATATATCTTATTTTCACTAGGCTTGGTCTATGAAAACCGGCCCCTCAGTCGAGTTCGGCACTCCAGAGGAGAGACTTTCCAGCCACTCTAGGTGAAAAATCTCGTGGATGAGGTCCTGGAACAGTAGGGCATTAAGAAAAAATAATATCAATTGGAAACATTTTGAAGCCGTCTTTAAGGATAAATAAAACCGTTATTTAATTGAATTAGACAATCCCGAGTAAATAAAGCTTTGGGCAGCAGGCATTGTCTCTGGAATAGCTGTGTCTTGGCGGAGAGTGAATTCGATACGATAGTATTATTGTTGGGGATAAGAATATTATTAAAATTTGAAGAACAACGGCGCTATAGCAATTTTGCTTTGTATGAAAATCTAGGTGACAGTGGATTCTAATTTTCTTGTTCGGTCAATATTTGGCGTCAGCTGAGTTTCATATGGTATTAGACTTCAGCTGATGTACCAACTCAGGGACTAATTATGGGGTTGTGGGGCGAAGAGAAATATGGAGCTCGCTGGGGGATGAAATCAGATATAGAAAATTGGAATATCAACGTTGGCATCACTACTATCAGCTGATCAATGCCCGTTAATCGTATTCGCACTTCTGATGGTGTACTTTGTAGTATTCACACGTTTTTCGCACATTATACGTTAAAGTGTTTTGGTACTGTAGTTTTGTACCTAAGTACGATTTATCTTAGCTGCAAGGGTTAACACCATATTATACAGAGGGGTCCAAAAAAATGCATCCAATGGTTAACAGCCCATAACTTGCAAACTAATTGACGGAGTTGTCTCATTTTTGGTGAAAGTGTAGCTTTAAGTCCAACTTAAAGATATCACTGTAGGTGTTCGAAATGGTCACCATTAACATCTACACAAAAACGATGCCACCGAACTGCAGCACGAACTACTGACTGCAACGTGTTCACGCCGAAAATCCAAACGTCCATGTAGACAAAGCCGTGAATTTGTCAGGAGTAAATGTGTGATGTGGGTTGTCTTACCGGGGCTTGATTGGGCCATTTTTCTTTGACGGCACAGTTACCGGTGAGGTGTACCTTCAGAAGCTTCAAACATCCATTTTACCTGCCATCTAAGACTTGTATGGAGACGGAAGATTTTACTTTCAACAAGCTGGTGCCCCAGCCCACTACCACAATCGTGTATACAATCTCGACGAAAATCTACCAGGAAGATGGATAGGCCGTAGAGGTGCTGTAGAGTATCCACCACGTTCCCCAGACTTAACTCCTCTGGACTTTTACCTGTGGGGAACACTAAAGGACGTCGTTTATCGACAAAAGCCACGCACATTGGATGAACTTCGAGAATCCATCGTACATTCATGTGCAAATATCAAACTGAACACGTTGCAGTCAGTAGTTCGTGCTGCAGTTCAGCGGCATCGTTTGTGTGCGGATGTTAATGGTGACCATTTCGAACACCTACACTGATATCTTTAAGTTGAACTTTAAGCTACACTTTCACAAAAAATGAGTTGGCAATTTATGGACTTTAAAACAGTGGATACATTTTTTTGGACCCCTCATTATAATCACAAAAAAATCATTATTTTATCGTGCCGTGGCTTCCACCGAAATGACCTTCCATATTACGATCGTGCTGCCAACTGCTGCAGCAGTTAACATAACGCAGCTGAAATATACACGTAATATCTATTTCACACGCGAATACTTTAATGGTAGAAATAAAATACAAATTGCGAAATATTTTTTCGCCTTTCGTTTAGAAATCATACAATTTTTATGCGGCTATCCCTAATAGTTTTAACAAAATTTCCCGCGAAAGTAAACCATTTGCTATTATAAATATACATATATGATTTTTAAACATATGTAAAATATGCGAGGGAGTTTACAACCATGTGGATTTGGGAGGTTTGTAAATACTGTATGAATGAGCGAGTGAATGGAAATGGTAAATATGGTATGAATGAAAACATTTATTACAGTTACTTATTGCCCAATGAGGCAGATTGCAATTTTATCATAATAAAGTTGTTTTATCAAATATATGTAAAAGAAGTAAATAGTTTACTTTCAAAGAAGTAGAAGATTCAACCCTTGCCGTTGTTAGTAGGCTAGAAGTAATTAGTATTTAAGTAATTACTCTTGTTTGCCATAAAATAATTTTTACTATAAAGCTTTATTATAATAAAAATTCCTCTCGCTAGGAATATTTGTATTATAATGGTGTCACTATGACGAATTTAAACAAAAATGGGTCCCCTTAGTGAAAGGCACTCATCAACCCTAAATAATTTTTCCCACATGCTATTTTTTTGTGAGTTTGAGAGCTAAGGAAAAAAAAAAAAAAAAAAAAAATGGTTTACGTTTGATTAGACCTCTAATTCAATGAAAACATTTATTTGACAGCGATAGTATTGTTCATCATATATTGAAATAATGTTTAATACAATAGATAACGGAACGACAAAGCAAAGTAGGTGAAAAGATTTTTTAAGCATTAAGCAAAATTGATTTGTCTTTCCAGTACACCAAGAAACCTCTTAATAAAATTTTTGGAAACATTTTTTTGGGTCCTATTCATTTTGTTTGAAAACGGAAAAAAATGGTCATAACTCCAGGACGGCCACTTAATAACAACAAACTTTATAGTGATCTATATAATGCTACACGTAATAACATAAACTAAATATTAATTAGTAAATTACTGAAATATGGAGATATAAAACAAAAATTTTTTGTATTCATTTCTTCATTATGTTTCTTTCTATTAAATACACTGAACTTACGAACTGTTATACGTTAGGCTAATAGTGAGAAATAAGAAATTAGGGCTTTACCCCTGGTGGCAACAACGCTGTATTAGGACAAAATGAAGACAATTTATGTTCAATAAAAGACAATGACGACAAATTTTGCCTCCCACCTGCAAATCTAGTGGAAACCTTATTATTTTAGAATTGCAACAATAATTTGTTTATTTACATGTTTGTATGGAGGTGAAATTTTGTTAAGCATATTTTTTTTCAATATTTAACATATTATGTATATTTTTTTAAATATTTTTTTCTGGGCTCTTAGGGTGCACTGGCAGCATCTATCTGACATAAATGGAATATTTTTCAACCATCACCAAAAACTGTTTCATTGAAATCGGCGACTCCATGACCGTAGTTTCTGACAGCACAAAAATAAAATTGGTTCTTTTAATGAACCCATAATTTTTTTCCCCTTAGCTTTCAAATTTTTAAGATTATAGATAAGGGAAAAATAAAGGGAATTTATTTGGGGTGAGTGGATCCTTTTACTAGGAGTACCTGTTTGAAGGTGAAATGAGGGAATTAAGGAGTGTGGGAAGCCTCGGTAGAGGTGGAAACGCCAAAATAAAAATAGCTAAATTATTTACAAACAAAACAACATAAATTTCGGGATTGAAGTTTAGCAATAATTAACAAAATGCTTAACCTTTGAAGTATGACCAGTGCAATGACCAGTGAAGTATGCACCATCTTCCGATTACATGTTACCACTTACATTAACATCATTTTATTTCGTAATAAAACAAGCACTCAAAGGTTTATTGAAATTTGTATGTGTAGTTACACAATTGGGTAAAAAGTGTTAGTTGTAGCTTTTCCTGTTTCCCTGCCTGCAAATAAGTGGATATTTTAGTTTTACGTATCAATAGCACGCTATTTTAGAGGCACTTCGGCTTCCGGCTGCTATGATTATTGAGCTCATTTAGAAAAATTAAATAAGTAAATTTTATCAAAAAAAAAAAAGAAAGAAAAATGAATCATGATCTTAAGAGGTTTAATGTATTAAACATATATATGATTGAAATAGATTTCCTTCATTTTTTTTCATGTTATTTTTAGCACTATTAGTAAATAAAATGGAACTAACTACTGAATCAACAAGCCTTGAGCCTCGCAGGAGTACACAGTTAGTTCTTGTAGAAAATCTGTGAAAAAAAAAAGTTCCATAAATATGTATGGTTCGTCTGTTTGGCAAGTGTGCCTAAGGCCCCCAGGAGGTCCTGACCAGCGCTTCGTCACTTTTTTTATGATAGTGGAAAGGTATCGCCTCACTCAATGCAAGGAGCTGGATGCAACCTGCACAGCCTGAAGCCCTATGAAAACCACTCTCTTTGGTAATAATTAGTGAAACCCCTATTATATAGAAATATACTCTATAGAAACCAACAATACAGAACAAAACCGTCAGGTGCAATGTTTATAAATCTGACATTACTGAATCTGCGAAGTATCTGATATCCATAGCTTTCAGTATAGAATCTCGGTTGATTCTATCGTCACTTGTAGATTTTAGTCGGCTATAAAAATAGGTTAACTTTTATGAAAAACTAATATTATGAACTGTTCCTTCCAATTTATCTTCAGGATCCCGAGAGACTCGGCTCTACCGAGTCAGAATGGCTCCCCTTGACCAGACTTAATACTTCCTCCAGACCTCTACCAAGTCATTTTTCATGGAAGTTAACCCATTTTTATAACTGACTAAAATCTAGATGGGACGATATATATGCCATGTATAAAAGACCGAGAGGGTCTCTCCGACAGTTCTCAGCCCTTCTTATGGAGTGTGCTAAGAAAAACAACTGCTTGGTTGTCGGAGACCTAAATTCACGGCATCCCCTGTAGAATAATGCCACCATCAACTTTGGAAATTCCTTAAGACCACTACAATGAAGGGATCAGGTGTCCGTCTTCATGACGGCGAGACCCTCTACACAGCGGAAGAACATGTGAAAATACTGGTCGACCACTATACCAAACCTCAGCAGCTGGAGACAGGTCAGAACTACATGTTTGTCTCCCCGAAGCAGCTCAAATTGGGCAAGTTAAACATCAGTGTAAACGCCGGGAAGACTGACTGCGTAATCTCCTCACTCCAAAAGGGAAAAAAAGCCTTGCCAAAATCATTTAGTATAGGAGGGAAAGAAAATTCACTAGCTTTCTAAATGCGCCATGTGGGTATAGAAATGAATAGGCATCTCCATTTATCTACTCATTTTAGTAATAAAATAGAAAAATTACGACACAGGTCTTACCGGCTTAAGCACTTTCTAGCTTCACCCATCCTGTTGCTGCGTCTCAAACTGATGATCTATAAATGTGTCCTCCGGCCAGCTCTGCTGTACGGTGCCCCGCTATTTACCCACTTGACTGACAATACAGCCAAATGTCTCCAACATTTCCAGAATGGGATCATGCGAAAAGTGGTCCGACATACCTCTCTCAAGAGGTTAAAGAACGTTGACCTGCACTCGTTGGTTGGTGTGCCGTCGCTGGGTGAGTTCACCCGCCGGAGACACATCAAGTTGTTTGACTCGTTGCAGCACCTGACAAACCCAGTGTTTAACACTATGACCCCACCATCCCGCCCGGATCGATGACAACAGACTGTCCGGAAAAAAAATTAGGTTAAGAATTAGTATGTAAGTTATTTTTAAGTTTGATTAAAAAGGTGACCCCCATCACCTTTATTAGAGTATGTCTAGTTCAGTCACGTATAATGTGCATAATTATACTTGTTTATTGCACTCTAGCCATGTGTATTTTTGGAGATTATACCATTTTTAGACATGTATATATGTATATATATATATATACATAAGGTGGTTAGGTCTTCTTCTTATAACAATAAGTAATCTGTTTCTCTGTAAAACAAAAGTTTATTTTCTTTTAATTGATAATTAGTTTACAACTATTACAAATAAAATCTAAATTCATTCCTGTAAAACAAAATAAACAACAATTACAGTTTATTGTTATCACTGTTTGCACTTTACTTAATTGTTTCACACTGAAAACCTTCTGGTTATATGTCTCTAGCTCCACCTAGTGGCAGCCACCTGAAGCACGCGCGTGATATACAAAGCGCTGCTAATTTAATTGAAGAAAGCTTACTTTCTTTACATATATATACGTAAATTGGTCAAATCTTGGTATATATACTAATATAGGTCTTGGTAAATCTTACATGCTAAAAACTAGCCAGGAGGACTATTAACCTCTCGTAGGACTAGAATCTGCTGTATGGAACGCCGATTTTTTGGTTTGTCCACACCAGTAGCATATATAAGCTCCAGCAGTTCCAGAACAAGATTCTGCACTCAGCACTGTGGCACACCCATTTCCTAGAGATGAAGGTTCCCGACATCCATAAAAAGTTTGAGGTCCCCACAATAACAAAAACCATAAGAAGATGACACATCAAGTTCTTCGACACGGCGAGGCACTGCCAGAATCCTCTCATCCGTGACCTGCAACTCCCACCGCTACCAGCTAGATGGCAACTCAGTAGGTCTGGGAAGCAGCCACGGTGGTAGACATTACGCCCCTTGGCCAATCAACAATCAACCCTGACAGGCACACCACTGAACGCTACCCAACCCTGCCGAGTCAGAACTACATGCGTAGACAGACTCTAGGCTCAACCATCAGTGCACTCTCACCACTGTGACTTTTAACTTCAATCTGATTGTTATGTAGCCCAACCTCCTTCGAATGCATCAGCGCATCGCAGTAAGAGGAGAAAATTGTTAATTCTTTGTTCATTGATTTTGTTCATATTTTCACATATTGTATTCATTAAAGGGGCTAAGGGAAAAAACCCTCAAACCCCCCCCCCCCAAAAAAAAACTCTATTTGATATCCCTCAACAGGGTTGCGAGCACTGCTGGGCATCTAATTCATATTAACTTGTGGTATTTCAAAAGACAATATATATATATATATATATATATATATATGTTGGTTCAAATATCGTAAATATAGTGTGAGGGCAGTAAAAGAAATACCAATATCAATATACTTCTCTGGATAATTGTTCTCAATAGAATATTGAGAAATGAATCTATTTGAGTTGGCTTGAAGGTTATTAAATATTACTATGTTCTTGTTGGCTCCTCAAACTGTATTTTTTATATACAAAAGGGATTGTTTTATCTTATTTGATTATTTGAAAAAAAAAGGAACATCTGAAATGTGACTGTAAACAGTTCAAAATATAGTGTGAGGGCAGTAGAAGAAATATGCATTAAGATTGTGTTGCAATATTTAAGGCTTAATCAAAGGGTTAAGAATTTGTCATTATAAACTTATTTGAGGCATATTTTGAGGATATAACTAGGGAAAGTAAATGAAAAGAAGCAAATAACGTGAAAAATGCCAGTCTCCTATCTTATCAACCTGAATCTGTCAGCATTTTGAACTTTCTACAGTCACATTTCAGATGTTCCTTTTTTTTTCAAATAATCAAATAAGATAAAACAATCCCTTTTGTATATAAAAAATACAGTTTGAGGAGCCAACAAGAACATAGTGATATTTAATAACCTTCAAGCCAACTCAAATAGATTCATTTCTTCGTTTATTGATAAATATTATCCAGAGAAGTATATTGATATTGGTACTTGCAAACCCAAGACCTCCCAAATGTCTAGTCGTAGACATATATAGTAGACTTATATAGTATATAGAAGGTGCAAAATATATCTGTATGTATATATATATATTGAAACCTAACTCATTTTTTACCATTTCTCTTTCTACTTTATTTGATCAATTTACCTTAACTAATTTGGCAGGTCCGTCATGAGATCTTTAATTCAAATTGTTTTATGTCTTTGACATAGGAATTTATCCCGATTGAATCGCCCGATCTCAAGGCTAATGTTCTAGTTATTAATAAATTGAGAAACTAGGAATTGTGAAATATATTCAAATAAAATGGTTATAACAAATAATTATAATTATATAGAGTGCTGACAAAAAGTATATAAAAAAAATATTCAATTCCCTTTAAAATAGGACGGTTACTACTAATTACAAAAAGCATGAAATTTGAGCTCAATTTCTTTTAATGGATCCATAATAAAAACAATATTAATATCACCCAATCGATGATCTTCCTGTAATCCAATCAACGTTACTTTCGCTGTTGGTTCTTCTCCTCTCTTCCTGTATGGTACCACCAATTCGGGAGCTTGCTAAGTCCGCTTTTCTCGGCGGTAGTGCTAAGACTGGTTTCCCGCTCGCCCCCACTCCTAGGAGAATAAGAAAAAAATGGCCCTTACCATATGTGAGGGTCATGATCTTCATTCTCAAATATCATGAATGTTACAATTGCCTTCCCTTATATGTGGGTTTTTTTTATGTGGATCCACAAATATTTTGTTGCTGCGTTCGATTTGTTGAATTGGTTGTTTATAACGGATGTTGAAATTTTACAAAGTTTATAATAATAATTGTTCAAATTTTGCAAGTTTTTAAATTGCTTGAAGAACGTACAAGTTGTTTGTAAAATTTTTTTAGTATATATAACAATATATATATATATATATATATATATATATATATATATATATATATTCCCTTATTTCGATGAGTATTCTATGCCTAAGATCATGGCGTCAGAAGTAGATTCTTGATTCCAAAAACTCCTTTCCACAGAGAAAGGAACTCAACCGAGTTTTCCAGCCCGACAGAGCACAACAGACCAGCGCCAATATCTTGAGAAAGTTTCCCTGCCTTTTCCTGTTTGTGCAAGATTTTGGACCCAAGCGTGTCAATGTATTTTTCTTAAAAGTATACATTCCGTTTATAAATTATTTACTCAATATCGCCTACCTAGAATACGACGAAGGGAATGATAAAATATATTGATTTTAAGAAATAATATAAATATAATTATCCTTAATTATTTCAATCCTATCAATATTATGTTGTTTTTTTTTGTAAAGTATGAGTTATGAGAATTTTTGCTGAGCTTTCTTTTTATCTATTGATAATTATCATTGGTATAATGTCTTTGGCTTTATAGCTATCAACTAAAGAAAAAGACATTGACAGGGTTTGAACCTGGGGTTTAGGTTATAAGAATATCAAAAAAGATACCACTATTTGGATTTGAGTTATGATTTTGGAAATGGGTCTTTTTTAGTATGACATCGTTTTGAAGCACTATCTTATCTCATCCCGTTCTCAAAATATTGCCAACAAAAAATCTCTCAATTTTGAATTTTGATTAAAATAAACAACCCGTTTTCAGAAAAAGTACGAATATTATTATTATATATCATTGTGGTGGATATGTAAATTTTTTTTTGGCTTTGGATTCTGGTAGAATATAGTTATCCTTTGAAATAATTGTGGAATATTCTTCGAAGAAATCAGATATTATAAACGCTTCTAAGCCAGCATATTTACCCGTGGGCGCCAACGGGGTCGATGGGTGTATCGCGTGTGGACTTCATTTTCAGTTACACGTCACATTGCGGACTCTCTCCGGATGCCCCGTGCTTTAGTTTACGTTCATCTACGCTCTTCTCAAATGATCATTTATACTATTAGACCAAACAAACTGAGTGCCCGCACTAACCGACCGTAGGAAACTTATAAGATAATCAGGTAGATCTACCAAGAGAGGCGATGACTACGATGAAGAGGGCATCGTTGTCTTGGACTACCGGTGGGTTAGATTCCTTTTATAAGATATTTTATCGATAACGGAAATTTTCGGTGGTTTTAGTTAAACTGCGTTCGGACTCGGGACCTAATTTCTTAGTCGACCCTTTGTTTCAGAAAGAGATTCACTTTACCTTGGAATTGTTTTAATGAAAACAATAAAATATATAAGTAAAAACTATAAAATAATATAAGATTGAATGCAATGCTTGTATGTACACAAAATGCTTTATTTAAGCACTCAAGTGTTTATGTTAATGTGTTGTTATCCTAAGTTTTCATATGACTATGGTTGTTTTCCAGACCGGAGTTTCGTGGTGGCGAACGCCCAGGTTTGCTCCTACCACGTGATCTACTGTTCGGACGGCTTCTGTAAGCTGACCGGTTTCAGCCGAGCGGAAGTGATGCAGCGGCCGGCCGTCTGCGACTTCCTACACGGGCCCCTAACATCGCAGCAGGCCGTCAACGTCGTCCGGGAGGCCCTCGCCGCTGGAGTAGAGAAGCACTTCGAGATTCTCTACTATAAGAAAGATGGCAAGTCTTACTCTTCCTTTACTTGCAGGAATGTATATCAAAACCAGAATTGATAAACCGTATTTTTTTAATTCAAAGCTTTATTGTGATAAAATTACAATCTGCCTTATTGGACAATAAGTAATTGCGATCAATGTTCTCATTCATAGTATATTTACAATTTTTATTCACTCGCTCATTCATACAGTACTTACAAACAGCCAGGAAACCTCCCAAATCCACACTTCTCTCACAAGAAGAGGCGGACAGTCTTGGTAAGTGGGGCACGTTCCTCCGCCAGCCGCGTCACTAGATACGAGCCAGTGGAGGCTGATCAAGAGTGCAGGAACCACAGACGCTGAGGACATGATTGGATAAACTAGCCATTGTCACGTCTCCTACTGTTTGTTACGTATGTATAGCTGGTCACGAGGCCATTGCAGCTTTAGTATCCTAGAAGGATTATAGGGATGAGTGGCGCAGTGTATTACTGTGCTACGGGATTAGGGTGGCTATTAGATGGATAGGTTACAATGGAATTTCATGAACTTGGAAGGGACGAGAATGTAAGGTATATTAAGATCGCTATAAGGGTTTTGTTGCTGACGTAATAAAGGGCATTGACTATTGTTCTCAGGACTTTTGATTGAAATGATTGTTGGATACGCTTGATGTTCGAATTTTTTTCCGTCCCCGATAGCTATATTCCGTATGTCAAGATTTGCTAAAGTATAGCTTTTTAGTTTGGTAATTTATTTTCTATTGAGAGATGGTATGTCCATCGAAGTAGTCTGTACAGTTGTCCAAAGCGTCTGTTCAGTTCTTGTATTTTTAGCTTGGTGTGTTTCCATGGCAGTTTATTTGAGATGGAAGCCTAAATGCTGTACTGTCTCGGATATAGGAAGAGAAACGGAATTACAAAAAACTAGTGTTTAGGACTTGTGGCAGAGGGTAAAGGTAATGTGGAAACATTTTGCATCATTAACTTTGATCCACCATTGGTTGCACCAATACTTGATCTCATCACTTTTGAAGGTTCTGGGATGCTGTATTGGGGTCTTGGTTAGATAACTGAACTGCAGTGTCATCTCCAAATGTTGCCAAGATGGTATTGGGGGTAGAGGGGACATCAGCGGTGTACCAGTTATAAAGAATGGGGCCCAGGACACTGTCCTGTGGAACTCCTGCCTTGGAATAGTAAAGCAGCGTAGCGGACTTGGAAGAAGTGGGTTAAAGGTGGGACTGTAGGATTAGGAAAAGGGAAATATGTTTTAAGCTTGTAAAGGAAACGTGTGTTCCGAACCCGGTCAAGAACTTGAGCTATGTCCAGAAAGGCAGCAGTGCAATACTGTTTGGTTTCAAGGGCTGAGGATATGTGATCAACAATTCGAAGGTGTTGTTGAGCAAAGGAATGTCATAAACGGAAACCAAACTGGTGAGTACGAAAAGTTTTTGGGATTCAAAATTGGATATAGATGTTTTAATGGGAGTTTTTTAAATATTTTTGAGAGGATAGAGAGTAGGATAATTGGACGGTAAGATGAAGCGTGATTTGGTGGTTTACCAGCTTTAGCGAATGGGACAATAATGGAATGTTCCCAGAGGAGAGGAAAGTGTGTCGTTCGGATAATGCAATTATAAATTTAGGTTAGGAAGATTATGGCTTTAGGAGGAAGTTGCTGGAGAATTTGAGGAATAAGGAGATTCATATCCGGGAGATTTCCGGTAAGGTAAGTTTTTTCAGAGGGTATTTGACCTCAGAGTGGTTAACGGTGTTTGGGTGGAAATGAGCGTGTGATAGGTGAAGTAAGGAAATCTTCAACACTTGTGCCATGAGTATGACTTTGATGAGTAAGGTGGGTTGTGAAAGTATGCGTAAGATGCAGAGCAAATTCCTCCGACCTATCCCCATCCGAAGCCGCCCAGGACCCATCATCACGACGGAGTGGATGTGAAACAAGTTGATACTTTAGAATATTTTTGGTTACATTCCACAGGGAGTTATCCCTGGCAGACAAAGAAGAGAGGTGGCAATTAAAATAATCTGAAAGGAAGAATGCAAATTGCCACTACACCAATCTGCAGGAATGCTCGTACGAGCGACGATCAGCAGGATGTCGGGATCTTTGCCACACTGTTCTGGGGCGGTGTTTGGATTGGATTAGGTCTTTGAGATGCTGATACAAATCAATTTAAATGTAGAAAAAGAAATGTAAAAAATAACAATGCGAGAGGAACCACTTCAGTCAGGGTACCTCACATCGGGAAATGGTTGGAAGGAGGGAGGTTGGAGGGTGTAGGATGGAACGAGTGAAAAAAGTTAATATATGGGTAGTTAAAGTGATCGTTGCCTGTTGGCAGTTTATATTTTATTTTGTTGATGTAATTATAATTTTTAGTGACCGAGATGAGTAGAAATCGAAGGGAAGATTTGTTACTTTTAATTGTTTTTTCCTCCTCCAATGGTGTCATTTGTCTTATCATATTTTTTAATCATCACAATGGATGCTTTTGGTCCAAATAACTACCAAAGAACCGATACCGGAACTACTCTACAACCCTTACCTGCTCTATGTAATTATATTCACTAAACGTTGGTTCAGATTAATAATGAACATTAATTTAGGAAATACTGTAACCGGTCCCGCACTGTAAGTGCTTAGGCGTATTTTTCCTTATAAAGGGTTAATTTCTTACATAAATTTTATTGGAGCAGAAGGTTAGGCTACGGCCTCATCGCTGTTGTCATTACTTTGTGAAACATCTAAGCTGCATTTAAAATATAATTTATAAAATCTTTTATTTTGCAAAATATTATCTTTTGTCGTTGATAAAAACTAAAATAGTTCCAAATGTGACTCACTTTCTATGCTATTGGAATTACGTTTTACAACCAATTCGTTAAAAAATGTTTTTTTTGCTTCCTCAAAAACGCCTCAGTACTCTTAAGTTATTCTCTCGGACTACTCTAAAAAGTGCCCTTTTATTTGTAATTCGAATGTATATAGGTTTATTTTATTACATATTTTCAGTTTTAACGATTTATAAGGAAAGCTCTTTAAAAAAGACATTGTTTAATTAAAAGAGATCAATTGCCTGAACTGGAATTCAGTTCTCAAGAGATAAATCTGTAATTGATGAAAATCCTTTCTATAGTTAGTTCTTTTGAAAGGCTTTGAAGTGCTAGGTGAATATCCAGCTACGCGGTGACAACCTTTAAACTAAACTGCTCAATATTTGCCGATAGAGGAGGGCGGGAGGCTCTCCGTAATCGGATATCCATTAAAGCAGCCTCGAGCACGGCCTGACTGACGAGATAGTCGGCTAAAGGTCAGGACGGTGGAGGGGCCATTTTCGGCTGTTGACACTTGGGCCTCGCATCCAACGGTTTATCTTAGGCCTCTCTAACAGTCATATAGTTAGCCTTTGTAGCCGACTCATATATTACTAAGATAATTTGCTATTCATTGGAATAAGCAGCTTTAATAACTTGTGAATTATGTGTTCCAGCCAACATGTTTGTATTTTACAACTCTATGCTGACGTCTTAAGGCTAACACCAGCGGGTTACATAAAGCATACATTACGAGGGCGTGCCCAGAAGAAACCGAACTATTTTTGTACAAAGTGTTTTATTTATGTTACTTTTAATTTTTTTTTCCTCCATTGGTACCATTTGTCTTTAAAATATTTTTTCTCCATCACAATGGATGTTTTAGTCCTAATTAAGCTCCAAAGAAAAAATATACTTGCAGGGTTGGGACTCGTGACCTTCCCTCAAACTACTGTACTACGCTTACACGAGGGTTAGGGGTAGGATGGGATTTGTGAGGTGGGACGAGTGAAAGAGCGTAATGTGTGGGTAATTAAAATGATCGTTGCCTGTTGGCAGTTTATTTTTTAATTTGTTGATGTAATTACGATTTTTAGTGACCGACATGGTTAGAAATTAAAATAAAGATTTGTTACTTTTAAGTTTTTTTTCCTCCTCCAATGGTGTCATTTGTCTTATCATATTTTTTAGTTACCACAATGGATGTTTTTGGTCCTAATTAACTACCGAAAATCACGAGACCGGAACTGTACAACCCTTACACGAATGACGACCTTCTCTATGTAATTATATTCACTAAACGTAGGTTCTATTATTCTATATTGCTCAACCAAATTTTGTTATTAAATTCCAGATTGGCTCAAACTAGGACATAGGAACTATTTTTGTACAAAGTGATTTATTTAATTGTTTTACAAAAAACCTTTAATCCCCTTCAAAGTAAAAAAAGTTGGAATCAATGCACTTATCCAATATTTTATTCCACTGTTCAATTCATTTTTTAAATTCCACTTTTGTGATGCCAGTCAGTACTTCCGTCGTTTTCGTCTTTACTTCTATGACGTCTGCAAAACGCTTTTTTTTATGCCCATTTTCATTTGAGGGAAAGGACAGAAGTCGCAGGGGGCTAGGGATCTAGCGATCGGGTGAATAGGGAGGATGTGGGAGTTCATACTATTTTCGGCGCTCAGAGAGGGCTGTTTGAGTGGAGGCGTTGCAGCCACACTTCTCATCCCCAAAGCTTCACTTAAAATTCGCTGTGCTGAACTCCAAGTCACTCCAGATTTCTCCACAACTTCTTCGATGGTCCATCGTCGATCTTTCAGGACGATTTCGGTTCGGGCCGTCGAAGGATGTCAAGAGCGAGGTTGATCATTAATTGATATTTTCCTCGCTTTTAAAACGGGAAAACCAAGCTACAAATTAAGTTTTCCGCTTAGCATCATTCTTGTAGGCCGCTTTTAATATTTTAAGAGTTTCTCTGCTGAATTTCCCGAACAGGAAGCAAACGTTCACAATGGCCCGATGTTCCCGGGGATCAGCTATCGCCAATACGACGAGCAAGGATAAGAACTTCCTCAAATAAATTAACGCAAGCAGAACGGAACCTTTTCCAGTGACTAGTGATATGTTGCTTTACGGGATCCTACTGGCGATACCTGGTGCTACAAAAACTCCTGAACATCGCCAGTTCGGTTTCTTTTGGGTGCGCCATCGTATGGTAAAATATTCCTAAAAATAGTAAATATTTCAATATACAGTTAAAATAAAATAAAATAAATTCATCAATATCATATAATAAACCAATACCAAATATAGCTACTGCCTAATTAAATTATTTAAAGTCTTTATTTAAACCAACAGTAATAAATAAAATAAAAACAATATCTAATTGCAATGAGAAGTCCCTCCTAACTTCCATGATACGAGGAAGACTAAAATACAAT
This sequence comes from Acanthosoma haemorrhoidale, assembly GCA_930367205.1. NCBI lineage: Eukaryota > Metazoa > Arthropoda > Insecta > Hemiptera > Acanthosomatidae > Acanthosoma > Acanthosoma haemorrhoidale. The sequence continues at coordinate 95,040,538 of OV884015.1, read as the reverse complement.
AAAACCTACTATAATAATACCTTTGTTTATTACTTTTTATTTCTTATAGTACGTATATCACGAGTACATCAAGCTAATAATAGTAACAGTCATTATAACATAAATAATTTAATAACAGCTATGATGAATTGTAAATATGATATGAATGAGAGCATTTATCTTTTATTACTTATCGCCTAATAAGGCAGATTGTAATTTTAGCACATTAAAGAAGTTATAAGAAAAAAAAAATAACATCTAAAGGGATATAAATTCTTCGGTTATAAATATAATTTTCATATTGTATGGAACTAAGCTGTTTTCCTCTACATAACCTCACGATAAATCGTGTGCTGTTTTTATGACATGAAGAAACATTTATTTTTAAGGGCGTTAAAATGGAAAAAAGGTTAACTTTGATCAATAGCATGACAATCGCTTGGATTTGGAAATGATATGAAAGGCTAGGCCAAAGAGTTTTGAATCCCAGATTTGACTTTTTACTTTCGGCTATTCCTTTCTCCTTCTCTTTAATAACGATTCATTTTCATAATTCCCATTGCATTCTGTGTAAATATCACTATTTTATCTAAACCTATTGTGATTTATACTCACACTTAGGTAATCTAAGGAAGGTAAGTACTAGGTTATAATAAACCAAAAACCTCTTTTCCACATTGGTACATATTACCGTGTTGTCTTTCTATATAAAATATTTATTCTAAACCAACTTGTAAAATTATCGCAATAAATTAAAAATGTTGTATTAAATAGTCAAGCTTTGTTGCGGATTGCCTAAAATAAAGAAATATAAACGGCTACCTATGACTATGAGAGATTAATAAGTTGCCACGGTAATTTTTTTTTCTGTAATATTATAAGAATGCTTATAAAAAAAAATTATGACGGTATATGGGTGGTTGTGAACCATAGACGGTGAGGAATGCTGAGGTAAAATCAGGTTAAGTCTAGGTTGATACCTCTTAACCTTAATTGCGCTTTTCTGTTTCGGATTCACTACTTTCTTATTCAAGTAGCTACTCATTCAGACTCCTTGGGCTGAGCCAACCCCAACTAGATCCCCAAAGAAAAATTTCTTAATTGGAGGCGTTGATCGAACCTGGTTTTCACTAGTTAGATGCCACTAGTTAGATGCCACCAGCATCCTATGAAGGATTGCATATCAATTTATTGTACAAAAACATATAGAGTTTCTTAATACATACATATATATGTTATTAAATTATCACATAACACAATGAAATTAGAGAAAATCCAACCGGAAAGGGAATATTATTCAAAACAGTTATAGCTAATGCATACATAGTATGATAGTATAATGCGTACGTATATCTTGAATTTCACAAATAGATTCAATAATTAATTAGTTATATGACAGCCCATCTACAAAGGTCATTGATGTCCATAATACAATTAAGTGATAAAAAGACAATAATTATTTACAGGTCTACAAATAATAATTTAGTAACAGTACAGAAGGGGGCGGGTTGAGGTACAAAATAGTACAAACTAAAAAATGAATGGATTGCGGAAAGCATTAAAGGTATAAAATAACTAAATGTTTCGTAATCAGTGTACTTGTATGTCTTAACTCTCATAATAATATTACTGCTAATAATAGTATGCCAATAGATACATTTCTATAGTCCGAATCAAAAAAATGTTGAATAAAAATTATAATTTCTCCCGATAAAATGGTTTAAGATCGAATGTAACAGTAGAAAATTATTATTAGTATCTGCTTATTACCATCGATGCGAAGAAGCAGCAGTGGACATTAAAACTATTAATAACTCATATCGCTTGTGAGATATACTCATCACGTTCAATGACAAACAACAATAATCGTAGTAAATGTTTATTTGATTTTCAGAACTAGATATTAATCAATTCTCTGTATACATTGCTTATATATGTATATGTATTAATTATTAAGGATACGAAAATAGAAAGACGAACTAACGAAATAAAAAAATAATGCACATTGGAATAAGCCTGGTCTAATAATATTGCTGATTTTTATGGTCCAGTCGACCGAGAAACACATATGTTATTTCCGGGCCAACACCGTGTATTTCCCGAACCCTAGAAGAGAGAGGACCAATTTCAAAGATCTTGGTGTATATCCCCAATGATTTCGTTGACAATGATACGGGCGTACACAAAACGGCTGCCGAACAATGCTCCAAGTCACGGAGGACACAAGCCTACGCGGGTAACATCAAGGTTGTACAAAAAATTATCGCCATTTTAAACCTTTTTTTTTAAATCTGAATACTGGTCTCTCGTCTGTCCAATATTGTCTCATATTGTTCAATCCAATATTGTTTCAAGCTCTTTTTTTCTGCCCTCAAGCCACACAAAAAAAAAATAATGAATTCACTCTTAAAATACCTCCTAACAATTTTCCTATAGAATGCAAACGGAATATATAACAAGCGGAAATACTAAACCAAATTTTCGAGTTAATAATATTCTTACAAAGCAATATCGTCAGTTAAATAATCTTTGTAGAGGAGAGTCTTTTAAAAGAAAAGAAATAAAAGCTTTATTATGAAGTGCAATAAAAACACTGGTATATACAAATGTTAAGAGTTAAGCTACTACATAGTGGGTGGAATGTCTAGGCACAAGTGGGGTCTGGGTCTAAAGCTGAGACATATATGTATAAGAAAATGATAAGATTCTGGGAAGTATGGAGTAGGAAAGAAAGGAGGGTTGCTTACTTAAAAATAACATGAATCATCAGTGACTTCCATGAAGTCACGAGGCTGGTATACAGTTCTGCTCAAGCCCCTTCTAATGGTTCTTAGTAAGATTATAAATATTATATATAAAGCAAGCATTATAAAACGTTGTTTTTATAGCTGTAACACTGAACGAGACAGCCCAGGCTGGTGCAGTGTTGCTTGTCCGTAGATCTTTGTCACATATTAAAATTCCAATGTAAAAAGTACTAGTATTGAAGGAGAATCGATACTTTAAGAGTACCCATTAGTTTCTATTTCAATATATATATATATAGTAGTAGTAGTTGTCAGAACCTCAATGACCCTAGTGGTTGAATTGTTTTTAAACCCAATAGATGTATATAAATAAAATAAAATTAAGTATGGTTGATAAAAAAGATCGAAACTCTTTTCATAATTCATATCCATTTTCTACACAGTTGGTGTAAACATATATTTAAAAAAAATAAATATATAATTCAGTTTATAATTGATGGTTGTAAAAAACATTTAATTGAAAAAATATCTGACTCTAATCAAGTAATATAGTTAAAAGTTTGTTGTCGGTGCTGGGCCGATCCAAACGGAAAGGTTAGAACTCGTCTCTCATTTTGGAGGGAAGCTTTAACTTCGGCATATAGGGACATTTTGTGTCCCTGCTTTAGCTGGGAAAGCTGATCTGCAAATACTCCGCCATCACTCGTCCACATAACTTTGAGTACGAAAGGGTGTTAAACCTAAACAAACAACTTCCGGTGTACTTTCTTTCTGGAGCGATGCGCTAGAGAGAAGACAACTGGTGGAAAGTGTAAACATCATTACTTCAACCCCAGCTCGGAGAGTTCATTAAAACATTTTTCTCAATATTTAGAAAATCCCTGTTCAGGAAACGTATTACTTTCATGCTTTTTGTTAACTTGCCAGGATAAATGGTAACCGATTCTGAAGTTAGTGAGGACAAGAGCAAACAATGCCCTATCGTAGATAGAAAGAACTTTCATATAGGACCTGCCGAAAGCTTGAGAGATTTTATTAAGGAATGGACTGTAATCACGAGTGGACATGTTGTCAACTCTAACATCCAATTTATAGACATAATTACCCGCTAAAGTAATAAATGGTTTACAGAACTTCCCATCATGCTCTAATTTGGTGCTTTGTCCAATGACTAATAAATACTAATAAAACCTATACTACCGACGTTCGTAATGTAGCTTAATAATTTTGAATGATAGTCCGAACAATGACACATTAACAATTTCTCTTCTGACAATCATCGTTGAAGACTTGAACTAACGAAAGTGATAGCTTCATTCGATTGCTTAATGTATTTGTTCTCTAAGGAATAGAATTCCGAATTTGTCAATTCCACTTTGGTGAAGCAACCAATCCTTAAACTCTTTTAATTTTGGACTCACTTCATCTCGTTTTTATTAAAGATTTTAAAACAGCTGTTTATATTTATAATAATAATAATAGCTTTCATCATTCCATAATAATATTTACTCGCCAAAATAACGTTTTCGACACCTCTAAGCTGTCATCTTCAGTTTGCTAAATTGAAAAGTCTTGACAAAAATCTTGACTACACATATTGAGAAAAAAAAAATTCACATCTCACATACTGAGTTCAAAGAACCAATAATGGTCTTTTTTTTTTTTCCTCAAAATGTTTGTGATAAAGTGGAAGATTGTAATTGGCTTACACTTCCTTTACTTGTAGAAATCTACATCAAAACCAGAATTGATCCACCGTACTTTATTTTTTTGAATCAATTCCTTGTCATCAAACAGCTTTATTATGATAAAATTACAATATGCCTTATTGGGCAATATGTAATCTTGATAAATGTTCTCATTAATACCATATCTACAATTTTTATTCACTCGCTCATTCATACAGTATTTACAAACAGCCCAGAGACCTCCCAAATCCACATAGTTGTCACCTCCCTCGCATGCGAAAGAGGAAGCGGAGTCTTCGGTAGTCCCCCACGCTTCTCCATCAGCCGCGTCACCAGATACGAGCCAGTGGAGGCTGGCGAAAAGCGCATGGATCTCAGGACATGATTGGAGAACTGGCCATTGCCAGGACTCCCACTGTCTCGCATTTATAGCAGGTCACGAGGCCACTGCCGTTTTAGTCTCCGAGGAGGATTATAGGGATGAGTGGTGCAGTGCAATGACTGTGCTAGGAGATTAGGGTGGTTGGATAGGTTACTATGGAATTTCATGACCTTCCAACGGATGAGTTCAAGAATGTAAGGTATATTAAGATCGTTATAAAGGTTTTTGTTGCTGACGTAATAAGGGGCATTTACTAATGTTCTCAGGACTTATGATTGAAAGGATGGGCTTGATTTGTGAATACATATTTTGCTGTCCTCCATATCTCTATGTTAAATGGTCTAGTGCTTGTAGAGGTGGCTGGGTGTGTAGCCGACTATATTCGGATCGCTTATGAAATTCATATTTTTATTTGCAATTTTAGTATTCTGCAATAACATGTATTTGCGATTCTGGATATCGATACTTGCCTATAAATAAAAAACATAACAGCCTCTCATATTTTATTATGGCTTTGTTTTTGTATATCTTATTAGTATTTATGAATACCGATTTTAATATGATGTAACTGATATGGACCGGAGTGGGCCGACCATAAAAACTAAACGATGGCTACACTTGCGGACGTCGTAAAAATAAATCCTACATCAGCTAACATTCAACAGGAGGGGAAGATACATTTATTCCAGAAATTTAGTAAGGGTTAGACATTTTTATGCTTTTGTGTATGTACTCAATTTTATTTCGTAAATTATATCAACTGTTGATGCAATAAACATATAAATCTGTTCAGCATGGTGTTCAAACACATAATTTTTGATGATCGTGAGGGAGCTTCATGAACCACCATATGTTAGTGACAATATTCCAGCAATTTTTTCAATTTTTAAACTTATTTCAACACAGTATTTTACTGCTTAAATAATATTATACCACACAATTGACGGGTTCAGTCATGGATATGAGATTATTTTCCATGTCTGGGATGAATAAGTAACAGATAGTTTACAATTTTGAAAATCCATCAAAACTCGAAAAACTATTGGAACATTTTAATTATTTTATTTTTCCGCCTTTTTTTAGCGTTTAAATTCTCATTTTTCTAGGAGTCTTTTTTTTTTTTTATTGCCAATTTAAATAAAATCGGAAAATATACCAAAAATAGTTGCAATCGTTATTTACTCAACTCAAAACTCTGAATTGTTAATTGAACAAAACGTAACACTCCCTGATGATAAAATTTAGTGGGCTGTCACAAACTGTCATTGATCCGTTTATCTATTAATTGTGATTATCACAAATTGTTATTATTCATATCTCTTGGGGTGCCGATAAACATCACGCAACAACTTCACATGTAATATGTGGTTGTTTATTATCAAAATCAGTGATCTCCATATTTGATAATTGAGTTCTATGAAATAGCAATGTTTCGATCGGTATTTGAACGAATTCAATAATTTCACCAAAAATCGATTATACAATTTAAATCATGTTAGCGTTCACTGACATAAACCTCCTTTATATAATTTTGAAAAGTGGGTATTGTATATATTTGGTCTCTCGTACGTTGTATACCAATCTGCTAATATTTCGCTTGTTAAGAAATAAACCTAGATTGAATTTATTGTCATGTTACATTTTTAGGGGAAGAATTCAGAAAAAAAAATGAATTTGAATGACCATTGAATTAGAAATACATGTTGTATTTGGCTGTTCTTGACGTATCTACAACGAAGTAGGCTGCACATATTCAGTGGTAAGCGAAAATGTATCCAACGCAGAAACTCAAACGGATAAACAATTACAAGCATTATTTATCGTCTGGAAGCTCCGCGACCTCACCCATTAATCACTAATCTTCAAGGCGCCTCTATGTAAACATTTTCTTTTTTCCGAAAAAAAACACACGGTATTTACGGTCGTGACGGCAGGAGATATCTTATTATGTATACCTTGCACTTACAAATGAATTTTTGAAGTAAATAAATTCGATTTAGAAGTAAAGATAATCAAAAGTATAAAGTTATGTGGTAGATGAAAATTAATAATCTGCTTCTCCTTATTGAATAGAAAATTGTTTTGGAATGATGGTTCATCTTTAATAAATGAGGAAAAGTTATATGTACCTGTTTCCTTGAGCTTTCCTTACATCATACATTAAACTAAATCGCTCTACTTTAAGTGGAATATCCCAAAGTACATATGTTTTTAAGAACTAACAAAACCAAAAGTAGGTCGGGTAACGTCGTGTTTTTGAATATTGAAACTCTTGATTGAAAAGGCATGAAGCACATAACATAAACAAACAGCTGGAACAGCCCCTAGCACTGTCTGAACTGAATTGCCGTCACTGTCGATCAAATACTCAATTTCTGAGATATCACAGAACTCGATAACTCAAATAATTTTCCTTCTATTTACTTCATGGTTTGACTGTACATATGCAGAATATAATGAAGGAAAAATAACATCGTAGAATTAGTATGTTTAGTGAATCTATGTATTTAAAATGTTTTAAAACCCTCTTCACACACAAGTGTTATTCCTAACACCTCTGTATACCGAACTAACTAGCACACTAAAACAAGACAGTTTGTAAGATCTTCAATAAATAATGAAATGGTAAAGCTAACGTTCTATCTTTGAACACGGATGCAGCAATAAAATAGTTTGTATATCTTAAATCAAAAATAGAACTCTCTATTTGGCCAACGGTTCTCGTCTTGTGTGGTAGCTCCATCCATTTCTCAAAGCTCAGTTAATGCTTATCAAAACATATGTTCTAGCAGTTTAATTTCTTTAACCTAATGATGAATTTTATTTTCCGAGCTAGACATGTATGGAGATAGATTAGCCACAATTAAACGTATTAACTACAGTTTTACATATTCTTCTTTTTACGTTTATAATTTGAAAAAAAAAAAGGTCAGCGAATTTAACTTTGCTTTCAATAAATCATAGGTTAATTTTTAGAGCAAAAATCGAGAGCTAGTCAATGGCGTGCATTTTTATGGTTTAGTTAAATAATAGTAAAATAAACTAAGGTATTTTATGTTATTTGATTTTTGGATATAAATTACCTTTTTAGCACTTAATTTCTTTTTTCATTGCCATATTTAATATTTCCTTACTCATTAAAAAATGATCAGAACATTAAAGTTTAATTAGCTTCTGAGCTGTAATTTGGGTCAATGCTAGAAGTTAGTGGATATTAGCCTTCCATTCTTGACCATTATTTTAAATTATTATATTTTTTGTGATATTAACCGCACATAAAAACTCAATATATAATGAAACATTGAACTAATCATCCCGTTTAGGGGGGGTTTTGATCTACCGCAATAATACTGTTTTTTGTGACGCTATCGAAGAACATACGCACATACACACCTATAATCCTCCCCCAAATAATTCCTCTACCATCGGTGTTAAAAAATTTAATGGGATATTCATAATTACCTATTTGTATTAATAGATGCTGTGTGCCAACTAGTTTAAGGAGTAGTTTCGCAATAAGAGAATAAATGCTACAACAATAAAAAAAAAAGCTAGACAACGCAAAATTGATTCGCTTACCTTAACATTGAGGAAGTGTTAGGTCCTACCTGTGGTAATCATTGAATATAAGGTGGTTTGAATATTAAAGGAGGAATATTCTGATGTATGAAAACCACTATAAAAATAAACACATAAGTCTAACTTGTACTAAGAGAACATATATGTTGCTTAGGCGACTGACTGGTTAGTTCTGAGCTCAGAAATGACATAGACAACCAAGGGTAGCAACTGGTCTAGTGCAAAAAAGGTATCACTAAGAGAACTGAGGTGCTTGCACCGGCAATAAACTTCCCGTTAAGCTTATTTTAACGGAAAACTCACTCTCCCTCTCTAATCTAAACAAATCTGACACAATATTATCGCCCTTCCAGACCTTTGGTCCTGAATCATTGAATGTCGCGGCTTGAAGCTCCAGCTTGGCCTAACTCGCCTTCAAGATTATATAAGAGCTATTTGGTGCATGCAGTAATACTATACACCCTCAACCCATTGTCAACAAACTACAGATAACTATAGACGATGGGCTGATCGCCGGCCAAGCACTGGATGGTGCCAACACCCGTAGACAATTTATCATCGAGATGTAGGTGCGATAGTCTGTTCACATTTCAACTAACAGAAGACAATGTGTTTCACTGCGAGCATTTCTTTTTAGAGACCTCTTAGTGACTCAAGGGTTAGAGCCAAGAAGCAGCGACCTCGATATTCTATGTTTCAGAAATTTTATCAAACATGATGGCAATATTTGTTCACCAGTTGATCCATTTATCAGTGTAATGGCCATCTTCTATTAACAACACTTTCTTTTTTCAATTTTCCCTAATTAATATTTTTTACTTTGATCTAAATCGTATTTTTCATATGTGAGCCCGAATGAACTTAATGGCAAGGAACCCATAATTGCAAGACTTTTTGTGAGATCCTTAAAAAGTAATTATAGGTACTGAATTTCAGAGTTAAAACACAGGATTCTATTATATGACTACCTTTTTACGAACGGACATAAAAGTTACTTTGTAACTCCACAACCATCACTAACAAATAGGTAAGATCCGAGTAAAAAAAATAAATAATACTGGAAAAGTATCTTGGAGCTAAATAATGACTGTATGAAAGTTAACCCATCCTTTTCTTTTCTATGGCTCATTTATGGTTGGAAACTGCGTGCAAAACTATCATTCTCCAAGTGGCAGTGAACAGTCAACCCAAATCGGTTTGACTTATCAATTTGAGTTCTATGCACGATTCTCTGTGGCTCAGTGATGATACAATTAGCAAACTAAACTCTGTGACATGGTTATTTATTTTCTAGTCATTCTTGTCATTCCAAGTCCCAATACTATAAACCTTAAAAATGAAAAGTTGTTTTTATATCTGAATGTGGAACAGCAATATAGCATTTTGAAATATCCAAATCGATGAATGAATGTTGTTGAGGCAACCAAAGAAACAGAGCTCACTAGTGGTTGTAAAATTATCAAAAAAAAAGAAGAATATCTTAAAGATGTTGAATTTTGTATTGAAAAAACTTACCTGTTTTGGTTTAAAACGAATTCGACATCCAGCAATCTTTAACCAAGGAGATTTTACATGACCAGGCATTAAGATTTGCTCATCAAAGAACATCTCCTCTCCCAAAGTTGATGAAAGAAGACAAACACAAAATTAGAGCAGGCCAAAAGGTAATAACAATAAATCAGAGATAAAACAGAAAGGAAGTAAATCATCAACTGCTCAGAAAAATAGCAGTAAAAAATCAGATACAGTTGAGTTAACACCCAGCAAATCCAATATTCAAAAGGATGATGCAGAGTGAGCGATCCAAATTAAGTCCTTACTAAAGGGAAAAAGGATAACTACATTGTAGCGCCGATGATTAAACAGTCCAATGAAGGGAAGGTAGTGAAACTATCAATTTAAAGAAAATATGAAGAAAAAACAGGTTTTAGCTCACTTTGAAAAAAAGAAGAGCCTAAAGAGAAAAGGAACTGGTGCTTTAATGACAAAGATATTGATTTTATTCCTTTAGAGGACAGCAAAGGAAATATGTACACTCCTCTAGATTGCAACAAGCCTTATAACAGCTATATTAATTTTGTTTCATTAGAATTCAAACAATGACAGAAAAGACTAGATTTCAATTTTTTTTTAGATCAAACAGCTTTATTATGATACAATTACAATAATCCTCATTGGGCAATAAGTAATTGTGATTTATGTTCTCATTCATACCATATTCACAATTTTCACTCAGTCACACATTCATACACTACTAACAAACAGCCCAGAGACCTACCAAATCTACACGGTTGTCGCCTCCCTCGCATACGAAAGAGGAAGCGGAGTATCGGAAGTCCCCCGCGTTCCTCCGTCAGCCGCGTCACCGGATACAAGCCAGCGGAGGCTGATGAAAAGCGCGAGAGCCACATGCGCTCAGGACATGATTGGAGAAACTGGCCATTGCCAGGACTCCCACTGTTACGCATTTATAGCAGATCACGAGGCAACTGCCGTTTTAGTCTCCGAGGAGGATTATAGGGATAAGTGGTGCAGTGCACTGACTGTGCTAGGGGATCAGGGTGGTTGGATAGGTTACTATAGAATTTCATGAACTTGGAAGGGATGAGTTCAAGAATGTAAGGTATATTAAGATCGTTATCAAGGGTTTTGTTGCTGTCGTAATAAGGGGCATTTACTATTGTTCTTAGGACTTTTGATTAAAAGGGTTGGGTACGCTTGATGTTCGACTTTTTTGCTGTCCCCCATAGCTCTATTCCATATGTCCAGATTGGTTTATAAATTAATCCTCTAATATATAAAATATTAATCCTTTTATCTAATAATCAACCAAATGATTGTGGGGCTTTATCGACAGCATGGGCCATTCCTTTCACTTCATTCTAACACTTCCTAGATCTAGCTCTGCATGCAAAACTCCCCTGTGGGGCTGAGAATAATTTTTCTTCGGGCTCTTTGGGCGTTCCAATCAAGCGCCATTTGTTCTATTGCGTCTGTTGGTTTCCGGGGAGTGTGGTCCAACCAGTTCCACACCGTGGTACAGTTTTGGTTTGGCACGGTACCATAGTTCTTTATTAGTTAGTTACCTTTGCAGGCTATCTAATACTAATGATATGCTTTAGTAATATTCTTTACTTTGGAGGAAAATATTTGAATATATTATCCCATATACTCCGTATTATACTTTAGTTAATCCCCGTCTTATCGGCTTATAGACTTTTTATAGGCCTGGTCACATTTATAAAAAAAAATATAATATTATTTCTTTTGTTTGGTGTTACTCAGACAAAATACACAGACAACTAAAAAAAATAACAAAAAAATAAAAGGTAAGTAAAACAATTAAAAGAAAAAGTAATCGATAGAATGTAAAGGCAGTTACCGTACACAATCATACAGTTTATCTGCAGGTGGCTGTAATCAATGAGGCCATCAAAAACCAATCTTTATAATAAATTTCTAGCTTACATCTTTGATGCAGGTGACTTCTCATTCAGTCTAGTACTGTGGGGTTACAAATCACAAAATCAGATTCTTCTGCTATTAGCTAACGATTTGCAACCTCATTAGAAAAAAAAAACGCAATGAGCCTTAACCCATTTTATTTTTACCATGATTTTGAGATTAGCTCAAGATTGGAGGTTCGAAAAATGAACGTTGGCTTTTGGGAAATGTAAAGTCTATCATGGCAATGAGTGAAACATAAAATAAAACCTGACACGAAATAGTGAGCTTAATGTAGGAATGATAACTACTATCAGTGTTGGGATCTTGCTATCGCAGTGTGGGCTGGACGCAGATTTATCTACGGCCTCAGCTGTCCCGTCTGTTGTTATATTTATTGCAATGATACCTTCTGGGGTCCTCAATCGCTAACCCAACAATGGCTGCAATCTATGGGCTATTATAAACTTTAATCCGAATATCTAATAATTATTTCAATCTCGGCTTCACTAAGCAATAATTTATGTAGGTTTATTTATTCATAATTATAAAAATATTATATTTGTAGTAATAATGGTAGACAAATGTTTTGTAAAAATAGATCTTAGACAGCAAGATTGTTTTTAGTTACATTCTCCGATCAGGCCTCGTGACCTTAGAAAATTTGTCCATAAAACGTCTGTCAGACGTTTTGGACAACTTTACAGACTGCTTAATACAAACTCGAATCTCACCCTTGAAAGAAAAAACTGTTATTAAACCTATTTAGACATATGGACTCTCATGTACAGCCAAACCACGACATATGCAAATGATTTGCAAACCTTAGAACATGACATGAATGGAAAAATCCTTACAATTATAGACTTACCTGCATTCCTTCAATATAATACCTTAAGATTTGTCAAAGTTTGTGAAAATATATGGGCTTCATTGCCTCAGACTTTCCCACCACCTCACCTGAGAATCCTTGGGAGGATTGTGGGCTCCTGGTCAGATTTTGTACGTACTTATTTTATGAATGCTGATATGAGCGCATGGTGTTTATACTGAGTCAGTGGCATCGTTTATAAGTTATTGATGAGTTCTTAATCAAAATTATTTATGGTCAAGTATAAATGAATAAAGGACTTGAAGCAAAACACATGACCTATCCCTCATCACACCCTGCCATTATTTTTATTTTTGTTCAATAAAAAGCCATCTTTATAAAATTCCTATTTCTGTAATCAATATATAAGATAAAAAAAAAAATTACTTATTTGTAATTAATATATATATATAATTAAAAATATAATTTTTAATAAGTCTGAAAATCAATCAGTAACTAACCCATAATAATCACAGCGGCAACCGAAATTGAGAGATACTTGCATACATTTTCAAATAACATATTTTAAATCCTAACATTTAAAGACATTTTGCTAAAATATTGGCAATTGCATGAGTCTTTTTTAAAGTGCCAAACGATATGTGTCTATTGGCCAGCAATCCTGTCAACTATATTCACCGCTAATAATAGACTACCTATTTAAATCGCTTCAATAGTCAGGACATTTCTGCACATGTAAGGTATTCTGCTGGGGTTTTGCCACTGAATAAAAAATAGTATTCACTAAAACTACTCGAGGAACGACTTCCTATGATTAGATAGTAAATTTTAATAACTATTATTCATAACGGTCAGAGAACAGTCTATTCCCTCTTATTCTCTTGCTTTGTAACTAGTGAAAGACCGTTCATTGCCATTGATATTCTCTCCTTCCTCATTGTCTTTACATAATCCATTAAATTAGAAAGTTAAGCATACTGAGGGAAAATATTTGCTTGACATCTAATCGAATAATTTATACAGCATCCAACAGTATAATCACATTCTAGTCAATAAATAATTTTTTTTCTTGTTCAGCATTCTGCGGTAACTAATCATGATAATAGTTAATTGGAAATATTACTTGACCGATTAAAATGTATATGTGGTTATGTAGATTGTCTGATCGAGGGTGTCGGAAAATGGTGAACAATTGTCGGGGGGCGTCAATAGGGGACTGCCTAATAACTCTAGCCCTAGTGACAAGTGCGGATTGTTGTAGTTAATAACATGGACCATGTTCCATGCAGGCGTTAATATCTGACTCCATTTATTGATAGGGATGTGTCCCGACAATACACTGTGTTCAGGATAAGGTTCAGAGGTTCATAAAGAATAGGACCAGTTTTCAGAGTTCGGGCGAGACCGGCAGCGTAATAGGTACAAGTCGTCAGAGGTCTGCTAGAGGCTGTGAGGCAAAGTGCCGTCGTAGAGGTGTGGCATAGAGAGAGTAGACTAGTAGAAGATTCCAGGCCCCCGGGGCCCTGGAGTATCGTCACTTTCAAGATGCAAAGACTGGAGAAGAGTGACTAGTGAGCCTACCAGGGCCAAGTGGCCCTGGTGTAAAGTGACCAGAAGTGCGGCTCAGGAGACTAAGAGACAGAGTGCGTCTCAGGGCGAAAACTTACTGATATAAATATTGTACCCCCCTCCCTCGTGGAAGGCGGAGTCTGTCTGCAGGTGGTCTGTTTTATTATCCCGTTGGTCCAAAAGGGTGTGCTTTATGATGTCCCACCTCCCAAGCTACGTGATCTAAACTGTTTCTGGCATGATTTTATGACCACGGGACGTGACTGCAGGTCTATTTTAAGGGGCGGTGAGGCCTACCCTAGGTTTTATTGCCGTACCCTCGATGTTACTTGTTTACATCTGCCGATCCCTCTATGATTATTACCAGAAGTTTACACAGATTTGCATTTCTATTATAATACATTATGAACCAGAGTGTAGGGTAATTTACATATATTTAGCACTTCGCTACAGAGGGTAATGTGGATAAATGGAAAAAAAATGCATTCTCAATTATTTTTGATGTAGAGCCATTGCGAGATGTGATAATTGAGAAAACAATACAGGCATCAATATAAATTTCCTGGTTGGGGTGCCTATGTATTATAGCAGTAGGTACAAGCCTATATTAAGTCCCTATTCAATCGTCCTATTGATGATATAGCTTACTTACTATATAATCCTTTATATCGGAAAGCTAAATTGAAATGGATAGGACTCACACCATCAATATTATAATGGATAATTTCTTTAGAATTATCTCACTTGGAATGAATAATACGTTGATATTGAATAATAAGCCATAAAAAATAATAAGCCTCAAAAAATGAATTTTATTTAATTAGGTGGTTGATTAACTTACTTCTCTTAATTCTCGTTAGAAGTATAAACAAATTTACCCTCTGCAATAGTACACTGCAATAATACCCACTACGACCTACTCAGTCTCCTTCGTCTCACGGAGAAGATTATGGAAAAGTCAATACCGAATTTCCTGAAGGAATTCTGTTCGTAAAATTCTATCATTCCGTATGAACAAAGAGGCTTTCAGGCTCATCTGAGTACTGAACATCAGCTTGCGTAGGTAAAGACGGAAGACACCATCAGGGTCAGCCGAAACACAGCTACAGCTACGATCCCGTTTTCATGGGAACGACTGTGTCCCACGGGATCCTGTGTCGACAGCTATGTGACTGGGAATGCCCAGAGAAGCTATATACTATGTTCTTTTAACATGTGCACGCCTAACGTTGTTGGGACTAACTACAAGAAAGCTACCGTAATCGCTTCAGTTGATGACATTGTGGTTTACAGCTGCAGCATAAGTGCATAAAAGAACTCTTACCCAGGCCAAATCAATTTTAACGTATTCAGTGACAGGCTGGATAGGTTAAACATTAGTTTAAACGCCGGAAAGACGGCCTGCGTAATCTTCTTCCCCTAAAAGGGGGAAACAGTCTTGCCAAATAAAAAAACTATAGGAGAGCAAGATAACTCACTGACTTGTTCAATGAATTATCCGGGTGTAAAAATGATAGGCATCTACATTTGTCTATTCATTTGAGGAACAAAATAGAAAACGTACGACATAAATCTTACTAGCTTTTCCGCTTGTTAAGTTCACCCAACTTGTCACTGCGTCTCAAACTGATGATATAAATGTGTCCTCCAGCTCTGCTGTACGGTACCCGACTACATACTCACTTAACTAAAATTACAGCCAAAAGACTCCAACGAATTTCAGAACGGTATCATGAGAAAACTGATCAGACCTCTTTCCCGAGGTTAATCACGCAGAGCTGTACTCGTTGGTTGGTACACCGTCGGTAGGGGAGTTCATCCCCCGGAGACACACCAAGTTTTTTTTGACTCGTTGCAGCACTTAACAAACCCGGTGTTTAACACTATGACCCCTCCCTCATTCCTTGGCAAAAGGCTGTCCGAGAAAATGGGGTTAAGTTAGTTACTTTAGATTTAGGTTAGTATTAGCACATCTCATTCTTAAGATGAACCATATTACTTTCTTTGTCCATACGCCTTTTAGTCTTTACATCAGCCTAGCAAAGCAAAATGTGTAAACCTCAAAAATTATATAAAAAGTACCTACGCTATAGTATGTTAATTTACGTAAAGATTATTTATTGTAGAATGAACATACATTAAATAAGAGGGTTTCAAATAAAAAAAAAGGTGCTTTAATGATTAGTTTATGAGCTCAAAAATATTATTTTACGAATGGATGCTCATAGTTGTCGACTAACTATCTGCCGGAGTTGACTTCACGTCTTGGAAAGGTAAGACTGACTGAAGCTATCAATACTGATCAAGACAAGAACTCAGTAGTTTAGAATTTGAACCATATTTAGTTAGAAATTACCCAAACTTTTTTTGTTTTTCTTCGGTGGTTTGGGTCTGATTTGGTTGTAACGGTTTCCTTTGTGTAAGGAACAGCAAGATCTAGGGGCGGATCAACCGTGATTCAGCTGTCGTTTTACCTTATCAAGCTGGAGGGCACCTACCTTAATTTAAGTCCTTCCCGCTAGTTTTTAGATGTAGAGTTAACCTTTTATGATTTTTCACTTTTAATATTAAGGTGTTCTGTTTCAAAATATATATTTATATAAAATGTATAGCTAAATAATGTGCAGGACTCTAATGAAATTGGCTGCCATTGTAAGTAAATTGATCCATCTCCTATATGACAACTGGGAGCATTTAAATATTTGTGTCGACATTGTTCAGGGTTACGAAAGTGCATTAAAACGTTTTAGTATTGACATAAACGTGTCAGTCGAATGCTCACCACACCATGAATTACTCACGCTGGAGTTTAAACATTCACACCTTTGTTAAACAAAAGACATGGATGGCAATAGCACTTTGATATTTTGGATTTTTCAGGACCAGTCTTATTTCATTCGACTTCTGCACATTACTTTTCTGTGGTTTCTGAATGCTACTTATTCATTCACTTAAAAAAGAATGAGATCTCCATCAATAAATTAGAAAAGATGGAAGGGAACTCTAATCACTTTGTTGGAATGTTTTGTAAAGCATCATTTTTCAAATATGCGCTTGGTCAGCTGTCTATTGCCATTATTATTAATTATATTTTAAACTATTAAATACAGAGAAAGCGGTATGAAAAACAATGAGGATGACACTGTTTTCATGTTTACATTGTGTTTTCGTAGCTATGAGTGATTTTGTGATCAATTATTTTGTATTATATACTTATTTTTTCGTTTGTACTGCAGTTATGAACTTCTATTAAATATAAATTTACTTATATACCGACATTTCAAGCCTTTTATAAGCTCAGAAGGAGTAGGGGGAAATGCGGACTGAGAATAAGTATACAATGTTTTTCTTTATTTTTTTTACAATGTTATACTTAAGCAAGTCTGGACGTACTGAATAGAGCTATGGGGTACAGCAAAAAAGTTGAACATCAAGCGTATCCAATCCTTTCAATCAAAAGTACTGAGAACAATAGTAAATGACTCTTATTATGGCACAAACAAAACCCCTCATAACGATCTTAATATACCTTACATTCTTTAACTCGTCCCTGTTCCAAGTTCATGAAATTCCATAGTAACCTATTCAACCACTCTAATCCCCTATCACAGTCGTTGCATACCACTCATCCCTATAATCCTCCTCGGAGATTAAAACGCCGTGACCTCGTGAACTGCTATACATACGTGACGTGGCCAGTTTCTCCAATCAAATTCTCAGCGTATTTCCCAAGCCTCCACTTCCTCTGTCGCACGCGAGGGAGGTGACAACCAAGTAGATTTGGGAGGTCTCTGGGCTATTTGTAAATACTGTATGAATGAGCGAGTGAATGAAAATTGTATATATGGTATGAATGAAAACATTTATCACAATTGCCTATTACCCAATGTTGTAATTTTGTCATAACAAAGTTGTTTTATCAGATATTTTTTTAACTCTATGTTTAGATAGTTATCACATTCTATGATAATATTCTTCGAATCATTCATGCATTGATGAATATATAAATATTACATATGAGTGGTTACTCCACTATTTAAGGGGTAGAGGATAAAGCTCTTAGTCAAAAACCTTTATCTAATATTATAGGACTGTTGAGGTAAAAGTTTTCCTGAGATGTTGTGCAAACATTGAATCTTTAAATGATAGCAAGTGCTCGGTGCCAATCTGGTCCCATAAAGTTTCCTGCCAAGAGTAGAAGCGGTAAGTTTATATAAAAAAATAAAAGTGCAAAGGGACTGGTCCAAAAGAGGCAGGAAGTCGGTTACCTATTTATGTTGACTTGACTGCCACTGACCGAAATAGATCACTAGGCCTGTCAAAGGCCGGCTCCGAGCTCCCTTCCGACCCCGCCCGCAGTTCCAGCGATCAGCCCGCGTGTTCGCCTTCGTGCCTCTGCACAAATGAGCTGTGGTGAGTAGCTATTTATGTCAATAGCTTCTTTTAGTTATGGTATTTCACATTTTCATCGTTTGTCGTTTGCGAGTCGGAGTCACCAAGGTCTGTATCTTTACAAACATACTCCACATTGACAAAGAGATTCAGCAAACGGATAAATTACCCTCTAATACAAAGCCAAAGTACCCGTTTGATTGCCCAAGACTACACTAATTCACATCGACCTTGTGCTACATATTCTATGAAAGCGATGTAGTAAACATCAAGAATTTCAGTCCACTAAAAACCACAATTAGCTGCTCTCGGCAGGTAAATTCGAAATCATTAACTATATGCACTCGTTTACACTTCAAAAATATAGCCCAGTACGAACCCCCCACGTTTTTTTTTTCATTATATACCAATTTTGTGTCAGCAGCAGTATTGAGGCGTGGCCTGAAGGAGTGACTCTAATGTGACGATTGAAAAGAGCACACAGCCTGGTAAGATAAGATCCACGGCCCGAGTCACTAGTTCGATTTCCAATCTCCCCAGCTTCACTTGCTACCTGAAAGTAGTAGTGAATGGATTGCTATAAATATATTATCGTCATGAGAAACAATACTTATTAACTGTACTAAAATAGTTTTTAAAAAAAAACAAACCACATCCTGGCGTTGGACAGTGAAGGTTGTTAATTAGAAAGTGTACTGAGTCTTATTTTGATTTTTCGCTTTAATATTGAGATGTGTTATTAAGTCTTGTCATTTATTGAAAGTGAACTAATATGGCAGACTTATAGACAAGAGAACTTGTGACTTAAAGCCCTGATGAAATTATGGGACTGATTAGAATAAAAGAACCAAGAAAACTCAACTAAGATTATCGACAGATATGGACAGACGCGTGTTTCTGGGACATCAAGCAATTCATAAACACCAAGGGAAACCATTAGAGGTTTAAGAACAAAAAAAAATCCAATAATGATCAGGAAAAATGATCATCCAATTCAAGTTGGCCAACAATATGTCAAATTTGAATTCTGGCAATCGATTGATTTGCTGGGGATAATCTCATGGCAGACGTTCCCATACTTAAAAAACAGAATCGATTGGATGTTATGAAAAATTGCAAAAACACTTCCAATCGCTTCGGCTATCACGACTATACTGTTTAAAGAGCAGTGGAGACGTGCGCTTGAGTTGGGTTGCTACTGTCGCACGGCGTACTTACTCAGTGGGTTCCAATAATTAACATGAAAGGATTCTCATTTACTTACGCTCAGATATAGTCAGCAGTTCCCACATGAATCCCATCTTAATCCTCCTATTAGGCGTTATACATTTAGACGTTCCATTAGATTTAATGATATCAGTATGTGAAAAACAGCTTACACAATGTTCTCTCTCATCGTTGGCCTTTTGAATATTCCATAAAACAATCAGCTTTCGAGGATATACCGAGGACCTGGCTTTAAATAATTTTTCTAGCTTATTGATCACAATCCGTCTTGACACAGTTCCGTTGTATTGTCCTGAGAACTGATGTATGCAGCTAGGTAGGGTTTACTTTTCTACATTTTTGTTTAGAGATTTGATTGTGCAGAGTACTCTTGGGGCCAGAAAAATTTTATTTTACCAGGCTTCATTAAAGACTCCTGATTATTTGTCAAGACTTAAGTACTATTTTTTATGTCCTCAGGTTGTGTTTTATATTTCATGTCCATGATGGCGTTACATATATATGACACTAATGCTGGGATTCAAAAGCTCCCTTGCTGATATTGACCACACAGGTCAATTGGTAAAGATACCGATGGCAACAGTCTTTATTGGACGGATTACGTCATTCTCCACCATCAAAGACAGATTGCAAATAATATTTCAGTTTTAAATGACACCAATTGTTCACTTCTCTTCAGTAATTTTCTTTAATTGCTCAGACTTTATTGATTTGACTTTATAGCTACTTTATAGACTTTATAGTTTGACACGAACATAAATCGCACAAATTATTAAAAGGATAAAACGTTTGATAATACACTGAGAGGCAAAAATAGTGGTTACCCTGCACCGTACAGTTTTCCATTCAATTTGTTATTAATGTCTTCACAAATTTTTAGAATAAATAACAGGCCATATGAAACATTAGAAATATTAAAAGTAAGTAAAATAAAAACCAGTTGGACGTCTCTTTATTCGTCTTAGAACATCTCGTTATAGATGTTCAATAGGTCTCTAACAACTGCTGGCCGATATGCGGCGGAATCCTTTTCACACAGATTAAGCTATGGTGTAGGAGTATGATTTGTGATAGGATTAATTTGAAACCTCGGACTGAATTCATTTTTACAGAGGGAGTAACTGACAGCTTCTGGCTACGTAGAGGACATTCTTTTGGAGGCTGTTGTCCCTTTTGCCCTGGTAGCTGGAGATAAATTTTTGTTTATGCACGATAATGCAAGGCCCTTTACTGCAATAATGGTTTCCCGAAACCTGTAAAATACATTAGAAATACGAGTGGTGAGCATGTAGTCCAGGACTTACGTCTTATTGATTATCTACGGGAATAAATAAACAAATAAAGAGACCTCCGACATTAATTTCAAGTTAGGAGTTAAAGATTGCCCTAATGGAAAAATACGAAAATATGCCTTAGAAATTAATTCAAAACCTTATTGGGTCAATGAGCCGTCAAATCCAAGCTGTAATAAACGAAAGTTCCCCCTGAAACGCAACTCATTAATTGAAAACTTTGATAATTTCAAATAAAGCAATACCACTGGTTTTTATTTAATTTATACTTTTAATATTGCTAATATTAAGCCCCCATATAGAAAGAATATTTTACTGTTCAAAACTTTTTAAAATACATAGTTCATATAATTTGTTTGACCTTAATCAATTTAAATTATGTATTTTGAGATTTCATCTTATAGCTAATAAAAACACGTGCGAAGATAGACTCTGGTGAGCTGAACTGTGAAGTTACATTTAAATTATAAATCCATTATTTTCTCATTCTCTCTACCACAGCGCTAAGAATGAAATAATAACTTTTGCAAGAAATTCTCTAGAAAATTCCAAGAAATGATTTCGTCCTATTCACAACGAAGAGAAGGTTCTCTTACAATATAAAAAAAAAACAGAATGCAATGAATGTCTTTACTACCTTCCAGTGCACGTTTTATCCATACTAAATTTATCTCATTGAAATTTAAGTTCATCATTGAATATGACTATATAACATCATATTACAGCAAAATGAGACGAGGAAACTAGTTAAATCTCATATAATGTTAAAACATATTTACGGTAAATAATGACTTCGTGAACAAATGAATCGTTAAGTCGAATATACACATAAAAACTTAAATGACAAAAATAAACTGCGCCTTGATAAGGATGTTAATAATAGTATTTTATTTTGTTTTCAATCACTTTTTTTTTTAATGTTTGAAGGATCGAGATTGATTGTAAGTGGTTCACCTTTTTTGGCTATTCCTATTTGGAGTAATTAGATTTTCCAAATTTCACCAAAACCTTTCCGCACATCCGAATCCTTTGGTCGACTCCTTATCCAGTAACATTCATCCTTACAATCCTCCTCGACGCCTAAAACGGCGGTGGCCTCGCGACCTATTATAAATAGACATTCTATGTCATGGGGTCCTGGCACTGGCCATCATCCCCACTCATGTCCTGAGCGTGTGTGGCTCTCTTGCCCTCTCTGTGGCCTGCGCCGGATGGCACCACGGCCGGAGAGGGGGCGGGGGGAGCTTCGCTGCTTCCGGCCTTTCCGCCAGCTTGCTGGGGGATTGGCTTCGGGGGCGGGGGGGCTCCTGGGCTGAATCTGTATGTATATAGGTATGAATGGACTGTATATAGGTATGAATAGAATTGTATATAAGGTATGAATGATCTCTCAGCACAATTATTAATGCTGGAAAAGGCAAATTGTAATTTTTTTTTCAATAAAGAATTTATTTGGAGTAATATAATAATTTCATAATGGTAGCATGAGGTACTTTTGATGGGCACCAGAGATAAGTATATTTCGCTCCTATTCATAAATACACACGATTTCATTATTTATTTACACAAATGACCAAGCAAATTAGTATTAAAATCCTTTATTGTGCTATAATTACAATCTGCCTTATAAGGCAACAAGTAATTAAGATAAATGCTCTCATTCATACCATATTTACAATTCATCATTCACTCGCTCATTCATACAATATTTACAGACAGCCCAGAGGCCTCCCAAGTCTACATTCGAAGAGAAAGCGGAGTCTTGGGAAGTCCCCTACGCTCTTCCGTTAGCCGCGTCACCGGATACTAGCCAGTGGAGGCTGACCAAGAGCGCGACAGCCACAGAAGCTCAGGACATGATTGGAGAAACTGGCCATTGCCAGGACTCCCACTGTCACGCGATTATAGCAGGTCACGAGGCCACTGCCGTTTCAGTCTCCGAGGAGGATTATAGGGATGAGTGGCGCAGTGCAATGACTGAGCTACAGGATTAGGTTGGTTGGAAAGGAAGCAATTTAGTAAGATGAATTTTTAAAAATTTAGCATATTTCGCATTAAGGCCACCGAACTGCATTACGTTTTGTAGACATAAATTACTGATTAACTCTTGAAACCCAACCTTCGCATATGGAGACATGACTCACTTAAAATAATCGTGATATGAAGATTTGCTTTTCTCTAAGCTTTATGAGAGACAATATTTCCAATTTGAAAAAAAAAGTCAATATAAGATCCGGTCTCTCTGACCTTTATAGCCCTGCCTACAAAACTGCAGCATACGATCGGTCCTTCCTTGCTCGCTCTGCACTCTGGAATTCCCTAATATCCGCCATGCTTCATCTCAACGAACCTTCAAAGCTCTTCTATTCCAACACGTTCTCCCCGTTCAAAGAGACGGTCGTTAGTCTGGGGACGATTCACTCATTCATTATTTTATAATTACTCGCTTTTATTTTTGTACTAATTATTTTTAATTGATTGTTTACTATATATAGACAAATGTTGGCAGCTAGTTTGTGTCTATCTGTTTTCTTTTGTGTTAATTTTATTGTTTTTTATTTAATGTCTAACTGTATAGACTTATGAATGCTGTTGTTGTTTTTTCTAGTTTTCCATTTATTGTTTTTGTGGTTTCTTATACGTGTATCTTATGGAAGTTATTGAGTAAAAGCGTGTAAACAATTTTTAATTTTATTTAATATATATTATTATCATTCCTATCGAGTTTTACACTTTTTTTTTACGTTGTTATTACTATTATGTTTTTATTTTATTTTTTTACAATGATTTTATAGTTTATTTTACAGGCCCGATGTGAATTTTTCATCTGAACATTAATGTTGTGTATAGGGGACCTAGTCCCGGAATACATTTTTTTCTATTATATTTAATATGTTTCATATGGCCTGTTATCTATTCTAAAAGTATGTCAAGACAATAATAACAAATCTCTGCAGGGTGGCACTTTTTTTGTCTTTAAGTGTATATAGGGAGTACGATTTCTTATGCTTAAGCTGATCACTCAAAATATTTTTGAAAGTAGAACCTCACCCTAAGGGCTTGAGATTTACGATGAAGACATTACCAATGATTAACTCTTATGGCTCTCAGTCTAAAAAAAATAAAAAGCCCCTTATGTCTAGAATGGTGGAGGCATATAATCTATTATTATTGTTAAAAGGAAAGTGAAACAGAAGGCCTAAATGCGAGGAGGGAATGCGGTCGCTATTCGCTTCTATTCCTGAGCCCTAGGCCTGTGACCCGCCTAGCCAAGGTTGCATACCGCAGACCAACACACCGTTTTATTAGTCCAATGTCTCCTTCAACCTTTCTACACACTTTGTTCGGAAGTGTCAGTAGAGCATTCTGCACATGAGCAGTGTGATTGCACTTCTTCTAGAGTTCATCATATCCATAAACCATCCATAGTAGACAAGAGATTCAAGCATATATACCTGCTTTCTTTTTTCTGGCATTTCTTCCCTTGAATGATTAGTTTTATGGATTATTTTCCAACGGCACACATTACTTTAGGTTAGGCCCTCTGAAAGTTCATCTCATTGTGGTATTTTGAAAGTTACAAAGTTTAATATTTCAGGGATTAGAGCGAATTTTTGTTCAGTTATTTATTAGTGATTTATTATTATAACCGATCCAATAAGTAGTTTCTTATAACTTGTTTACTATACATTAATCTTTGCGAATAACAATGTCACGTTTAGAAGTGTTAGACAAGAAATTATCGGTTCACTAGCTTTTGTTAATGGTTAGATTTGAGCCTGAATTTTTTTTATTTTATTTTTTCAATCCCCTTAAAAAACTATTTACTATAGATTTGCTGGCGAATCTATTTACATGTCACATTTTATATGTCCTGTACCATCGGTACATTCTATACAAGGTCTGAATTCGGTATAAAAGTTATATAATCAAAACAAGTACAATGATACACAATTTACTTCATTGACAAGAATCTACAAAGTGATGGGGCTTACCTTTGACTATAATTAGGCCACCTTTCAGTACTTGTCCACTCAAGGGTTAAATTCCAGGTCCGCGGTGCTTCTCTCATTCACCTCAGGTGAGCCTTTTAGAATATTCAAGCTGATGTATTACAAGACACTTGTGACTTAAAGTCTGAGTGTGACATGTAGTCATTGAACAAACTAGGAGGGCACGAAGGAAGAAAAACTTAAGATCTTCCAATGACACTATTTATGACAGATTGTAATGCCGGATAGGGATCCGAATTATTGTTAGGTCTCTTACCCGACTACCATCTTTAGAATATTTCTTCTTATTGTTTTCTAGATTCTTTGTGGTAGATTAAAGATTCAACTGGATTATTTTTTGAGTAACATTTAAAGGGGATATTTATTTATGGCGTCTTGGCAGGATGCGTCTGCTCTTCATGCCATAGTTGAATTCCGGCGTTCTGAGACTTATTTATCATGTGATAAATGACCTGTAAGGGCTATTTATTTGATCGATGTATTAGGATTTTTACCACTGTTAAGATAAATAACACGTTTATAGCAGAATGAACTTAATTATAAAATGATGGAAGGCTCTGTGAGATACACATAGGGGTATCCCAGCGTGAGGCAGGTGAGACGGATTATAAAACCCAGACTGAGGAACTCGGCATTGCTGATCTGGGGCTGATAAATAGGGTGCGGATGAAGATCATGCACTTTACCAGTGCCAGGGGCATAACATTGAAACACGAGTCCGCCAGTCGGCGTTAGATGTTATCGGGTCGTCACTAAGGAGTGCCTGATCACCCTAGCCCTGGTAACAAGTGCGGATTGCTCGAGTTTATAACCTGGACAATCGTTCCATGACGGCGTTACTATCTGACTCCATTTATGATAGGTATGTGCCCCGACAATGCACTATGTTCAAGAGAAGAGGTACAGAAGTTTCATAAAGAATTAGTCAAGTTTTCAGAGTTCGAGCGGAAACCAAGCAAGCGTCACGAGTAAAGGCCACGAGAGAATGGTTTACAGGGCAAGAAGACCTGGCTTAAGTATCCTCTCTACTTTCTGCCGAGAGGCTGCAAGGTTGCCTAGGCCGGCGGTTGGTTTTCACACCTGTCGCGAGGAACGTGACCGACACCTAATTACCTACCCCTGGAGGTAGAGAGGCCCCAGATTGTTATGTTTATGACTGCCAGCTGCTGACCCTCCTCAGGTTAATTGCTTGGTCCCCGTCTTTTATTGCTTAACACATTGACAATGATTTATATTTGTTTATAATACATTTAGTTCATGTTATTTTACTTTTGCTTACAATGTGTATGGAATAGAGTATAGGGTGATTTATCTTATGTAGTTAGCGGTCGCTACAGGTGTCTTGAAGTAAACGTCAGAAAAGATTAAGCTAAGCTGAGGTGTGCCGTACTCATGAGACAGTCTCCTAGCAACATTTCACGATCCGCACGTGACTGACTTAAGACTAACTCCTGATGAAAGAGGCAAGAATTTAACTAAAATAACGAGTTACCTTATGCCTGTGACGCGCAAGGTCCCCTAGAGCCTTGGAACAACTGGAGCTTAAAACATTTAAGTGCAGACCTTGAGCTTTAGTTTAGTGATGCCCTGTCGAGAAGGATGTACAACTCGGACTATAACTAATACGTTTTTTTTAACATTTCGAGATTTTGGTGGTGTACGGAGGACGCTGTTTTTGAGGGAGTTAGTAAAATACCCTCCAATCTGTTCGCAATTGTTGCGAGTAGTCTCTATAATTGAAATATTTACTAAGCCCTTAGGTAAGGGAAGGGCAGTCCGTCAAATAAACATGACATTTTTGAATGTTTTAAGGTTGATTGTTGAATTGAAAGATTGTGAATAGCAAGTGTCTCTTCAAAAAGAGAAGCCACGTCAACCACGTGTAACCACGTCAAAAAGAGGTGCCAGATAAATAAAATTATAGCAAAACAAAATTTTGGTTACTGGCAGTTACTAAAGATCACGGTACTGAAGGATGTCAAACCAATAACACACTATAACCAATGGAAATGGAAGGATAGCGTTCAAGTTAGCCTTTAAGGTGGTTTTCAAAAGTCATATGTAAGTGTTTTGTTTTCTACGGAATGGTGAGATTTACTGTTTAGAAATCTGTATAGATCTCAAAACTTTGATGAGTGAGAACGTTGTATCCAGAACACCTATGTTTTGTAGACAGGTAAAGAAGTATTCCACTACTGAGGGTGTAGTGTCTGTGAGACAGGATGTTGTATCCTGGAGTAGGATAATGATTTGAACTGAAGTATATTATGCATATAGGGAGGATGATGGATGGCGTGGAAGATGGAACATCCACTGATCTGATCTAGGTCATCCTTAATCTTAGCACATATTCCTAATAACTTAATAAGGGTAGTTAAGTGATAGCAAGGAAATGCTATTGGAAAAGGTACTTAAATGATTTTCCAAGGATTGAAAGGAAAAGTCACTCTACGTGTATTTAAAGCGCAAGTCATCTCCGTAGCTTTTGTGTGTACTTTTGTAGATTTAATGTGTGAACCGCGTGGCACCAAAGGAGTGGCAACTTATACTGTCACCCCCGCTGATAAATGTGGCATTAATCAAACAACCATGATTCAAAATAATGAGGCAATTTTTATGGTTCAAGAGCGTCCGAAATGCAAATATAGCTCGATATTTTTTTGTTAGCTCGGCAGCCTGAGACGGAATGACGCAATAGATGCCTCCTAAATATATTGTCTGTATACAGGGCGGTTTCCGAAGGGGCCGCTGATAGAGGCCAGACCCCTCGCCTGGGCTGTATATACAGAGCGGAGGTGCTGGCAGATATGACGTCATCGTTGTGACGCCGCCACGGTGGCACCTATCCGCAAATACTCCCCGCTGGCAGCGTCCCAGGCGCAGAGGTAATTATAGAGCCCACAGTCCGAATGCTTCCCTGACCCCTCCACGTGACATTTGTCCCAGCTACATATGACTTTTTTCCTTCCTATCCGCTATAGGTTATGTGTACAACCGTCCAACAGTCTACCATAAACGGTTTATTACCGTTTAAGACATTTCTTATGTTATCCGCGACTCACAATAAACACGGTAGAAAATTTAATGCCGTTTACTTACTAAAGTGGAATATGTAGGTTTATGTATAAGTTAAGGTCCGGGCACCGGCAGTATCCAGCCTTAATCCCCAAACTTCGGGATGTAAACATCCCATGTATATATACAGCATTAAGAACTCTGAATAAAGAGTATTGTACTAACTTCCATGCGTATCCTTTCTTTTACCCCTTTCCTTTTTTTTTCGAGTTTTAAAACCGACGAACATTACCTTATATATTTAAAAAAAAATTTTTTTTTTCATTCTTAGCCCCTTTAAGTTTACAGATAATTATATATAATTATAGATCCTCAGGCGAATCTATTTACAAATTATTTTTGTATTTCCTCTAGCGTCGCTACATTATATACAGGTTTTGTTATTTTATAAAACTTAATGAATAAACAAGTATAATGATATACATTATACGTGACTGGCCTAAACTGACTAATAAAGGTGATGGGGCTCACCTATTTTACCAACCTTAAAACTAACTTACATACTAATTCTTGACCTAATTTTTCCCCAACAGTCTGTTGCCATCGATGCGGGAGGGGTGGTGTGGTCATAGTGTTAAACACTGGGTTTGTCAGGTGCTGCAACGAGTCAAAAACTTATTGTGTCTCCGGTGGGTGA
The DNA here is from genome assembly GCA_930367205.1 of Acanthosoma haemorrhoidale. NCBI lineage: Eukaryota > Metazoa > Arthropoda > Insecta > Hemiptera > Acanthosomatidae > Acanthosoma > Acanthosoma haemorrhoidale. The sequence continues at coordinate 95,011,682 of OV884015.1, read as the reverse complement.
ACTCACCCACCGAAGACACACCAAGCAACGGGTGCAGATCAGCGTTCTTTGACCTCTCGAAAGAGGTATGTGGGACCACTTTTCGCATGATCCCATTCTGGAAATGTTGGAGACATTTGGCTGTATTGTCAGTCAAGTGGGTAAATAGCGGGGCACCGTACAGCAGGGCTGGTTAAGACCTTTGTCGTACTTTTTCTATTTTATTACTTAAATGATTAGAGAAATAGAGAAGCCTATCCATTTTAAAATATATACATGGGCTAAGAATTTGCATGGAAGAGAGGAACTACAAAGCTAAAGCATTCTAGTAATTCAGCTACAGTAACTATTCATATATAGAGTAAACACTTACGTATAGTTTTATACTCCCCGTCCCTCCGGGACAATGTCTTGACTGACTCACTTTACAACCTGCGAAATTAATAAATGAAATTATAATTATGTATAATGTATAAATATGTCCTTAATTAGTTTAATAATTAACCAGTTCCTAAACGTATAACAATAGTACGTAGCCCATCAGAGGTTGAAAGAAGATGATAATTATACTGATATTGGGGGAATATACAAAAAATTCTTTCGCGACGGTGATTAATTGCCGATTTCTTCGTTTCTTCTCCATTTGAGTTCTTTACGATTATGTATTTTCTAACTTTTTGCATCTAATATGTAATAAGTAGCGAAATTTAAGGCAAGTTAACTCACTCAATAGAGGGTTGCGAAAATGAAAAATATCATAAATCAAAACGACAAAAACATTAATTTGATTCCCTACTTAATATTATCATTTAATTTTCAGGTTATTAAATATTTAACCATTATTAATGAAGCAGGCATTATTTTTCGTATCGTTTCAACGTCTACTAGAACCTTCATGTTCAGGACATAGGTTCAATAGGCGACTTGATTTGGATAACAACCACAAAGCTTCCAAAGACGTAAGTGAATGTATGTTTTTGAAATATATTTCAATAATTTCAACCACGTATAATTAACATTTGCATAAGCACTTTCTAGAATCCTCTAGCCACTGAATGAGGAAACTCCAATAATAGTAAGAATCTAACAATGTAAATTAGTTGGGAAATATCCTCCATATATAATCTTACTTTTGTTTTTAACTTGTCTTGCTATGAAATTGGTTAAGTTTGATACATTCTAAGATTCCAGCTACTAACCATTTCTTAGAATCTTGTTTTTTTTTCTTTCACCATTGTAACTGTTACAACTTACTGCAATGGTACTGTGTTCCTTCTTGCTTTACTTTCGATTGGGGTAATGTTTTAGGTTCGCAGGGATGTGCCACCAGTTCGGCTTTAAAAAGTATACATTCTGTATAGGGTCACAATTAGCTTAATTCAATTGGAGAAAAAGAATACACACCAAGCTTTGAGTTACAAAATGAATTTCAAAGACATTCAAATCTGACTAGGTGAAATGCCCACCTCTCATTCATTTCCCTTACACCCACACAATAATGAGTTAAAACAATTCTTAAGATTTTTTAAGCCCTCTGGAAACTTGTCGACTTACACAATCTTTAGAAAAAAACGACACAATCAATCATTTTTATTGTTATTTCTACTTCGACCCTTTAATTTCGTATAGTAAGCAATAGTGACCATCTCATAAATAACATAGGCATATTTTTATGGAAAAAAATGTGAATAAATATTGCAAGGTAATCAAAGTATAACAAGTATATATGTTTTGAATTCAACTAGAATATAATAGAACAGATAAAAGTCGTCCTTAGGTTAATAATCAAGCTATCCCATTGGGTCCCTGTCTCTTCCACATAGAGAAATGAAGTAAGTTCATTTTTACCTTAGAGAGTCACACCAAGAACCAAACACCCTCTTGATGACTAATAGTTTTTCTTCTGAATTTCTTTGTTTTGTTTTTTTAATATTTACGAAAAAAATCCGCAGCTACTCTGACTAATTAAAATGTATCATATCTTCTTTCTAATCGGTGCGATAGGGGACACGCAAGGGCATACGAAACCACGCACACCTTTTTCTAAGCTGTTTTAAATATAGTCAAAACAAACATTCAAAAATATGAAACTATTTTCAGAATTCAGCCGAAATATTTCATACTTTATTAATTTATATTTTTTTCAATTTTTTTTTTCAAAGCTCTCAAAATTCAAAAAGAGAATTAATTTCTACAGATTTACCGACAGTATGTCTAGAAGTGATCAATCCAGTTGGCCCTAGTGCAACATTGAGTGATACAATACTACTTTGTGGAATCAGTTGATGTAAGAAGAGTTTACTGAATTGAATGAACATTACGAAAATATCTAAAGATGCTTAGTTGTAATAAACGAACCTTTGATGGATCCAAACCTATGAACACCTCTATTGCGTTACCTTGCAATAATACAATATGGTAAGTCATAACATTCACCTATTCACATGCTTCTTTTGCTCGATAGAGGTGTAATGTGATAAAAAAATCAAAATGTTTTTAATTTCTTTTGTATTGTAGCTTCTTGCTGCATCTATATTATTTTACGTCCGCTCTAAAATTTTCTTTTATATTTTGGGAAAATTTCTTGAGGGGAATATTTAAAGTTTATCACTACTCTTAAAAAGTTCCATTTTTCTTGCTTTAGTTAAAAGTAGCTTGGTCTGTTTCTATAAATATTGGAAAACAGAATGGAATGGGGTTATTCCATTTGTTGGACACAACAGTTAAAAAAAAAAAAAAGTCTGGCTCCGTGTGGGTGTTTAAAAACTAAAAAAACATTAAAGTGTTTCAGTCCAAAAGTCTGCCACATTCTCATTTTCACATCGGTGTAGGAGGAACATAATTACTATATAAATTCAACGAAGGGTTTAGTAAGCTGATGAAATAAGAAATAAAATCAAAGAGATACAAGATACCCACTACAGTTTTTTTTAACTCACTTGAAGTGAACACTGATCTCCCTCTCTCTTTCTCTCTCTCTCTCTCTCTCTCTCTCTCTCTCTCTCTCTCTCTCTCTCTCTCTCTCTCTCTCTCTCTCTCTCTCTCTCTCTCTCTCTCTCTTTCTTTCTGCACTAACGTTTGTTGCTCTGCTCGAACCACGATTTTCTTATTTAATTACCTCTCCACCTCACTTCCGATCCTTGCTAGCTTTAGTCCAGCACTGTCAGCCTCCACGACTTTCCCAGTGGAGTTCCCTGGCCTGACCCCGCTGAACTAGCATACCCTTGGAATGGAGCTCTTCCATGCCAAGATATCTGAGGACCTACAAAATGTACATAGTAGTGTCTCCCCCAGCAGACCAGTCTGCCTCTTTCCGGTTCACACTCGCTTTGGGATCCGGACGGTTTTCGCCTACCCTTAGATACCGACTGTGAACTCATAGTCAATCAGAGACTACATAAAGCTATCTATAATACCTAGCTTGTACTTTTTCTCTTGAACATAGTGCACTGTAGGGGCACATCTTCTAAGATCTTATGAACTCAGATCAATAAACAAATACGAAGTATCCTGGCCGCCGTCTAAGAAAAGGTTAAGACCACAAGTTAATTTATCTCTTTCTGACGCCAGGCAGTGGTTGTGTCGACGAGATCTCCCCCGGTGGGTGGTCCTGACAACGCCGTATCTATCTCTTAACTGAATTGGATCTTGAGTGTGGGAAATTGAGTTGAGTAAAGTGACTAAAGGCTACACATATGACCACTTTTTTCAAGATTCTCTAATTTGTCGGATATATTTCCTAAATAAAGGATAGTACACTATTTTTTAACAACCGAGTAATCTATACATGCACCCAATTTTTCGTTTTATTCTCGTTACACTATAACGAGACTGTATCGTAGCCGTTGGCTATTGCTACATAGTGTATATGTCTATGCTATTTATCATTGTTACTACTGTCTAGTCGGATGTTATGTGATCTATTAATGAGGAAGTGGAGCATGGCTATTTTGTGACTGATGGAACGAAGAAGTTTTGTGTACGGTTCAAATAAGTGTTTGATGTTCTTGAGGGTGTCTCTATCGTTGACAGTAGTGCCTTCTAATATATTCATTAGATTAATAATATAATTCATTGTACATCGTCTAGGTAAAACATAACTTAAACCCTTGTGTTTTAATTCAATTATTAAAAGTAAAGTCCCTTTACACAACTCAATTTCCACTCACTGGCAAGACCAAATTTAGCTAAAAGATAGAAGAGAGTGTGGGGAAGTCTTATGTTGGTAGAACAAATAGAAATTTATCAATTAGATGCAATGAACATCTTAACCAAAAACCAAGCCAGTTTTACCAGAATCTACTAGAGGAAGGCCATCATGATGCACATTGAGTTACCTTGTTTTACCATACAAATGATAAAAAGTTAATTAATTGCCTAGATACTATTGAACTTAAATTGGTTTTTCGATTATATTTTAATTGATTCATAACAAATCATGGTTTAGCTGATTGTATTGTTCTAGTTAGTATACTCAAGAGATTAATCAATGCCCTGAAATCATGTAATTCATAACTCTACCTGATGATTTGGTAAGAGAAAATTGGAAGAATTTTAGCTGATATTTAATATTAGTGAAACAGATTAAAAACTAGTCACAAATACCATTTTCTAGATGAAATAATAAACCTTCTAAGCCACTTAAATTTATTCTGCTTGGAGGTGCCTAGATGTCTAGCGGAGCTCCCGGGTGAATCGATCGATAATCCACATCCACACTCTTTGTCTAGCAGTTTAGGTCTCCTCGAGATGGCTCTGTATATTTGATTGTTTACCTTTTTGATTAATTTATAAGCGAGAAACACTTTTAATGACAATATTTAAAATAATTTAACTACTTGAGTAGTATTTAGGGGGCTAGATCTTCAGTTCAGTGAATATGATCTCCTTTTTCGTGTAGTTATTAAACACAGTATGATTCAGAAGAAATAACCAATTATTTTATTAAAAGAAAGATTCTATTTACGAAACAAATAGTCTCTGGAAAATTCTTTTATTTAAAAGCTAAATTTTTTTTTTTTAATTAAAAACCCCTTTGGCTGGGGCACATAGTCGTCCGCAGGTAGGAGACACTCAATGAAAACGAAACAGAAAAAAAACCAGTGATTAAAAAAACAAACTAAACGATAATGCTTCCCGTTATTACTGAGTACGTAACAGCCTATTATATTTTTTTACATACTGTTTCGTTTTGATTGAATGTTACCCTTTTACATTTCCAATAATTTTTTATTACTTTCAAAATTAATAGAACTTAAAAGTTATGTAACTAGTCAATAGAACGAAAATGAAAATGGAAACAGGTTAAATGAGTTTTGAATCCAGTTGATGGATAGTAGCTCTAATAAATGAAAGAAGAAATAGTATGAGTTATTAGCAGCTTTATAATATAAAGAAAATTAACAGTTTCGTATCCACTTTTGTATTTTTGTAATTTCCCGTTAATTCTCATTTTATTTATTTATTATTTAATTCAATTAACTTTAAAAAGTATTAATATGTTAGTTAGTTTTATGATTCCTAAGGTGAGCCCCATCACTTTGTAAACATGTATATGAGGGTGGTCTAAAAAGTTTCCGACCTAACAAAGCTTTTATTTCACTAGCTTTAATTTATTTTATTATCATCTTCATGGTGAGGTAGGAAACTTTTCAGAGCACCTGTGTAATGTATATAATACTTTTGTAACAATTTCAAATCACAGTGTGAAATTGTATAAAATATAGCCAAGGTACAGGACATATAACATGACCTATTGTAAATAGATTCATTTATGAAGAATTTATATTAAATTCCATAATTTTTAATAATAAGAGGATATGAAGGAAATTTTTTTTTTTTTTTGGTATCAACAATTTTTATTAAGATAAAATTACAATCTGCCTTTTATTAGGCAATAAGTAATTGAGATAAATGTTATCATTCATACCAAATTTACAATTCATCATTCACTCGCTCATTCATACAATATTTACAAACAGCCCAGAGGCCCCCCAGGTTCACAAGGTTGTCACCTCCCTCGCATGCGAAGTAGGAAGCGGAGTCTTGGGAAGTCCCCCACGCTCCTACGCGTCACTGGATAAGAGCCAGCGGAGGCTGACCAAGAGCGCGAGAGCTTCAGACGCTCAGGACATGATTAGAGAAACTGACCATTGCCAGGACTCCCACTATTACTTGATTATAGCAGGTCACGAGGCCACTGCCGTTTTAATCTCCGAGGAGAATTAAAGGGGTGAGTGGTGGAGTGCAATGACATGGACTCTACACAAACACCCACACAGCCCAAGCCACCAGCGATATTCGTACGTAACATCAGTAATTTTAAATTACTATGCACCCAACTAAATAAAATTGTAGGTACAGGCAAATACACTTGCCTCAGTCGGTCCCGGGACACAAAAGTTTCTCCGGACACTCCCGACACATACCAAACAATAATCAAATACTTAGATGAAACTAAGGCCTACTTCCATACCTACCAATTGAAGCAGGAACGATCGCTACGGGTGGGGATTAGAAACCTGCATCCCACTACACCAGTGGACGAGATAGAGAAGGAGCTCTTAAGCCTAGGATACAAGGTTCGCTCAATTACGAATGTGCTCCGTGAGGAAAGAGAAGAAAATGATGCAAGCATCAAGACACCACTGCCCTTATTCTTTGTGGATCTAGAGCGAACACCTGGAGTGGAAAAAATCTACGAGGATACCCACTTGTATTACACAAGAGTACAGGTCGAAAAGCCTTACCCGAAACGCGATATAGTTCAATGCCATAATTTCCAGGCATATGGGCACACAAAATACTGCTACCACCCTCCCAGGTGTGTAAAGTGCAGTGGGCAGCACAAAAGTGAATTGTGCAAGAAGCCCCTAAAATCACCTGCTGTATGCGTGCTCTGCCAGCAAGGCCATCCGGCCAACTACAAGGGCTGCGAAGCTTATAAAATTCTCAAGTCCAGGAGCGGGCAACGTCGACGGCCAGAAGAAGAGAAGCCAGTCAAAGGTACCTCAAGAAGCGCTCCCGCCAGAAATTTGAGGCCTTCAGTCTCTTTTGCTGATGCCGTTCGAAACAGAGAGCAGTCACAGGCAGTTGAAATTAGAAGAAAAATTGAAGCTGAATGTTTCTGATTGTGAATTATTACAACAGCATTATTTTTTAAATTATAATTTCATATATCCCTTCAGGCCAATCAACTTAAGCATCACCACAGATTTATATGATTGTTGAAAAGGTTCTACTCTGCGCTATTTAGGAAATAATGTGTGAAGTCATTGACACTGACTGTTGGGATATTAAATTGATATCTGCTCCGGTAATCTCAGTAGATTTTGATAGACCTGAATAAGTAGAACGGCTGGCTGTTGTTAAACTAAATCAGCCAAGAGGGCAATGTGGAATTATTTCCAATTTCCTTTGTTCGTTTTTTTTTTTTTGGCCCTCTCCAAGACACTTATGATGTAGGTGACAATTACAAAATACTCCAATGATATACTCATAAACTGCAGTTTGTACATTAGCACTTGTTGAGATGGGCTCGGTCTTCCTCTACTGATGTATTGTCTCGTATTTAGCATTAAAAAAAAACTGAAAATCGTCCAACTCCACCTAAAAACGATTCCATAGACCTAAGAAATAGTTCAAAACAAATTAAAACTTTGTTTTGTGAAGCCATCAAAGTATTATTTAAAAAAATATCTATTTGTTAGTAAAGGGGTAAAACAAATGTTTTTTTTTTTGAGAGAAAAAATGAACAATGAAAAACAAATGAGTCTTTCAGATCGTAATTTTTATGACTTAAGGTAATAATAAATAGTAAATAAATAATAAACGGAATGATAATAAAATAGATGTTCACTGACTTGGTGAAGGAAGTAGCAAATTAACAGAGGAATTTATCTACCTTAGGCTTTAAATCAAGTGCACAGCTACATTTTATACATTCATAATGTTTTTCAGTAACAATCTGATGTAAATTGTACAATGTTTTCGAGAATTTAACAGGTGATGGGGCTTAACTTATAGATGATTTTGAGTAATGCTAACTTAAAAACTAACCTAAACTAGTTTTCCCCGACAGCCTGTTGCCATCGATTACACAAACTCGCGTGATCAATCTTGTCTAGTATCTACCTACATCTAATAGGGGGAGGGAATTATGAAAGATCTTCACAATTTGAGTTTCATACTGCGATAGGGTGAAATACCTTCATATCTTATGAAGAATTTATTTGTGTATATGTTAATTGCAAATGTTTAGTTTCGTTAATAATTACCTCATATAGTTGATGTAATATACAAAGAAAGAGCACCTTCTACTAGGTATGATGGAAATTTCGTAAAAAATTAAAGTATGTTAACCATAAGAAAAGGGAATGTAGATGTTTATAAAGAGTATATGATCAAATTTACTCTCAGAGGTAAAATGATTAGAAGGTTTAGCTGACGGAATGCAAACCGGCCTTTTTCTCTTTGTATATGTATATCTTCACACCATGTTATAATACGTAAAATCTGTAAACATTAACACCGAATTTCCTTCATCTAGTTCATTTTTCTTTGTATATGTACAATTACGGCTGGCTCTTGGAAAAACAAATAGGAACTATGTTTCCCTCTCTTGCATTGTTTTTTTCAAGCTGAAAAAGAACGACCACTTGTTGGTTGGGAGTGGAAGAAACCTCTTTGACGATGGAACCAGACCTGGGGGCCTGTCTTTTCCCCATCACCTAGTCCCTTTTTCATTGTATAATTTTTAGACTTTATCAGTTAGACATCTTTCTGAAATTGGCAAGGTGAAAAAAATGGATAACGCAGGAACTAATTGAGCGAAATAAGCTCGGTAATAAATTTAATAAAATTAAATGAATAAATATATGAAATTTTGCAGCACCCACCTTATTCACCGGGTCTTTCGCCAACCGACTTTCATTTATTTAAACATTTATAACTGTTTTTACGGGCTAAACAGTACTAAAATGAAGACAGTCTGAAAAATGCCATATCAGAGTTCATTAATTCTAAAGATCAGAATTTCTTCAAGACAGGCATCTATGCATTAAAATCTCGTTGGGAAAAGTGTATTGAAGTAAATGGAGAATATTTTGATTAAATAAACAGCTTTTGGAAAAAGACATGCAGCTTAATATATTCACTTAAAGAATCTGACATTTCATTCGCACCGACCTAATAATATAAGGTAAAATTGGGGGGGGGGGAAGCCAGTGTTTTAGGTGTTTTTATCTATATATCACACCAAGCAGTAATATTTTCATTTTTTTAGTCTCTGTTGGTAGTGAATAATGATTAAATCTGCACAATGCATATTCCTTAGTGATTTTGTGTTTGTTTTCTAAATCTCAAGCACATCGATTCATACTAATCGTCCATCATGCCACTAGTTAAACCTATCATATAAGAGGTATCATTAAAGTTTTTGATTATTAATTAAGGATATTAAATAAATGTAACTTCAGTCTCACAAAGACATACGTTCTATTTAACCTTGATCTTATTTGAAACAGTAATTGATTGAATAATTTTCATCAGTAACTCAACTTCTAAAGACTAATGATTCATTAACAATTCATACTTTTTATAAGGCCCTTTCATCAGGACGAAAAGCTTTTGAGCATTGAGTGAAAAATTCCCTTTGATCATCAAGGGCCAACTGTTGCAATTTTCTGTTATTCGCATGTTTACAAAATGCAAATCAGTTACACATTAACCAGTGATATTTGCCATCTATTATACTGAGGACACTATCTTGTGTCTAATGCTTAGTACAGCGCAGTAAAACATTACAGTCCAAATTTAACTGATTAAATCGTTAATCCATGTTATTGTAATGGATCTATACAATTTTTCAAAGGTTATCAAAAACACAATTTTTTCTCATGGATCAGGATATATAAGAGGTAGGTGGAACAACAACAAATAAAGAAATTAAAAAGTATTGTAAAATATGAAATTTAAAGAAACAACAATTTAGATTGCTTGTTTCATCACATTCAAGCCGTTTTAATTATTTATGTTTTGTCATGTTTAAAAGGCAATTTTTAGTGACTGAAGGGACTAAAAAATAATATGAATTAATTTTGATAAAAATTTTCGTAATAATTTAATATGTACTGTTTATATATACTACCTAAAGATCCCCGCTATTGTTTTATCAATTTATCGTCACTTAATTTTGTCAAAAAATACAAGTTAGTTCTTGATAAAAATAAAATACAAATCTTTTAAACAATAAAAAACAGTTGCAAGGTTACTGACCTCCCTGATCAAATAATAATTTATTTTTATTCAAATATTACAATAAATTTTATGTTTATTTCCTTAATGATTTAGTAGTCTTATGCACGAAATTCAATATAGCGCTGCCAGTAATGAAGAGTTTATTACAGTGCAACCTGAGCGTATAAAATTATAAATATACTTTTAAAAATATCCTCTCATAATTGAAGAACCAGAAACCAGTTTTACGAGAATCTTTGAAAAGCTGTTTAAATAAATAAAGTAGATATTTACTAAAATAAATAGTGGCTTCACTAGAATCCTTAAACTATTTAAATCCAAATAAATCATTTTCTAAACAAACATTTATTCTCAAGTGAGAAGAGATCGTGACAAATTAAGCGTAAGTAAATAACACTTGGCGCACTACCATGGAATGTATTATCCCTTCACAGGCTCAGGCGGGGCTCTCTGAGGATCAGAAATAATGCTATGGGTTTAATGGGCGCTTAGAAATAATTTGCTAATGGTTCATAACGTTTGTTACGTTCACAAAAAAGCACATCGACTCAATTCCATAGTGGATCACTGGTTGTTCTTTATTGAAATGTGAAATAGATTTTGAGGAGTTTGGAAATCATAAAAAATTGTTGCAAAACAAATCATGCGGTTTCGATGGTTAGAGATTATGACCTTAATTATAAACCAATACTTTTTCATAAAAAATTTTGGTAAAGTTTCCAATAAGCAATAATTGCACCTCAGTAGAACTTCATCGGTTACAATAATGCCACTGCACAAGGTTATAACCTCCAATCATGTCCTGAGCGTCTGTGGCTCTCGCGCTCTTTGTCAGTCTCCACTGGCTAGTATCCGGTGCCGCGGCTGACGGAGGAGCGTGGGGGAATTCCCAAGACTCCGCTTTCTCTTCGCATGTGGACTTGGGAGGCCTCTGGGCTGTCTGTAAATATTGTATGAATGAGCGAGTGAATGATGAATTGTAAATATGGTATGGATGAGAGCATTTATCTTAATTACTTATTGCCTAGTAAGGCAAATTTTAATTTTAGCACAATAAAGGATTTTCTATAAAAAAATTTTGATTAGATCACATTGCAAAGTCCTTTTCAAAACAATACTCTTGACTTATCTTTATTTGTGAGTAGTATTAATTGATCATGTAATTTAGTAATCCAAGTTATCTAATCACAAGAAAGTGAAAGACTTGGATTTTTATATAATGTTTATAAGATGCGTGATTGTCTAACTAAGATTGTCGTGAGCTCAATTCTTTTGCAACTTATATGCCTATTTAACCCAATCCGTGTGGCCGATAAGTACTAAGTTAATGGTCAATTATAGCCATAATTACGTTTTTAAGTCCTTTTTGACATTTTTCCTTAGGGCTACACGGTGACCAAGTGATTTATTTACAATATCCTTCACAAATCTTCAAGATGTCCATTGAATAAACCCTGCTTCAAAAAGTACGTGTGTTCATTGTTTAGTATTGGCGTTTCAATTAAAAGTTTTCATTGTCGGTCAGTTTACAATGACTTTCGGAGAGTACACAGAATCATTTTTGCCAGTCGGTCGGCAATCCTCTTTCTTGTGGTTAGCACCTCACATTACTAATTCAGGGAACCCTAGTTTGGACATCGTCTTCTGTCCATTTTCCCAAAACCTCATCCATAATTTGGCCAGGTTGCACTCATGCTTGTCAATATAAATGAGTACCGGCTACTATAAATAATTACTAAATCCAAATGAAGGTTTGGCTTTCGGACATGAGACCGGAGACACGTTAAGTTTTTTGACTCGTTATAGCAATACTTAACACTACGATCACACCACCATTCCCGCATCGATCACAACAGACTGTCATGAAAAATTAGGTAAAAATATTTTGTTGCTAGATGTAAGTTAGTTTTAAGTCTGTGATTCATAAGGTGAGCTCCATCACTTTTAAACATGTATAGACAATGAATGTATAATGTACATTATATTTTTGTAACAATCACAAATTGAAATTAAAAGTTCTATAAAATGTAGCCAAGTTACAAATAAATTAATTTATGGAGTTATATGATATGAATGAGATCATTTATCACAATTACTTATTGCCCAATGAGGCAGATTGTAATTTTATCATAATAAAGTTGTTGTAAATAAAAATGTATGGAGTCTGTACTGATTTCCATGATTTATATAACAAGAGGATATGAAGGGGTGGAAATGAAGGCTAGGAGGTAACCATATAGCTCTCACCCTGCCAACTACTAAGGAGACATCTATATCCGATTTTAATTTTTAATTAACAGAACTAACTTATCCAACCACCCTAATCCCGTAGCACAGTCATTGCACTGCTCCACTCATCCCTATGATCCTCCTCGGAGACTGAAACGGCAGAGGCATCGTGACCTGCTATAAATGCGTGACAGTGGAAGTCCTGGCAATGGCCAGTTTCTCCAGTCATGTCCTGAGCGTATGTGGCTCTCGCGCTCTTCGTCGGCCTTCATTGGCTTGCATCCGGTGACGTGGCTGGCGTAGGAGCGTGGGGGACCTTCCAAGACTCCGCTTCTGAGGGAGGCAACAACCATGTGGACTTGGGGCGCCCCCATTGTAAATTGTAAATTATAAATATGGTATGAATGAGAACATTTATCTCAATTATTTATTGCCTATTAAGTATTAAGGCAGATTGTAATTTCATCATAATAAAGTTGTTTTATATATATAATTAACAGAACTATGAATAATCTTGGTCACTGTTGGATTAGAACAAATATATATAACAGTTACAACATATAACAGCAATATGTTTAATCCACAACTAAATAGCGAATTCAATTAAAAACACAGTTAACAATTATAAATTACCTGCACGGTATGCTATGTATTCTTGTAATGGAACGCGCTAAGACTCGGATTTCGAAAGCATATGATAAACATATCTAGGAATTGAGGTCTGTTTGATAATTAAGCCACTATTCATCACAGTAGCGTGTAATAGGGGCCATGATGCTTCATTTGAATACGGGCAGGAACAACTGTTTCAATGCACACTTAAACGGGATTCGAGCTAAATTCTTCATGTAAGCGAAAGCAAGAGCTAAATGCTAGACAGTTCTCCCATTCCTCTAAAAAATTCATGATGCCTTCTATTCCTAGGTAAAATTCTTTTCCATCTCAACGTTCTAGATCTCGTTGGATACATTTTACAGTTTATTTTCATATAAATGATTCGTGATAACTTTATATTGAAATATTATAATAAATGGTCTAACATAAAACAATACAATCTTTTTCAATCGTAAATTTCTTTGTCTCATGATGTTTAGGTAGTTGATGAGGCGCGGTGTTTTTTTTTCTTTTCGGAAAAAAAACTTTAAAATAGCCAGAAAAGAACGAAAAATACTTTCTCCGTAGAATGATTGATCATAATTTTAATCTAAATATTATTTTATGTCTACTATGCTGCCATCATAACTACGCACAGAGGGTCAAAGCATTGTTTAGAATACACGTTTAAATAGTGCTACAAATTCTGCTATCTCAACCCTCGAATATGCTATTATCAGTATCTGTACTCAGTATCTTTAAGTGTTACCTTGTCTCCCCTTTATTATGGATGACAGGTACTGTAAACCTTTAGCACAACTAATTTCAAAGTTAAGACGATTTTTTTTTTTTTTACTCCAAACAAATATATTTTTCGTTAAAAAAATTTGTCAAAACATGCCTATATCCAAAAGCAACCCAGATGATTCTTATTTCTTTCTGCAGACAATGACATACGATTCCGTGTCAAACAAGAAAGTTTATGCAATTTTGTACGATTAGGTAGTTGATGAGGTGCGGTTATTTTTTTTTCTTTTCAGAAAAAAAACTTTAAGTAGTTCCTGCCTCGGAACTAAAAATTCTTTGTCCGTAGAACGATCGATCCTAATGTTAACCTGGATATTATTTGATGTCTAATAAATTATACCTAAATGATTTTATAAGATTTAGTGTGCAAAAATACTGAGGAATAAGCCTCCAGTTTTTTTCAGGGTGCGATTGTAAAGGTATTGTCCACCTAAATCGCACTTACTGTGCTATGATACCAAATCTTTTGCATTGAGCTCAAAATTGTTCACCTTTAGGACAATTTATTCTACAGACACTTTTAAGACAATTTATTCTACAGACACTTTTAAGACAAACTGTGTGGACATACTAATCCTCTGTTACAATAGTTTTCTTCATCTGACTTTGACTTGTTGACGTTGGATTAGAAAACGACTAAATTAATATAGTATATACAAATATTAAGAGATTAGTTAGAACATACTGGGTGCAATGTCTAAGCACAAGTGGGGTATGGGGTTGAAGTTGAGACATATATGTATAAGAAAAGATTCTGTGAAGTAGGGAGGTCTTGGAAGGATGCGGTTGCTTACTTAAAAATAACAGCGAACTATCAGTTACTTCCATGAAGTCAGGAGGCAGGTATACAGCTCTGCCCAAGCCCCTTCTATTTGTTCTTAGCATTATAAAACTAACCATAACATTTTGTCATATTACTGCACATTTTCTGGTCACGTGAATAAATAAATAAGAAAACAAAAACATTTAATTTAATTGCTGTTTTTTTCACGTCTCACCTCTATCATTAATATTTTAAATTGTAATCACATGGTACATTTCTGTCAGTGTACCAGTTTTCTATAAGTCAATAATATTATTATAAGGTAAGTTCAAAAAGGAACTTATAGCTCCAATTACTTAATACAATCGTTGAGTTTGAGTCCTTTGACCTTTGAGTGTCGCGGGTTTAGTATGTGGAGATTGCCACTGAAATTTACACAAGAGTATATTGCGTGACGTATGGAGTTCATCGATCTTAAGTAGACTTAATAATGAAGGTATGAGATTTATTGTCAAGTAGTACTCTCCCCGTTAAATCGGGTATAATACCTCATATAATACCTTGACAATATCACACAGGCTTCGGTCAGAGAAATATTAACAAATATATCGATCAGTTAAATAATCTTTGTAGCGGAGAGTCTTTTAAAAGAAAAGAAAAAAATGCTTTATTATGAAGTACAAGCAAAACACTGGTATAAACAAATATTTTTTTTTTTTTTTTTTTTTAGTTAAATTCCTTTATTGTGCTAAAACTACAATCTGCCTTTTATAAGGCAATAAGTAATTAAGATAAATGCTCTCATTCATACCATATTTACAGTTCATCATTCACTCGCTCATTCATACAATATTTACAGACAGCCCAGAGACCCCCCAAATCCACCGCGAAGAGAAAGCGGAGTCTTGGGAAGTACCCCAAGCTCCTCCGTGAGCCGCGTCACCGGATACTAGCCAGTGGAGGCTGACCAAGTAGCGCGAGAGCCACAGACGCTCAAGACATGATTGGAGAAACTGGCCATTGCCAGGACTCCCACTGTCACGCGTTTATAGCAGGTCACGAGGCCACTGCCGTTTCAGTCTCCGAGGAGGATTATAGGGATGAGTGGCACAGTGCAATGACTGTGCTACAGGATTAGGGTGGTTGGAAAGGCTACTGTGGAATTTCATAAACTTGGAAGGGATGAGTTCTAGAATGTAGGGTATGTTAAGGTCGTTATGAAGGGTTTTGTTGCTGACATAATAAGGGGCATTTACTATTGTTCTCAGGACTTTTGATTGAAAGGATTGGATACACTTGATGTTCGACTTTTTTGCTGTCCCCCATAGCTCTATTCCGTATGTCCAGATTGGTTTAAGTATAACTTTGTAGATTAGTAGTTTATTTTCTATTGAGAGATGGGATGTCCTTTGAAGAAGTCTGTACAGTTGTCCAAAGCGTCTGTTTAGTTCTTGTCTTTTTAGTCTCGTATGTGGGTTCCAGGTCAGTCGTTTGTCAAGATGGAAGCCTAAGTACCGTACTGTCTCGGATACAGGGAGAGGAATAGAATTAAAATAAACTAGTGGACAAGACTTGCGACAAAGGGTGAAGGTAATGTGGGAGCATTGTGCTTCATTAACTTTGATCCGCCATTGATTGCACCAATACTCGATCTCATAAACAAATATTAAGGCTTATGTTACTACATACTGGGTCGGATGTTGGGGAACGAGTGTTGGTGAACAAGTATGTGTGTAAGAAAAAGGTAGTTCCGGGAATTGGGATGGAGGTCTTGGAAGGAATGCGGTTGCTTACTTACAGTTCTGCTCAACCCCCTTTTAATTTTAGCATTATATATATATTAGCATTACAATATTCTTAGCATTATATAACTGATCGAAGAACTTATTCACGTCAGCATGGGAACGTCATAAAACCTTTTCCCGTCAGTTAAATCCCATTCATTGTTGATTAAAATTAATGGGATTTTAAAGGGAGCTCCGCCTTATTTCAAGGCGGAGCCCTAATACTATTATATATAACAAACATACAATCTTATTTATTCCTTTTATATTATTATAGTAATACTATATCCTATTATATTATTTAAAGTTAGTTAGGAACCAAATAAAAACACCTGCACTTACATACTTTTCTGAGTGTTTTGCCATAAGGTGTAAAATATATATTTAAATTATCAATATATGTTTTGTGTAAGTTTTAGTAAATATTGTATATGTTTGAACTACATAATGTAGTCAATTATAAATGAATGTCTTTAAAAAATAAATGTGCAAAAAATAAAGGCCTTGTATATGTAAATTTATTTACCGTTTACGGTATATAGCCATTAACCTTATCCAACTACAGTAAATGGTTCACATCAATTTCGTAATTGCTCTTTTGCTTACATAGATACTATTACTTAATATGAACAATTATTGGCTAAGTAAAAAATACATTGGCTGGGTCGGGACTCGAACCCACCTACTACCTCTTCTATTCGGTGGTACCACACAAGTGGTTGGGTACTCTACCAGTTAAGCTAGTCTTGCATGACTAATGTCTAATGTGCAGGATCATTTTATAGCAATAACTCTAGCAATTCTTAATTAAAGCAATTTATAGCAATTCTTGTTGACATAGAACAATTTTCTTACTATTAACATTTTTATTCATTAACTGTTATGAAAGATATTTAGTAATATAAATGTGATGTCAAATGGTATTTAAAGAGTGTAATACAATGTGAAATACAGATATCCCTGAATTGAATTATTTAGGTGTTTTGGGTGGTGAGAAGGTGGGATGGATCAACAGGAATAACGTAATAATATGAACTAGTTCCCTAGCACAGTCATTGCTCTGCACCACTCATCCCTATAATCCTCCTTGAAGACCCAAACGGCAGTGGCCTGCTATAAATAAGAGACAGTGGGAGTCCTGGCGATGGCCAGTTTTTCTAATCTCTAATCTAAAAATGAAAATTGTAAATTGGTATAAACGAGATCATATAGCACAATTACTTATAGCCCAATCAGGAAGATTGTAATTTTATCATAATAAATTTGTTATAATATAAATAAAATGATAGTGTGAAGAAAACATTAAACTAAATTATATAGTTGCCTGGGAAATTTGCCCCATTTATTATTTTAACGTCAGTTTAAGCTAAATTTTATTATTTTATAATTTATTTAAAATAAATTGAGTCCATAAAATAACTAAATGTAGAGATGTCCAATTTAACAGTCACAATCCTATACCAAATGATTGTTGACCACAAATACTCCATTTATACTATTTCTAAAAACATCGTAAAGCTTATCTTAGAATTATAGCGCAAAGGGTCTCTATAAAGCAAATTGGTAAAGATTAGACAATATCCACCATGTACCAAATTACCTTTTGGTTTTAAGTACCTTGAGTTAACCGTAAAGGTATTGTTTATGTATTTACTTAAGAGCGAAGTAAGGAACAAAACATTAAACCCTACCATCTCTACTTCAGGGAAACTCAAGCAGGCCAAGTTAAACACGTAGGCTAAACACCTAAACCAGTCTATTCCTGCCTCTGGCTACCTTACAGTCACTTTTCCTGTATAATGTATTTTCTGTAAACAATGCAAATATCGTGGGATTTTTTTTTTTTTTTTGTAAATTAAGTCATTACTGTTGTGAGATCGTTAGTAGACGAAACACAATTTATCCATATCTGTTCATTCCGTGCTCGGCTGTAAATATTTAAAACAAAAAAAAAAGTGACATTTTGATGTACTCAGTAATTATTCAGTGGTATAAATAAAAGTTTTTCTGCTATAATTTCATTTAAACTGCGATGTGATTTATGTTTTTGTAAGAGATTGCGTTGCTACAAAGGAATAGTACAGAAATAGTGACTATAAAGAGAAACGGTTCTGTCGCTTGGATGGGAATTTATTGCTGCTGATGGCTCTGTGACAGGCGAGTCGCTGCGGAGCCACCATCTATAGTAGAGTGCCAATGAATCTTATATCAGATGAAGTGGGGCTGCTACGGTGGCGTGTCCACCAATATAACAGTGGCTGTTGTCTTTTGAATCTTGTATGTCTCACTCTCGTACGGAGCAATATTTCGGCGAGCAGTCTCCTTCCGTCTACTGGGCCATTCAGGCGACAGTACCCACTTGTATCTGGTCTTCGAATAGTCTTATTCATAGTCATCCTTCATGTACGTATTGCCTTTTGATTTGTCTTGTAATTTCAATCATAAGGGACACTAAAACCTTCAGAGGGTGTGAAGCATTAATTAATGCTCAACTTTATGGTTCTACCCGTTCCATGGGTCGTAATTCGGGGGTTTTCTTAACGAAAAGGAATTGCTAACTAATCAATTCTTAAACTCCCGTATTTCGTTTGTTGTGGGGTCGGCATAATAATATGAGGAAAAATCATTGTTAAGTTTTCATCAAGTTGTGGACAGAGTGCCGACCTGCGTGTCTGTATCACGTCCGGGAACGATGTTGTACTCAACGCGAAGTTGATGAAAACTAACATCGCTAGTGTTTAGCTCCTTAACGCTTTTCCCATTTGTTTAAATTGTGGAATTTCTGATCAATGAGTACCCCAAGGGTTACTTAACATTTCTACATGTTTTTTTTCAGAATTACGCTCTCTCAGATTCAAGATTAATCTGGTACTTTCAAAATAAAAATAAATTGTTGAAGTATGTGTATCGACCGCTAACTACATAACATAAATCACCCTATACTATATATATTGTAAATTAATTTAAACAAATGTAAATCATATAAATAAGTCATTGTAAATGTTGTATACAATAAAAAGCGCAGCTGCGAGTTAAACAGTTAGGGACTAGGTTCGCCCTCTACCCAGAATCAGCTAGTAATTAGCGAGCCGAACCAGGAGTCACTACGAGAACAAAGGGCCACCGCATACTGAGCTGTCATTGGGTACACTAAAACCCAATATGATTGGATACTAAGGAAGCCAGCTGGGTATATAAAGACCCAGATCTTGGCCTGTAAATCATTCTCCCGACGACACTCTAACTGATGACTTGTGGCTGCACTGATGTTCAAGACTTGGGCTTCTTATTTATGAAACTTTCTGGTCCTCTCTTCCTAAACTCGCTATGTTTTAGTCCGGGCTTGTCAGACCCCACACACTCCTAGTGGAATTCTCTGCCTTTGCCTCGCTAAAACTAGCAGCTCCTTGGAAGAGACCTCTCCCTAACGGACAACGGTTGTCGAGGCCCTACAAATTTACCGAGTAGTATCTCCCACGGCAAACCAGTCTGCCTCTCTCCAGTTCACACTCGCCTTTGGGATCCGGACGGATTTCGCCTACCCTCAGATACCGAGTGTGAATTCGTGGTCATTCCAAGACCACAAAAACTACCTACACTACCTACCATATACCTCTTCTCCTGAACATAGTGCATTGTCGGGGCACATACTAATCAAAAATGGAGTAATACCGTCATGAAACGATTGTCCAGGTCATAACCTAATCAACCCTCACTTCGTCACCAGGGCTAGGGTTACTAGGCACCCTCCTCGTGACGACCCGACAACTGGTGACCCCGACGTGATCGAGAAGATAGAAGAAACCATTTCTTACGATGGCCGACCCACCAGCCCCGTCCGACGAAGGATGAAGCGCAACCGTACACGACATTTATCGGACGTGCAAACTGCCAGAGTTTCACGAAGAAGACCCAAGACGATGGTTCCTGCAGGCTGAAAACATTTTTTCAACAAACCGGATCTATTCGTCTAAAGCCAAATCAGAGCATATTTACGCTCAGCTTCCTTCCAGGGTACTTACACAGGTCACAGTCCTAGCATATTCTCCGAGTGATAGTTCCTACGAAGATTTAAAGGCTCGTCTTATCAAAACATACAGCCAGAACCACGACAGACGCCTGATCCGGTTATTGGAAGAGACACACCTCGGAGACCAGAAACCGTCACATCTTCTGCGTCAGATGCAGACACTGGCAGGACCCAAGCCATCGGAGGACGTCATTCGTACACTCTGGCTACGCGCCTTGCCAGACAGGGTCAGCAACATAATGGCATCTCACTACGAGGAGAAATTGTCAAGACTGACAACAATAGCGGACAAAATCATGGACTTAAGTTCAGCTAACGCAATCCATGCAGTCCAGTCCACGTCAACTCCCAAATCCAGCCTGCCACACTCCAGCTGTGACTGTCATACAGCCATCGCACAGCTCACCCAACCAGTGACTACCTACACTACCTACCCTATACCTCTTCTCCTGAACGTAGTGCATTGTCGGGGCACATGCCTATCAAATATGGAGTAAGATATTAAGACCGTCATGAAAGCATCGTCCAGGTCATAGCCTAATCAACCTTCACTTCGTCACCAGGGCTGGGGTAACTAGGCACCCCCCTCGTGACGACCCGACATATGTCTAATTTATTTCTTAAATTTTTCTCATATTAGTTAGCATTGATAATTTTAGTAGATTGGATGAAAGCCAATATTTAAGTCATTTTAAATTATTTGTGTTGAAGGACCCTGAAAAGGAATTGTAAGTAGCAATGTATTTTGTAAAATTTAGATGCTTCCAGAAGCCGATTGGTTAAAACACTAACTTTAATAACTTATCTATTACCTCAGGGAAGAAAACAGACTAAAGCTCGTTATGTCAATGTCAGAGAGGCACATTCTGGCTAAAAATGAAAGAATATAATTTTCAAAGTAATTCAGCGGGGTAAATAAAAATGTGCCAAGGTGGGTAACTGATTAGGTAGTATACCCTAAATTAGAGTAAGTTCCTACTACCTTAAGATCCTTCATATATTTGCACTTTGTTACTATGTTGAAGAATTGATAATTGATTTGGATAAATTAAAATATATAAATATGAATTCATGAATGATTGATTTTGTTACGCAAAAAACTTTTTTATAGGCTTAGCTCCTAAGTATATTGATTTCATTAAGCACAGGGTTGAGTTATTTTTTTAGATTTTACTAAACTGATCCGCTGTGGTTTAATATATTTTAAGTACTATTACACAACTAATTTTTCAATTTGTATTCAAAAAACAATTTTTATTTCAGTTTTATACGCGGAACGTCATTTGTTGGATATGTTCCTCGCTAAAGATTATCCATTTCATTCCTGGCGTTCTTCTTTGTATTTTCCAGCTAGTAATTTTTCTTCAGCATCCAATTCCGTTCACATCCGATAATGGTATTCTTCTTGACATTAAATATAATCGTTTATTAATTATCCCTTAATTTAATTACATTTAATGCATTATATGATTATACCCTAATAATCAAATAAGCCGATTTCAGGTGTGAATAGGACTTTATGCCTAGTTAGTGATATCAGGTTCTAGACACTGTGCTAATGCCTTAGTGACGTGTGCTGTTTCTGTCAGTCTGTCCAAGCAAGAACCTGATTGATAGCTTAGTGCTCCATTGGTCCTTGGATCTTTTTTAGATAGTGTTTACTTAAAGTGTCTACTTGGGTATATCATTTTTATTCCTATTATTGTTTAATATAACAGATTTTTTTTTTGTTGCAGGTAAGTTTTTAGCGAAGAATATCTTGTAGAGAAAATTCCTTCATATACGCCAATAGTAGGTATGTAACTAGGCATTATGTTCATTTGTGGTTATACTGGTATTGAGCTTAGCTGTTCAATGTTTTTTTTTTTTGTGATGTACATTACAAAGCGATGTTCAAAATGAATACGCAAAATAAACCGGGGAAAGAGACAAGATACTGGTGATTCTTCTTTGCGGAAGCTCTTGAAAGATGTAAGATTTATAAGTCACATGCATGCTGATTTATGGATCAATGCTCCCTGCATTTTACAGCATCTGTATAAAACCGAACAAACGGTCTCATGATGTAATAAACATTAGATTGACCAAAGCTCGAATAGTTACATTTTTCTTCTGGTTCTAAGTACAACATGAATCCAGCACTAACCGTTATTAATTCAAAAACCTTGGTTTACCTTACATAGGTCTGAATGGGTGCGGGTAGCTAGGTTATACATTAGGTGAAAAAGCTCTTCCGTTGTCTTGTATGGGATTTCGCAACGCAGGACAACTCGTGATGTCCCTGCGAATCGTCTGTGTCTTGCAATCAGATAGCCATTTTCACACATATTCCCATTAACGAATAACTGCAACAAAAAATTGGATTGGAAAACGGCCCTTGGAGTCAGATAACACAGGACAACAGGTTTTCTGGCGCCGGAGTATTTAGAGCTGATTTCATATGAATTTAATGCTCTGAATTCGAATATGGAATTAGTTTTTGCCTAGGGGCTCAAGTTTCTAAGATTATTCAAATATTGTCATACAGAATGACAATACGAAGATTCCTTTCCGTGACATTCTTAAATGCATTTTGGAACAGTCCCTTTTTAAAGTCCATTAATAATTGGGCTTCATGTGTGTATCCTATCTTCCTTGCAGGCCACCATAGTTTCAATACAATGCCCTGGTGAAACCTTTCACCTTGTTCCTCACTGGTGTCTTCTAGATTTTCAAAAAAACGTTCTAAGTGGCTGTGTAATTGTGCATCTTACATGTTACCCCAAACGGGTTGAAACTGTTAAGCATCCCGTTAACCAGTTCAACGCTGGGACACTCAATTAAGAATATATCGATATTGTTTATTTACTGAATTTGTACTTTCGTTTATATTTATTTTTTAAACAATTCAACATTTCTGTCAAAAAAAATCAGCCAATCAATGAAAAAAAAATTCTGAGGCTACAGAACCTTTAATTAACAAGTAATATACAATATTGCTGTATATTTGAAAATTGAATAAACATGAAATTCTTGTCTTAAAATGGATTGAATTTTAATTTTTTTGAAGTACACTTTTTAATCAAAGGAAGTCATTTTTACTGCAGAATGCAGAAGGTTCTTTGATTGGAATACGCATTAGTACCGGGGGTCAATGATTATAAATCTCAATAAAATTCAACAAGGTGGCCGAATCTTGTTTATATTAGTGGACTAAACATACACGGGGAAAACCGAGCGATAAATAGACGAAGGTTTAGCCCGGAAATAAATATACAGTTTGTACTTAAGGAGGTCAGTAAGAGAGAGAGGAAAAAGGGCCGGTTAGATTTACTGAAGGGATCGTGGCTCCATAGCTAACACCTTCCAGCTCCAACGTGGAAGTATTTACCTTAATCTAAACATAGCTAGCCAGAAGTTTCTTTTCATTTAGTACGCTGTTCTGCAGGATAGCTTCGAATCTCTATCTGGTATTATTTTGAAATCCATTATTTATTATTTCTGTAAGATACATGTAAATTAAATTACCAATATGAGTACAGCTAATGCTGTGGCACAAGTAGTCAGTTTGTAACATATATTTCGATTCTCCAGATCGCATGTAAATTTCATGAGAATTCTACAAAAAATAATTTATGTTTCCACTCACAGAGTGTTTATAATCTAATGGCACTAAATTATGAGAATACAGATCCTTTGAAAATTACTCTGGCATATCCCAGAAAAATGACCTCGATTTTTTCCATGTGGGTAACATCAACACTGCATTTCAAGAACATTGCTATTGATGCTATGTTAAGTAATTGTAAATAAATATATGAATCTGTATCGAAAAACACTATGCCATTTAAAGCAATTGCTGAACCGAAACGACGGTTAATCTATGTATAGTGTACAGTTGTAGGGGCTGATACGGCTAATACTAGTATTTGATCACAGCTTATGGAGTCAATGTTTGCTCAACAGTATCAATGTTTTCGTATTTATTATACTTCCCTTAGGTTGTTTTCAATTTATTCGAAACTGTTCTCGTCGGTTCGTCGACTTAAACTGAGCTGAGCAATCATGATTGCTAAGTATTAGTGGCAAGATTACCTAAAGCAAATTAAAAGCTGCTAGGATGAAAAGCTAGTGTACAATGCTCATATTCTAAGCCAAAAAGCAATAGTTTGTTATTGGTATGTAAGTTAGTTTATAAGTTTTCTTTTGTTGTGACCAAAAAGTACATTGTATATCATTGTACTTGTATTGATTATATAATTTCTATACCGATTCAGACCTTGTATAGAGTATATCGATGGTACAGGGCATGTAAAATGTAATATGTAAATAGATTTGCCTGAGAAATAATAATTTTGTCATTTTTTTTAAGGGGATTTGGAAAAAAAAAAAGTTTGTTACAAATAAATAAATATTAGTTCTGCATGATAGCTTCAAATCTCTATCTGGTATTATTTTGATATTCATTATTTATTATATCTGTGAGATATATGTGAATCAAATTACCAATATGAGTACAGCTAGTGCTGCTGCATAAATAGTCATTTGTAACATATATTTCGGTTATCAAGTATGTGTAAATTCCATGAGAATTCTATGAAAAATATTTGAATGAATGAAAAATTTTCAAATCAATTGTGCCAAGTGATAAACTAAATATAAATGCACGTCGCATGAATTAACCACATGCAGGGAAGAAACAATATCCAGAAACTATTTTATTAGTTCGATTTGTCTAGTCTCTCAGATCACTAAAAGTAACAAGATTCGCAATTAAATACGTTATTTTATCTTTTCAATATTCTCAGAAAAAAAAAAATTGAAATCCATCAATTTAAATTCATCCTCCTCGTCGCAGAGAATATAAACGGAGGAGATAAATTTTAGCCGATTTTCATTGTAAGAGGGAAGGAACCACGTGTTCCTGACAGCGCCCGCCCACGTAGACCGCCAACATGTTTGACCTAATTCACCACCAAGTCAGGCTATTCTTAAGCCATAGCTGTGCTCCGGAAATTCACTTTTGGTTCTTGTATTGAGGAGAGGTGCAACAATGGAAGAAAATAAAATCTACATTTTCAAAGTTTTTCATCCGTGATTTAAACCTATAATCATACTAATACTGAAAATTAGTTAATACCTGGACAATTTTTTGTTTTCTTTCTCGTTTTATAGTAAAAATTATAACCACATTATATTCACATAGCAATGGACGTAGCTTAGCTTCGCAAAAAAGTTAGGGTTTAAAGCCTGTTCATTCAATTGTGTTTATTCGGCTCATGTGGTAATTTGCTTAGAGTTAGCGCTTCATTATATAGATATATTTTTGGTTCGAAGGGCAAGACGGTATGTGAAATTTCGACAGTTTTATAACAACTCCTTGCTACTTCGGAACCATTATTTGTAAATTTGAATAACCTTACAGGCATACTTTTGTAAAGCCTTGAGTGGCTTTCAACGAATGCACTAGAAGAGGTGATTTGATGTTTATGCGTGGTTAAAAATTTGATGTTCTTATATTTATCACAAACATCAGGAGCCTAAAAGCCAACTTGTGCTTACTGTACATACCTTCGGGAGTGAGATACTTTCTGACTCGTTGTTTCCCTTGTAGATGTGCAGGAACGTTTATTTCATACACAGTTCCCTGCATTAGTGAACGTTCTGTCAATCTACGAAATGTTTTAAAAACGTTTCTAGCATTACGAGTTTATGGTGAGATATAGATATTATAAAAAAACAACTTTATTATGATAAAATTACAATCTGCCTCATTGGGCTATAAGTAATTGTGATCAATGTAAGATATAGAATGGTTACATAATCGTACGCTCACTGAATGCATAAGACTGAGGATGATTTGGTGGAAACCTGTAGTATTCTTGAAAACAAGACAATCCGAAAATCATACCCATGCAATACTGATAATAATCTATTAAAAACACATCAGATAATTAAGGAGTAAAGTATTTGTGTAACAAATAGTTCATAAATAGTGCTTATGTCAAATGTTTATTCTTCGGCTCCTTCAATTTGTATTTATTGTTGTATTAGCATCAAATTTTTATTGAAATACATTCACTTTTATTTCTAAAACACTATCAACTGTTATTACAATGTGTATCCACCCATATGCCAGACTGTGGCCCTATATAATTGACAATGACTTTTTTTTTTAGGGGCTTATGTCCTAGAATAAGGTTTATTTTTTATTCACTCATACCTTTTTCCAGGACCTTATGAAAAATACTTAGGGGTTTACAACCTGAAAATGTTTTATGTTTAGCGCCAAATTTGGCATGATTCCTGTTTGTGAACTAGAACTTTAGCCCCCTATTGTCCTTAAATCCTATTTATAGTCAGACACACTAAGTTTGACACAAATATTTTTGCACACATTTGTATGCTGGAGTAAGCAGATAATTTATACTAATAAAAAGGATGCTAACCAAACGGAAGAATCATTCATGATATGGAGAAGGATTTAAGTTGATACACAAGACAAGTAAGCCGGCTAGTAATACACTATGGACTGTGAACATCGTGATTGACTTAACTTTATTCGCATTAAAACTTTCTTATACTATTTTATATTCGCGGTGCACAGGGCATTACATTGATAACATCAACATTTATTAAATTATTCTAACATTATTAAAGGTTTGTTATTCAGTAGTGGATAGCTTTAATGCCACATGATATGATGGTTTATCTCAAATCACCAGGTCAGAGGATGTTTCCTCTTCAACGGATAAAAGTTCCTATAAAAATTGCCTGTCTAAAATTTCTAAATTTAAGTAAAATATCTAAATAAATTAGCAAGCAAGAGATAAACACTTTTTTTTCCTTCTCAATGCTCCATACTTGCATCGAATAAGCACAGGTTACTCACAGGGGCTCACTAGGACCTGATGGAACATTTTAGATAAGACTTGACTGGAATATCCCTTTTACAATTTGCCAAGTTATGGAAGATTGTATTTGTTTTTAAATTCGTTCTAAATAAATTTGTGTTTAATCGAGTAATTTATCCACAGCGTAATGCCTAGCTGTGACGCTCCAAGTAAGTAAAGTTATTCTGATGACTAAAACTAGTCACTATTCATGCCATAGAGGCGCGGGCAGCTCCCATTCATAACGGACGAGCCTGTTTGATCCAGGCCACCTTAAGATGGCTCATTGAATATTTAAACGAACCCACCGTTGCCAGGGCAAACTCTTTTCTCTCGTCCCTGGACTAGGCGCGGTTTATCATTTCCCTCTCAAACATTGGGCGCTTCCTGTTTAATGATCCCATTCAGTGTTAAACGTGGACTGCATTAAGATTAATTGCAGTTATGTGCTTGCCTCGAATGTATTTACACCAACGTAATGTCTGATCCTAGCAACATCATAATAAAAAAATTTCTAATCTAAACTTCTTTTATCCACTGTTGTTCAGGAAACTGGTGGATGTATTTAGCAATCCGGGTAAATTAATCGACTCTTGATTAACCGTTATTTGTGAGTTTTTTTTTTGTAGAAATCCTAGCAGTTATTCATTGTATTGTAACCACGGTTAGTAGTATTCCTAGGAAACATCGAATATGCCAAGCTATACTTTAAGAAACGACATTGCAAATCTAAGACTAAGATGAACAGCTAAAGTAGTTCCCTTACAATAGTTTCTATAATAATCCCATTTGGGGACACTGTAGCTTACAATAGAGGTATCAGCAAGACAGTATATTGAGTGTCTTTGCTTTATCTACGTGTCTTTGTACAGATCTACCTTTATCTTTGCTGTGCGCAGATCTACCTTTATATTTGCTGTGTACAGATCTACCTTTATCTTTTTTTTGTACAGATCTAACTTTATCTTTGCTGTGTACAGATCTACCTTTATCTTTTTTTTGTGCAGATCTAACTTTATCTTAGCTGTGCACAGATCTACCTTTATCTTTTTTTTGTGCAGATCTACCTTTATCTTTGCTGTTATTTTACCTTTATATTACTTTTTTTTATCTTTAAAATGTTCGTCGTGGCTTATATTAGATCAAATTTGTGTACATTAGTAATAAGTTTCAATTTCTTTTATTTGATTTTGACTTGTATTACATAGTTCGATATCTTTGTAAATTATTTCTTATACATATAATTTTTTTATATTTAAGTATCGTAATGACTGTACCAAGAGAAATGGGTTTTATGGCAAGGTAATGTCGGAATTTGGAGTTGGTTAGAGAATTTTAAGTGGACAAGACGTAAGAGGGGAAAAGGAAGCTTTGTTTGCAAGTACGAAACATTTGACGTATTGTGACACTTTTTTGAAAAGCAAACGAAAAGTTATATTCGAGAAGCGGTTGCTGGTGTAAAGACTGTACAAGGGTACAAGGGTAAAAAAAATAAATAAAGTAAAGGGTCCTAGTGAATTTGGATTTGTCGTACATTGAGTTGTTTATTTATCTTTTGATATGTTTATTCATTTTTTGGTCAGTAAAAATTTGAATATAACAAAATCGTTTCATTTTATTTATTTTTCTCTTCTTGTTGATATTGTAAATATTTCTTCTGTAAATAGATTTGCATGAAAATATTCCGCTTGCTGCTGTATAACTTCACTAGCAGCAGGATTGTTTTTTGTAAGGCCATACATAGGTATGTAGAATTTTTCTCTTTTTTTCCCCCCATTATGTGAGGTTTTTTTCCCCCACTATTTGATTGAAATATATTTCTTTTAATTAAATATTGGTCATAAATAAAATTATATAATTCATCAATTTTACGAACTCTATCATATTTTAAGACGTGATATCATTTTTAAAAACGTTAAGAATAAACGTAATAAAAAATAGTTTTCGGATTATTATGTTCATGTAAAAGTCTTTGCGCCTCCCATACATTTTTGATGGATCTGATGTTTTACAAAAAATAGTCCTGAATGCGACAGGTAGAACCAAGACCTTTATTTATCTAAAAGTATTTTGTGTGCCTTTGAGCCTTGTGTTCCTTTTAAGGGCACGGATACATCAAAAGGTATTGGTAGAAGTGTTTAATTTTTCAGCTAAGACTTTTTTGTACAAACCTTTTATTTGGTATACTCCTTTGAAAATATACAGTCTAAAATGTTTTAAAATAAAGAAGTTTTATTTCGTTAAATTAAATCTATAAGCTAAAGAGGCTTATTTCTGACATATATCTTTTTTTCATTAAGTGATTGATCTGTGCAGTCGATCATATTAGATTTTCAGTTTCAAACTCTGTAATAGAGTATGGTGTTTTTATTATTATACTTGTACTAGAATGTACACCTCCACTGACTGAAAAGTCATAGATAAAAAATAAAAACTTTATTATGATAAAATTATAATCTGCCTTATTGGGCAGTAAGTAATTGTGCTCAATGTCCTCATTCATACCATATTTACAATTTTCATTCACTCACTCATTCATACAGTATTTACAAACAGCCAAGCGGCCTCCCAAATCCACATGGTTGTCACCTCCCTCGCATACAAAAGAGGAAGCGGAGTCTTGGGAAGTCCTCCACGCTTCTCCGTCGGCCTCGTCACTGGATAAGAGCCAGTACTTATAAGTCAAAGGTTCTTATTTCTCCTCGGGTAAGAAACTTAAGCGACAGTCCAAATTTAGTCAGAAAGGCTTTGTGATGTTATTTTGATTTTAGGGGAAATTTCTTCAGTGGTATCCAGTTTTCTCTTTTTTGTATTGTCTGCAGCCAATGGATTGCTGCAATATCCATATTTCGGTTTTACTTCATCCTGGTTTGTTTCTGTCCTTGGTGTGTCCTCCTATCCGGGTACTGGAGATTCAATGTTTCGGTGATAAGGCCCTATGAGAGCCTGTCTTACGGCATCGGGATACCGTTCGCACAACCTCGAATGTCGAAGGCTGGTGGTCCAATGATTCCTCCGGAACAGCCCTTACTCAGGACACAAGATTCGGCCGAGACTAATTGGTTTCTCTTGGTGGGGTAAATTTCGTACCTACTTTCAGGTTTTTTACGTATAGGTCTTTGTAGGCAAAATGGCTCTAGGGTGTGTTTATTATTATAATTAAATAATAATTATTATTATTTAAAAATGAGTGTTATTATTCATATCATGAGGTAATCAAAAGAATGTAAACAATTTCACCATCAAACTGTTTTAGAGTTTTTATAAACATTTAAATTAATTTATAAATAACTTATTATAATGATTTCTTAGTGTCCGATATCCACCATTCTACAGTCACAAGATTACAAATTTTAACACGAGCTTATATATTGACAAAAAGTAAAGCAATATATTATATTTTATGCACAGCACCGTGGTATTGAAACATAATATCTTTGTTGAGCCCAAAGCGAGAAATTCTCAGATGAAGAGCTGTACAAATTAACTTGGGAGTGACTGACGTCCGAAGGCCAGGACACATTTAAGACACGCCCTGGCATAGGCAGCAGAGGGGAAGTGGTGGTGGGAGCAGGCTAGTAAATGCCAGGAACCTGCAGGTTTATAGGTCACTATACCAGCGGGTCAATGAACCCCCACTCTTATCGACTAACGGTGACGTAGCAGCCATGACGTCATAGTCGGGGGTGCATCTCCCCCACCACCCCTTCTTATGTGCTGTCTGCTCGGCTTCTGGGTCATTGTTACATCGACATTAGCTCCTTTTATACGTGCTATTTATTTATTAACTAGCTTATTTTTTATGTAGCATTATGGTCACTAAACTGTACTTATTATGGGTAGAACAGTAAGTATTAGAAATCTAAACCACTTTCAAGCTTCTTCTAAAAATCTTCAAAGGTAGTGAAACCATATGAATTTTTCCAAGTTTAAGTTTCGCTTGTAATTAGTTTTTATCGAAAAAATAAACAGCATACTCCATGATATTGTATATAACTAGTCCAAGTTCATTCCTTTGAGATTAGACATCGATTGAGAATTCAAATTAGACAAATAGACAGCCTGTGGCCGGATAAATGCAGTCTCTTCATTCGTCAATGAATTTTGAAGACTTTTTCTCTTGATTAATAAATAGGATCAGGTGGTACTTCCGTTATTTATGCAGTTATAGGAAGCCTACTCCTCCTATAGTATTCCCAAAATTTAGAAATATTTACCATACAATTGAACTTATAACATATAAGTTTTATTAAAGAATATCGAAATAACGGAAGACGAAATCTATGGATTCTATATAAATATATAACTAGATTCTTCAATAGTCGGACGGTGAGAATATTTCAATAACATTGAAGTGAGTAGGCCACGACAATATTTTTGTCAGTTATATGCTAACTTAATAAACTTTCTTGACTTTGAAATTAGTCAGCAGCCTTGACATGCCACCAAAACGGAAGAACACACTGTTGTTGTCAACATTTATGGCAAGGAAATTTAAAATCGATTTTTATCCACTAGTTGGCCTGTTATGCCAACATAGATATAAATTGGCAGCTGAAATTTTCTGCACTTATCGGAAAAAATTTGTGGTAGCCACTTGGATAGGTGACTAATATTAAAATTCAAACCGGATTTATTCATCACTTTAAAAGGAATCGATCGCGTTTCCGCAGTCCTATTTTAAAACCACCGGAACATCAACATTTTTTTCCAGGAGTTCAAGATTTCATTCAGAGGAGTGAAGATGTTCAGTTTGAGATACTGTGCTTCCCTCCTGACGTTACAGAATCAAGACGGAAATCATTAACATGCACAATAGGTGATATTGTTCTAATACTTTTTCAACCACCGGAACATCAACATTTTTATCCAGGAGTTCAAGATTTCATTCAGAGGAGTGAAGATGTTCAGTTTGAGATACTGTGCTTCCCTCCTGACGTTACAGAATCAAGACGGAAATCATTAACATGCACAATAGGTGATATTGTTCTAATACTTTTTCAACCACCGGAACATCAACATTTTTATCCAGGAGTTCAAGATTTCATTCAGAGGAGTGAAGATGTTCAGTTTGAGATACTGTGCTTCCCTCCTGACGTTACAGAATCAAGACGGAAATCATTAACATGCACAATAGGTGATATTGTTCTAATACTTTTTCAACCACCGGAACATCAACATTTTTTTCCAGGAGCTCAAGATTTCATTCAGAGGAGTGAAGATGTTCAGTTTGAGATACTGTGCTTCCCTCCTGACGTTACAGAATCAAGACGGAAATCATTAACATGCACAATAGGTGATATTGTTCTAATACTTTTTCAACCACCGGAACATCAACATTTTTTTCCAGGAGCTCAAGATTTCATTCAGAGGAGTGAAGATGTTCAGTTTGAGATACTGTGCTTCCCTCCTGACGTTACAGAATCAAGACGGAAATCATTAACATGCACAATAGGTGATATTGTTCTAATACTTTTTCAACCACCGGAACATCAACATTTTTATCCAGGAGTTCAAGATTTCATTCAGAGGAGTGAAGATGTTCAGTTTGAGATACTGTGCTTCCCTCCTGACGTTACAGAATCAAGACGGAAATCATTAACATGCACAATAGGTGATATTGTTCTAATACTTTTTCAACCACCGGAACATCAACATTTTTTTCCAGGAGCTCAAGATTTCATTCAGAGGAGTCAAGATGTTCAGTTTGAGATACTGTGCTTCCCTCCTGACGTTACAGAATCAAGACGGAAATCATTAACATGCACAATAGGTGATATTGTTCTAATACTTTTTCAACCACCGGAACATCAACATTTTTATCCAGGAGTTCAAGATTTCATTCAGAGGAGTGAAGATGTTCAGTTTGAGATACTGTGCTTCCCTCCTGACGTTACAGAATCAAGACGGAAATCATTAACATGCACAATAGGTGATATTGTTCTAATACTTTTTCAACCACCGGAACATCAACATTTTTATCCAGGAGTTCAAGATTTCATTCAGAGGAGTGAAGATGTTCAGTTTGAGATACTGTGCTTCCCTCCTGACGTTACAGAATCAAGACGGAAATCATTAACATGCACAATAGGTGATATTGTTCTAATACTTTTTCAACCACCGGAACATCAACATTTTTTTCCAGGAGCTCAAGATTTCATTCAGAGGAGTGAAGATGTTCAGTTTGAGATACTGTGCTTCCCTCCTGACGTTACAGAATCAAGACGGAAATCATTAACATGCACAATAGGTGATATTGTTCTAATACTTTTTCAACCACCGGAACATCAACATTTTTTTCCAGGAGCTCAAGATTTCATTCAGAGGAGTGAAGATGTTCATTTTGAGATACTGTGCTTCCCTCCTGACGTTACAGAATCAAGACGGAAATCATTAACATGCACAATAGGTGATATTGTTCTAATACTTTTTCAACCACCGGAACATCAACATTTTTATCCAGGAGTTCAAGATTTCATTCAGAGGAGTGAAGATGTTCAGTTTGAGATACTGTGCTTCCCTCCTGACGTTACAGAATCAAGACGGAAATCATTAACATGCACAATAGGTGATATTGTTCTAATACTTTTTCAACCACCGGAACATCAACATTTTTATCCAGGAGTTCAAGATTTCATTCAGAGGAGTGAAGATGTTCAGTTTGAGATACTGTGCTTCCCTCCTGACGTTACAGAATCAAGACGGAAATCATTAACATGCACAATAGGTGATATTGTTCTAATACTTTTTCAACCACCGGAACATCAACATTTTTATCCAGGAGTTCAAGATTTCATTCAGAGGAGTGAAGATGTTCAGTTTGAGATACTGTGCTTCCCTCCTGACGTTACAGAATCAAGACGGAAATCATTAACATGCACAATAGGTGATATTGTTCTAATACTTTTTCAACCACCGGAACATCAACATTTTTATCCAGGAGTTCAAGATTTCATTCAGAGGAGTGAAGATGTTCAGTTTGAGATACTGTGCTTCCCTCCTGACGTTACAGAATCAAGACGGAAATCATTAACATGCACAATAGGTGATATTGTTCTAATACTTTTTCAACCACCGGAACATCAACATTTTTATCCAGGAGTTCAAGATTTCATTCAGAGGAGTGAAGATGTTCAGTTTGAGATACTGTGCTTCCTTCCTGACGTTACAGAATCAAGACGGAAATCATTAACATGCACAATAGGTGATATTGTTCTAATACTTTTTCAACCACCGGAACATCAACATTTTTTTCCAGGAGCTCAAGATTTCATTCAGAGGAGTGAAGATGTTCAGTTTGAGATACTGTGCTTCCCTCCTGACGTTACAGAATCAAGACGGAAATCATTAACATGCACAATAGGTGATATTGTTCTAATACTTTTTCAACCACCGGAACATCAACATTTTTTTCCAGGAGTTCAAGATTTCATTCAGAGGAGTGAAGATGTTCAGTTTGAGATACTGTGCTTCCCTCCTGACGTTACAGAATCAAGACGGAAATCATTAACATGCACAATAGGTGATATTGTTCTAATACTTTTTCAACCACCGGAACATCAACATTTTTTTCCAGGAGCTCAAGATTTCATTCAGAGGAGTGAAGATGTTCAGTTTGAGATACTGTGCTTCCCTCCTGACGTTACAGAATCAAGACGGAAATCATTAACATGCACAATAGGTGATATTGTTCTAATACTTTTTCAACCACCGGAACATCAACATTTTTTTCCAGGAGCTCAAGATTTCATTCAGAGGAGTGAAGATGTTCAGTTTGAGATACTGTGCTTCCCTCCTGACGTTACAGAATCAAGACGGAAATCATTAACATGCACAATAGGTGATATTGTTCTAATACTTTTTCAACCACCGGAACATCAACATTTTTTTCCAGGAGTTCAAGATTTCATTCAGAGGAGTGAAGATGTTCAGTTTGAGATACTGTGCTTCCCTCCTGACGTTACAGAATCAAGACGGAAATCATTAACATGCACAATAGGTGATATTGTTCTAATACTTTTTCAACCACCGGAACATCAACATTTTTTTCCAGGAGCTCAAGATTTCATTCAGAGGAGTGAAGATGTTCAGTTTGAGATACTGTGCTTCCCTCCTGACGTTACAGAATCAAGACGGAAATCATTAACATGCACAATAGGTGATATTGTTCTAATACTTTTTCAACCACCGGAACATCAACATTTTTTTCCAGGAGTTCAAGATTTCATTCAGAGGAGTGAAGATGTTCAGTTTGAGATACTGTGCTTCCCTCCTGACGTTACAGAATCAAGACGGAAATCATTAACATGCACAATAGGTGATATTGTTCTAATACTTTTTCAACCACCGGAACATCAACATTTTTATCCAGGAGTTCAAGATTTCATTCAGAGGAGTGAAGATGTTCAGTTTGAGATACTGTGCTTCCCTCCTGACGTTACAGAATCAAGACGGAAATCATTAACATGCACAATAGGTGATATTGTTCTAATACTTTTTCAACCACCGGAACATCAACATTTTTTTCCAGGAGCTCAAGATTTCATTCAGAGGAGTGAAGATGTTCAGTTTGAGATACTGTGCTTCCCTCCTGACGTTACAGAATCAAGACGGAAATCATTAACATGCACAATAGGTGATATTGTTCTAATACTTTTTCAACCACCGAAACATCAACATTTTTTTCCAGGAGCTCAAGATTTCATTCAGAGGAGTGAAGATGTTCAGTTTGAGATACTGTGCTTCCCTCCTGACGTTACAGAATCAAGACGGAAATCATTAACATGCACAATAGGTGATATTGTTCTAATACTTTTTCAACCACCGGAACATCAACATTTTTATCCAGGAGTTCAAGATTTCATTCAGAGGAGTGAAGATGTTCAGTTTGAGATACTGTGCTTCCCTCCTGACGTTACAGAATCAAGACGGAAATCATTAACATGCACAATAGGTGATATTGTTCTAATACTTTTTCAACCACCGGAACATCAACATTTTTTTCCAGGAGCTCAAGATTTCATTCAGAGGAGTCAAGATGTTCAGTTTGAGATACTGTGCTTCCCTCCTGACGTTACAGAATCAAGACGGAAATCATTAACATGCACAATAGGTGATATTGTTCTAATACTTTTTCAACCACCGGAACATCAACATTTTTATCCAGGAGTTCAAGATTTCATTCAGAGGAGTGAAGATGTTCAGTTTGAGATACTGTGCTTCCCTCCTGACGTTACAGAATCAAGACGGAAATCATTAACATGCACAATAGGTGATATTGTTCTAATACTTTTTCAACCACCGGAACATCAACATTTTTATCCAGGAGTTCAAGATTTCATTCAGAGGAGTGAAGATGTTCAGTTTGAGATACTGTGCTTCCCTCCTGACGTTACAGAATCAAGACGGAAATCATTAACATGCACAATAGGTGATATTGTTCTAATACTTTTTCAACCACCGGAACATCAACATTTTTATCCAGGAGTTCAAGATTTCATTCAGAGGAGTGAAGATGTTCAGTTTGAGATACTGTGCTTCCCTCCTGACGTTACAGAATCAAGACGGAAATCATTAACATGCACAATAGGTGATATTGTTCTAATACTTTTTCAACCACCGGAACATCAACATTTTTTTCCAGGAGCTCAAGATTTCATTCAGAGGAGTGAAGATGTTCATTTTGAGATACTGTGCTTCCCTCCTGACGTTACAGAATCAAGACGGAAATCATTAACATGCACAATAGGTGATATTGTTCTAATACTTTTTCAACCACCGGAACATCAACATTTTTTTCCAGGAGTTCAAGATTTCATTCAGAGGAGTGAAGATGTTCAGTTTGAGATACTGTGCTTCCCTCCTGACGTTACAGAATCAAGACGGAAATCATTAACATGCACAATAGGTGATATTGTTCTAATACTTTTTCAACCACCGGAACATCAACATTTTTTTCCAGGAGTACAAGATTTCATTCAGAGGAGTGAAGATGTTCAGTTTGAGATACTGTGCTTCCCTCCTGACGTTACAGAATCAAGACGGAAATCATTAACATGCACAATAGGTGATATTGTTCTAATACTTTTTCAACCACCGGAACATCAACATTTTTTTCCAGGAGCTCAAGATTTCATTCAGAGGAGTGAAGATGTTCAGTTTGAGATACTGTGCTTCCCTCCTGACGTTACAGAATCAAGACGGAAATCATTAACATGCACAATAGGTGATATTGTTCTAATACTTTTTCAACCACCGGAACATCAACATTTTTTTCCAGGAGTTCAAGATTTCATTCAGAGGAGTGAAGATGTTCAGTTTGAGATACTGTGCTTCCCTCCTGACGTTACAGAATCAAGACGGAAATCATTAACATGCACAATAGGTGATATTGTTCTAATACTTTTTCAACCACCGGAACATCAACATTTTTTTCCAGGAGTTCAAGATTTCATTCAGAGGAGTGAAGATGTTCATTTTGAGATACTGTGCTTCCCTCCTGACGTTACAGAATCAAGACGGAAATCATTAACATGCACAATAGGTGATATTGTTCTAATACTTTTTCAACCACCGGAACATCAACATTTTTTTCCAGGAGTTCAAGATTTCATTCAGAGGAGTGAAGATGTTCAGTTTGAGATACTGTGCTTCCTTCCTGACGTTACAGAATCAAGACGGAAATCATTAACATGCACAATAGGTGATATTGTTCTAATACTTTTTCAACCACCGGAACATCAACATTTTTTTCCAGGAGCTCAAGATTTCATTCAGAGGAGTGAAGATGTTCATTTTGAGATACTGTGCTTCCCTCCTGACGTTACAGAATCAAGACGGAAATCATTAACATGCACAATAGGTGATATTGTTCTAATACTTTTT
The DNA here is from genome assembly GCA_930367205.1 of Acanthosoma haemorrhoidale. Lineage (NCBI taxonomy): Eukaryota > Metazoa > Arthropoda > Insecta > Hemiptera > Acanthosomatidae > Acanthosoma > Acanthosoma haemorrhoidale. The sequence goes on along the minus strand of OV884015.1, from coordinate 94,973,483 downwards.
CAACCACCGGAACATCAACATTTTTTTCCAGGAGCTCAAGATTTCATTCAGAGGAGTGAAGATGTTCAGTTTGAGATACTGTGCTTCCCTCCTGACGTTACAGAATCAAGACGGAAATCATTAACATGCACAATAGGTGATATTGTTCTAATACTTTTTCAACCACCGGAACATCAACATTTTTTTCCAGGAGCTCAAGATTTCATTCAGAGGAGTGAAGATGTTCATTTTGAGATACTGTGCTTCCCTCCTGACGTTACAGAATCAAGACGGAAATCATTAACATGCACAATAGGTGATATTGTTCTAATACTTTTTCAACCACCGGAACATCAACATTTTTTTCCAGGAGTTCAAGATTTCATTCAGAGGAGTGAAGATGTTCAGTTTGAGATACTGTGCTTCCCTCCTGACGTTACAGAATCAAGACGGAAATCATTAACATGCACAATAGGTGATATTGTTCTAATACTTTTTCAACCACCGGAACATCAACATTTTTTTCCAGGAGTTCAAGATTTCATTCAGAGGAGTGAAGATGTTCAGTTTGAGATACTGTGCTTCCCTCCTGACGTTACAGAATCAAGACGGAAATCATTAACATGCACAATAGGTGATATTGTTCTAATACTTTTTCAACCACCGGAACATCAACATTTTTATCCAGGAGTTCAAGATTTCATTCAGAGGAGTGAAGATGTTCAGTTTGAGATACTGTGCTTCCCTCCTGACGTTACAGAATCAAGACGGAAATCATTAACATGCACAATAGGTGATATTGTTCTAATACTTTTTCAACCACCGGAACATCAACATTTTTTTCCAGGAGCTCAAGATTTCATTCAGAGGAGTGAAGATGTTCAGTTTGAGATACTGTGCTTCCCTCCTGACGTTACAGAATCAAGACGGAAATCATTAACATGCACAATAGGTGATATTGTTCTAATACTTTTTCAACCACCGGAACATCAACATTTTTTTCCAGGAGCTCAAGATTTCATTCAGAGGAGTGAAGATGTTCAGTTTGAGATACTGTGCTTCCCTCCTGACGTTACAGAATCAAGACGGAAATCATTAACATGCACAATAGGTGATATTGTTCTAATACTTTTTCAACCACCGGAACATCAACATTTTTTTCCAGGAGCTCAAGATTTCATTCAGAGGAGTGAAGATGTTTAGTTTGAGATACTGTGCTTCCCTCCTGACGTTACAGAATCAAGACGGAAATCATTAACATGCACAATAGGTGATATTGTTCTAATACTTTTTCAACCACCGGAACATCAACATTTTTTTCCAGGAGCTCAAGATTTCATTCAGAGGAGTGAAGATGTTCAGTTTGAGATACTGTGCTTCCCTCCTGACGTTACAGAATCAAGACGGAAATCATTAACATGCACAATAGGTGATATTGTTCTAATACTTTTTCAACCACCGGAACATCAACATTTTTATCCAGGAGTTCAAGATTTCATTCAGAGGAGTGAAGATGTTCAGTTTGAGATACTGTGCTTCCCTCCTGACGTTACAGAATCAAGACGGAAATCATTAACATGCACAATAGGTGATATTGTTCTAATACTTTTTCAACCACCGGAACATCAACATTTGTTTTTGTAGTAACTAAAATAAAATTTGTTTTCTAGCGGCTAACGTGATTTGTAGGGACTGTCCCTATTTCAGGTTCAGAGTATTAAGGATAACCTATCGACGATAATAGTCAGTTATGGGTCTAATTCAAAAAGGGTAACCAGTAGGACTAAATCGTTTGCAATATTGAGTCAATGATATTAAAAAAAATGCTGTAGGGGTAAGGGCCATATTTACACTTATACCAGAAATGCCTATCAAGGTGATAATAATGCAAAAGAAATCCTGGAGTATTATAGCCCTTCGATTGGCTCCCTGGACCATTTGTTATTTAAGGGTTGGCTGGGGGTTGGGGTTCGCTCAGATTTTGAAGATATATGAAAGGCTATTTGAATAATGGACTAGCCACTCCGGTAAAGAAAATCAAAATAAGTATTGCCAAGGCTACAATTGTTTTAGTATTTATATTTTTAAAAGTATTTTCAAAATATTTTTATATTATTAGCACCTCAATGGGCATTTCTGGTGTAAGTCCAAATATGTCCCTTACACCTGCAGCAATTTTCGCAATATCGTTGTCTCAATATTGTAAGCGATTTAGTTCTAATGGTTACCCTTTTTGAATTAGACTCGTAACTGTAAATATTATCGTCAATAGCTAATCTTTAATACTCTGAAACCGAAATAAGTAGAGTTCCTAATCCCGAAAGACGCTAGAAAAAAATCTTGTTCCGCAATTTTTTAAGTTATTACACTTTGAAAAAAATGTTGATGTTCCGGTGGTTTTAAAATAAGACTCTGGAAACGCGATCGATTCCTTTATAAGTGTCGAATAAATCCGGTATGAATTTTAATATTAGTCACCGATGCAAGTGGCTACCACAATTTTTTTCTGATGAGTCGAACAACTATTTTTCTAGTTATTACACTTCCGGTGGTTGAAAAAGTATTAGAACAATGTTACCTGTTGTGCATGTTAATGATATCCGTCTTGATTCTGTAACGCCAAGCGGGAAGCACAGTATCTCAAACTGAACATCTCTACTCCAGTCCTTTATGGTTAAAAAGTCAATTTCGTTTTGGACCGAAAATCATTGATTATAGACCCGGGGACACCCTAATAGAATCCCCTCCCCTTACCTAAATATTGTCTCTTGTTGTATATTATCTGGCTGTGACAAATAGCCGCTGTAAAAGCTCAGGTATAATCCCTGAGCCCCAGGTGAGGGTAGAGGGCCGGGGGCACATGAAGTATGCGGGCTCAGCCTGCGTGAGGGGTGAGCTAGCTCGGATATGGCTGACCACCCTTTGGGGCCGATAAACAATCACTGAAGCTGCCCTCAGGCCTTTAGTCTTACCTTCCTAGCTCAGGGGCCTGCCTGTACTCAGCAGGAAGGGCCTTTCATACAAAGGCACAAAATGTACACACAAGAGGTAGAATTTGTACTTTTTTTTATCACTTCAAAATATAAAACGTATTGCCTCTCTATGTATTTATACTTCGTCAAAGCATTTTCAAGTCATCATTACTGCTTTAATACACAATGTAAATTCAATATACGAATTATTAATAAATAAATGAAATGAAGGTTGTTAGAGGCTTCTACTGATGAACTGTAAGTCCATACAACTATGAAATATTGGTTGAATTTTGCATTTATTTTTTAATAATTTTCGTATTGCCTATCACATCCAGTATTTAAGCACTGAAGATGACTGTTGAATGACTGCCAAACTATAAAACTTTGCAAAGGAACAAGATTTTTTATTTCTTATAAATACATACTTGACCTTAAAATAACTAGTCAACATTTCAATGTGTTTTTTTTTTACATTCGTTAGAAATCATCCCCCCCCCCCGTCATAGCCTCTTTAAATTCACAGATAATTATACGCAATTATAGATTCTCAGGTGGATCTATTTACAAGTTATTTTCGTGTTTCCTGTAGTGTCGCTACATTATATACAGTTTTTGATATTTTATCAAAATTATATAATGCAGTAAACAATTATAATGATACACATAACACGTGACTGGACCTACTAAAGGAGACGGGACTGTATGTGAGTTGAATGAAGTACTTATAATGAATAGAAAATATCAAGAAACTAACTAGGAGACTACGCGGGGCACTGGACTAAATATGAGTTTTTTATCAACTTTTCTAATGATTTTGATTGGTATGTTTTATCATAAATACTTCATTCTATTTCTTAAATAACCTTACCAATATGAAACTGTTAAAAATATGTGATTAGCTAAAACATGAAGCATGAATGCGGGCTTGGCTGATTAAACGTGGGTTTTTTATTGCTGGATCTCAAAACTATATTTGTGGATTAAAAATTCATTTTGCGGTACAGAATCTCATGTTTCCGTAACCATAGGGGAAGTGGAAGGTTTTCAACTAATGCTGAAGTGTTTAGTACTTAGTTTTTTTTATATAACCGTTTCTTTAGACTGAAGATGATATTTTAAAGCTATCATCTTATCATGAGAGTTTATTTTTCTTCACCAAAGCATAAATCATTGAATATAAATTTGATTATTTTTTCATAGTTGGCTATGAATAAATGTCTAAACACCTTGATTGAACTCGAGATTCGAGTACAATAGATTAGAACAATTAATTAGACATATAAGTGAGTGAAATAGAAATCTATTTTTAAAACCGTCAGAATTTACAATAATACTATTTGTAAGAAGACTCGATAGGGAATCATCTTAAGATATCTTCGTTACGTAGAATTCTAAGAAATGAATTGTAAATGAATCGCTTTGTGGCTTTTAGACTATCTGCATTGAACAGAGCTGAGGCAAATGAGCTTTAGTTTAGCCTTTTGTAACAATATCGACACATCTGGCAAACTAGTGCCTTCTATAAATATTAATAAATAAACATCAAATGAGACTCCGTACGTCAATATTGACATTCCCGATTAAATATCAGTCAATGTTACCTAATTCGTCGTCAGTTCATTAAATAACCCTTTTAGCATATGTTTTTTATTTCAGTACGAAATTTACAGAAGGAGAAATATATTTATAAGCACCGTCAACCATATTTTGGGGCGTTAATTGAAAGCATTAACTAACGGTTTAAAAAACAAATAAACATAATAACAATATGAAGAATAAAAAAAAATGAGTTAAGTATCTTGAACATTTCGTGTACCACACAACTTTAAACTTCAAGCCGTTCAGGAACAAATAATGAATTAACAAAAAAATATTACATGTGAAACACCCAGTATTAAGTTCAAAAACATAACCAAAAACTTAGGTACTCCAAAGGCTGACCGAAGGCCAGATGGGTAGGTATTCTGACACCATTAATCGGGGGACGGTTTATAAAGGTGGATAATAAATACAAGCGAGCTGATCGGAGGTTGTATATAAGAACCACATTGCTTACCTATACTACTTAATAATACCACAGTTTACTAATGCTTACAGACCTGAAAATCGTCTTGGTACTTTGGAAAACCTGAGACCCTTGCTGTTTCTTATGGAAATTGTGAGATCTCTGTTCAACCCAGTGACATGATATTGTACATGGGGAATTTAATATAATTGTTGACCAGGGAACTGGATAAGTAGCATTAAATAATCAGATGTTCATTAATAAAAACAACAAGCTTCTATAATGTTCAGTGGGGTATCAAATGTAAGGGGATATGACATCTTAAGCATTAATATGGAGTGTTATGTATGGTAAATATAAACCTAAAAGCCATTTAAACTATCTACTTATCATTACAATAGGATTTAATCTAGTGTTTAAAACTTGGTCGCCACCCTAACAAAACTCCTAAAGATTTGAAATATTCCATTTTAATTTTATAATGAGGTCTGTGAGAAAAATATGTGCCCGATACCTCTAGTAAAAACTAGAAGAAGCTCGCTAAAATAACTTAGAAATAAATGTTGACTATAGTAAGTGAATGGGAAGTTTGAAAACCAGATCAATTTTTAATATTTAATGTATTTACTCATGAAAATTGTTTTACTTTCGTGGACTGTCCAACATTTTTTTTTCCTCGTTACTATTTCTTAGAGCAGGTCTTGGCAGTTTTCTTGGTGGCTGAAACATGAAAGAACAATGGTTGAGTTTCTGATAGGCTATATATAAATTTTCTTCTTAAGCTAAGTAAGGTAGTTAAATGTAAAGGTATACTACGTTATTTAAATTTATCATAACAGTTTAAAATGACTTGTCACCTGAAATCCAGTAGTATATCCAGTCGAGGTAGGCGGACACGTTGGTGTTGACAGCTGGAACTGGACTAGCACAGTTGGTAGATCCGTAGGACACTGCAGCCATCAAGGTGTACCTGTTGGTCTGTGGGTCCAACCAGACAAGGGGACCACCGGAGTCACCCTAAAGGACAACTCACTATTAGTGTTTGCTGCAGCTTTTAAGCGATAGTGCCGTTTTGGAATCAATAGAACAATTCGTTGTTTATCTTTTGATGGGACTTACCCTGCAGGTGTCTTTGTTGGGTGTGTAAGTACAGATCTGTGTGTGACTGTCCCTGACGTTAGACCAAGTCTTCTTGCACTCCTTCAACGGGACCACCTGGAGGTCGATCTCCCTCAATTTCTTCACTGCGTCATGATTAGCCCTTTCGGAGACGTATCTACCCCATCCTAGGCAACCACTCGATTATAACGATAGAGTAATTTGAAAGATAAAAGGAATTAATGGTTAAAATTGTTTCAACTTACCCATCACCTTCAAGTTCTGGCCTACCAAGTCATCGAAGATTTTCTTATTGGGGAAACAGGCTGGTCCCACAAATTTGTTGAATTTGATTTCAGAAGCAAGGGCTAGGATAGCAATGTCGTCAATGGAAGTTGCTTTATCGTATCCAGGATGGTTGATGATTTCAGCGACGTGGATGAACTGAGAGTTATGTTCTTTGACTAACAAAACCATTTTGACCGTTGATAAAAAATACGCTGTTATTTACTTTGTTATAATAAGTTACACTTGAACAGAACTTACAATCTTGGACGTCATAGGCTCCGACAGTGACTGCCAATTCAGAGGCCTTCTTGGTGTGGGTGCAGTGAGCGGCTGTGAGGATGTGCCAAGGTGTGATGATGGCTCCGCCGCAGAACTGGTAGCGGTCTTGTCTGGTCTGAATGGCCGTCATCCACGGGTACTCGTTCTTCTTGGTCTCGACTCCTCCGATTATCCTTCCCTGCATTGATATATTGACTTTTATATGAACGGATATAAGAAGTGTTACGTTAGATCAAATAAAATGTAATATGCATACCGAGTTTCTCCATCCGCAACTGCAGTTTAAGCCCTTCACTGATTCTGGAGCGTCGAAGTCGTAGGCCCAAGAAAAGCCGAACAACAGTGTACAAACAATAATAACCTTCATTTCTAAAATAAAATATAAGAAAAATCATAAACTTTTTTCTACAAATGGAAATTATAAAGCTAGGAATTTATGTGAGAAATTTCAAACTAACGTCATGTTATAAAAAATAAATTATGTAATGGTATGACACCAAAGTGTATCACCGTATTTCGTATTGTATTGCGTTAACTAGCGATCTTGAATTCGGTTTTTTTTACCGGATTAGCTATGTCTTTATTAAATAAATTACTCATTATGGTCTCAAGGCTGTCAATCTCAGGAGTCAACAGAAAATTCCTCCAAAGAATATAAACCCTTAGGAAAATTATGGATTGAACCCGCGTGATATTGAAAGTAGTCAGCTAGCTAACTGCGGGGGTAACTATATAGATATACAAAATAATAAAAACGGGCTATATTTGAAAAAGTCAATCTCATGATGTAGTGATTAAGTAAATACATCGTTCCGATAGTAATAAGGTCTTTAGCAACCAGCAGTATGGATGCTTTTTTGAAGTAGGTGTATTACATAATTCTTACTTTCTAGAAATACGGGTATATTTAAATATGTGATTTTCGGAAAGTTCGATTGAGTCATATATACTCGTACGTGTACAAAAATAATGTGAACGTATTTTGAACAAAAAGTGCATTAGCTGAATAAATGGTCATATTTTATTTTTAAATATATTGTTAATTATCATCATTATACTATAAATGAACCTAATGAACAATGTTTTTAATGGCATTCTTGTTATTGCTCAATCAAATTATTCGTGATTACACTGAAATGATAAGAAATTAGATTTAGATACTAGACGTTCTATTAAATTTACTGAGGATAGATAAAAGTATAGTATAAACCATAAATCATGTATATGAAATAACTATTTATGAACTAATAAAAAAAATTCACATGGTATTATTACTTCTTATAATATTGGTGGAATTGTAATACAGTACAATATCGGAAACTCGTATCCCATTAATTAGTATTCCGCTTATTCGTAATAAAAAGCTGGTACCTTGAAAAAATTGTGGTTATTCGTAAAAGAAAACCAATCGTTTCAGTCTCCTCTGTAATTCGTAATTTGTTTCGTACCGAATACCACTTAAACGTCTTATAATTCATGAGAATCTATCGACAACCCCGTTTATTCGAGACAAAAATCCCTCTCCTTCCCACTTCCCACTACTCAATTCTCTTAATCACGTTTTTTTCTGTTGACATTGCATCATAATATATCATTAATTTTTACTTCAGTACAGTATAGTTTCAATGTGAGTTCAAAGCGTACTCATTAGTATTATATAAATAAAAAATAATATAAAAAAAGGTGATTATATATCCTTTACTGATAGAAAAAAAAAAAATCTACGTGGCTTTATTTTATGACTAGAAATGATGTGAATGATGATGTTTTCTCTGCTATTGTCATCCTAAAAAATACGATTGATCCTCCGTCAGAAAAAAATAACTGATTTAATTTCCGCTTGAGGAATTTTTTTAATCAATAATAACTAGGTACATACCTATTTTAGTCTGTTTTTTTTTTTTTTTATTTTGTCTAGCACATTACATAGAATTTTAATAAAAACCGATAATCCCGTTAATTTAATTTTTTTCTATTTTTAACCTTCAATAATTCTTAATCCCGCTATCTCGAAAATCGTGATAATTCTTATTATCGTGATAGACGTTGTATTAGATTTTTTCTTTCTTTCTTTCCTCCTAGCCCCTTTAAATTCGCAGATAATTGTATTAAATTATAGATCCTCAGGCAAATCTATTTTTGTATTTCCTGTAGCATCGCTACATTATATACAGGTTTTGTTATTTTATAAAAATGATATAATTCACATTATAAATGACTAAACTGAACTGATTCTAATAAAGGTGGTGGGGTTCACCTTTTTCATTAAACTTTCATACTAATGCTTAGCCTGATTTTTCCTCGACATCCTGTTGCCATCGATGCGGAAGGGGTAGTGGGGTCTTAGTGTTATTAGATTAACTGAGGATAGCTATAGGTATCGATTCCTATTATGAATTATCATGATTGTACTTTATTAATTATTTTCTGCGACTTAAACTACACAAAAAGAATTACATTATACCGAATTCTTAGTTAAGTGTTAGAAGCGTCCCTAATTAGACATAGAACGTAATGAAGTGTCTTACCTCAGCTCTGGTCGAACAACGAATGATGATACTCAGCTACTTTTCGAGCACTATATATACTCCAGTAAGAGCAAATAATGCATTGTTCAATTACAAAAGACTATAGTATTCATGTAAACACTATGTTGACACAATCGGCTTCTAAAGACTACAATGTTTGCAGCTGGCATCTGTGATAAGAGCTAGTTAGGGGAATAATAATCAGGTGTAAAGCTAGACTATTCCACTGCGAAATAACAGTCACATACTTCCTGTTTTGTTAATATGATATAAAATTTTATATCATGTACCTATACATAGTTACACAAGAAATTATTATGCATGCATAATTTGATATCAGAAAGTACAATTAGCAGTAATAATTATTTGTAAAATTAAGAAGAGAATAAGTAAATTTATTAAATTTAATTATTTTAATGTCATGAGAGAATATTTTGGATTTTGAATGTACTGGTGGATGCTATTCGACCACAGAGATACAATAATCCAGCTCTGAATAATACTGGAGCTTCCGGACAACTAACGATAATCAGGTAGTCAAATTCATAACACCAAGAGTGAGCATAACAGCCTATTGAGAGAGGCAAGGAACGTAGTGACCTGAAGATGGTCAAGAAACAGTTATGAAGAAAGAAATGCGCGCTTAGGTAGCACCGAATGGTTGATGGATAAAGCGATCGCAATGGGCATAAGCAACGCGTTTGGGGATCATGATTCTGACCCAAATGTACTGTTTTCTCAAACTCGATAGACCAAACTCTTCCGATTGGCATCCACACAAGGTTGAAAAGGACAATATTTGTTATCGTTGTGCCTTTATAATAAAAATTATTAAAAAATACTGTAACAAACAAAAAAAAATAATGAAGGAAGCAAGAACTTACAAACAACAAAACCCTACCATCCAATAATCAAGAACCCTTCCAAGAAAAGCACTTTGGGGGATACAGAGCTGTGCTCAATGAAGAGGGAGAACTGTTGACAGATTAACATTAAACTGGCACACAGACTGTTTCTGATGAAGACTGTATATTTGGAAGAAGGAAGGGGAGAATTCGTGAAAGATAATATACCTGATAAAAAAGACGAAGGGATCGATTTAGCCAATAAATAGAAACAGTGAATGAATGCTGACAGGATATGAAGTGGAGAACATTCCCACAAAATGTCTTAAGTATGTATTGGGAGCATGTCCCAAATGATTGGAGAAAAAGACTTCTGATGAATGCATGACAAAAGTTATTCTTAAAAAAAAAAGAAAGGACCAATTTAGTAAATTTCAAGCCAATTTGTATCTTATGTTTTGTATTAAGGACCTCCGGATAGGTATTTGAATGTATTAATGAATTTGGAAACATGGTTATTAATGTGGAAAATAGGATTGGCACGTTTTGAAATTATTTTTAGAGGGATTTCAAAACGTACTGCAACTCTGTGTAATGTACCCGGAGTCAAAATACACAATTTAGGCCTGGTTGGGCACCTTTGGGTGATCATGAGGCATGGGGATTGGTACTCTAGCATTTACGTAAGGGGATTGCTGACCTAACCATATGGTAAAGAAATTATCACAGATACTCTCACCCCTTCATAACGACCTAAATATACCCTACATTCTAGAACTCATCCCTTCCAAGTTTACGAAATTCCACAGTAGCCTTTCCAACCACCCTAACCCTGTAGCACAGTCATTGCACTGCGCCACTCATCCCTATAATCCTGCTCGGAGACTGAAACGGCAGTGGCCTCGTGACCTGCTATAAACGCGTGACAGCGGGAGTCCTAGCAATAGCCAGTCTCTCCAATCGTGCCCTGAGCGTATGTGGCTCTCGCGCTCTTGGTCAGCCTCCACTGGCTAGTATCCGGTAACGCGGCTGACGGAGGAGCGTGGGGGACTTCCCAAGACTCCGCTTTCTCTTTACGGTGGATTTGGGGGGTCTCTGGGCTGTCTGTAAATATTGTATGAATGAGCGAGTGAATGATGAACTGTAAATATTGTTTGAATGAGTGCATATATCTTAATTACTTATTGCCTTATAAAAGGCAGATTGTAATTATTGCACAATAAAGGAATTTAACTAAAAAAAAAAAAAAAAGATACTCTCACAAAGAAGGGACCTTTACGTCACAACGAGGTCTGTGCTGTTGGAAACAATTGCTGTAAAGTTTACTGACAAACGAAAGTACAAAAATAAAAATGTTAACCTTCAAAAACACCTTGAAGAGATCGAGTATTGGTGCAATCAATGGCGGATCAAAGTTAATAAAGCAAAATGCTCCCACATTACCTTCACCCTTTGTCGCAGGACTTGTCCACTAGTTTATTTTAATTCTATTCCTCTCCCTGTATCCGAGACAGTACGGTACTTAGGCTTCCATCTTGACAAACGACTGACCTGGAACCCACATACGAGACTAAAAAGACAAGAACTAAACAGACGCTTTGGACAACTTCCATCTCTCAATAGAAAATAAACTACTAATCTACAAAGTTATACTTAAACCAATCTGGACATACGGAATAGAGCTATGGGGGACAGCAAAAAAGTCGAACATCAAGCGTATCCAATCCTTTCAATCAAAGGTCCTGAGAACAATAGTAAATGCCCTCTATTACGTCAGCAACAAAACCCTTCATAACGATCTTAATATACCTTACATTCTCGAACTCTGCACCTCGCATCCCTATAATCCTCCTCGGAGAGGAAAACGACAGTGGCCTCGTGACCTGCTATAAATACGTGCCAGCAGGATTCCTAGCAATGACTAGTTTCTTCAATCATGTCCTGAGCAACTGTACAGACTACTTCGAAGGACATCTCATCTCTCAATAGAAAATAAATTTCTAATGTACAAAGTTATACTTAAGCCAATCCTGACGTACGGAATAGAGCTATGGGGGACAGCAAAAAAGTCGAACATCAAGCGTATCCAATCCTTTCAATCAAAGGTCCTGAGAACAATAGTAAATGCCTTCTATTACGTCAGCAACAAAACCCTTCATAACGATCTTAATATACCTTACATTCTAGAACTCCCTTCTAAGTTTATGAAATTCCACAGTAGCCTTTCCAACCACCCTAATCCTGTAGCACAGTTATTGCACTGCGCCACTCATCCCTATAATCCTCCTCGGAGACTAAAACGGCAGTGGCCTCGTGACCTGCTATAAACGCGTGACAGCGGGGGACCTGGCAATGGCCAGTTACTCCAATCATGTCCTGAGCGTCTGTGGCTCTCGCACTCTTGGTCAGCCCCCACTGGCTAGTATCTGGTGACGCGGCTGACGGAGGAGCGTGGGGGACTTCCCAAGGCTCTGCTTCCTCTTCGCATGTGGATTTGGGAGGTCTCTGGGCTGTCTGTAAATATTGTATGAATGAGTGAGTGAATGATGAATTGTAAATATGGTATGAATGAGAGCGTTTATCGCAATTACTGATTGCCTTATAAAAGGCAGATTGTAATTATAACCCAATAAAGAGTATAAAAAAAATAAAAAAATAAAATAAGTTTTGCAGTTTTGAACTACCATATGTATATTTACTAAAATTTTGTTTAATGTTATTCAAGTAGGTAAGAAAAGTATTAGTAAAGGGTCACAAAGTTTAAATGGTTCTACTAGTACGTTATTAAGACATGGTGCTTTGCTTTTCTAAAGCTAACCATTGGTTTCCTCAGGTAGATCACTTCTTTGAAGCTCTTCAAAGATTAGCTGGTCTGCAAGGAAATGCATATGACATATAGAAAACAATTATGTATAAAATACCATAAATGAAAAAATATGTATTATTCGATGCGAAAGTTGTTTTTATTAATTATAATTTATTAATGGATTATTTTGTCTTTACATTTATTTAAGTCCTCCTTGCCATAGCATAAGCACTAGATATAATTTTATCTTCTGTGAAAAATTGTGCCTTCTCCTACTTAACCCTAAATTACTTTCTGTTTGACATTTCGAAATGTAAACTGTAAACAAATGTGGATGCCATATGCACTGCGATATTTGGAGGTTGCCTTGCAGTTTATTTTCAGCAATATCTGATGTTTTATTTGTATACAATTTATCAATTTTATAATTGTTTATTTATATTTTGTGCATGACTATCGGTTACCTACTTGAATAACATTAAACAAAATTTTAGTAAATATACATATGGTAGTTCAAAACTGCAAAACTTATTTTATTTTTTTATTTTTTTTATACTCTTTATTGGGTTATAATTACAATCTGCCTTTTATAAGGCAATCAGTAATTGCGATAAACGCTCTCATTCATACCATATTTACAATTCATCATTCACTCACTCATTCATACAATATTTACAGACAGCCCAGAGACCTCCCAAATCCACATGCGAAGAGGAAGCAGAGCCTTGGGAAGTCCCCCACGCTCCTCCGTCAGCCGCGTCACCAGATACTAGCCAGTGGGGGCTGACCAAGAGTGCGAGAGCCACAGACGCTCAGGACATGATTGGAGTAACTGGCCATTGCCAGGTCCCCCGCTGTCACGCGTTTATAGCAGGTCACGAGGCCACTGCCGTTTTAGTCTCCGAGGAGGATTATAGGGATGAGTGGCGCAGTGCAATAACTGTGCTACAGGATTAGGGTGGTTGGAAAGGCTACTGTGGAATTTCATAAACTTAGAAGGGAGTTCTAGAATGTAGGGTATGTTAAGGTCGTTATGAAGGGTTTTGTTGCTGACGTAATAAGGGGCATTTACTATTGTTCTCAGGACTTTTGATTGAAAGGATTGGATACGCTTGATGTTCGACTTTTTTGCTGTCCCCCATAGCTCTATTCCGTATGTCCCGATTGGCTTAAGTATAACTTTGTAGATTAGTAGTTTATTTTCTATTGAGAGATGGGATGTCATTTGAAGTAGTCTGTACAGTTGTCCAAAGCGCCTGTTTAGTTCTTGTCTTTTTAGTCTCGTATGTGGGTTCCAGGTCAGTCGTTTGTCGAGATGGAAGCCTAAGTATCGTACTGTCTCGAATACAGGGAGAGGAATAGAATTAAAATGAACTAGTGGACAAGTCTTGCGACAAAGGGTGAAGGTAATGTGGGAGCATTTTGCTTCATTAACTTTGATCCGCCATTGATTACACCAATACTCAATATCGTCAAGGTGTTTTGGAAGGTTATGGGATGATATGTCGGGGTCTGGGTTGGATCACAAGACTGCAGTGTCATCTGCAAATGTGGCCAAGAAGGTATTGGGAGTAGAGGGGACATCAGCGGTGTAAAGGTTATAGAGGATGAGGCCCAGGACACTGCCCTGTGGAACTCCTGCATTTATGGGATAGTAGTTAGAGTATTCTAAACCACAGCGGACTTGGAAGAAGCGGTTTGAAAGGTAGGACTGTAAGACTAGGAAAAGGGTCTGTGGTAAATATCTTTTGACCTCGTAGAGCAAACCTGCGTGCCAAACCCTGTCAAAAGCTTGAGCTATGTCAAGAAAGGCAGCAGTGCAATACTGTTTGGTTTCAAGGGCTGAGGAGATGTGATCAACAACGCGAAGGCCTTGTTGAGCAGTGGAATGTCGTTGGCGGAAACCAAACTGGTGTGTGGGAAAAAGGTTTTTGGATTCAACAATGGGAAGTAGACGTTTTAGTAGGAGTTTCTCAAATATTTTTGAGAGGATAGGGAGTAGGCTAATTGGACGATAAGATGAGGCGTCATTGGGTGGTTTACCGGGTTTGGCGAATAGGACAATAATGGAATGTTTCCAGAGGAGAGGAAAGTGCGTCGTTCGGATTATGCAATTATATATGTAGGTTAGGAAGATTATGGCTTTAGGAGGAAGTTGTTTGAGAATTTGAGGAGTAAGGAGATCATATCCAGGGGATTTTCGGTAAGGTAAGTTTTTCAGAAGGTATTTAACCTCAGAGGGGTTAACAGCTTTTGGTGGAAGAGAGAGAGGAATAGGTGAAGTGAGGAAATCTTCCACAGTTGTGCTGTGAGTATGGCTTTGATGAGAAAGGTGACGTTTGAAAGTATGGGTAAGATGCAGAGCAAATTCCTCCGACCTATCCCCATCTGAAGCCGCCCAGGACCCATCATCACGACGGAGTGGGTGTGAAACAGGTTGATACTTTAGGATTTTTTTGGTTACGTTCCACAAGGAGTTATCCCTGGTGGACAGAGAGGAGAGGTAGGAATTGAAAGAATCGGAACGGAAGGATGCCAATCGCCGCTTTACCAATCGGCAGTAGTGATTGTACGTGCGACGATCAACAGGATGCCGGGATCTTTGCCACACTGTTCTGGAGCGGCGTTTGGATTGGATTAGATCTTTGAGATGCTGAGGTAAACGATTATGATTGTGGATTTTTGTGTGACGATGGGGTGACGATGCCTCCCAAGCCGACCTCTGGACCAGAGTAGTGAAAGAGTGCACTGCATCGTCTAGGTCTTGGGATGTTTTCAGGGATAATTTGAGGTTTACGGACTCTGTAAGAAGCTGACGGAAGTGGTCCCAGTCAACTGGGCCCCTAATAAATGACGGAGGAGGCAGTTTGTGAATTGGTCTTAGGGAAATGGTTAATAATAAAGGACTATGATCAGAGGAGAGGTCATCAAGGCGCGTGAGTGAGTAGTTTAGTGTTCCAAAACTATTGTAAAAAAATAAGTCAAGGAGATCAGGATATAACTGCAAAACTAAACCAATTTGTTGCTATACTTCTTGTTGTAGATAGTATCTAGTGTCTGCGAATATGAGCTGGAAAGTGTGTTTGTACAAGTGTTTACTATTCACAATTTTTGATAATTATTAAATTATTATCAATATTTGCATAAGTATCTTTTCTTGCGTGGCTTGTATGAGTCATTTTTCGTGAGAAAGTCAATTATACTGCAGATCTTTGAAGTTTTGAATAGTGAGTTCTATTAAATTCAACTATAGAAAAATAGCTTTAAATAAATAGAGACATAAATTGTAGGCAAGGGGACCGACCACACAGGCACATGTGATGACCAGAACTATTAGACTCTATAAAATTAACTAACACTTTACGATTAATTACATGATACCTATCTTGAATCTATCTGATTGATAAGTTTATCATATTACAGAACTTAGTATCCCAATAACTGATAATTATTAGAGTTATAATGTGATGTGTTAATGCTAGTTGTAAATTGAAATATTTATAGAATAACAAGTCACGTCCCAAAGGATTTAAGTCATCTTTAGTCCTTAAATGATTAATATATAAACCTCATAAAAGCACAATAATTTGTATTTATAATATATTAGTTATTGGTTGAATAAATACAAGCTGTATAAACATTGAAACTCAATCCATTACAAATGGAATTAGAGACAGAAAACCCAGAGCTACAAGACTGATACGTACAGGAAAAAAAACATTTCACATATAATTAATTATTTATTCATAGACAGCATCATACATGATTAATAGATTTTGGAATTTAAATCCTGAGTTTAGTTCTTGGAGCAGGTCTTTGCGTTTTTCTTAGTGGCTGAAATAGAAAACAACAACCATTAGGATTATTTCATATATTACCTCATTGAATGTAAATTATGTCTTTGAATAAAAGCCTTTAAAACTTGTCAATATTAAAAATATTGTTATGTGACTGGTCACCTGAAATCGAGTAGTATATCCAGTCGAGGTAGGCGGACACGTTGGTGTTGACAGCTGGAACTGGACTAGCACAGTTGGTAGATCCGTAGGACACTGCAGCCATCAAGGTGTACCTGTTGGTCTGTGGGTCCAACCAGACAAGGGGACCACCGGAGTCACCCTAAAGGACAAATCACTATTAGTGTTTGCTGCAGCTTTTAAGAGATAGTGCCGTTTTGGAATCAATAGAACAATTCGTTGTTTATCTTTTGATGGGACTTACCCTGCAGGTGTCTTTGTTGGGTGTGTAAGTACAGATCTGTGTGTGACTGTCCCTGACGTTAGACCAAGTCTTCTTGCACTCCTTTAACGGGACCACCTGGAGGTCGATCTCCCTCAACTTCTTCACTGCGTCATGATTAGCCCTTTCGGAGACGTATCTACCCCACCCTAGGCAACCACTCGATTATAACGATAGAGTAATTTGAAAGATAAAAGGAATTATTGGTTAAAATTGTTTCAACTTACCCATCACTTTCAAGTTCTGGCCTACCAAGTCATCGAAGATTTTCTTGTTGGGGAAACAGGCTGGTCCCACAAATTTGTTGAATTTGATTTCAGAAGCAAGGGCTAGGATAGCAATGTCGTCAATGGAAGTGGCTTTATCGTATCCAGGATGGTTGATGATTTCAGCGACGTGGATGAACTGAGAGTTCTGTTCTTTGACTAACAAAACCATTTCGACCGTTCAATACACTGTTATTTACTTTATTATAATAAATTAGACTTGGACAGAACTTACAATCTTGGACGTCATAGGCTCCGACAGTGACTGCCAATTCCGAGGCCTTCTTGGTGTGGGTGCAGTGAGCGGCTGTGAGGATGTGCCAAGGTGTGATGATGGCTCCGCCGCAGAACTGGTAGCGGTCTTGTCTGGTCTGAATGGCCGTCATCCACGGGTACTCGTTCTTCTTGGTCTCGACTCCTCCGATTATCCTGCCCTGCATTGATATATTGGCTTTTATTTGAACGGATATAAGAAGTGTTACGTAGATCAAATAAAATGTAATATTCATACTGAGTTTCTCCATCCGCAACTGCAGTTTAAGCCCTTTACTGATTCTGGAGCGTCGAAGTCGTAGGCCCAAGAAAAGCCGAACAACAGCGTGCAAACAATAATAGCCTTCATTTCATTTTGCATGGCTTTGAAAAAAAACAACAAAAAAACACATGAGAAGTAACAAGGGCAATGGATTTGAGAATCATTCAGTTTTTTTTTTTTTATCTGGGGTAAATTCTTCGTAGAATAATTGAGTATCGTTAATATGGAAGAAATAATTGAAAATGGCCTACAATTAAAATTTAGTTAGTTAAGTATGTTACTTGTAGATAATAATTGGCATTGAAGATGTAGAAATATAAGTAAATATTATGTCGAGAACATCAGCTTCTGTTAGTCCTGATTGCAATTTTATTCAAATAAAGATTTAGAAAAAAACAAGAACAACACGACTCAAAACTGGACTGAAGTAGATACATTAATTGATGATCCATACAAATAAATTTTTATCTTGAATTTATGATTTATAGACAACTATTCATCAACATTTCTTCTAGTACAATTTATAATAAATCCAGGTTCTATAAAAATGACTGTAGGCTATATTTCAATATCTGTCTTACCTCTGTTCTGGTTGAAATACAAATGATGGTACTCAGCTAATGTCACAGCGGTATATATATATATATATATATACCAATAAGAGTAAACAATTACGAGATAATACTTTGAGGGAGAAGAAAATTGTTGTCTCAGTTGGCACTAAAATTATGCAGAGCTCACAGTTGAAATTGACACATTAATTGATATAGGTGAGGGAGGGAATGATAATTAGGTGTGCCTATGGTAATTAGGGTATTTCACTCAAGAATAAATTTCTATAAAGTATCGTAGAGTCCATTTTCGGTGAACCATGTCTTTTATAATTCACAGTTTTGGGGTTTTAATTCGATTAGACATTACTTAAGAGCTGATCTAATTTTTAATTCGTTCTTCAATTCGATCATAAGGCAAACAACCTTTGCAAAAGTAGCCCAATATTTCATAAACGCCCTGAAAACCAAACGAACAATCAACATTTCACACTCCACATAATACTATATAGAGCCCTTATTTTCAAATAAAAAGATTGTATTCTTTTAAATAATAACTGCCAACATTCTTAGAATAGAATGCTTTACTGTATACTTTTAACTACATCGTGTATTCATGCATTTCTATAATTTAAATTATAGACTGTATTGAGTGTGAATAGTAGATACTGGTAGAGCGAGAATAAATACTACGTTGGGAGGCTTACCACAGAGTAAGGAACAATAAAACATTTCTACGAAATTCGTTTGTTATTCTTAGGGGAAGGAAAAAGTAAATAAATAACTAAACAGACGTGTCTCAATTTATATCGTTTTAATGAACATCATCAGGTGCAATGAGGCTTAGAGATATTAATCAAACTATCTTAGTTTTATTATTTATAAGGTTCCTTAGTCAAGTTTACTACATTACTGCATGTATGAGTACTACGTTACTACATTACTGCATGTATGAGTACTACGTTACTACATTACTGCATGTATGAGTACTACGTCACTACATGGTTGCCTCAAAATAGTCTTCTATCTACTTCGTAGTGTTCATTTTATTTTGATCCTATTCGGTCCTTCTTTTTTCGTTCCCAATCTATTTATTTATCTTACCCTGCTGATTTTCCATGGATTCCTGGCTGTTATTTTTCGCCTTTTTTTTTGGGGGGGGGGTGGTTATTAATACCATCATAGGTTCTATAATAAAACCAAGATAAAAGTTTCCTTTCCATAATAATTTTCTTTACTTGTGACTAATATAAAATTGATAAGATAACACAATGTGAAGGAAGAATTGGTTCGTAGATTAATTACACACGAATCGGCTTTGTGCCTTTAAGAAACTTCACAAGTTCCTTAATTTCTCCCTCATCATCAATAAATTCATCAGAAATTTCCGCAGATAATTGACAAACGTGGGAATAATTTTCATTTACATTTACAGCTAAGCAAAATGATTTGTGATGGTCCGTAACGATCTCATGGCATCATAGAGAAGTGCATCTTTTCACCAAGAAGATGTGAGTTAAGTCTGTGTTTCCTTTACTTTTTTTTAAGTATGGATTTGACTGTCCTTAGCTTATTATCATGACTACAAAAACTCTTTGCTATGTGTGCCACTCAAGTTGGCTAATAGGCTTTATCATGTCGTCAACTATTCATGTAACCATCTCAAAATATATTTTTGCCATATCATATACTATAATTTTCGTGATTTCGATTTTAGTTTTACAACAGCAATTTTTCAATTATTTTACCTTTTATTATTATTTTTGTGTACTCTAAAAGAGATTCGTTAAAATGTTTCGGGGTATTTACACTGTCAACCCATGCAACTATTATATATGCCTTGCAGACCCAAATGGTAATAATAAAGTAAAAGTCCCCTCTGAGGCCGAATGTGCTGCGGCGGCACCCGAGTTCTACGTTTCCGCTAGGCAGGATATATATTCTCATTTTAAGTTCACACCGAATGATCGGAGGAGGTGTTCTAGCAATACTCCGTACACCAGCACAGTCCACTGTGGAACGGCGGACCTAGCGGGTCAAAAGAAAAAAAAAATGATGGAATATATTTGCTATAAAATTTAATTCGAAAGAGAGACTAAGCTACAGGGATATTAGAAAAAATTGACCTAGATTACCAAAAAATGAGTCAATGCCTCATTACTGTAGTTTCGTGTTAACAGATATCGGTTTGATTACCAGATTGATCAACTTATAAATTGAACACCTTTAAGTTAAGTTAAGATTATTTTCAAAAATATGGATTCTAACGCTACACGTAATTTTTTTTAAAATGTTTGAATTGAATTCATAAAAAGTTCTGTATTTTTTTCCTATTTGACCGCAATTAAATATTTTTTTTTTGTTTTTTTTTCCTTAGCTCTCAAATTTTTAAGATTATAGATAAGGGAAAAATAAAGAAAAGGAAAAATAATTTTTTTTTTCTAAGCTCTCTAGTTACAAATTCAGGATGATGGAAAAATATAGAATATTTAGGTCAATCGGATCCTTATACTAGGAGTACCTGCTTGAAGGTGGTGTGAGAGGATTAAGGGGTGTGGGAAGCCTCGGTGGAGGTTGGTTGTTTTGGTACAGTGGTGAGAGTCCACTGGTGGCTGGGCCTAGAGTCTCTCTAGGCATGTAGTGTATTCTTATTTAGTCTGATTTCAGTGAGGGTGCCTCTTAGAGGCTTGTTGTTGGCGGGCCTAGCGCCGTAATGTCCACCATTTCCTCTGCTTTACTCGATCTTGTGAGTTGCCATCGTGCCGGTAGCGGTGGTGGTGTCATGTCTTTGAATAGAGGGTTTAGACTGTGTTTCATCGAGTCGAAGAACTTGATGTGTCTGTCTTCTTTTGATGACGTCGGTGATGGTGGGGAGCTCGAACTTTTCGTGCATGTCGGAAGCCTTCATTTCACGAAAAGGGGTATGCCAGAGTGCCGTTCGCAGGATCTTGTTCTGGAAGCTCTGGAGTCGAGTTATGGTGCTGGCATGTAGGAATCTAAAGAGTGGTGTCCCAAACAGTAGAGCTGGCCTCAGGACGCTCTTGTATATTAGGTGTTTCAGTCGAAGGGATATGGTCTGGCTTGTGATGAGATGCTGGAGAGAGTAGTTCTGGGTACTCGTTACAATTTCTTCTGCAAATGTGTGCCGAACGTCATGTGTCTACCTAGATTGATGCCTACGGGCTTATTGCTTATCCTTACTCGTTCACTAAAACACAAATTTTAATAAGCTATAACGTTCTCAGATTCTCTGAGAACTTCAGAATATATGTATTTCATGTTTATACTTAGTGTTTTACATATATACCAAATTCGATTGCATAATATTGTATAGTAATCCATTATATAATATTGTTCGTTTCAGAGGTGAGATACGCGATTAAAAGGAGCAGCATTTGTATTTATTTAGGGAACCAAAAGGTAATCAATAGAACAA
The DNA here is from genome assembly GCA_930367205.1 of Acanthosoma haemorrhoidale. Classification (NCBI taxonomy): domain Eukaryota; kingdom Metazoa; phylum Arthropoda; class Insecta; order Hemiptera; family Acanthosomatidae; genus Acanthosoma; species Acanthosoma haemorrhoidale. The sequence goes on along the minus strand of OV884015.1, from coordinate 94,951,653 downwards.
ATCAGGAACGCCGTGATAACTTGTATGAATATGTACGGAACAAATTTAACCTCCATGGTTCTCCAAAATTCGTTTCTTTTGTTCTAAATTGAAACTGGGTTCAGTGCAACATAGCTTTACCAACGTTGAGTGCATGTCAGTTGCCAAAACCAAAAGGACAATGTGGCTTCTAGACAGACAAAAAAAATTATCAACAGATATCGTACAGGAACCGGGTCGCTGATCGATACTGATCGATAACAAGGAGGGGATGGCAACATGGAAAGAAGATTTTTTTCAAAATTCTAAAGTGTCTTCAGATATAACTGGCGTAGACGAGGAACTCGTTGAACGTTAAATGTTATTCTTCCCTTTTTTGAAAGAAACCATCTTTCTTTTGGAGGATATACTTCAAACACAGCAAAATGGTATACAAAATTATATGTATACTATCCTATGCCTGTGACGGTCCACAAATTTTTTATTTATAGTCAAGCAATTGCTAAAAAAAATTCCCTTTTTATTGGCCAACTGTCTGAGCAAGTCCAAAAAAGTTGTCACAAGGAATTTAAAAAGTATCACCTGGAATTTTCTAGAAAAATATCTAGAACGCATAAAAATGAAGATATTTTTCGCAATTTGTTATATCCTCTAAGCCAACGGTTTCATGTGCCAGACCATTACCTCTAAAAAAAATTAGAAGTATTGGAACTTTTTTATACATCGGCGTTCCGAGATAACAACAGATTGTAAGTATCAGTAGTGACAACGAAAGCGACCTGGACATATTAATATATAAGTCATTATTATTTTTTTTATATGTTTCGTAAGGTGATTTATTAATTTATAACTTAGGTTAAATTTATGTATATATTTATTATTCTAATCAGCTTTATTATGATAAAATTAGGTTTTATAATCTGCCTCATTGGGCAATAAGTAATTGTGATAAATGTTTTCATTCATACCATATTTACGATTTTCATTCACTCGCTGATTCATAAAGTATTTACATACAGACCAGAGACCTCCCAAATCCACATGGTATGTGTATATTTAAATAATAAATAACTTTTTTCAGCGAAATGAGTTTTTTTTTCTTTTTGGCCTTTTCTTAAAAATATTTTAGTTTCCGGGGCAAGATGATTGCGTACAAAAACATTTCTGAACTAAAATAATCTTTTTCCGCCTGTGTACAAATAATTTTGACTTAAAAAAACAATTAGTTTATTTACATTGACTTTAGTCCCGGTAGATTGTGTAAAGAAGGAACAGTGCTTCGGGAGGACTTGAGATTTAAGTGTTTAATATGCCGTACCCATTTCTAATGGCTGCAGTTGACGGAAGATAGGTACTGTATGTTTTTTAAATATGAGAGAGTTCTAAAGATAAGACATTGTTTTAAAAATGTGAAAAACCCTGTCAAATATTAGGCATATTACAGACACCTTTGTGAATAAATTTTGTGGTTTTCTGATTAATAAACAGATTGACCTCTTCGTGTCAAAAGTTCTTGTTTGGAAGGTTGACATGGAAAAATTCAAAGCCTATTTCTTATCAAGAGGTTTTCAGGACTTCTGATTGGGAAATCAATCAAACGATGTCATTTAGAAGTGTTATACATTTTTGAAGTATTGAAGATAAAAAAGAGTAAATGTTTGATTAGAATTCAAAAATATAACTAGGAAATTTACTATTATTATTTAACACGTAGACTGCCAACTACGAGATAACTCGTAGATTGCGTTCTTTTCTAGGACACCAACTACAAGTTATCTCGTCCTGTGTTTGCTTGCCATTTTTGTGCAGCTGCGATTAAACTCGAAATATATCAGTGCTATATCGATAGATGACTTCTGGGAAAAGAACTGGGAAAATAATTCAGGATTTTGTTGAATTTCTGTCCACAAATTATCATTCGCATTTGATGTTGTTGCTGTGGAATCATCGTCATTATCTTCAGATTTGGGATCAACTTCATCTTCACTATCACTTGAATTCTCGGAGGGTTCATAATCGCTACTGTCGTTACCATCCTCGTCAAAAATCCCGTCCATTTCTGAATCACTTAGATTTACGTAGTACTAAATTTAATTTTGAATCAGTGGTTTTTTCTTATCCATATTGGGTTCAGCTTTAGAGAAGCGACAGGTCGAAGCGTGTCTGCATGCGAATTAACGCGCAGTTGGCTTCCGCGAAGAGATTTCTTTTACAGAAGCCAACTACGAGATAATTCGCAAGAACTTTTTTTTAAAAAACACATTTTTTATGCTTTTTGATGATAACTATGCACTAGAATTAGAGTTTTTAATAATATGATGTGATTTAATCAAATTGTCATTTTAGGCCAGATTTTTGAAAGTTGCCGTGGCAATAAACGTGTTTATGTAATTAAATATTATATAAACAGATGAGTTTATTGGGAAATCAGCATATGCAGACTAAAGAGAGATGAAAGGATTTCATCAAATTATATAATACATTATATGTAGGATTGTATGTTAAAAAAAGGAACTGCAAACTTTCAGAATAAAACTACTAAAACTAATGAGCGTTTTCAATTACATGGTATATATCAACCACCTGATACATACATGTTTTCTGTTGCTTCTGTTTGAAAATGTTGGCACTTCTGATGCCTGGGTTTTTATGAAACGTAGATATGATGAACATTTTCATTGAAAATACCAGGGGCTTTTAATTTTAATTGCTTGAAAACCGTATAAATAAGTAATAATTAACAGTAGGTAACTCATATTTATGCGAATTATAATAATAACCATATAACGTTGTTTAAAGCAAATGAGGTCTTGGAAAAATGTAGCGGGTCTTTGCCGCCAATCCTAAAATAAACACCGCAATTTGTGATGAGTAAAAAAGAGTTGGCAACTAATGGAAACCAGTAGAGTGGACATTGTCACACTATAAGTTGTACACAGCAACTACAGGCTTAGTTAGTTTCTCTAAACTTAACCAGAGAGTCTCAGGTTTCAATGCAGCCATACTTATTTGTTAAATTATTTTAAAATAAAATGATTTTCTCTCTTATAGATTAATTAATGAGAAATTATTTTCCATCAGCTTTCCACAGCTTCCTTTTATCCTCTTTGACTTCAGTACGGCTGATGGTCTATATTTGACGACTCGAAAATTTGACTAATCTTCAGCGTGAAGCAAACTAAAACATCAAAATCAGAATTTATAAAATCCTCACGGGCTAAGTTGTGTAAAGTAGAAAATGGAAAAACAATAATTGAAAGGTTTTGTGAAACTATCATTGTAAACTATTTGTAAATTAAAAAAAAAAAAATTAAGCCTAAATGAAACATCTATTGAACTTTTCAGAAAATTTTACGCGTCAAGAACAATAGGTACTGTATAATTTACTTGCTACCATCGTTGACAGGCTGAATTAAAAAAGTTGAAGTCATTGGAGGCATTTGCTGCCTTATGCTAATTACCCGAGGTCCCAACCTAATCTAGTTATTCGTATATCATTTCCACAAATATCATAAAGCCGAGTCATTGAGCTTCACTTTAGTACAGTTGGAATGGCATTCTATTTTCTTTAGACAAATTAACAATTTGAAGTAGTAGTTATTTTTTTTTTTTGGGTTGGATTGTATATTAGCTTATAAAGTTTTAGAAATAATTAAACACAGAAAGATAAAGTAAATAAGATATAAATTACTTATTTCATCCTTCGCGTAAGTCTATTACAATTAAAAATTAAACAGTTCAAGGGCTAAATTCATCCTCTATTTTCATTGTTAGATGATTATTTTCACATTCAGTTAATAAGCGACAGTATTAAGGATCTAGTTTATTATTGCACCAATTGCGAAAATGATAAAACTGTTAAGCTCATTTCAATGGGAAATTATTATACATGGGTAATAAATTCAATTTATATTTTATGCAGAATATATGTGGAAAATGGAGAATGTAATTACTTTTAGACAGTAAGGTATACTAGAAAAAAAAAGAAACAAAAATATTTAATATAAGTATTTATTGCTTAAAATTTTAATACAGATTTAATTCAATTTGGTCATCAAATGTACAGCTTACTTCTTAGAGCAGGTCTTTGCGTTTTTATTAGTGGCTGAAACAAAAAACAACAATTGTTGGGTTTTCTTCATGCATTACCATATTATTTAAAGTATGACCTCATACATAAAGCTTTAAGAGTTGGTAATATTGTTATATGACTGGTCACCTGAAATCCAGAAGTATATCCAGTCGAGGTAGGCGGACACGTTGGTGTTGACAGCTGGAACTGGACTAGCACAGTTGGTAGATCCGTAGGACACTGCAGCCATCAAGGTGTACCTGTTGGTCTGTGGGTCCAACCAGACAAGGGGACCACCGGAGTCACCCTAAAGGACAACTCATTAGTGTTTGCTGCAGCTTTAAAGTGATATTGTGGTTTTGGGATCAACAGAACAATTCGCAGTTTGTCTTTCGATGGGACTTACCCTGCAGGTGTCTTTGTTGGGTGTGTAAGTACAGATCTGTGTGTGACTGTCCCTGACGTTAGACCAAGTCTTCTTGCACTCCTTCAACGGGACCACCTGGAGGTCGATCTCCCTCAACTTCTTCACTGCGTCATTATTAGCCCTTTCGGAGACGTATCTACCCCACCCTAGGCAACCACTCGATTATAACGATAGAGTAATTTGAAAGATAAAAGGAATTAATGGTTAAAATTGTTTCAACTTACCCATCACCTTCAAGTTCTGGCCTACTAAGTCATCGAAGATTTTCTTATTGGGGAAACAGGCTGGTCCCACAAATTTGTTGAATTTGATTTCAGAAGCAAGGGCTAGGATAGCAATGTCGTCAATGGAAGTGGCTTTATCGTATCCAGGATGGTTGATGATTTCAGCGACGTGGATGAACTGAGAGTTCTGTTCTTTGACTAACAAAACCATTTTGACCGTTGATAAAAAATACACTGTTATTTACTTTGTTATAATAAGTTACACTTGAACAGAACTTACAATCTTGGACGTCATAGGCTCCGACAGTGACTGCCAATTCAGAGGCCTTCTTGGTGTGGGTGCAGTGAGCGGCTGTGAGGATGTGCCAAGGTGTGATGATGGCTCCGCCGCAGAACTGGTAGCGGTCTTGTCTGGTCTGAATGGCCGTCATCCATGGGTACTCGTTCTTCTTGGTCTCGACTCCTCCGATTATCCTGCCCTGCATTGATATATTGCATTTTATTTGAACGGATATAAGAAGTGTTACGTTATGTGGAATAACTTGTAATATTCATACTGAGTTTCTCCATCCGCAACTGCAGTTTAAGCCCTTTACTGATTCTGGAGCGTCGAAGTCGTAGGCCCAAGAAAAGCCGAACAACAGCGTGCAAACAATAATAGCCTTCATTTCTATAATAAAATAAAATAAATTAATTTTAAAACAAAAAACTAAATTTGAACGTTACGAGGGCAATAGTTTCGCGGTCGTGATTATGGATTATTATGATGCTTTCAATAATTTATTATTACTGCTATTTCAGATTTAGCTTTCAAATATATTATTAAATCATATCAATTAGTTTATCATAATTTGACTATTGTGCAGTGGTTTAGACTGTTATTTGCTTACTAAATGCTACATTGGCATCATTATCTCTTTGAGTAATTAATTGAAGATATAACGTTTCTTAAAAGTTTGTATTGGGTCGAAATATTTTTACTGCCTACTTTTATTTATTTGCCTAACAGAGTAACATGGTTCTAAATGAATATCCATTATTGGGCCATGAACAAAAGGCATTGAAACGACTGGTATTCAAACTATGGCCATAACAGGGAATTAATAGAAATAGTGTGGTAAATTAATAGTCAAAGTCAAAAATCACCATTCATCAACATAAAAAAAGAAGAAGTACTTTTTTAGCTTGATATTAATATTGATTAATAACTATTCCTCTGTACCTACAATAATTTATACTGAAGCTGAATTTCCAACTCAGTGTCTACCTGAATATCATAATACAATCAGGGAGGTAACTAGTTAGCTATGCTACTTACCTCTGTTCTGACCTAACAGTGAATGATGATATTCAGCTAATTCTCCATGAGTATATATACCAGTGAGAGCAAACAGTTAAAGATCACGAAATAATACTGATGGTGTACAGAACATTGTTGACACAATTGGCTCCACAATAGTGCAGGGTTAACAGTTGTAACAGCTAGCTGCGATCTTGGTTAAATGGAGGAACGTTAATTAGGTTTGCTTATGAAAATTAGTAAATTCTCTTCAATAGTTAATTTTTCCCCAGTACTAAAAAGCCCTGTAAAAGAATTATTCAATGTCTGATGTCAGCACTTTACTTTCCAGTAAAGTAAAGGCCGTAGCCTCGAAAGGATTTAGAATTTTTAATTCAGTAGGTATAGGATCAACTCGAGAGTAGCCTGCTAAACAGTAAACATTTTTTTTTTTCGAATAAAAAAGTAGCTTCAGATAATCTTTCGGTGCTTTTCCCTAATCCATCCACTGTGAAGAGCGTCTTATGTTATCGTGACTGTAAATTCGTAACTGAAGCAACAATTCTACTCGGAAAAGTTTTTTTCCGCGTATCGGTATATTATTCATCCCTTATTGTTTTTTTTATTAAATAAATTAATTGATTTAAATCATTCCTCAGTTTTAATGTATGAAAATAGAAAAACGTTTTCACTGGTTTAAATCATCATCATTATCATGTACTTAACTGAGGGCCAACTTCCACTGTTTCTGTCTAGTGTTTCTTCGACCAGATCGAGAGTGCCAGTGGATTATAGGCTACAAAATTTCGGGTAGACAAAAATCAACAACAAAAAGGTACAATTAACAAAAATTTTAAAGCAAAATTATGATCTTTTTTTGACGATAGTTAAATAATCTATGTAGAGGAGAGTCGTTTAAAAGAAAAGAATGAAAAGCGTTATTATGAAGTACAAGCTTACCAAGTAAAAAACACTGGTATGTACAAATATTTGAGTTGCGTTACTACTTTACATACTGTGTGGAATGTTTGGACACAAGTGGGGTCTGGGTCTAAAGCTGAGACATATATGTATTAGAAAAGGATAAGATTCTGGGAAGAGGGAGGGCGGTCTTGGAGGGATGCGGTTGCTTACTTAAAAATAACAGGAACCATCAGTGACTTCCATGAAGTCACGAGGCAGGTATACAGTTCAGCTCAAGGCGCTTCTGATTGTTCTTAGAATTATAAAACTAATAATCGTTTAATTTAAAAGGATCCTATTTCTACATTTTAGTTTTTTACCTTGACAATCAACGCGACATTGATAGGAACAGTTGATTACAATAAGAAGACAAATGTCGTTGCCATAACCTCAATTAAAACGAAGGAAAACGAAGAATATGTGTTGCCACAAGAGAAAAGGTTTATGAGTGAACACGAAGAATTGCCAAAGACTGAAAAATAGTTTTACTCAGAGAGGGCAGGAGAAGACAGTGTGGATCACATTAACACAGGAAATGAAAACAATGTATTTTGATGAAGAAGGTAATGTAATGTTTGATGGTTTATATTTGGAACAAGTAATAAAAAAAGATAAGATGATTGAATCCACAGAAAAGAAAGAGAATCAACTACATTTAAAACATATAGCAGAGACGTTCAGGGTTGAGAAGTTTACATGCGAATGTAGAAGATATGAAATCAATGAAGACAGTACTAAGAATGAGATATTAAAGTTATTTATGGAAAAATCATGTTTAGACTGGCACTCAGCAACCCTAACAATATTAACAATGGACTCTGTATGGTCTGAATGAAAAGAGAAATTTTTGGAAGCTTTTGCAGACCAAGAATAGAGTACATGAATGCATGATATATCCTATAGGTATAAAAAAGGTCTACTGATGGAATAAGCCATGAAGAAAGAGAAATTATTGTTAGATATGGATGAAAATATTGGTTCAAAAACTTTAGCAATTTACAGCTGCAGGTTTATTTGAATTTATTAGAATTAAGATAGATCAAGAAAAATGTAAGAATTCAAGTAGATTATTTCATGAAATTAGAAAATGTGAGGGTCTAGAGAACAAAAATAATTTTATAAAAAAGAAAGAGGAAATACTTTACAGTAAAAACAAATTTCAAGAGAAAAAGCCATGCAATAACTTCTAAACAATTAAACAACGGTATCAGGTATCATCCAGAAGTTTCATGCTGGTTTAAAGAGAGATACGAAAATTAAACTAGAATAATAGGAAGCAACTCAGTATTAGAAGTAGATCTAAATACAGAACAACAAATACGAATAATCACACCATAACTGATTTCAGTTTATTCACCCCACCTTCAATAATTGTCTTACATAAATATAACCAAACTTTTATCAACACTGTTAGGCAACACAATTTGAATTTGCAATAGCATCACTAAATTTGCTTATTCATTATCTGAGTCATATAAAGTAAATCCAAGATTACTTGACATTTTAGATAGCTTACATTACACCAAAACCATACAGATGCAATGTAAAGTTATATCTGATATCAGGGCATTTAGGAATCAGGGGGAAAAAGTGAGCTGGTAAAATGGCGAAAGACGATACATTTAAAAGTTCGCATTTAAAGGTTAATACTCCACTGCCCATTTAATGAGTATAATTTGGCACGCATAGCATTTTCAGTGGTATAGTGAAGACAATAACCTATGAAAAGTATAAGAGAGAGCGGAATGGAAGGTGAAGCTCAGCCAGCCACCTGGCTAAAGAGATTATTTTTGAATGTGTATGAACCACTGTTACCATCAACCAAAACCTTGTAGATTGCCAACATGTTTGTAGGGAGAGAAATATTTTTATTTATGACACATCAGAATCATTGGGTAAGGCAATCGACGGTTTATTCAAGTTTTTGTGGGCTAAGTCATTGAAATCTACATAGCCTCATAATAATGACAACTTTATTATGATAAAATTACAATCTGCATGATTGGGCTAGAAGTAACTGTGCTATATGATCTCGTTCATACCAATTTTCATTCACTCGCTCATTCATAATATATATGCAAAAAGCCCAGAGGCCCCCCAAGTCCATATGGTTGTCACCTCTCTCACGTGCGAAGGAAGAAGTGGAGTCTAGGGAAGTCCCCCACGCTCCTACGTCAGCCGCGTCACTGGATAAGAGCCAGTGAATGCTGACCAAGATCGCGAGAGCCACAGACGCTCAGGACATGATTAGAGAAACTGGCCATTGCCAGGACTCCCACTGTCACTTATTTATAGCAGGCCACGAGGCCACTGCCGTTTTAGTCTCCGAGGAGGATTATAGGGATGAGTGGTGCAGTGCGATGACTGTGCTAGGGAATTAGGGTGGTTAGATAGGTTGCTATGGAATTTTATGAACTTGGAAGGGATGAGTTCAAGAATGTAGGGTATATTCAGATCATTATAAAGGGTTTTGTTGCTGACGTGATAAGGGGCATTAACTATTGTTCTCAGGACGTTTGATTGAAAGAAATGGATGTGCTTGATGTTTGACTTTTTTGCTGTCCCCCATAGCTCTATTCCGTATCTCCAGATTGGCTTAAGTATAACTTTGTAAATAAGTAGTTTATTTTCTATTGAGAGATGGGATGTCCTTCGAAGTAGTCTGTACAGTTGTCCAAAGCGTCTGTTTAGTTCTTGTCTTTTTAGCCTCGTGTGTGGGTTCCATGTCAGTCGAGATGGAAGCCTAAATACCGTACTGTCTCAGACACAGGGAGAGGAATTGAATTTAAAAAGACTGGCGGACAGGACCTGCGGCTGAGGATAAGGTTATGTGGGAACATTTTCCTTTATTGACTTTAATTTACCATTGGTCACAAAATATAAACTCATGAGTTTATAACAATTACCTTAGTACTATTACTAGTAGTAGTAGTTACCTTAGTGACTAGGCGAGGGACCACATCAGAGGGGATTCATGGGGGTTGAAGCTGTAAGCATTAACAGTAGGTCAGCCGACCTTCTAAAGAACTGTTAAGTTTTGTAACTTCTTGTACCTGGCTGAACCCTCTGCATTTTCTCCACTTTATCCAATTAGCTCCAAACTAAACGACGTTGTCCGCAGAAGCCGGCATAAAATGGCATTAGTAGGTTTAAAAAATTAGTCAGCATGCAATAGCATATTGCCAGAGAGCTGGTTATGATTTTTAAAAGAACTTTAAGATACATTAATGCTACATTTGATTCATATGTGCACCACTTATATCAGATAATGTTAAAAAAAACTTCTGTGAAAAATCTTCTTGCATTTATCATATTGCATATTTATGCTTCTTGTATTTTATCTGTTTGCCCCGAACCATTGGTTAACAACTCCAACATGAAGGGCAGTTTCATTTCTAAGCACGGAAATGATTATCACGTCCTTAGTTATGCATTTCTTTATTTCAAACCCTGATTTATTTTATAAGCTGTGAACGTACAAACTCAAACAACGTATTTACCAACTTCAACTTGCACTTTAGCATTGGCACATGTTGGTCCTAATCAAGAAGCGTAAACATACATCAAACTCAGACTGGAAATTTTTTGTCAAACTAGCAAGTTTTGCACTTATGTACTTATTTATGCACTTATGTAAAGTATTTCCGACGAGTTCAGTATTGTAACGTGTCGAAACATTCTTTTCCGTGACCATCAAAGTAACAATTTTCTTTAATATATTTGTTCAAACATAATGATGAATTTATTGACCTTTTCAGATAATTGTACTTAAATTTAGAACTGACGGATCCGTCATAAAAATGTAAAAACCAAACAAACCTAAAAGAAGAACAACAGGCTAAGTGGGATCGCCTGGCTTCGATTGTTGGGTTCTAAAATTACACATTTGTGTAGGTGTTGGCTGTCGTGTATTAGTGAATGACGAAGTCGCAAACTTTAGTGATTATTCGTGTATAACCGTACCTACAAATGCCACCTCCTCCAAAGACTACCGGTCTATGTACGTTCCCTCTATCTTTTCCAAACCCCTCGAAAGAAGACTATAGTTTGGATACCGAATTAGATGGGTGAGCATTTTCGCCATGTTCCCGCACTTAGATCCAAACCGTCCATGGTTGGGATAACATCAGCTTTCTAACTGCATCGATTAAATTAACTAACTAGGTGGCAACGTTGACCTGGCCTTGTTGCTAAATCACCTTCGTTAGGCGGGATCACATTAGATATTAGGTTTTATAAAAGAATAGTGTTGGTATTAAAAAAATAGTTTGAGCAATATTTATTTTATCAGAAACTGTAAAGGATTCCGAAGTTTTCGCCAGTGGATGGCAATGTAGATTAGGTGTATAAAGCGAGAGTTGAAACGCCACAATTTCTTAGACCTGGCAACTTTAGTGTTCGCTGCAATAGATCAATCTAAAATTTCTTCATTTCTAGAAGCAAGTTCAAATCACTTACAATTTCGCTTCCGGCCAGGATTTTCCACCATATCAACTCTCATTCAAGATCTATCATCCACCTTTGACCAACAACACATAACTGTCCTTATCCTCTTGACTTAACCGTTGTCACTCCATATTTTTATTGAAACTTGTTGTAGTGACTCAACTACTTAAGTGTTAAATCACCCTATACTCTGGTGCATATATAATGTATTGTAATTAGATGTAAAACATTGTTTTCTAGTAATAAATCATAGAGAGATCGGCAGTCATAAAACAAGTAACAGAGGGTCAAAGGTCCAGCAATAAACCTGAGAGGGTCAGCCACCTGCCCCTAATAAAACCGACCCACCAGACATTGGGTCACCTTCCGGCGGTCATAAAATCTAAAAGCCATGCCATAAAACAGTTCTTTAGGGGACGAGGGCTCACGTGCCTCGGCGTAGGTGAGTCCCTAGCAGCCATAAAACACACCCTTTTAGACCAACAGTCATAAACCTAGGGGGTATTGGCCACCTGGGAATCATAAAACATAACCCCTTCAGCCGACTCCGTCTTCCACTAGGAAGGGGAAAATATATTTAAATCAGGGTGTTGCGCCCTGTAGCCAGATGCAGAAAGAGAAGAAATCTGTAATCCAAATTATTTTATTATTTTTGTACATTGTATAATTTTGTTTTGAGGTTTTGAAATTAAAAAAAACCAAAAAAACCTGTAGCCACACTCTTTCCCAGTCTCTTCATCTCCTCAGCCACACTACTCGGTTGCTTTACGCCAGGGCCGCTTGGCCCTGGGAGGCAGACACTTAGACTCCTCGTCAGCCTACTCTCTCTGCCACACCTTTGCGCCGTCACCCTGTCTCACAGCCTCTAGCAGACCTTCTGACGACCTGACCTATTACGCTGCCGATCTCCCGCCCGAACTCTGAAAACTGGTCTTATTCTTTATGAAACCTCTGAACCTCTCTCCTGAACACAGTGTATTGTCGGGACACATCCCTATCAATAAATGGAGTCAGATATTAACGCCTACATGGAACATGGTCCATGTTATAAACTACAACAATCCGCACTTGTCACCAGGGCTAGAGTGATTAGGCACTCCCCTAGTGGCAACACCGACACTTGTATTCTCTTACAGTGCCGTCAGCGGGTTTAAATCCTTCATTTCTAATCGCTCCCAGATAGCACTTATCCCTGAACAACCTACATCCAAACCCCTTTTATTGCCTTCCGGAGTAGCTCAGGTTTCATCTTTTTTCCAACCTCAATACATCTATCCATCTCTACACGTTCCACCTATATGCCGATGACACTTTGACAAATGACAAATTTGCCTATCCTACCCTCCTAGTGAGCTACAATCCATCTCCCTATTGTATCAGGAAGCCCTGGGTCATATTAAAGCCCTCTCCCCATCATCTTCGATTAAATGCGGATAAATCCAAGACAATCATCATAGGTTCACGCCCCCCTCTTATAACCCCGATTGATTTTTCCCACTTCATTGCCAAACTTTACCCTGGAAATACTAAATTGCACAAGTCACCCACTTATCGATTCCCACCCTTAAACTGCTCAATCAATCCCGACATCTCCCCCTGTTACACACGCGGCAACTCCTAGTTTTCTCTCTTGAGATCCTCTTGTCGGGTCATCACGAGGGAGTGCCTAGTTATCACTGCCCTAGTGACGAAGTGAGGGTTAATTAGGCTATGATCTGGACAATTACTTCATAATGGGTCTTACTACTGTACTATCTGACTCCATATCTGATAGGTATGTGCCCCGATGCACTATGTTCAGGAGAAGAGGTATAGGGTAGGTACTGTAGGTAGTTTATCACATCGTGTTATACATTTGTACATAGTATTATTTAATAGCTAATCAAGTCTGTTTAATATTTTGTATTTCTTTTTGTCATCTACACAATTTTATTCTTATTGTTCATTGTATTTATTCTTAGGGGACAATATTAATATCTTTTTTTCATTTTATTCCCTTTACATTTTGCATGATTAACTGAATTTTTTAATAGTTTGCAATTTTAAGTTTTATCCAGTCAAAAGGTCCATAGAGGCAGACCTCTATGTTTCCTGCTGAGATCTATAGACTAAAAATGTTTAGTAGATGTTATTATTTTTTTACTAGGATGGATTATGTAATTACTGTGCTCGTTTTGGACATAGATCCAAACAAATGGACATGTTTACCATCGCATTTAATTATTTATAAAAAAAAATAGCAAGAACCAAAAATAATTATTAACCTACCTTATGTCATGCGAATTACTACAAAACATAAATGACTTTAAATGTTCATCAGTTAATTACATCGGGTGTATTCTATTACACTCCTTGGTGGTGAAGATGGTGCCAGTAGTTGGGTCAGTGCTCATTGATGACGAGTCAATTATAATTATTAATTAAATTTATGAAGAAAGCTTTTATCAAATAGTGAAAGACATATAATATCTAGACAGTGAGGTTTAGTAAAACAATCACTAATAACAAACATATTTAATGTAAGTATTTATTCATTGATGTCATAACAAACATATTGTATAATTTTCCGTTCAAATCTAGTACTTAGTTCTTAGAGCAAGTCTTTGCAGTCTTCTTGGTGGCTGAAACAAAGAATAAACGTTAGGTTCCTTTCAAAGATTAACATAGCATGTAGCTTTAAAAGTAAAGTATATCCTCAAATATAAAACTAGTTTTCTTTTATTTAACATTGTATAAAAAATTTATTATATGATTGGTCACCTGAAATCCAGTAGTATATCCAGTCGAGGTAGGCGGACACGTTGGTGTTGACAGCTGGAACTGGACTAGCACAGTTGGTAGATCCGTAGGACACTGCAGCCATCAAGGTGTACCTGTTGGTCTGTGGGTCCAACCAGACAAGGGGACCACCGGAGTCACCCTAAAGGACAACTCACTATTAGTGGTTGCTGCAGTTTTTAAGAGATAGTGTGGTTTTGGGATCAACAGAACAATTCGCAGTTTGTCTTTCGATGGGACTTACCCTGCAGGTGTCTTTGTTGGGTGTGTAAGTACAGATCTGTGTGTGACTGTCCCTGACGTTAGACCAAGTCTTCTTGCACTCCTTCAATGGGACCACCTGGAGGTCGATCTCCCTCAACTTCTTCACTGCGTCATGATTAGCCCTTTCGGAGACGTATCTACCCCACCCTAGGCAACCACTCGATTATAACGATAGACTAATTTGAAAGATAAAAGGAATTAATGGTTAAAATTGTTTTAACTTACCCATCACCTTCAAGTTCTGGCCTACTAAGTCATCGAAGATTTTCTTGTTGGGGAAACAGGCTGGTCCCACAAATTTGTTGAATTTGATTTCAGAAGCAAGGGCTAGGATAGCAATGTCGTCAATGGAAGTGGCTTTATCGTATCCAGGATGGTTGATGATTTCAGCGACGTGGATGAACTGAGAGTTCTGTTCTTTGACTAACAAAACAATTTCGACCGTTCAATACACTGTTATTTACTTTATTATAATAAATTAGACTTGGACAGAACTTACAATCTTGGACGTCATAGGCTCCGACAGTGACTGCCAATTCAGAGGCCGTCTTGGTGTGGGTGCAGTGAGCGGCTGTGAGGATGTGCCAAGATGTGATGATGGCTCCTCCGCAGAACTGGTAGCGGTCTTGTCTGGTCTGAATGGCCGTCATCCACGGGTACTCGTTCTTCTTGGTCTCGATTCCTCCGATTATCCTTCCCTACATCGGCATATTGGCTTACATTTGAATGGATATAAGAATTGTTACGTTAGGTGGAATAAAAATTAATATGCATACCGAGTTTCTCCATCCACAACTGCAGTTTAAGCCCTTTACTGATTCTGGAGCGTCGAAGTCATAGGCCCAAGAAAAGCCGAACAACAACGTGCAAACAATAATAACCTTCATTTCTAAAAACATTAATAAGATAAATTTAGTATGGTAATTTAGTTTTAACTTGTGACTAACTGATTTACTATTTTATATTACTACCGGAACCTCTTTTACAGAATGGTATAATGACTGAGGTAGTGTATCTTACCTGTCTTCTGGTTGAACGAAGAATGATTCTCAGCTTGTTCTCCCACAGTATATATACCCCCTGGAGCATTCTTTATACACAAAAGTCAATTAGTCATCAATGTACTGTTGATTCAAATGGCTTTCGGGTAATTTCGAAACATATGTCGTTTCAGACCAGTTGAGGAAATGTTAATTAGTTGATAGTTATCATGGTAATTACTTTGTTTTAACTATCTCCACAGTCAATTGGAATAAGAATTTTATTTATTTAATTTAGAAATAATGGTTGTCATGAAAAAAAATATTCTTTACAAAATCAAAATATCAGTTTATAGTAAGTGGCAATATTATGATGAGCAGGATTCAAATTATTTTTTTAATTTAAAATGCGAATTTTGATTTTAAAAAACATGCATATTCAGACCAAGGGAAAAATTCACGGACACAAAACTTTTGAGCTTAGCCTTAAAAAATAATATTTTAACATCGTGAATGGAACATAACGATTTTTATAAAGTGAAAAACGTAACTATATTGCTTTTTAAAGTTATAGCTGACATCAAATCATTGATCAGAAATTAAAAACTGTTATTTTTAGGGGTTATATTTAACGGACTAAAAACTTTCAGTGGCAAAAAAAAAGTTTAAAATATTCATGGTGAACATATTTTTTAACCATATTGGTTTTTTTGAACTGCACTTTTTCTTAAAAGATCCTAGAGCAAGAGACTTGTCTGCGAGTTCAAGGGACGTATTTCTGTTGGCAAGAAGCGTAGTCAAATTGGTGCCTTCATTTGACCTATGCGTCTATGCTACACATCTGCGAAGCCCGTAAATCATCAAAGATCTTGACGGGGTTCAAAAGACACAGCTCCTGGCTAGGTGAAAGACTTTTTTATTCATAAAATAACGTGTAAGACTTTATTTTTAGAAGCCATTTTTGGGTTTGTCAAAATATAATAATAGGCAAAAATTACTTTATTTTCAATATTATTCTATAAGTAAGTAGGGTGACTACAGTGAGATGGGTTTCTCAGGACAAAGGATACTAACCATTCCGCTACTAACTCTAAATCAAATAAAATATCAGTAAATACGATAATAATTAATGAAATTAATGAAAATTTATATAATAACTACAATATATAATAAGATGGTATATATACTAAGCATTAAAACCAATATAATCAGCCACTACTAATTTAATTACCCATCAAAACTTGACCGTGAACCAACATTAACCACACAAATCAATCCAAAATATTTATAAAATACAGATTACCATCCCTATAGATGATGTTGGATAACGTCGATGGGAAGAAGTCTCCTTCTTAAATGGTGGCGTAAGTCAGCAGAATTGAAACTGTGAATTACGCCGTAATTTAACATTATAAAAACATATTCTTTTTAGATGAATAGTAAATTAAATCATAGCTGGTTTGAATTAATATAGAGGAAAATGAGAAAGTGTCTATAACTCAAAATTTTTCACACTCATTTACCCCACTATATTTCTCAATCCCTCAATGGATGGGTTGTTATCTTGCTAATAGAGTGAAAGTGGTCTAAACCACATACCATTCTCTTGGGACTTACGCTGAATTTTTCTTTAGTGGTGTGGTATGCATTTCGCTCTTTTCTACAGAAAAGCCCACCTGAACTGTGTGAATAGATCCTTCATTCATCATTCAATAAAGGTTTCTACATTTTAATTTTTAAAAGACAATAGCACAGAAACAACTTATAAAGCTCAAAAATCTTGAGTTTAACAGGCACAACGTAAGCTATTTAAAGACTATCTACCCCAATAAAGGTATCTTAAAGCAAATCTGTACTTGCGAATCAGCATCAAAAATCAAGCCCATAAATTCCTTTTAAGAAATTTTTTTTTTTTATTTTGATTATTATTATTTTTTATTTTTGCCCCTTCCTGAGGAGTTCCTCAAACGGGGTTTCCCTTCGAGCCCGTAATGCAGGTTCGGGGATCGGTTCTCGAAACCCTCGTAATTCGGGGTTTCTCCGCATTCTGTGAAGCAGACTCCAGGGACTGTGGTTTTCGATGACTGTGGTGCGCGTATTCCAGTGCAATTGGGGTTATTGCACCAGTCAGCACACCTTGTGTGATTCTGTTAAACCGTCTTTATTAGTCGTTTCTACCATAATCTTATTAACTACCATTATACATAGAAGGGCCTCAACCTTCTTGATCAGCTGATGACACTCAACAGCCTGGTGGCTAGCCTCCTCCTCAAAAATCCCAGCTCTCATGCAATTTGCACAACGAGGACTTTCGTTCTAATGGGTAGAGACTTTCGCAAACGCCGCACACCACCTGTAGGTTTCCTGATACTTAGGACAGGTGGCCTTAGAGTGCCCGTAACCCTGGCATTTTAAACAACAGGGTGCGTCCAGGAAGTGTGCTATCCCCCAACCGCAGATTGGCGGCTCCCTACAAGGCGAACCTAACAGCGGGAGTAACCTCCGACACCCAGCTAACGAAGACCGGGTCTCTACCCACCTCCATCATAAAGATCAGCCTTAAAGGGCCGGGTCTCTGATCCTGAGGCAGATTCGCCAAAGAAGGGCCCGCTCGAGACAAAGCTATCCAGACCTCATCCAAAAACACCTTTTCTGTCCTGGTCCTAGAAACTCCTCGGAACACAACCCTTGGCCCTCTCTTCTGGGCCAACCTAGCATTGAGGACCACTAATTTCGTTGATTCTAACAGGCTCGCCATTTCCTCCACGCTGGGGGTCTCCACTAGGAGTACCCCGGCCTTCGTGCCCCTAACGATCCTTGAAGAACTGCAAAGGTCCTTAGCAGGGAGCTTGCTTGATATCTAGGCCAGAACACCTTCTACGGTTATATAAGTTTTACCTTCAACGCTGGGGTCTCTTCTCGTTAAAGGAAGTCAAGCTACAAGTTCACCAACGTTAGCTTTCTGTGGCACTCGTGCTGTAGTCTTCTTCTTCCTCTTCTTCCTGTCAACCAGCTTGAAACCCTCCTCATCTTCAGTGGTCACCGGAGTCACAGAGTCCTCTGGGGTAGAAATCTTGTCCCTGAACGATGAGCCGGCCACAGGGATAGCTGCTACCGCGACACGATCTCCCTGCGGTCGGGGACTCCTCGGACCTTTTGTGCTCTAAAATTCCTCCCACTGCAGCTTTGGGGTCTCCATTTCATCTGAAGTTGCAGAGGCCTTCATTGTACTCGTTAATTTGTGAGTGAGTGAGAGAGAGCGAGAGTGAATGAGTGAGTGAGTGAGTGAGAGAGAGAGAGAGAGAGAGAGAGCGAGAGTGAATGAGTGAGTGAGTGAGTGAGAGAGAGAGAGAGAGAGAGAGAGAGAGAGCGAGAGTGAATGAGTGAGTGAGTGAATGAGTGAGTGAGTGAGTGAGAGAGAGAGAGAGAGAGAGAGAGAGAGAGAGAGAGAGAGAGAGAGAGAGAGAGAGAGAGAGAGAGAGAGAGAGAGAGAGAGAGAGAGAGAGAGAGAGAGAGAGAGAGCGTGAGAAAGAGAGTAAATATGATATGAATGGCTCCATTAGAATTCCATATTCTATATATCATATATATAAGTAGTGTTAGCCTAACACAAGACTAACTAAGACTGGTGTCATTTTATTTCAATGTTTCCATAAAACAGATTGTAAATTTGATTTCAGTAAACGATAATCTATCAAGAATATCTCTGAGAAAAATGATATTCTTTCTTGTTCTTTTGAAAAATGGAGCATAAACGAAATTATGTCCAGCTATTAGTTTTATTCTGTGTACTCAAGAAATACAATTTTCAGTGTTGGAGTCCATTGATAACATTAACATTATTTTAGTTCTTTTGGGATAAGAATGCTGTCAATCTCTCCATAGTGTTTTTAAGAAACATAATACCTTCTGGTTACCCGATACATGGGTCAGTCAATGAAAATATATTTTACCTTCACCTGCTTGTAAAGAGGTATTTTTAGGCGGAGGTTCATGTTGCAAGAGGTTGGTCAGTCTGTAGTGGCCTACTCACAGTCTTGTGGACTTACTTCCCCTTTACTGCTGCAGCTGCGAAGTGTTTTTTCTATTGTTTTTTCTTTTGAACCAATTGTGATCTATGCAGAGGGCTGATTATCTGTCACAGTTAAATTTAAAGGTAAGTCTTGGGTAATTTAGATAGTTTCTAAGAGAAACGGGAAAAGTAAGAGATATATGATAAAAAAACACATTTCTTTTGCAGCTTTATCAGCTGCCTCGTTTTTCAGATAGGTACAGTTAGATCAGGTCTGGCCTACCCAAATGGTTTCACGTGCCTCTTTGATAACGCGAAACGGTACAGCAGTCCACACTTATGATAAAAATTCTTTTAAAAAATGTAATAATAATTCAAAATGAATAAAGCTTTATTATTATACTATAATTCAATATAAATAACTCTCTAGTCTTAAATCAGGAGATATTTGTTTGTCCTTCCTTTTACTTAATTTTTGCAAAGCTATATTTACGTTCTAATGAAGCACGTGATTAACTATTTGTAATACTTCCAATACGTAATGAACATATGTGGATCCAAAAGCACATACAACTCGTTATTTCATTGGTTGAAATTTATCTGGGATGTAATGTAAGTATTGTAAAAATTAATTTTTGACGTGGACGCGAAAATTTGTTTCATTTTACTGTTGCACTGTAACTCAATCAACTCCATTTCCAGACTGTTCACGTCTACATGAAATGAACAATTGAATAATTTAATGATTTTATCATATCTTGGTGATTCTGAGAAACGACAGTCATACTTTTCTTTATTAGCATATTTCCAGAAATTCATAGGTTCGATTTTAGGAAGTTATTTAGTAGTAGAAAATGTTGAGCATTATTATTTCTAAGTGGCAACTCAAATAACCATAATTATTATTAAACGTTTTGATAAAATTACAATCACCGATCTTGCCCTTGCAATACTTTATTTAGCTGTTCTCCTGTTATCCAGTAAAAAACAGTACAGGTATTACAAATAATCATCGCCACTTTATTCAGAATCAGATTCTTGTTTCTCGTTCATAAACATGTCTATTTGCTTCCGTAAATTAAAAAAATCTCTTTCCTCGACTTAATCATCTAACATTGGTGAAATATATGATATGTAGCGATGCTACGGGAAATACAAAAATTATTTGTAAATAGATTCACCTGAGGATCTATCATTGTATATAATTATCTGTAAATTTAAAGGGGCTATGAAAGGAAAAAAAATAAATATATATATATATATATGATAAGATCATTTTGAAGATTGATCGAATGTAATTTTCTATCTTTGAAAATTCAGCCTCCGCTGGCTCGTATCCGGTGACGCGGGTGACGGAGGACTTCCCAAGACTCCAGTCCCTCTTTCGCATACGAGGTAGGTGACAACCTGTGGATTTGGGAGGTCTCTGAGCTGTTTGTAAATACTGTATGAATGAGCGAGTGCATGAAAATTGTAAATATGGTACGAATGAAAAAAAATTATCACAATTACTTATGGCCCAATGACGCAGATTGTAATTTTATCATAATAAAGTTGTTGTTACATCTTTGAAAATATGTTCATAACGTGATTCACTGGAGTAAATAAATTCTGTTAATTTATCAAACAGTGAATAATAAAAATATAATTGGTTTTAATATCTCTGTAGTCTGTCATATAAATTATATAAATAATTTTTATTTATTTATTTTACTTATTGCCTTATAAAAGGCAGATTGTAATTTTAGCACAATAAAGGATTATATATATATTAAAAAAAAAAATAAATAAATAATTTTATAAAAATATCCCTTATTTACAAACCAAAACAGGTGCTTCATCTGCTTGTTAATCCACAAAGACTCTCAAAATTGAAGCTATTTTCGTTTAGCTTCGAGTAAACAATTTCAACCGCCTGGAAAACATCTCCTCTAGTTGCGTCTTTTAAATTAAAAATATTTAACATTTCTTCTGTCACTTGGAATAAATATCAGTTTAGATGATTCTCAGAGTACTTTTATCAAATGACAAATAATACGCTTTGAATTGGTTAATTTTATCTCGCTAGGCTACTAATATCTCAGCTTAACTGTCACCAATACGACGACATATTGTAGTTTGGCATGAAAGGCTGATACTCAATAAAATAATATGGTTTTATCGGGCAAAACATCTTTTACAACTGCTTCCTAAGAGTGCTTCGCCAGTTCACCAACCGAAAATGGTTTAATTTTATTTTTAATTAACATGGAAATAGAATAACTTGCTTTGAAAATGGTAGATGGTTGTTATAACGATGAATCAAACATATAATGCTGAGCTTTCAGATGCGAATTAAGCGGAATGAACTTAAAAATGTTTACTTCTTTACTAAAACATATTCAATAAGTTATGTCTCATGGATGCCTTTTAACGTTATGTAACTTAGATACAGCGTCAGTCTCTCTACAAATTGATCATCCAGCGTGGACATATCAAATTTTTCGACTCATTACAATATCTAACGAACCCGGTGTTTAACACTATAACCCCCGCTCCGTTCCCCCATCGATGGCAGGACGCTGTCGCGGCTGGAACACTCTAGTCCTAGGTTCTAGGTAGAGATTTAGTTTGTTTTGTTTAGTTTGTTTTTGTTTGGTTTTGTTTTGTTCCTAGTGTTTAGTGTTTGGTGTTGGTGACAAAAAGAAGGTGAGCCTCATCACCTAGTGTGAATATAAGACTGAGTACTATTAACAACATAAAAAAACATTTATTGTATTATGCACTCCTCCAAATGCATTTAAATGCAGGAAGAGGAGAAATTTGTAAGTCGATTATTATTTTGTTATTTTTCTTTTGTACATTGTATTTTGTTTGAGGTTTTGAAATAAAAAAAAAACAAAAAAAAGACTACAAATTGAACACATTAATTATGAGTTCTGCATTGTAAAAAAAATAATCTTTACCCCAACGATCATTAAATTTCCTGTTGATAAAAATCAACAACTTTCCTTTTCTTTGAATTCATTCTGAATTTTTTTTAAAAAATTGTTAGTTGGAGAATATTTGTATGTAACACAGAGCAAAAAAAATTACTTTTTCAGTAAATTTAGTATTCTTGTTTTCTTGTGCTGCATTCACTTGAATAAAATTCAGAATTTTTTGAAAAAAAATGTCTTCAGATGTCACATTTATTCAAATAACAGCACCACAAGCAAATAACTTAATAGTAGATAACGTAACACTCTACGCACAACAAAGAATAACGAACTGTTGTTTTCAAGATCTCTTAATTCGCTGTTGACGGAGAGAAAAGAATTCGTTTGTTCTCATTTTTTTAGTTCGAAGATACTATTGAGAACCAACCCTCTAAAACTAAAAGAATTTGCATTTTTTATATTATCTGAAAATCTACTTTAACAGCAATAATGTGAATATGAGTAAGCAGTTTACCCCACAACATTCTATTGCAGAGAGAAACAATGTTTTGTAAACGACAATTACTGTAGGATAGTCTATATATATTTGTATATAATCACAATTAAAATGAATTGTGGTGGTGACACACGTTCTCACCGTTTGGGTTCCTGTCGTACACAGCGCATCGGTTTCCCGGGCAAACCCGCTGCTGCCCACCACTAGACGACATTCCACTCTTATACATTACTAAGAGCAAAATGTGTGGGTTTGTTCTTTACTGCATAACTGCATTTAAATTACAGATGAATGTTACCAATGGTTGCCGAACGAAACCCATTATTTTACATTTAGCGTTTATGGATATCAAATATGTAACGCACTTGGTTCGTAGTAGTCGCACTTGGGCATTATAACAATGACACATGAAAATTTTCATTTATTTAATACTTTTTATATACGTAAAACAAGTTACACGACGTGACGTGACGGGTCGCGTGTTGCCCAGGCCTGAGTTAGATCAATAGACAAATTGTCCAAATAATAAGTGTAGCTTGATGCTTTGTGATCTTCTATCGCTACTTATATGTTAGTATAAACTATAAATATAATGTCCTACAGTCTCCACTTAGCTCACCAAAATTAGATTATGGAATTCAATATAAATCTCATAAAATTAAATTGCAATTGGCCCCATTAGCATCTTGTCCACTTACATAAAATACTCTTTATTCAATGAAAAATGAGCATACAATTTATTACGATTTAAAAATCACAATGAATTATTTCCAGTGATGTTATAATAATATGCATTGCTCGTTTATTAATCAGCAATGGTTCATTTCTATCAAATTTCAATCGCTGAGTAGCATCAATTCATATGAGCTATTTTTATATAAATGTTTAAGCGCCTGAAGGCCAACATCCTTCAAAAAGGATTTCAATTCCATGAAATAGAATCGTACAATTGATTTCTTATTATAAATATAAAACTGACAATTTAGATAAAAAAAAAAATCTTAATAAGCCGTTTTTCAATTTCTTGATAGGAAATATTTAGGAAATGACAAAAAAATATGTTTTTATTTGCAGTAAATATTTATTCATTATAATTATATGTATGTTTTACACCCAATTAAATATAATATTAAAATTACCAGGTAATTTCTTGCCCTCTTTCTATGTGATTGAAGTGAAAACAAAGTTATACGTTTAATTTCAGAAAAGTTGTGCAAAAACAAGTAGCCTAGCTCTCAAATGTGATGTTTCGGTATAATAGCGGAATCATTAATAATTTTGAGTCAAAGATCAACTGAAATCCAGTGGTGTATCCAGTCCAATAAACATTAGTTCTTAGAGCAGGTCTTGGCGGTTTTCTTGGTGGCTGAAACAAGGAAAACAATAATTAGGCTTCTGACAAACTGTATATTATTTAAATGTGTGGGATTAAAAGTGAAAGAGGCAATCAAATATTAAAGTATAATATATCGTTTATCAAGAATAGTTTTGTATAAGTTATCACCTGAAATCCAGTAGTATATCCAGTCGAGGTAGGCGGACACGTTGGTGTTGACAGCTGGAACTGGACTAGCACAGTTGGTAGATCCGTAGGACACTGCAGCCATCAAGGTGTACCTGTTGGTCTGTGGGTCCAACCAGACAAGGGGACCACCGGAGTCACCCTAAAAGACAACTCATTAGTGTTTGCTGCAGCTTTAAAGTGATAGTGCCGTTTTGGAATCAATAGAACAATTCGTAGTTTGTCTTCCGATGGGACTTACCCTGCAGGTGTCTTTGTTGGGTGTGTAAGTACAGATCTGTGTGTGACTGTCCCTGACGTTAGACCAAGTCTTCTTGCACTCCTTCAACGGGACCACCTGGAGGTCGATCTCCCTCAACTTCTTCACTGCGTCATGATTAGCCCTTTCGGAGACGTATCTACCCCATCCTAGGCAACCACTCGATTATAACGATAGAGTAATTTGAAAGATAAAGGAATTAATGGTTAAAATTGTTTCAACTTACCCATCACCTTCAAGTTCTGGCCTACCAAGTCATCGAAGATTTTCTTATTGGGGAAACAGGCTGGTCCCACAAATTTGTTGAATTTGATTTCAGAAGCAAGGGCTAGGATAGCAATGTCGTCAATGGAAGTGGCTTTATCGTATCCAGGATGATTGATGATTTCAGCGACGTGGATGAACTGAGAGTTCTGTTCTTTGACTAACAAGAAAGGAATAACCATTATATTGTTACACTGAGTATATTGTTATTTTCCGTGTTATAAGACAGAACTTACAATCTTGGACGTCATAGGCTCCGACAGTGACTGCCAATTCAGAGGCCTTTTTGGTGTGGGTGCAGTGAGCGGCTGTGAGGATGTGCCAAGGTGTGATGATGGCTCCGCCGCAGAACTGGTAGCGGTCTTGTCTGGTCTGAATGGCCGTCATCCACGGGTACTCGTTCTTCTTGGTCTCGACTCCTCCGATTATCCTGCCCTGCATCGAGACATTGATTTACATATAAACTTATCTAGAAAGTCTGAAGTTCTATATAATGGAATTTCTACAGTATAATACCAACCGAGTTTCTCCATCCGCAACTGCAGTTAAGGCCCTTTACTGATTCTGGAGCGTCGAAGTCGTAGGCATATGAGAAGCCAAACAACAAAGTAAACGCAATAAAAGCCTTCATTTCTAAAAAATTAAGTACAGATTTTGTCTTAAACAGCTCTCAAGATAAAAAAAGTAAAATAATTTATATTTATCTTGTCTTATCTGAAATTATGGATAGTATATAATAGTAGATCTAAGTGTTAGGAGATACCATCTAAAAAATTGAGAAAATTAACATCAGTACAGTGAGGACCTATGTCTTACTTCTGCTCTGGTAAAACGTTGACTGCTGATACTTAACTAATCTTCCAGCAGTTTATATACCAGCGTGAACAAACAGTTTGTTTTTCATTACAAAAGCACACAGGTAATGCCAACAACGTTATTGACTCAATTGGCTTTCGAGTAATCCTGGACCAGATGTTACCATCTCATGCACTAATAATTAGTTTATGTTAATTATGGGAATTAGGTTTGTGAATAATCTGCGTGAATATATCCAAAATATAGATTTATTTATACTTAAAGGCTAGGAGCTGAGCTGGATATTTTGAAAGATTTAAAGAATTACATAGGCGTTACAAAATGAGAAATAATATGTAGTATAAATTACTCACTCTATTCTCTTCGCCATAATTTGATAGAGAATTCAGAAAAATCTAAGGAACAAATAAGGCTGCGTATGAAACCACGTTTTCTGCGGGATTCATGGACACTCAAAAGCGCGCACTTATGACAACTGACTAGCAATCTGTAAAAATTAGGAAAAAAAAATAGAGGGGTAAATAATTGAATTTTACGAACTAAAAATATTTCAAAAAAACTCTTTTAAGGAAGATTCAATTTATTGCACTATGGCTCATCACAACGACCAGTATACGTTGTCAAGAAGCTAAGGTCTTCTGTTCACCAGGATCAGTCTACTTATCGTTTCTGGGTCGAAATCTTCAAAAAGATATGCGTTTTAAAATGTTGGTTTCTTTTTTTAAACATTCCTGCGTATAATAATCTGTCGATTTATGATACATTTTATAAGTGGTGATGTTTAATTTTGCCGGAGGTTACTAACGATCATGCTTTAATTAACACTGATACGAAAATAACTAAATTTTTCATTTTTTTTCAGTTATTGATTTATTTTGCTGTTTTAAGATCCCATCTGCGGGTTTCCTTGATTTTTCATATCTCTTCCCGAAGACGTTCGGAGACATTGTATGCACTCGACGAGTTTTCTGTCAAAAAAAGAACGAATAAGTTCTTCGATCACAATTACTGCATCATGCATTAAAAATTCCTTGATCACCAGTTGTGTAATAATTGGTAACAGCTTTGAACTAATTTATACTCTAAGTTGAATCTAGTTTATTTCAATATGATTGGAATTGACTTTCAGCTAGAACTAACCAAATATTTAAAGCCTAATATTTGTTTTAATCCGTACTGGAGCGTGAGGCTACAAATATTCTACAAAATAATGGTTATTATGGCTAAGAGTAAAACAGAAACATTAAAAAATATGCAGGGGAATTTTCCCACCAAGTTTCAATGCTAGAATAATAAAATAATTCAGTATTTTGGACTTTAATTACTCTTCATTTATAATTTATCTACAGACAGTTCCATGTTTCGTTTAATTTGGACAAGCTCTGGGAGAACTCAAAAAGGCTTTCTCGTGAATTTTCATTGTGTTTTCCTGTAGTAATTTATTCAAGTGATTCACTAATCATATTTCTCAAAATAATGTTTGAGCAAATTTTGAAATGTTTACTACGTTTATACCATTAGTCATTTTAAAATTCATCCTCTTGTGCAGATGAACGTAACGCAAGACCCTTTAGGGTACTACAATAGATTCATGTGAAGGCTTGAACCCATTCATTCTTTTAATTACTTCTTCAATGGTTTCGTTTGAAGATTTGGCTACGTTAAGATTGTGATGTTTTTTTAAGGAATTTTTCACAATGTCTTTCTATTCGAAGCTTCTCCGTTTAATTGCAGACAGTCATTGATGATTGTCACTGTGCATACTTCCCTAATAATTGTTGTTACGGATTGGACCTTAAAAAAGTGAAGATGACTTCGTCTTCGCAATAGTAGGCAAGGAAGGATTTATTAAGTTTTGCAAACAATTTAGAAAAAAATTATGTTTGTTGTTATAATGTTATATGTAGTTTGTTCATTTTCGTCACAATAAAAAAATTCTTTAGTTACCAAATTGAACAAGGAAAACCCATTAAGCATAAAAAACATTTTAATCATGTTTCTAGATATACTATAACAC
The DNA here is from genome assembly GCA_930367205.1 of Acanthosoma haemorrhoidale. Lineage (NCBI taxonomy): Eukaryota > Metazoa > Arthropoda > Insecta > Hemiptera > Acanthosomatidae > Acanthosoma > Acanthosoma haemorrhoidale. The sequence continues at coordinate 94,923,937 of OV884015.1, read as the reverse complement.
ATTTGAAGATGATTCAATGTTAGATACTTTACACAATAAGATTTCATAATCTAAACGCTGAAATACTGTCAGCTTTGTTTGCTTGTAACCTCGATCATTTGGTGAGGTAACGGTTAAGAGATCTTTTCAGCCTATACATTTCATTAAGGGCAATTGTGATGGTAATTATTAAGCCTGTCGACACATAAAGTGGCTCTAAATGGTAGGAAAAATACCCTACTGAGTAAGGTGTTATTAAAGTTGTATATCACACAATATAACTGTGCAAATAGGAGTTTTACCTTCCTGATAATGATTATTTTACCATCCATATTTGTATCTGTGCGTTTACTGCTAATTCGAGATTCCCTTTATTTTTCCCTTATCTATAATCTTAAAAAAATAGATAGCTAAAGAAAAAAAAAAGCTAATTCGAAAGGATAGGTTCTACTTTTGAACAGATACAGTGTGATCGAGTTGCGTCTAAGAGTTAATATCTTCCAGCTATTTGACTCATGAATGATCCAACATATGTTCAAAGGCATAGGCGTACGGCATAAAGATGAACACTATGGTAATTAAGTATAAGTTTAAATATAATATCGGAAGCATAAAATAAATAATATTTCTGAAAATAATGTTTGAACAAATTTTGAAAGGTTTCCCACGTATATGCCATTAGTCTTTTACAACTCATCCTCGTCACCCATGACTGTTTAGGGTACGACAATAGATTCATGTGAAGTTTTGAACCCACTTCTTCCCTTAATTACTTCTTCAATGGTTTGGCTACGTTAAGATTGTGGGTTTTTTTTTACAACGTCTTCCTATCCAAAGCTCTACGTTTAATTTCAGGCAGTCATTCGTGGATTGTCACTGTGAATACTTCCCTAATGAAAATAGTGTTACGTATTTGACCTACTAAAAGTGAAGATAACGCTATAGTAATTATGTATTAGTTTGAATATAATAATAACTATATAAATATAATAATATCGGAAGCATAAAATAAATAAAATGGAGAAAAAACAGGGTCAGTTTCGTTAACTTTTAGGATTTATCAAGTCACAGCCGTTTTACGTCATTGGATGCCATCATTAGTATTTTGATAATGAATATTTTAGTTCATAAATGATATAAAAAAAATCAGTTTAGTTGGAAAATCTTTGCTGTAATGAAGAAAAAACATGTGTGTCTACTGACACAAAGATAAACTAGTAGCTCAGACGTATGTCATGTAGTCAATGCTAGTTAAGATCAAACGTTGAAATTATTAACGTGAAAAAATTCGGCCAAGTTGTATAAACTTTCAAGCTTTTAGAGCTAAAAACTTTTAATTTCAGCTCAGAAGCCTTTTCAGATTAAAAGTTATGATTTTCCCTTATGATTTATGATCAATCGCCACATTAGAGGTGGTAATGCAACAAAAATGAAAAAAAAATATAGGTCACCAATAATAGAGAATTCGTATTAAATGTGTTGGGTTGTTTTATTTTTTGTTATTCTTTAAACTTTTTTTTTTTACCAAAATCACTCAGTCCTGCTCTTAAATCACTTTGGTCATTAAAATTTCCGTTTTAACAAATTAAGAAAAAACTATCGACTTAACAATTTTATCAAAACTGGCTTTTTTTTTTTTGTTATTGTTGCTACCATAATTGATATATATTTTTTTGTATTTCTTTTATGTTACAATTAATCGGGAAACATATCAAAATTTTAAATTAATTTAACAGCAGATGTCATAGAAAATAAATACGACGTGAGTCTGACTAGAACGCTTGGCTCATAACTGAATACAAGTAGAGCTTCTCCCTTTGAGCTCAGAAATTATTCTAAATACTTTCATTTTATAACGTATTATCAAAAAAAATATATATTATAGATCTATGATAATATATTTTAAATAATTTTTTGCATAGGAACTAACCCGGACATGTTGATTGTGATTCCTTATCCTTCGATGTACTAGTAGAAAGAGATTACAATCTGCTTATCGGAATAGATTCTTAATTTTTAGCTTTTGAAGTTAAGTGGAGAATGTTGGAAGGGCTTTTAGTTGTGCTGAGCAGTAAAATTTTCCAAGTATTCCAGTGGAGAGGGAAAGATTTATTAGATAAAACAGGAAAAAGTCAAGTAAACGAAGGGTGGTATCTCGTTAATTCCACAATCCATCCTAGAGAGGTCAACCTCTTCGCTAGCTATTTCTAGTTCGTGAAACAGATTACCGTTCGATCAGTTTACAAGGTGGTTTTATATATATATAATAATTTAAATGAAACACAACATATAATATTGAAATAAATTATAAAAATATTATTTTATTCCTGAGCAAATGCTTGTATACCTTAACTACAGCACCAGTCGACAATTATTCAAGGATTATTTTAAACATTAAAAGAAAGGTGTTTTGTTTGTTTTTTCCCCTCAGCTCTTAAACTTTGAAAATGTAGGATAAGGGAAAAATAAAGGAACATTTATTTTGGGTGAACGAATCCTTTTACTAGGAGGACCCATTTGAAGGTTAGGTGAAGGAATAAAAGAGTGTGGGAGACCTCTGTAGAGGTGCAGTGGTGAGAGTCCACTGATGGATTTGTTAACAGGATGATTACGAGTATCAATGCAATTGAATAAATGAGAATGGAAGGTCCTGAGAAAATGTTATTTAATTTATTCATAAATATTGTAGGATTTGTAACATTTTGAAATTATATCCTGATTATTTACTTTGCAGATCATAATCATAGAACCACTAATATGTTTGATATCCCAATGGCTCAGTTTTATACCAACCATGTAATTATGCTGAGCAGCTTAGTAACTATAAGCATCTTAGTAGTTATGTCATGTGGTCTATAAAGCTGTAGATAGTTACGGTAAATTTAGTAATCTAACACGACTTAGTAAAGCCTAAATCAGTTAAAACTTAGAAAGGTAAATAAAGTTCAGTTTTATCAAAAACTAAAAGCGATTATACATGGTCCTTCAATATCTTGTCATTTAATTACTTTCCATTCAAAACCCGCCTCCATCCTATTTTTCAAAGAACTGAATGAATGATAGAAGTCAGCCTAGGTACCTACCTGGTTTCATTCATCTCAGTGATTTAACCTTTGAATATATTCTAGAATGTTTCAACTAATTTCCTGAGATGCTTACTATTCTTACAACATTACTAATTTTCTAAAATTATAATAGGTTTTAAATTGAGTGTAAAGAGAATTATGTGGTTACAGTTTACACAAATAGACAAATTAAGATTTCTTATTTAAATATTTATTAGTATATTGTTTTAAAATATTGTAAATAATCGATTAACATCTATAGTTTTCCATAACTGATATATCCGAGCTGTGTTAAACTGCCTTTGTTAAATCATTTGATCGAAATGTCGTTAAGGATCATAATGTGTCATTACTTTTAATGAGTGGTTTTCATTTTTCACATGATCATTCTCTTATATCATCACAAACATTGTGTTTACAAAACCACTTTAAATATTGTGCCAGTTTAAAAAAAAAATTATTCATATTATTTATAGAATGCTATTTCTCTACCTTATTCATATTTCTAATAAACATAACCACAAAGGGCCGGGGTATAAAACATCCATTTGCAGAATGGTTCTTCAGAATTTATTCTGTTTAATTAAATTAAGTGAAAAATAAATCTTTTTATAGACAGTAAAATAAAGCTATATAAATGGTAATATCATCTCGCTTTGAGAGCAAGAGCTTAATACTTTTTTTATGCTTTCTAGGGTTTTTATCTAACCGTTAATTGATTACCTGATTATCTATTTGTGTTCATCAATTAAGACATAATCTCTATGAGGGCAATTAGGAAAATTTTTACTGTTCGTGCCTTAACTTTTGCGTTTCTTCGATTCATTTCTCATGGGTATTCCTAGAGTTATAAAAAAAACAAAAAGTACTAAGGAAAATTTGTAAAGGAAAATTTTCTGGAGTTCCTATATTGTGAAAATTTTTTCAGTCATTTAAATGTGACTGAAAGCTGAGATAATATTGGGGTGAAAGTGAAAGTTGGTATTAGAGTAAGAGGCACTCTTGTTCCGCCCAAGTTATTTTCTTCTTGCAGAGTTCTGTCACCTTCAAAGACACTGTAAAGAACCTTGCTTGTCAAGCTGAGACTGAACCAAACACGTGTTCAGAAATTCACTTTGTCTTTGTATTCATTCCTTGTATAGGGAAGCTGGGATATGGAAACATGGCTGAATGACACGGACCCCTTTGTACGTGAGCCGCTGCTGGCTTGTGTTCAGATTCGTCTGCACAACCAATTTCCGAACAGATCATTTGGTGAAAATGTATAAGTGTGTATCGCAGCACTTAGAATATTATGTATACATGAGCTTCGAGATTGGGGATGCTTCTCTTATTACCCTCTTTTTGTTTTCTTTTCTAGGGAATACTAAATTTGATTTTTTTCCATTTATTTAATTTCATATGTTAAAAATTGACAAGCTTTAAACAATTATTTTATTGATGAGAATGGCATTTGGGAGTCCGTATCTCATTCAAGTTTTTTGACCCGTTGGAGCACCTAACCAACCCAGTAATTAACACAATAAAAACCCCACCTGCATCGATAACAACAGACTGTCAGGGAAAAATTAGGTTAAGAATTAGTATGTAAGTTAGTTTTAAGTATGATCGAAAAAGTGAGCCCCATCACCTTCATTAGTCAGTTTGATCCAGTCACGTATAATGTGTATCATTATACTTGTTTATTCCATTATATATTTTTTATAAAATAACAAAACCTGTATATAATGTAGCAACGCTACCGAAAATACAAAAATAGTCTGTAAATAGATTAGCCTGAGGATTTATAATTGTATATAATTATCTCAGAATTTAAAGGGGCTAGGAAGAAAAAAAAAATCTTTTAGATATAGAGGTTGGGCCTATTACGTTTATTCGATTAATTTGGCAAAAAAGTAGGTGATTTATTTCCATTTTGACATGTTGGGCTGTACACTTTATCTGTGAACTCCAATATTGTAATGTATTTGTTAATGTATCACGAGAGAAATGAGAATATGTAAATATATTGTGATTATAATCACCATTTTCCTTACATGCGCCATATCAGAAGGATTAAAGCCCATTGCGTCTACGAAATTGGTTGTGTCAATTCATTACCAGACAAATACAAACTACTTAATAAAGTATATGCTTTAATGTAGCGTACATATTGAAAAAATATAATTTTAGTTAGAATATATATGAACTTTTGATTAAAAAAAAATTGAAAAACATGATTTAACAGCTAAAGATTCAACAGCCGGGGACTTTACAGGACGCTATATTTGAACCCTATGGATGGATTGGGAATTAATTAGTAGAAGGATGAGAGGTTAAATATTTTGACAGCCGCTCTTTTCCGAAAAAAGGCGCCCGATTGACACGTGTAAACAAGGGGATCTTGTTCAAGGATATTCGACGTCACAACCCTCTTATAACTTTATAACCTTTGGGAATGTAAGTCATTTAGGAACCTTACATTTTTACAAAAATAGTAGAAAAAATGTAGAATTTAGTTTGACACTTAGTACACTACAAATTATTATTAATATTATGGTGCTCTTCCGCAAGTTAGCCGGCTTACATCTCGATAAAAGGCTGACATGGAACTCAGATACGAGGCTAAAAAGACAAGAACTAAACAGACCCTTTGCACAACTGAACAGACTTCAAATGACATCCCAACTCTCAATAAGAAATAAATTGCTAATTTAAAACGTTGTACTAAAGCCAATCTGGACTTAATTAATATAACTATAGGGGACAACAAAAAAGTCGAACATCAAGCGTATCCAAGTCCTGAGAACAATAGTTAATGACCCTTATTACGTCAGCAGCAAAACCCTTCATAACGATCTTAATATACCCTAAATTATTGAACCCATCCCTTCGAAGTTCATGAAATTTCGGCGAATCTTATCCAACCACCCTTATCCCATAGTCATTACAGCCCGACACTCATCCGCATGCGATGAGTCCGCATGACTCCGCTTCCTCTTTCGCATGCGAAGGAGCTGACAATCATATGGAATTTGGAGGTATCTGGGCTGTTTGCAAATAATGTATGAATGAGCTAGTGAATGAAGAATTTTAAATATAGTATGAATGAGAAAATTGACCACAATTACTTATTAATAAGGCAGATTGTAATTTTATCACAATAATGATTTTGAATGATTGAAAAATATTATGATTAGTAATAAAGTAAGCAGCATCTTAAATTAACATTATTATAGAAAAACTTATTTTCGTCTCTTATGATGAAATACTTAAAATAAGCGATGTTAACAAGTAAAAGAGTCCAATTATAAAAAAAACAAAACATTTTTAAATAGCTTAGAAGTATCTCAATTAATATCACCAATAGACATTGACCGTTAAGTAATATTAAATTAATTAATCTGTTTAGACAATTGTACCCTTCTAGTACAACGAATTTATAACTTTTGAGCACCTATGAGTATAGTGTCAAAAAAAATAGTCAACAAACACTTCACCTTTTTTTCCATGGTAAAATATATAGAGACAGATAAAGAAAGATAATATGGTACCAATTAATTAATTAATTAATGTAAAACCCGGGTTTTTATATTACTTTCATTATTTTTAAAAGACATTTAGTTTTACTTATATTTTTTTTTTCATTCAATGCAGCGAATATTCTCCATCTTTGTTTCAGTTATAACACCTTAATTTGAAAAATGCAATACAATTTATTGTTCCTGATTATTAATTCATACCTATGTACGATTTCCATTGTTACAATTAATTAATACACATTCTGTCAGGAGCAAAGGTCAAAGACAGTTGGAATATGATCAAGATCTCTGTGAAGGGATGATTTTGTAATCAACGCACCCTGTTGATTGCAGTTCTGAAGACATGGGATTTGAATGTTTGGATTAGTTGTGTGTTCGAAGGTTCTACTTCGTAAGTCTAAATTGCTTTTAGCAACTGTTAGAGTAAGTGAAGTTTGTTTTCTAGTGTGAGGTTAGAGTTTCTGCTATGCAGTCTGTATGACTCTTCAAGCCGAGTTTTCAATACTTGTCTTTTAAGTCGTGAGTGAGGGTTCTAAATTTTTTATAGAAACATATATTTATAGACAAACCATTAAAATTAATTTAAACCACGTTAAAACCGTAAAATGTTTAAATAGTCCTTAGTTTTTTTTTGGTACATGTGATTTTATGATGATGACTGGTGAGTTTATGCAACTAGTAATATAATATGCTGACGTTTCCTTAACAACCTCTATGAATCTGACACCGTTTTTGTTTTTGTACAAAGAATAAGTTAAGCAAGGAAGCATGAATGGATCATTTAAATAACACATAAGATAATTTCCGGACTAAATATACGGTACATTTACAATCGAAATTGTGGAACATACAGGCAGTTCAAAGTTGGTCTTTAAGTTCATTACTAAAAGTTGAACCTCCCCTTTGGGGTAGTTATTATAATTACAGTTCCGTTTTAAGCAGACTCATGAAGGGTTGGGGGATGAATGATTTAAGAAAGGTTGTGTTAACCACCTCCTTCGAAGGGTTAATGATAGATATAGTCAGTTATCGACTTTGAAGTACCACGAAGAGGAGACGGCCCGGCCCGGAGACAGGCGCTCTGACCTATACGGTCTAATGTCGGCCCATTCACCCTCCAGTCCTCATCGACACTCCCTTTGTCGGCAATTAGTCACCGATTTTAGATTTAATGGTCATTTATGGTTTTCCATTATTGTCAGTAAGTTTCGACATACACGGATATGGTTACATTTTCCTGGCTGCTGCTCGCACAAAACGGGTAAGAGTATGTGTATTTATATTTACTGTATAGTTGTATCAGTCCTATTCTTTTTTCATTATGGTATTATTCCTATAATTTCCAGTCTTCTCTTTTAATCAAAAAGTAATAACGGGTTGTATCAAAATGTGCTTTATGTATAACTTCGGTGATCATTAGACAGAAGAAAGCTTCTAGTCTGATGTCTGAAAACCACTCTTAAATATACACTAAGTTCTAACTTGAAGAGAACTTTGTGCTTTGATAACTGAATAATCTAACCTAATAAAGGAATTTAACCTGCGGGGCTGACCCCGAATAATTAAGTAAGAGAACATACAAGCAAACAAATAAAAGAAGATCGCACTGTACTAAAATCCAGTAGTCACCCTTCAGGCTAGGCCATTAAAATATCAATTTAACCATTCATAATTTGTTTGGTTTCTACATTTAAGTGACTTATTTCAATACATAACTGCAGAAGGGCCTTTAAGCGAGTATTATACGACAGATAGCATCCCTACTTCAAAACTATATCAATTTAATGTATTTAATACATAGCTAGGATATGAATATTTCAGTGTCTATACAAACCACTTTAAAGCATCAGACTTCACAAAATCACTGAGAAACATACACACTTGCACTTTAACAATAAATAGACATACATTTCCTATAACAAATGAAATTTGTGTGTGTCCTCGTCGGCTACTTTCATGGATAAATTTCGTATGATTGTAATAAAAATAGATAAAATGCCTAAAAACACTTAATCGTCACCGAACGCCTCTCTCTTTATAGAAAAATCGAACTGTATAATTAAATATTCAAATAGGTACAAACCTACGGACCAGAAATGTAGGTATCATCTTCATAGATTGATACTGCAATTATAATTGCTAATGCTTTGCTCATCACAAATGCCTTTTGTATTAAATTAATACATACTGAGTAGAACAGACCAACAACAGACACCAGTGAAGTAACGCGACAAAAATATTATATAGCAGACATTCAACCCTCACAGAAGACAGAAAAAAAAGTAGATGTGCACAAGGTTTAAATTTGGTTATGAATCTCTTGTTATAATTTCATAGATACATATCATTCTCATCAGGTCAAACTATTCACTACAGGTTAACTTGCCATTGCATAATATTAATTATTTGAATTAGTAAAATGACGGAGTTTTAAATGTATTTCATTAAGCATGAGATCATTTGAATTCTATTTCTTTGGTCATTACACAACCATGGATTTGAGCTCTCCAACATTTAGAGGAAACTGAGAAACATTGTGCATTTTATCAGCTACATTTGCACCATTTTTTTTTTTGTTTCATATCCCCTTGTTTCAAAATTAATATATGATACAAAATATAGATCTACAAACGAATCTATTTACAATTGCTTCATTATATTTCCTGTTTCCTTATGTTCCTGCTTTCATTATATCGTACAAAAGTATAAAGATGTACGTTATACATTAATGGACAGAATTTATTAAAAGTGATGAGGCTCACCTTATTTATCATACATTTGCACCAGATTCAGTAGCTCGTATTTAAATATAGTTGGTCAAAAGGAACTAACTTCCAGGTATGTTATAAATACACAATTTCACAGGACAGTGTTGCTGAATCCCAACTTTCCAACAATAAATCGACTAAGAAGCGAAATAAATAATACTTCCAAAAAATATTATGAATTTTTAGTTAATTTCATATAAATTGGTTCAATTTATTACTATTTGTGACTTACCCAGTTATTTACGCGGAAATTTTTGTTTAATACAAATAAACGTTAAGATTTGACAATAATATGGTAATATAGAACTAATTTTAAAAAAAAATCGCTAGTTTTTAACTGTTGTTATAATAATATTCTTGTTATAATTTATGGATTCATTGAGGAAATGCTTGTTTAGAATGAAAATTTGACTAAGTAACAACGCTTGTTCTTGGTGTTAATTGCCATTGAAACAACTGGGTCATCAGCGCCTGCCTGATCTCGTTCCACTATATAAGCTGCACCAGAGTGTACGCTTTAAAAGTAGAGTAAGTATTTTCTAAAAGCTGCACATTAAGGCGTGAATTAGCTTAAGCTAAAGTGACGAAAAAAGTTCAGTAATTTATCACCCTCATTTTTTTTTTCTGTGGGGCTAACCTTGATGCAGAGATTCTGAATGGTATCCTTTCCGGCGTATGGGAAACCACTTTCATTACTATTTTCAACGCTCAAGCTCTATTGTAAAGAGTGGTCTTAAGTAAATTACATTTAATGATTTGTAAGCCCCATCTCACTACATATACACATACAAGAATTATAATATTGGACAATTGGTTTTGTATGATTTGAAACACCCTTTTCAAATTCAAAGGTAGTTTACCTGTTCTTTATTTCAAGTTGTTTGTTTATTAGAGTTGTTTGCAACTCAATGTTAATTCAACATAAATTTCGAGCTGATGTTACTTCAATACCAGTTGGAGCTGATGTTGGGCTCCTTTCTGAACTGTTGAATGTTCTGGCTAGGTAAACAGTTTTTTTGCATCACCTCTTGGATCCACTTTGTTAAAGAAACCTTTAAAGAATGGGTCTGAATGAATTTTTAAAACTCTAAATGCAAAGATAAACTACTGCTGCACAGGATTGTATCTTCTTTTTTTTTTAATTTTGTTAAATATTTCGCTGTTGTTTCCATATAAGTACACGGCTGTCCTATGAAACTTGGTTGACATTCAATGATTTGTTGCTCCACCTTCTTTTTGCTCAGAATTCTATAATATCATCGGACTGTAGGATATTTAAACTCCTAAATGGTACGACCAGTTTAAATTTTCATTTCATATAATGAATGAAATTCATCCATCAATTCAATAAAAGCTCAATTAATAATAATTAGTACTTCAATAGGGCTTAAAGAAAGTGACAGTGTAGCTGTAATATTGAAGTGCTTTCTTTCTGTTTTAATGCGGTATGGTGCCAAAATCCTTAAACTATTTCTTCTTACAAGTAAAAGTAGCACGTATAAAAAAAATTTACCTGGGTACCTACGGAATTTTGCCTTGATCCTAAAACACCACCCCATGACCTTTAAAGGCATCAGGAGTGTAGGTAATATAAATAAAAAAAATTGAAAACCTAAAACCTTTTCAAAACTTAGAATCTCTGAGAATAGATTATTTATTTATTTATTTATTTTAGGACAACTCAAACACTTAGGTCAGAAATTAAATTACTGCAATGGTACTTTTATTTTAAACTATTTTAATAGCTGAATCGAACATTTTTAAAGTTCGGTTTTATTTATAGTATCTATAGCTGTGAATAGAGCAGGTGATAATTCGTTGAGCGCCTTTGAGACTCAACTAACTAAAATCTAACGGACTTGCGGAAAAGTTTTAATTGAAGTAAAAGGCCATTATTGGAGTTCACGAAGTTGATCAGAACTGGTAGCCTGTAAGTTAGCTCACTTCATAGAGCCATCTTACCCTATCTTGATAGCAGCCGCTAATCGATGAACGAATTGTAGTTCCTTCTACAGGTTATATCTAAGATTATTATCAGAACTAATGACTGTAGTATAGCTACAAGTAATTAGTTTCATTTTGCTGATAACAGCTAATAATAAGTTACATAAATAATTAAGAATTAATTTAAGAATAAACTACCACACCATAGGTCCATGTATTTCCCCTTTATTTTTTTCTGGACTCCAACACTGAAAATTGTATTTCTTGAGTCCACCAAATAAAACTGAAACTGGATATAATTTCTATTAAGCTCCATTTTTCAAAAGAACAAGAAAGAATATCATTTTTCTCAGAAATATTCTTGATAGATTATCGTTTACTGAAATCAAATTTACAATCTGTTTTATGGAAACATTGAAATAAAATGACACCGGTCTTAGTTAGCCTTGTGTTAGGCTAACACTACTTATATATATGATATATAGAATATGGAATTCTAATGGAGCCATTCATATCATATTTACTCTCTTTCTCTCCACTCTCTCTCTCTCTCTCTCTCTCTCTCTCTCTCTCTCTCTCTCTCTCTCTCTCTCTCTCTCTCTCTCTCTCTCTCTCTCTCTCTCTCTCTCTCTCTCTCTCTCTCTCTCTCTCTCTCCCTCCCTCTCTGTTTTGAGAGATGTCTAGAGACAACGTCACGTTCCGGCTCACTTTTCTAATTACGTTTTTAACTAAGTCGCGGAGAATTGTTGTGTCTGTCAAACTAACGTATTTATCTGTGTGCTCAATAAGTATTTATTCTATTTAAATTCAACCTGTACATAATACTCTCTCTCTGCACTGGCGCTTGCTGCTCTACTCAAACCATAGCCTTCTCATTCAACTACCACTGCATCACTCTCTCTCTCTCTCTCTCTCTCTCTCTCTCTCTCTCTCTCTCTCTCTCTCTCTCTCTCTCTCTCTCTCTTTCTCTCTCTCTCTCTTACTCTCTCTCTCTCCCTCTCTCTCTATCTCTCTCTCTCTCTGCACTGGCGCCTGCTGCTCTATTCAAACCATAGCCTTCTCATTCAACTACCACTGCATCACTCTCTCTCTCTCTCTCTCTCTCTCTCCCTCTCTCTCTATCTCTCTCTCTCTCTGCACTGGCGCCTGCTGCTCTATTCAAACCATGGCTTTCTCATTCAACTACCTCTGCATCACTCTCTCTCTCTCTCTCTCTCTCTCCCTCTCTCTCTATCTCTCTCTCTCTCTGCACTGGCGCCTGCTGCTCTATTCAAACCATGGCTTTCTCATTCAACTACCTCTGCATCTCTCTCTCCTAGCCTCACTATGATTTAGTCCGGCGTTGTCAGACCCCGCACCTTCCTAGTGGGAATCTCTGTCTTCGTCTGGCTAAAACTATCACCTCCTCAGGAGAGACCTCTCTCTCGCGGACGACGGTTGTCGTGGTCCTACAAACTTTATCTAGTAGCGTCTCCCACAGCAATCCAGTTAGCTTCTCTCCAGTTCACACTCGCCTTTGGGAACCGGCCAGTTTTTGCCTACCCTTAGATGCCGAGTGTGAATTCGTGGTCATTCCAAGACCACAAAAACTACCTATATTACCTACCCTGTTCCTCTTCTCCTAAGAATAGTGCACTTAGTGACACCTTTTAAGATCTTATGGAGTCAGATCAAAACGAATCAAGCTGCCTGCCGACTAGGCCGCCAGCAAAGGTGAAAGACCACAGGTCCACCCCATATTATCTCTTTCTTGGCGCTTAATATTATCTCCATATTATCTCTCTCTAGGATGGCTAGAGGTTGTAGCGACCCTAACCCGCGGCGGGCGTCTCCTCCTCACTTTAGGGATTATCGCATCTGATAACCTTCCGACAAGTAACATTAAACTTGTTATTACTTGTGCTCTTCAATCCACTTGGGTCAGAAGAAATTGAAATCACTACTTTGTCCGTATTTCTTTACTTTAACTTAAATTTATTATTTTCACATAATAAATCTTCTGCCAGGAAGAGAGCTAAGGGTGGAAATTTAATGGCATTGATGCTATTACGAATACGTCAACAGGAATCTACGACATAAATGAGGTCAGATATAAAGGCAAGGTTAGTAAATGATTGATTGATCTGGAAATAGAGGCTGTTCATAGGAAAATTAACAAGCTTGCGAAAAAACAGAACTTGGCTGATTCGGATCGTTCGGTTGGGGAAAGGAGTGATACAAAGCACAAAAGAAATCTTATGTGGAAATCCTACAGAGGATACTAATAATAGCAACAAGAGAATTATAATAACCCTTTGATGAAGGCTATAAAAATAAAATGGTCAAAGACTTGATAGAATAGCTACTAAAAAATTATCAGACCCTCCGGTTGTCACAGGAAGAGTTTTAAAAAATGGAGGAGCTTCATACATTTGCAGATAAATATTTGCAAGTGGAAGAAGAGGAAAAGGGCAAACTGAGAAAAACAGTGAGAGTGGTGATGCTGTGAGGGAAGACAATATGGAACTGGTAATAGAGAAATAAAAAAGTTTCAATCCTCAGAGCATATTTAATACCGAAATTTATCAAATGTACCAGAAATGAACAGTGAAGTTTCTCAACTTCGGCGCGAGACTCGAAACTCTCTAGTTGTAGGATGGTAGTTCCAGCCAATCAGCAAGAAAAGTAGCCAGAAAATAGCTAGTCATTTTGAGTTAGTTGACTGAGTAGTGAAGTAGTGTACAAAATAATTAAAATTTAAAAAAATGTCCTACCACCTAAATAATATTTAAAGAAGTCTTAATGGTAACGTTTGAGCCGCACATCCCAAGGCTTTTGTAGTATAAACGAAAATGGATCCTGACTATTTTTAAAATGGCGTAAAATGACTTATTAAAAGACTAGTTCTTTTAATTGCTTGCGTTACTACTTATATACTACATATATATACTACTTATATATGCAAGAAGAGAATGTTAAAGAGTATGTTGTGAAAGTACAATCTTCGGACGTGAAAGTTTCCATTTGTATTAAGAATAAAAGCTTATTAAAAAGTGCTTGGAGTATATATATAGTGCATACATGCCATGTATAAGTGTTGTATAAGATATTGGGATGTTGTATAACCTTAAGTGGGAGCTGGCTGCTATCGGTGAACAATCTTCTGAATAGAGTCAATCTGTTTAATGAAATATCGATTCACTGACCTAGAAAGGGGGAATTATTAAATTTGTAAGTGTTACATTCGGGGAACAGGGTTTTTCTTTTCATCCTGGTCATCGGTTTCTGTGAAAAAAATGAAAAACATAACATATTCTTCGAAACTTAATATTATTCAATAACTGTCTCACGCTGTGTATAATGACCATTTTAGATGTGTTATAGTCAGATTCTTTGTAAGGGTGAAATATTGGTTTCAAAAATACATAATATGGTTAATAGTTGATTCTCAATGATAAAATTCAATTTGGCTAAACAGTAGAGTAGTTGGATAATGAAGTGCTTATTAACATAAAACATCCTCTAACCTATAAACTATACTATAAACTACTATCATACACTGGAACGAAATACTAAAATATATCACGATCAGATATGAAGCAATAATATAGATGCGAATTTAAAAACGACTGTTACGTGAGTAGGAACAATAAAAAAGAGCACATTAATGATGAAAGATGAATAAAATAAACAATTCATTATTTAAATTACTTTCAAATGAAATTAATTATAAAAATTAAGAGTCACATTTTTTTTCATCATGGTATTTTTTTCTATACTTCCCGGTATTCACTTGTAATAAAATACTGATAACTGGTTATATTTAAAGTTATTTCAAAATATGCTGTGTGTACGCTGTGCTTAGGACGCAAGGAGATGAATATTAAAAGGAGAACTAGGAGGAGAAAAGACGTATATGATGTATGAAAACCACTCTAGAATAAAAACAAAGTCTTACTTGTTCTGAAAGAACTAACTACTTATTCAAAA
The DNA here is from genome assembly GCA_930367205.1 of Acanthosoma haemorrhoidale. Taxonomy (NCBI): domain Eukaryota; kingdom Metazoa; phylum Arthropoda; class Insecta; order Hemiptera; family Acanthosomatidae; genus Acanthosoma; species Acanthosoma haemorrhoidale. The sequence continues at coordinate 94,908,691 of OV884015.1, read as the reverse complement.
TATTAAAATAATTTCAATTTAACCTCAATAATAAAATGATTTCAGTTAACCTCAAAATAATAAGGAAGGAAATCCAGAGTATACTAGCAGCATGTATCTGATGCGGATACTGTAACAGTAAGGCAGAATTATAAGAAGTGAACCATCTTTTCATAAAAAGAAATTTCCTAAATGCTCACATCTCATGATTTCTCGTTTAGCTTCCTCTCTACTGTTCACGTTTAAACTTTCCTATGCTCTTCCTCTCTAACAACTTAGTTTTATTTAATGATGCTTCATAACTGCCTATTAAATTAAATCCATGTTTATGTTTTAAGGTTAGCAGAATGGATGAAAAGTTTTCTTTTATCCTAATTCAAATGCTTAGGATCTTTTATTAGTATTTGAATACCCCAAAAAAGTTTGAATTGATAAAATTAACCTATACTGAGCACACATAACAATGGAATATGGTGTTTATTTTACACCTATGGGTGAAATAACAAACTAAATTAAATTGCACATATATTAGAGTAAACATAGTAAATGCTACTTGGTCGGGTAACGCTTTGGTTGTAAGGGAAATCCTATAATTTATTCAAATTTCTAGGGGGTTTAGTGCGTTTAGTTCAACTTGAAAATTTTAATTATGTTCGTCTTTGGGGTGTTTTATTTTGTAATAGGTAGACAGTCTGTGGACATACCTGATGTCCTAGTAGGTTGAAAACATTTACTGTTCTTTTGGTATCAATGGTCCATACATCTGGCTTTCAATTTTCCGAATAGTCTGTTTACAGAAAATAATTTGCATTACCTGAATTTCGACTCCTTTCCGTCTGGGTCTATAAGCAACAAAGGGAATTTAGATTTTGAAAGGTGTTTGTAGGGTATGCTGAGTGGACAATGATTCATTGAACTTATTTTTTTAGAATATTACAAACTTCTGCCAGTGTCCCTATGTACGGCCAAGTGCTTTATTTGGAGGCGCACGTTCTTACTTTGCGATTAGTGACAATCGGAAGAAAAGTTTCCGATCCAATAAAGAAAATCAAAACGCGGGTTCGTAAGTCGTAAATAATTACGCAGCACGATTATTGACCATTCTGATTATCTCAAATCACGATCTGTGCATAGTGTCAATTCGAACGAATATAAACAGTTTGTGGTTCGTCTGTTACCATGTCGTCATAAACCTAGTGGATCTGCTCACCATTCAAGGAAGAAATTATGTTTAGAAACAGGAAGTGACCATTTCAAATATAAATCAAATTGAAAATATATAAAGTGTTTTTCTCTAAATATTCAATGTCCCGTGTGTTTATTTGAGCTCACCTCTAGTTTAGATTTCGTTTGTCAGAGTTCCTGATTACAGCTGACATTTAAACATATCATTTTATTACAGTAAACCTAAATTTTATACACAAGATCCTTTGATTAATTGATTATTCAAGTGTTTAAGGCTAACCTTTTTTTTGAGGTTTAATTAACCTATATTGCAATAAAGATCCTAAAAGCGAATTTTCTTACCTTGAAACCAAAATATCTTCTTTTTTAATCAACCAAAATGTTTTGTACTATTCCATCGTTATTTAATAGTTTGATTTGCAAATAATCAAACCGAATTTAGTTTTAATATTGTTTATTGATATAAAATATTATGAAGTTCATTTTTCCATTTATATTAAAATAATACATTTTTATGTCAATTAGCTAGCCTGGGTTCTTTGACAGGCCAATTCCACGGGCTCAATCCGTCGATTGATCCGCGGGTTGTCAGTCTGTTATTGTTCGCTAAAGAACAGTGACAGTAAGATTTTCTTTTTCCAACCAACGATTTAGTTCCGTTCATGTGTAGAGTAAATCAGTCGATTTTTCTGGGAAAATACGCAGACCCACGACTTTCGGTCATGCTAGAAAGTCCAGAGAGACGGGCCACGGTTTCAATGTTCAAGAGATTTGCAATCAACAGCTAGTTGCCGCAGAAGATGAGGTCACTCGTGAAGTAACTCCTGACATAAGGAGGAAGGGTTCTGATAAGGATTTAATCCCTACAACCCATCTGACCTACAAAACCTCTTATGGATGCAAAACTAAACAGACAGAAATCCATTCGTCTTTTTATGGTGAAGGTTAAATACCCAGCAAGAAGATATTATCAGCAAAGGAAAACCTTAATTATTCCAACATATAATATTAGACATCCCAAATTAAATTTTATGTACATGGTGAAGTTTTATGTGTATATGTATTCTATTATGTAAAAAAATTAATAAGTACAAAATTCAACTTGAGGTCTAATGTATGGTGACTTGATTGCGGTCTCGCCTTTCCCACAACCGTCACAGAGATATCTGCCTCAAATCAGTTTCCCTGTTCAAGGCTTTTACTGAATTCCCTAGAAAAAATCCGTTCGTGCCTTGCTTTCTATTATAGGGACCAATGCGAACATTTAAGATGATGGGTTACCAACAGTTTACATTTTTTTTTTTTTGGAAATAAATAATCAAAAACAATTGGAGAATGATTTTTCGTAGCTCAAGAGGTTAAATAGAAAGTTATACGTGCACTGTGCAAAATAGATATGACTTAACTGAACTGTCGGATTCTATTTAATGTATTTTAGGGGATTTTTTTGAAAAAGTTCACATTTAAAGTATAATTAATTTTTTAATAGAATGCGATGGTTTCTTTAGGTTCCACACAAAAAAAAAAAAAATGCTCAAGCTTATCCTAGATTTATTATTCAAAGCGAACTCGTTCAGCCAATTTTTCCCATAAGCAGGTGCTACAAGGCATGAGGCATAAAAATAGTTGATTTTGAAATATAAATACTATCTTTAAATGAGAGGAAAACTTAAAATAGTATACTAGCGTAGACCAAACAACTTTCACAGAAATTTAATGTTTTTAATTATTTTGTTTATATCCATAACTTAATTATGGTTGAATATCTAAGGTAATAATTTGGCTAGAGTAACAGCTTTAAACTAATTATAATGTTTTAGCAGACTAGGTTAATCATATTAATTAGCTAACCACACTGTGTAGCCAAGTAAATGTCAGAATCAGCATATTGCGGATGAGATGTCTCGTATATTCCCGACCTCCTAATTGAACTTTAATGATTTCTATTTAAACATTTATGCATTGCTAATAAGTTTCTTAGTACAAAAAAAATATTTCTTTGATGAAAATTAGATTCTAGGGCAACGGATAATTAGGATAAATTTACAATATTGCACTCGGTCTATCATTCGACCAGTGTTTACAATATACATTTGATCCCCCCTGCGTTACTATTGTATTCGCATCACTAAAGTGTAATCTTAGTGGAAGAAGAACGTGAGAGCGGCCGACGAAAAAACTTGCAATGACGAAGTATTTACAAATGTTATCAGGGGTACTACCAGTTTAGTCAACAAAGAGGATTGATTGTACACAAGGGTGGTTCTTAAAAGTGAAATTGCTAAGGGATTTGAGCGGTCATATAGTTCATTGGAATCGCAAGAATATTGTTGAAATGAGCTCGTGGTTTGTGGAAATTGTAAGGTCATTAGGGATAAATATTCTTAGTACATTTAGACCTGATGTTTGAGGATTTGATGATCCACATGGATCAAGTCCATAAGTCCAGATTGGTTTTAGTATGACTTTGAATATGAGAAAATTGTATTCTGATGTGTGGTAGAACCAGTCGTGTAGTACTTAACATTCTGTTAGACTCCTATCATTTAATCTCCTTATGTGAGGTACCGCATGGGGTCTAATATAAGGATAGGGTTAGCGTTGAATGGATTGGTGGACAGGATCTGGTTCGGAGGGTCACATTTGGCCGGATTTTCCTTTGTAAACTTTTATCCTCCATCGGTTGCACCAGGGGTCAATTTATGAACGTTACGTGTATATAATTTTCAGTCAGTTTGTTGTTTGCGTATACGATACACATTTCAAAGCAGAATAGTTAATCTGTTTGCGAACTTTATATAGGGGTGAAATAGTTAAGGGTTCAACCTTAACCGTACAATAGCCATTAGCTATTACTTAATAAAATAGTTTGTATATTTGATGATAATTCTTTTGAGACCTTGCCAGAAGTTTTCTAGCTGTAAAGAAAATGTAAACAGTTTTTAATATTGAATAAAGTATTCATTTCGATCGATCGTCTGTAGTATCGGAAGATCTGTAGACGAGCTAGGCCGAGAAGTCCAAATACGATGTTTCGTATTGGGTTAAAAGGTTAAGGGTAAAATAGGTGTGAATAAAGGTCAGTGTGGAGGGATACAGGAGGATTCTGAAATCGGTAACGGAAGGAGTCATACGGTTGATAAGGCATCTCAAATTTGGAATCGTTGTAATATGAGGGAGATGATTATATACGATTGAGTTTGACATTGACGAATATTGGGGATAGTTTAGAAATAATCAGGGGTTGGGGGTGGGGGTGAACCGTACTTGCTCATCTCTTAAACGATAAACCTGTACAAAAGATTCAGTTGAGTTCGTTACGGGTTTTCTCTCAATATTCAATGTTTCGTGTGTTTATTTGAGCTCACCTCAAGGTTAGATTTTTTTGTCGGAGTACATTATTATATCTGACATTCAAACATATCTTTTTATTACAGTAAACTGAAATTGTATACACAGGATCCTTTGTTTAAATGATTATTCAAGTGTTTAAGGCTAAACTTTTTAAACCTTAAACTTTTAGGACTGCTCAACTTGAGTCAATTCTGGTTTGGGCCTGTTTTTCATAGTTTTATACGCCTGGAATTGTAGTTCATTGGGTGGTTCGCAGTTTGAGAGCGCATTCGCAGACTACTCGCACTTATTTCTGAAGCCACATACTTGTACTGCCACCACACATGGTGACTAGGAAAGTGTGACGTGACACTGTATTGTATTTATCATACCTTATGAGGTTTTTCAACTTTTACTCTAATGAAGAACATGGGCTTCAACTTGCAAGCGTAGGGAAATATGCCTTTGAGTTGGAGCTACTAAAGCAACCCGCTGAGGTCAAAACAGAGCAAGCGAGACAAGGCTTCACTGCCATCCACCTCACTGACATCCTGCGTATACAGAGATCCACTTGACAGGAAAGGGCCTAAAGCCTTGCCCTTGCCTTTGTAGCTCTAGCGCCTACGACAGCTGGCGCAATGTAAACTAATACATCTAATTATTTTGCACAGAGGTCTTATCTAAGCAACAGTAAACAAGAAGCGCCCTATAAGAAAACTATGACTGCGTGACTAGTTTGAAAGAAGATATGTTTATTTATGGTCAGCCTCCGCTGCCTCTCGTTGACGCAGCTGACGGATGAGCGTGGGGGACTTCCCAAGACTCCGCTTCCTCCTTCGCAAGGAAGGGAGGTGACAACCATGTGCACTTGGTAGATCTCTGGGCTGTTTGTAAAAACTGTATGAATAAGCAAGCAATTAATCGTTCTGAACCGGTCATTAAGTGAGCAATTCATTATTCATTCCATCAAATCAAACGCTAAGATTCGTGTCAAACTTTTTTTAGCAATCATTTACTTTGAAATAGGAAGGGGGATCACCCGTTCTGTATACTTGACGAAAGCAGTTGTAAAAATTAATCAACCGTTTCGAAATTTACACCGTAATAGGAAACGTAACCAGTGTTGAACTTACTGTTTTGGTTTTGTTCTGGTATCATAACGTAGTAAATCACCTGATATTCAATACACAGACGAACCAGGAGACAATAGTACCTTTAATCAATTAATTTTCATCCAAAATTAGGCTTTTCATAATTCCTTTATATGAAGAATCTTTAGTATAGAGAATTGTTCTTCACAGATGAATGAGTTTGCGAAACCAGATTAGTAAGTAATTAAGGATGTCATAACACAATATAGGCTATTAGGAATGAAGCTATGATTCACTACGAAAAAAGATTAAATGTGCTTGTTGAGGTATATTTAGTTCTTGTTGAAGAATCCTTCCACTGGGGAAAATACATTAATATACCTAATCTACATAAAGAGTGACATCAGCTATTTACGTCGTGTTGTCTTGTTCCTATAAAGTTCTACTAAAATTATTCTTACAAAGTACTCTGTCCTCAGGTATGCAACTTATTATGTAACTAAGTTCTTGAGAAGATGATAAGCTGTGATTGAGTAACGAACGTTCGTAAACCCACGTTAATCATTCTAAAATATCACTCCCAGAAGAAAGTGGCTCAAATTCACTGATTTTAAGAAAAAATTTTTAGCTGTATATAACTGTGAAAAAAATTGAATCAAACTGAGAACAACTGGAAGCCAAATAAGGACGCTTGTACAGTATTCTTCATGCTTAAGGGAACCAAGCAAAGGCAATATTGATTTCATATCCAAGCAGGTCTTATGTGCATCGTCCTATATGTGGGAAATTTTATTTTTCTTCCATCTCAGGCTTCCGGTAGGAAACTGTATACTATTTTTAATATAACTATATTCAAATTCAGACAATTTACAGAATTAAAAAAATTGTTTTATTTACCGGAAGTTTTTTTCTATTCGTCAAATAAAAAGGTGCATTTAAGGATCTTCTCAGAACATCAGATTTGAAATTGTGTTCGAGTTGGTTTTAGCTTGGCTTTGTATGTGACAATTCTCGTTCTAGTCAATTTAGTATTCAGGTGGAATACAAAGGGTTCCTTTTATTTTCATTGTCATTTGGATGTAAACACTTCTGTAATGGGATGAGAGGTGTAGGCAATGGCACCAACCGCTGCAATTAAAGCAAACTAACTCTCCCTCAAAAAAATTGAATTCGTCTTATCCCCATCTTAAATTTCATTATATTCTCCTAGAATTTATGATTTAGCCTACATGTCTTTGGAAGAGTAAAGAAAACTAATGATGTGATGAAACAAGTTCTTACTGAGACTGAAAAAAACTAATATAATAAAAAGAGTCATAATTTTCTTAGATAATTATAGTAATGATTATTCCTTGTTATTATCCTGTACAAATTATAACTATTAAATTATAAGTAAAATAGGAGAATTTATTTTTTTTTTGAGCTTAGGCGAGATTTTCACATATTTAAATAGAGGATGTAGCGACCGCTAACTATATAAGATAGATCACCCTATACTCTATTGCAAATTGGTTATAATATGCTGTAAATAAATTTGAACAAATGTAAATAACATTACCAAATCATAAGTCATACCAGTGTAAATATTGTAAACAATAAAAGACGCAGCTGCAAAAAACTAGTCAGAGGCCCTTGAAGGGAGAGTAAGGTAGCGACCCAAGCCTGGGTGGGTCCCATCCTAGTACTAGCAATTGTCACCACAACCCTGCGGTTTGGTTGGTCGGAATAACACCCCAGATCATTAGTTACTGGGAGCTATAAATAGGGCCTAGTTTGGCCTAGTTTTTGTAAATCATATCTCATCACAAGCCCGGCTATATCCCTTCGGCTGAAACTATTAATATACAAGAGCGTCCTGAGGCCAGCTCTACTGGTTGGGACACCACTCTTTCGATTCCTACACACCAGCACCATAATTCGGCTCCAGAGCTTCCAGAAAAACATCCTGCGCACGGTGCTATGGCATAACGCTTTTCGTGAAATGAAGGCTTCCGACATGCGCGAAAAGTTCGAGGTCCCCACCATCAAAAGAAGACACATCAAGTTCTTTGACTCGATGAAACATAGCCAAAACCATCTATTCCGAGACATGACACCCCCAGCGCTACCGACAAGATGGCAACTCTCGAGAACTAGTAAAGCAGACGAAAAGGGTGGACATCACGGCGCTTGGCCCACCAACAACAAGCCTCTAACGGTCACCCATCACTGCTATCCGACTAAATAAGACTGCACTACATGCCTAGAGATACTCTAGGCCCAGCCACCAGTGGACTCTCACCACTGTACCGCAACTATCAACCTCTACCGCGGCTTCCCACACTCCTTAATTCCCTCACAGCACCTTCAAGCAGGTACTCCTAGAACAAGGATCCACTCAACCCAAATATTTCTTTATTTTTCGGTCATCCTTAATCTTCTAATTAGAGAGCTAGGAAAAAAAAAAACCCTGTAATTCATTCTAACTACGGCTCTCTCTCTGACTTGTGGTACCTGCAGCTGCACTGATGTTTCAAGATTTGCCCTTCTCATTTATGAAAACCTCTACATCTCTTTTCCTAAACCTCGCTAAGTTTTAGTCCGGCCTCGTCAGAACCCACCCTTTCCTAGTGGGATTCTCTGCTTTCGTCTGGCTAAAACTAGCACCTCCTTGGAAGAGATCTCTCTCGTGGACAACGGTTGCCGTGGCCCTACAAACTTTACCTAGTAGTGTCTCCCACGGCAATCCAGTCTGCTTCTCTCCGGTTCACACTCACCTTTGGGATCTGGACGGTTTTTGCCTACCCTCAGATACCGAGTGTGAATTCGTGGTCATGCCAAGACCACATAAACTACCTACAATACCTACCATATACCTCTTCTCCTGAACATACTGCATTGTCGGGGCACATACCTATCAAATATGGAGTCAGATAGTACGGTAGTAAGACCCGTCATGAAGCAATTGTCCAGGTCATAGCCTAATCAACCCTCACATCGGGTAACTAGGCACCCCCCTCGGGACGACCCTACAGACGAAGTAAATCTTTTATCAACGCTTTGATAATTTTCTATAATTGATAATGAACCATCAAACAATAACTCACTAACTCGAGTGAGCAAATCTACTTATGTTATGAATGAAATCATACATGAAAATTATCTACGGCCCCTTTAGGACAGAGTTTTCTTCTTGGAAATAAAAAATGTACTAAAGCACGTAAGAATATCCATTTATTTTTCAAATATCCGTGATGTTTCTCAGTGGAGCTTAAAAGTTGCCTTTTGTTGCAGGTACCAAGTTCTTGTGCAGTGAGGTGATCGCCCCCGTGAAGAGCGAGGTTGACGACATCCGGCTGTACGTGATAAACTTCGAAGACCTGACCAACCCCACCTCTCCCCTCGACGAACGGGGGAACAACAGGCTGAGCAAGTGTAAGTACGGTCGGTTTAATACTTTATTTCCTCTTGTGCACACATTTTATGCTTTATAGGAAATATGATGGAGTAAACCTTCATTATATTTAATCAATAAATTGATTAATCTCTACAATTTTAGATATTTTGTCAATTTAAATAACATAAAAAAACTACTTTAAAATAATGCAACCCTTTTCTTATAAATAAATTTATTTTCCCCTTGCTTCTAAATATTTCACTTAAATTTACTATTCAACCCCTGATGGTGACTGTTACAGTCAAAAGCGCTGTGGTAAATATGTAACTTTGTGATGAGTGAGACTTTTTATTACTTAAAATTAAATATATAAACCAAGCAATAAAAAAATATAATTCTTATAATTGAAAAAATCAACAACAAAAAAAATATAGACACTACATATATTCATAGTTTTTCCACAGTGATACGGAAAAAACACTTATCAGTCACATGTCTGATTTGTTGGATTTGGGTTCTTACACTGACACTACTTACATAGAAAAAAATAGCTAATTACATAAACCCTAGGGAAAAATGTTAACTAGTTGAGGTCTGTAATACCCCACTTCGAAGTAGCTAAATGAAAAAAAAAATACACCATGCAAATCATTCTGTACATGGTTATTCGTCTCCATGTACTAAGATACCAATGTAAACATATCAGAAATTCATCGAAGATTGTAAGCATAAAATCGTCTTGAACAGTTTGTTGAGCCATTAGAGTAGAGATTGACTTTAAAGTTAAATTTCTAATTAAAGTTGAATTGCTTTTCTGTATACACAACAACACTCGAGGCAATTTCATGGATCAATTAAATAATTACAACTAACAGACCATCACTCTTAAAAAACTTTATTGAGGTAATAACGTAACCTTAAGTCACAACGATCTTAACAAGATTCAAGCTATTACACAGTCTATAAATTGATTAGACGACCCATATTGAGTGGGAGACTCAGAGTATTTAGGGAGGAAGGATGCATGGTTACAGGTGTTGTGGTTAAACAATGATACAACTTAGTTCAAGGCTAGTACAATATAGTTTATGTTTTATTTAATTAGTTTTCAATAAAGATAAGTTAGATTAATTATTAACAGTAGTTTTCAGTTTACACTGGAATAAGTAAATAATCAAAATTAATCTGAAATAATATTTAAATATGGAAAATATAATAATTCTATGTGATTAACCTAAAAATTGGCTGGTTTTTCAACGCACAAATAAAAATATGCTAAGGAATATAAGACATACATAAATTTGCCATTAAACTACATAATTTAACCCATGAGGTTAATTCTGGTTTTTATTTAGAGACAGATTTTATCGAATAGTCAAATAATCTTTGTAGAGGAGAGTCTTTTAAAACAAAAGAAAGAAAAGCTTTATTATGAAGTACAAGAAAAACACTGGTCTATACAAATATTAAGAGTTACGTTGCTACATACTGGGTGGAAGGTGTAGGGATGAGTGGGGTCTGGAACTAAAGCTGAGACAAATATGTATAAAAAAAGAGGACAAGATTCTGGGAAGCAGGGAGGGATGTCTTGGAGGGATGCGGTTACTTACTTAAAAATAACAGGGAACCATTAGTGACTTCCATGAAGTCACGTGGCAGGTTCAGTAAGATATTAACGGTTTTTCAAATTAAGGTTCTTTTGCCTCTTCAGTTTCTAGAATATCAATGGTCTTTACAAATCGTTCTGGCAAAATTGCACTATTCTCAGAAGTAGTACCTTTGACAATATTGCCCTTAACATTTCAAATTTCCAAAATCAGATTTTCCTCAAAATTGTTTTATTTCCCCTATATTGTATTTTAAGATAATCTATTCACGATCAGCTGAATTATTTTCTGTGAAGTGTTTTAATTCAGAGCTATTTGTGGAAGAACATAATTCTGAAAGTTGCTCCTTTCCTGTTTCTTCGTCTTGTATTTATTTCTGTTTAGTGAAACCTTTCACGTTTGAACTTACTTTACTGGTAACTTACTGCAGACCGTACAGAAGCTTCTTAGCAAACAACACTACCTGAATTTCAATTGCTACATATGATTTACTGTGCTATTCCGTCTTCCTCTCTGAAAGAGATGAGGACCTTTCATCGTCAGAACTACGTGCAGCTGCATTTTAATATTAACCTAGATCAGAAAATATTGATAAAGCATCCCGTGATCTCCTTCTTCACACACTTTGTCAATCCCCTCACATTGTGTTTTCGTCAGCCAATTGTTCTTCGAACACTTCTTCACTTTCATCTTCATCATTGAAAATCCCGTAGTAGTCTCCATCTTCCATAGCTACATATATTTAAAAAACAGATTTCGATTCTTGAAAAAAGTTTTTTATTAAGGCCACAGTAGCAACATCCTTGAGACTTTCTGGAGTAGATTTCCGTAAAACTAAATATCTATTTTCACTATGTTTAATTCCTTTCTCTTTAACAAAAAATTGTGCCCTATGAGAAAAAATGTTGATTGATTTATTATTTAAATTTTGCTCATCACCAAAATTGTCAATAAATTTATCTTTTTACAAATTTTCCTCAAGGGTTCCAGCACGTTTTTCTATAGATTTTGGATAAATTGCTTTTATTATTTTATATCTTCGGTAGGAGTCATTAGGTCTTCCTTGAGAATACATGTTGTCTGTTAAATAATCTTCGTAGAGGAGAGTATTTTAAAAGAAAAGAAAGAAATGCTTTATTATGAAGTACAAGCAAAACACTGCTATATACAAATCTTAAGAGTTAAGTTATTACATACTGGGTTGGGTGTTGGGGAACGAGTGTGGACTGGGACTAAAGCTGAGACACACATGTGTATAAGAGAAGGGTAGTTTCGGGAATTGGGATAGAGTTCTTAGAAGGTTGCTTACTTAAAAATATCAGTGACTTCCATGAAGTCACGAGGCACGTTTACAGTTCTGCTTAACCCCCTTCTACTTTAAGCATTATATATAACATCAGCATTAGAATATTCTTAGCATTATATAACTTAGGAAAAAGTGGGGTCTGGGTTTTTTTCTCGACCCATGTGAGTCAATATCTGGTTCTGGGGCTAAAGCTGCGACATATATCTATAAGAAAATGATAAGATTCTGGGAAGCCGGGATGTCATGGAAGGATGCGGTTGCTTACTTAAAAATAACAAGGGTTCTGCTGAAGCCCCTTCCACTTGTTCTTAGCATTATAAAACTGTCCATGATAATTCTACAGCTGTTATATAAAATGTTTTTTCATAACTATTGGATCAGGAATTTTGATGAGGTTTAAAACGTCTTAACGGTTTAATCTTCTTTGCGATTTCATCTCCTGGTTTTTATTAGCAATGTGAATTCAGCTTGAGCGATGTCTAATAATTTTTTTTTCATTGTGTGCTTTTTTCACCACAGAAGTCTTCATAGATCTGTTCTAATGATTTAATAAATGCAATTAAGTCAGATGGGTCTTCATTATATGGTAGGTCTATAGTCTTCTTTAGACATTTGATAGGTTACTGGATCAATTTAGTTATTAGTTTGAAAAGATTCTAATTATAATTAGAGATTATTATTAATTATGTCTTATAATTTGTCTTTGTTACCCTTGACGTCAAATTTAGTACTACTTATTTTAGTGCACGAACTACTCTCGGAGCCAATGCAAAAATGCAGAGAATATTTCGTTAGGTCTTCTTTACTTGGTAACGAACCACCTTCTCTTTTGTCTTGAAGTACATGGGTGCCTGTTCGAGTGCCAATTAAAAATAATTATAACTCACAGACTATCACTCTTAAAAAAACTTGATTGAGGTAATAACATAATATAACAATAAATAACAACGATCTTAACTAGACGGTAGATACTTACACAATGGATTGGAGAGGCTGGAAGGAGAATTTATACTGTCAGGAAGGAAGGGACACATGCAATTTTGTAATATTACATAACTCATCGTACTGAAATTAAGAAGTAAATTTCCCGTTGGAATCCAAGTATTTGTAAACTTGATGGTTTTTGTTATCAATCTGGAATCTTTAATCTGTTCATTAACAAAGCAGGTCATTATAAATAAAAGTTTCAATACTTTAGACATAGAACCATTAGTTTGCAAGGAGAGTCAAAAACTGAAAAACCCAACATTATGGATCAGGCCTTGACCTTCCCCCCATGAGAAACTAATGTTCCTAGACTATGATAGAGAAACTAATGAAATCAATTTTTATTGTGATAAAATTAGGATTTGCCTTATTGTACAGTACGTAATTGTGTTATATACAATTCTGCATTTACTAAACCAATATTCTAAACCACAGTGGACTTGGAAGAAGCGGTTTGAAAGGTAGGACTGTAGGATTAGGAAAAGGGCCTGTGGTAAATATCTTTTGAGCTTATAAAGCAAACCTACGTGCCAAACCCAACCCCAACCTGTCAAAAGCTTTAGCTATGTCCAGAAAGAAAGGCAGCAGTACAATATTGTTTCAAGGGCTGAGGATATGTCATCAACAACGCGAAGTTGTTGTGCACTGAAATGTTATGGACGGAAACTAAACTGGTGAGTAGGAAAAAGGTTTCTGGATTAAACAATTGGAAGAAGACGTTTTAATATGAGTTTTCAAAGATTTTTGAGAGGTTAGGGAGTATGCTAATTGGACGGTAAGATTAGGCGTCATTGGGTGGTTACCGGGTTCTGCGAATAAGAACTTAAACTAAGAACTTAAACAGAGAGTTGTAGGTGGTCTGTCAATGTCAATTTCCTTTTGACTAAAAATTATTTAAACCATTAAAAATGTATCCCATCATTAGTAATACATACATATATATATATATATATATATATATATATATATATATATATATATATTTAATATATATATATATACATATATATATATATTATATATATATGTATTATATATATTATGTATTATATATTATATATATGTTATATATATATATATATATATATATATATATATATATATATATATATATATACATAATATATATAATACATATATATAATATATATATATATATATTATATATATGTATTATATATATTATGTATTATATATTATATATATGTTATATATATATATATATATATATATAATTTATATAATAAATATTATATAAATTATTACATGTCTATTATTGTTTCAGTCGACCGTGCCAGGCAGTCCTTCCGTCAGTCGCTGAGAATGGCTAACCTGCGGCGTGGACGGAACCTCGGCCCACCGACCACTACTGAGGAGTCGTTAACTCCCAGCCCATCAGGGTATGCCATCGTCCTCTTAGTTTCATAACCTTATCCTAAGTACATGAGACCTCAGAACTCAATTTCAGCATTTTAACAAAATTGTATAGAAAAAGCATTATAGAAGAGTGTCAATGTAAAACTTATTTAGTAAATGCTCGATCCTAGGATCATTCACTTCGAAAATCTTTTTTTTACACTAGATCAATAAAAAACTAATGAATTTTGGTTTTTGTGATGAATTTTATACATATATATCAAAAAATCTAAGGAGGTGGAAAGTGAAGGAACAGTAACAGAGAAGTTTAGGCTTTAGAAGCTTAGGCAGGAGCTTTCACTACAATTTCTTAACAACTAAATAAATGTGAAAAAAACTCATAACTATTCATATTAATTAATATAATTAATTGCCTATATTTCGTTTTATTGGTTAAACCATTTATGTCACTAGTAAGTTAAAAGGGGACGAATCTCATTGATTTTTTCTATTGTTCTCCCTGTTGTTGTATTTTAACTTAAAACTCTTCAGGCTATTTTGAGGTTTTGAGAAATTTACCTTTAATATTTAAGTTGGATTGAATCAGTTTTACGAAGAGCATTCTATTCAGAGATCTGTTGAATGATGAGTTGAGAAATAAAATTTGTAATTAATAGCTATGCTTGAAAACATTTTGATCTCATTGTGGAATTCTTTGCTTCAAAAATGTCTCAATATATCATAGCTATTGTATGAATTGTAGACCTGTACAATTTTGAAATAATAATATCGATCCAAGTTGCTAACATAGCTTTTCAGCTTTGACTAACATATTTTTTATTAGTACAGGATGATTTGCTTGTGTTGTAAGTGTGTTTAGGCGTTCCACCCCTATAAGATCCTATCAAACAAAGTGTTGGGGCAAATTATCGTCAGATGAATCGAATAGCTTAGTGATTTTAAGCATTAGGTTCTGAACACCTAGTGTCACTTAACGAAATTCGTTTTTCTTGCACACCCCACTCAAGCAAGCTATCGTATAAATGCTTCTTTAATTTTCCATTGAAATGCATCAAGCTGTTAACCACATGAAGAAAATAATTATGAAATTTGAAATTTTATAAGTGTGTTCACTAACATTTTCTTTAATTTAGTCGACGTCCAATCTGTTCTAAATCATCGCTTGCATGGAATTGATTTTGCTTTGAACGTTTAATAATTATTCTAATCCATTTTAGAACCAAATAAAATGATCGCCTCCTACTTAAAATAAATTGATATATATATATAAATATATTCTTGATGGTGTGCCCTACATTGACACTGGGACTGCAGTGATGTGTAAGGACAGATCCCAGAGGGAAAAGAATTCCAATTAGAACGAAGAGGAGAGCTTCTGGGGCAAACACTTATCGGTATGCGGCGCTGTTTAAGTGCAGTCTTTTCACTGCCTCTCTGAATCTAGAATATCTGATTTCAAAAGTTCATTTCATAACTCTATACCTGCATTTTTTATGGATATAACTACAATTTACTTGTCATCTTTATATTGAAGTGGGTATCTTTTTAAATATTCAAGTAACAAGCTTGAATAAACCGACAGAACTAGCTCAATGACGGACACGTAGAAGAGAACACTAAAAAAAACTGTGATTTTTGCTCGTTTGACAAATAATCTGCTCACAATCATTTTTGATGTCCTTGATTTAGCTTATGAGTAGCTTTTTAGCTGATTTAATAGATGCGTCATTGTATTTATAATTCATCAGTTAGTTTTGTCCTGGAAAATATATTTTGTAAATTGGCAACGCTATGGCCGGATGTGCTCCCTGGATCCTAAAATGAGCGCTGTTAGTTGCAGGATCATAAGAAAATCTTTTCGGACGGAGAAAGGATATCTCTGGTAGTAAAGTTGGAAGATAATTAGGAAAATACTTAATTGTCCTTCATCATTTTTCAGGATATATTTCATCATTGAAAACACTTCGAGCTTGATTTACATTTGTTTTCTCTCAATAAACTAATAAAATTTCAAGCATTATTTCTCAAACAATTTTTGTTTTTCATTTATAAACAAGAGGATTTGAAACAATGAAACCATTCAACAATAGTGTTGTATTCTTTGTTTTGTGTTTTTAGAAAATATATTCATCGGTCTGTGAGTCCACACGAGATAGTTTTAACGCGGGAGTGTTGTCTAGATTGCGACTGTGCCTCGTTGCTGGAAAAGCTCAGGTTAGTAAATCTGTTTATTTCTTGTGGCCCAGCAAATCACCGGTGCTAGGGGCGTTTATCTCGCTTTCACAGTTGTTCAACGGTTTTCCAGCTATTGTGTTGTCGACCAGTGGTTGCATTTTGTGATATGTCAGTGTCTCACAAAGAATTATTTTTATGCACTTTCATTCATTGGATAAATGATCTTCAAAAGCTTCAATGAATTTCCCTCAAAACTACGTTAGAATGAATCAATCAACAACAAAAAGATCAAATTGAAAATCCTTATATTCATCCGTACTAAGGGAAGATATTACTGGAGAGTGCATGGAATGCAAATGGGATCAGCCGTCATGTCATTGGGGACCAAGCATGTGGTGCTTTATCATTCTTTTTCAATTCTAATTTTTTTCTGCATGTTACTGTCTTTATTTTTAAAATTATTCTAGCAACAATAAGACCCTGTTCATTTGTAGTTTTAGTTCAAAAATATATTTAGCAGCTCCTTGTAACAAGTATTTTGTTATTGGTGTGCGTTAGGATATACATGTATCACATCACACGATAACCAAACTATTAGGGGCACTTCCTTTCACGCTAGTGCAGTTGAGTGTTTTGTAAGTTTTTTATGGAATATTGACGATTTGTATACAGCAATTAAAGGATTATTACCTATTTAATTTGCATTTTCTCGGTTTCTCCTGGCAAATTATTGGATTAAACAGCCCATTTTGAGATACTAATCAAATTCACACCCTGATCGCAGATGAACTGTAGCACTTAAGAAACACAATAAGGGAAGGTCGGTACATCAGACTTGTACCTACCGTGAGCTATACGGTTTTAAAAATAACGTACCTCGTTTCCTGATGTGTGCGCAGGACGACAATGATGTTCCAGTAAGCTACTAGGTTACTTTTAATAGTTTTTTTTTTATAGTAATGATAATAATAACTGAACTGGCCCCCGCCACTATATTTATAGTGGAAATAACTGACGTTTACTTTTATGATTGACTAGTTAACACTTAACACATTTAGTTCATAAATCAAACCTACCAAAAGAAATTCGGAATGGTTAATACAATCAAAACTTAATTCAATATAAAATTTATTTCGTACATAACTTAATAAGAATGAAATTGTTGACATAACTTAATATAAATGAATTTAATGTCTACAGAATAATTATATAAAATAATGTTATTCAACAGAATTTAAATGAGCTCTTTAGCCTTAATCTTTAATTCCTATTGAATTCTGAAAGAGTTCATTCAATACTAAAACGTTACTGATCAGTTTATCTTTTTACTATACGTATAGAATTTCCATTTACTGTTATTATTCGGTACCTTAATTATTGTTTATAGGGAGTAGAGGGTTCGTTTGATGTTTCCTTTGTTATGTCTTTACAAATCCTTTTCCATTGTTGAGTTTCCTGACTGAATCCTTGTTATGCCTTTAAAGTGTTTATTCCACAATCACACTAACTTCTTATTATCACTTAACTTACAGTTTCTTTATACTTATAACGTTCAAGATTGATACGCGAGCCAGCCTCCTTCACTCTGGGGACGTGGAAACCCTTCTCCTACTCCTCCTAATGTATTCAGAGCTATCTTTACATATTCCCATTCTATTGGACAAAATTTGATTGTCTGTCATCCCATGTGCCTTTATGCACGAGGAATCCTTGGAAGCTGCCTTTGTTGGTCAAACAGCCGAGGCGTCCACGTCTCACTTACCAGCGTCTTCGGAGAACCCCCAGTCAGCTGACGGTATCCTGGCCAAGATCACCAGGCCTTGGATCTCATCTCGAATATTCAATCCAGCTCGATGACAGATTTAACTCTATTATATGGAATTAAACATAATTAGGTATGATTACTAAAGGTAATCTTACTTAGTATATCTTTACTTGAATTTCGGAAAAACCCAAATCCAGGACGTCCCAATACGCTGTTACAGGTAAGTTATTAGAGCGTCAGTAAGCGTAGTATTTCATTCCACAGCTAATGTACTAACATTCTGTGTGCGATGACCAGCCAAAAACTATGCTGAAATATCTAGACCATAGCTTCTGGCTTATCCTACATTCTGATTATAATTAAGCAAATTGATTTTGTCTTTTTTATAGCAGTAGAAATCATTAATTATTTAATAAAATTTATGATGAAATATATAATTAAGTTATAATAAGTTAGTTACTGCAAAGGTTCCATGAGAAGTAAGCATTGTAAAAATGACTGAAAATATTTCCTACGACTTTATTTAAAAGCTAAATGCAGTTATATTCAAGTGTGACTGATAAGATGAATATCGGACGTAGTACACATGCGTATTTCAAGTAAGCTCTATGTGACAATCAAATACCGTAGGTCCTTTCACAGTTAGTAATGAAAATTAGGTCAAAGTAAAGTGTGCAAGCATAAATCTATTTCTGCATGTAAACATTGAGCTGTCATGTGAATATTACTTTTGGCGTTAGTCAATGAGTTGACTGACAAACCAGTAGTGACAGGAACGGTTTTGTTAATGTTCTTAATTTATGGCATTACTTCTGTTTAGAAAGATTGTATTAGGTTTTGTTATTCTTTTTACTATCTGTAGTTTGTCAATTAAGTTCCCTCATTGTGGGTCTTTGTTGTGTTACAGAAGACTGAGCCCTTCGATGACAGCTGAAACTGAGAGACTGAGCCAGAGCGTCGCTATGCCTAGTACCTCATCCGCAGTAGCACCCTTAGCCTCACCTGAAGACCATGTAACCGATTTTCATTATTATTTCTCTGCTGTCTTTATTGTATCGAAATCTGTATTACTTACAGTTATAAGCAGCTAATGAAAAACATTATACAATTTACAAATGCGACTTTTAGTACTTTATGCAATCAGTAAATTAAAAGAAATATCAGGGGTAATGATAAATAGTTATTATGAAATTTTTTGATGGAAATGAATAAATATAATGTTTTTTTTCAAACGACAGATGGTCTTATCTTGATCAGAAACTTGGTAAGATTTGACTCAGATCTATCAAAGCTCAATTATTGTAATTGCAGTGGTTTTAACAGAATATATAGTACTGTTATTTAAATATAACTATTCAAACAAAACGTTTTTGAAATATTCAATTTTAGCCGGCCACCTGAACAGCGACACTGTTTCTGGCCTTAAGTTGAAGGTATACGAATGCATTTTAGTTTTTAAACTCTCCCCTACCAAGATCTGGTGGTAAGTTGAAGTTTTCGTAAACCAATACATAAGGGTACATGGGAGTTCTCAACTAGCATTCCATCGTCTCTCGAATTGCCTTAAACTCTCCTGAAGATGTTGAAAGGGACGCTTGCCTATGTCAAACAAATTAACATCACGGTATGGAAAGCAAATTTTAAAAAAATAATAGAAAAGTGAATAATTTCTTCGTTTGTGATTTGGAATTAATATTCATTCAATTCAGTTCAGTAGTTCTCAATGGATTATTCATTGCAGCAGCGGTGATTGGATCCTTGCTCGTCCGCATCAGTATACATCCCTTGCATATGACAATATTAGCCATCGTTGAATATTGCGAAATTCTAATTAGCATATTAACCAGCTAGTAGTGGGCACTCCTATAAGCTGTTTGTCAAGCCAAATATTTGCAGTGGTATTTTTTTTTCTATCCGCGAAGGGTGAAAACGAACGTAGGAAATGGTCTGTCCAGCCAGCGTTAAATCAATACTTTAGCTGGTAATATTATACCTATTTCGCCTGTAAAATTTCTGAACTACAATTTAGCTAATCATGCTGCAAACTCCGATGAAACTAACATCCTATCATCCCAAAAAACTACTATTAATAGATGTGATTAAGCTTCCTGAAAATATAAGAGGTGAGAAGTATAATATTGTAGCTGTAGTATTTGTCAGTCTATAGAGCTACTAAAAAGTCTATCTTATTATATAGTCTTATAGGATTACTCTTATTTTTTAGCATGTCTAGAAAAACTATGAATACAAATTTGATAATTTAAGAATTTTATGTCGTTGTAATACTAAGAAACAAAATGTAATATGGTAACTACTTAAATAATTAATGGAACTGCACATTTTTATAGCGTTTTCAAGTCTCTTGGAGGAGAATATTCAAATACCTTGGTCTTACAATGTCATGTGATTGTACTCTGCTCTATGAACTTTCAAAGGGGCTCTTCAGCACTAATATCTACTTGAAAAGTAAACTGAATATAAATTATATAAATATGACGTTAGCTTAAGAATAAATAGTGTGGTAGGACCATGATTTGAACCCACGACCGTTTTGCGCTAGTCACTTTCCAAATGTGGCCTCCTTATCGAACGTACTCAAGATCTCATCTATTTTAACTTCAGCTGAACTCGTACAATATTTGAAAAATCGTCAAAACGACAATAATGCCCTATATATTATACAACGTTCTGTAATTGATAAAAAGATTACTGATGTAACCATAGACGTTAGGAAAGTCCGTGGTGATCACTGTCAGGTGACTGAGAGAAGACACTCAGCTTTTCGCTGTGTTTCTGTCTTAATAATGAGATCATGATGAATATCAAATAGGCGTTTTTTTTTAACATCCTTATTGATTATTAGATATTTATTGTTAGTGTGTGTACATGACATCTAATCATTTAAATTATTTACATAGCACATCTAATGAGTAATGTTATTCGTGCAACAGTTTAAGCAAGGAATGTTTGTCTTTTTGTAGAAAAAAATTGGGAAAAAAACCTACAAAAATTAAAACATCTGAAGTATGACCTGAATGGAGTTTAGAACTAAATATGTCAAACCAAAATTACTATAACAGATAAATATATAATTTATATAATGTAAAATTATATGAACAAATTAAATGAGAAGAATTTGTTTTGTCTGTTAGTATATGTATCTATTTGACGAGTTTCTTTCGTAGTTTCCTATAAATTAACAGGTTTTTTCAGGCCAGAAGTGTGTTTTCAAGAAATAGTGATTGTTGTGATATTTGGACTTTTTTATGCTATGGGAAGTCAGCCGCGTACAAATTAAATAGGGCCGGTGAAAGATTCAATTCTGGTTTATGGGAGTCCTGGGGCTGATAGAATGGGGGGAGGGAGGAAATTTTAGATTAAAAACTATGAAGAATTGTGAGTTGGAAGGAAGGACTGGATTATGGAAACAAAATTTTCAGGAAAACAGAATATCATGGGCTTAAAATCTAAGTCATCGTGTTATATAGAATCGAAACCATTTTCTAGGTCTAGAAGGGCTAGTATGTTTTTTTTATCATTAAAATTTCATGTTATCCAGTCTGAAAGCTGAACCATTTGTGCGATAGGTGACATATTATGTGGATAATATTATATATTATAAGTTGGTTTAAAGTTAATTTATTAGGCGGAATGTTAACTGATGCTATTGTGACAGTTTCATTATTGATGTTGATTGAAAATGTTTTGATGATTCTCAAGTGTGTCACGGGTCCATAAAAAAGTTCGAGGTCTTGCCACACTATCAGCATCACGTCACCCTAAGCCACTATTCCTGTCACGATCTTTCCTATAAACTTTGTGACTTGGGATTGAAGAGAATCTATCGGTGGCTGAGAGTCTAGTTTCATTCACAACGATAATGTGGGCCCACTTTTGAGTTAAAAATGATTTAAAGTCCATGCCATTTCTTCTCGAAGACTTTGGGTCCCACATGTTAAATGATAATTTTTCACATCGTGTTGTCATATATTGTAAAAATAAAAATTTTAAAGTAGTGTACTGATGTGAGATGATAATGTCGAGTTGTAAGTAAATAATGTAAGGGAAGTAAGGATAAAAGATGTTGTTGATGTTATAATTAGTGAATGTTGAGGATTTATAGTATTATGAATTACGTATAGCTACTGTGATTTAATATGCATGTTGACAGAGCATTAAATATGTTAGCCTTGAACCAATACATTTTATGTTATAATAGCTACATTTAACATTCTTATACACTTTAAGCATTGATCAAAGACTAAAAAAACACCGTCAATTAAAATAAATACTTTCGACATACTAGAGGGCGGTATGTTGCTAGCAAATAATCCTTGATCTTTGAGGTTACCTAGGATTTCTTCTACGGGAAATTCAGAAGGACGTACAAAACTTGAATTCATCCATATCTGGTGTTTGCGCTAGGGCTCTTAGAAATCAAGAATTCCCCAAACGCCAGAATATTGTCCGGTTACGTCGTGAGAAGTTGGATGTTGGATTGAGTCGGTTAGCGTTACAAACTTTCTAACAGTAAGGCATAAACAATAAAGAAAGTGACTAAACAAAGTCAAAAATAATAAAGTAATAACTATTCATTTTATTAAAGACAAAAAGAAATAGCTGATCAGAACTTTAACCAGGCCTGAATATTAGTATAACCAGTACAAATAATTGTTAGTATAATTAACGTATAGAAATTACGAAAAAGTTTATAGTCACGATACGATGGAAGTTCGGAGAAGAGTGCGGATAGTCAACCGCAGGGCGCCGATGTGAACGGAGAGATCTGTAGACGAGATAGGCTTCTTCGTGCTACTTCTCTTCCGTTCTGCTTTAAGTCAATAACCACTAACCAACAAAGTTTTTAATTTTTTCTTACTCACAATCTCAAGCTAATAACATGTATTACGGGCTGATCCTAAAACTAGATGAGTATAATGCTCTGTGTGTTTTTTATTCTCACAAACAACAACTATATTATCACGGGCTGATCCCAAAACTAGTGAGTAATTATGTGTGTATTTTCATCATAATCACCACAACAATACTATAAAAGTTTTTCCATGATCACTAGACCCTGACACCTATACACCAGGCCGGTCCCATAAATAGAGAGAGAATTATAATTCTGTGTGTGTTTTCATAATCACAACAACCAGTATACTACCTTTTGTTTTTTCCTCTACTCTCAATTGTTTTTGTTTGCCTTCTTGATTCAAGGTTGGATTAAATATTTATATTCAAACTCCACAATATCTAATATCACAACAATATATATAATATAATATAAATGTATAACATTTTACGGGAGCGCACTGAGAACCTTCCTCTAATGCTGCGACATTAGGACTGATGCCGTTTGATGGCAAATATCAATATGTCAGTTCTTACTGGTGACTGAGCATGTAGATAAATCTCGCTTTTATCTCTGCTACAACCGTTATAAAACAGGTTATTGCTTGGAAATCATTATGCAATAATTAAATACTAATTTTTTTTTCCCTTTAGCTCTCAAACTTGGAAAAATAAAAGGAGAAATTTATTTGTATTGAGTTTATCCTTGCACTAGGAGGCTCCTAACTAAATCCTAAACAATCAGTCTATGTTATAAATATACGCAGTCTAAAGAACCCTAGAAAATCAATTTTTCAAATGCATTCATAGGTTAATAAGTTCATTTTGTACAAAACAAACGTTACTTACCATTGGTTTCCAGGACTAATATTGCCAATTTTAATTATAGGTATAACATACAAATTATCCAGTAAATGTATATCAAATTTAATATAATATGAGTTTAACTCAAAACATGCTTATAGAAAACATTTTTATATTCAACTCCAGGAACAAGGACAAATAAATTCTCACCCAAAACAACACCATAAAAGCAAGCAACACAAAGTTACCATATGAAAACTACGGATTGACACACATGTTGGTCATTTTGGACACTTTATTTTTAACCCCTCCCTTGTATTGATGGGGAGATGAACTAAGAGTTAAACATAGTTTATGTCATAATGATTCTAGCATGCAACATCAATTTGGTTTGACGAACAGGGACTCTGCCCCCTGCTCGCTTCGCTAAACAACCCCTGGTGTGACTCCCGGCGCTAGAAAATAACAAGACATCTACTAGTTTCCAAATATAAGCTGATTTATTTCTTCATGATAAGGATCACTCTTTGATAAAAATATTTTCCCTAGATGACAACGATATAGCTCAAGCTTTTGACAGGGTTTGGCACGCAGGTTTGCTCTACAAGCTCAAAAGATATTTACCACAGACCCTTTTCCTAATCCTACAGTCCTACCTTTCAAACCGCTTCTTCCAAGTCCGCTGTGGTTTAGAATACTCTAACTACTATCCCATAAGTGCAGGAGTTCCACAGGGCAGTGTCCTGGGCCCCATCCTCTATAACCTATACACCGCTGATGTCCCCTCTACTCCCAATACCTTCTTGGCCACATTTGAAGATGACACTGCAGTCTTGTCATCCCATCCAGACCCCGACATAGCATCCCATAACCTTCAAAAACACCTTGACGAGATCGAGTATTGGTGCAACCAATGGCGAATCAAAGTTAATGAAGCAAAATGCTCCCACATTACCTTCACCCTTTGTCGCAAGTCTTGTCCACTAGTTTATTTTAATTCTATTCCTCTCCCTGTATCCGAGACAGTACGGTACTTAGGCTTCCATCTTGACAAACGACTGACCTGGAACCCACATACGAGACCAAAAAGACAAGAACTAAACAGACGCTTTGGACAACTGTACAGACTACTTCAAAGGACATCCCATCTCTCAATAGAAAATAAACTACTAATCTACAAAGTTATACTTAAACCAATCTGGACATACTGAATAGAGCTATGGAGGACAGCAAAAAAGTCGAACATCAAGCGTATCCAATCCTGTCAATCAAAAGTCCTGAGAACAATAGTAAATGCCCCTTATTATGTCAGCAACAAAACCCTTCATAACGACCTTAATATACCCTACATTCTAGAACTCATCCCTTCCAAGTTTACGAAATTCCACAGTAGCCTTTCCAACCACCCTAATCCTGTAGCACAGTCATTGCACTGCGCCACTCATCCCTATAATCCTCCTCGGAGACTGAAACGGCAGTGGCCTCGTGACCTGCTATAAACGCGTGACAGTGGGAGTCCTGGCAATGGCCAGTCTCTCCAATCATGTCCTGAGCGTCTGTGGCTCTCGCGCTCTTGGTTAGCCTCCACTGGCTAGTACCCGGTGAAGCGGCTGACGGAGGAGCGTGGGGGCTTCCCAAGACTCCGCTTTCTCTTCGCGGTGGATTTGGGGGGTCTCTGGGCTGTCTGTAAATATTGTATGAATGAGCGAGTGAATGATGAACTGTAAATATTGTATGAATGAGAGCATATATCTTAATTACTTATTGCCTTATAAAAGGCAGATTGTAATTATTGAACAATAAAGGAATTTAACTAACTAAGATGACAGCAAGTGTGATTTCGTTAGACAGCTGATCTATACACAAATTTTGTTTTCAATATGGGTCGTGTATATCTAGATGTATCTATGTATCTCGTATCTAGTATATCTAGTATCTCGTCAATATCTGTATATAGGATCTCGTTTGCTGGTGTGTATTCAGGGCTTCAATAAGTACAATGGTCCACTCAGTTACAAGGTTAATTTTAATAGTAAAGCATCAATAATAATAACTGAAGCGGCCCCCACCACTATATTTATAGTGGAAGTAATTTACTTTTACTTTTATAATTGTCTAGTTAATCAAACAATCCAACGGAAAATTGGTTAATATAATCAAAATTAATTCACTATAAAATTTATCTTCCGTAACCTATTAATAATATAATTGTTAATATCAAAGAAATGAACTAATTGCCTACAAAATAAACCATTGGTATACAAAAGAATTAAATTGAGCTCGTTATCCTTAATCATTAGTGTCTATAAAATGGAAGGAAGTCATTCATAATTTAAATAATACTGATCAGTATATCTTTTAAATAGTATTCGGTACCTTAATTATTGTTCATTGGTAGTTCCTTAAGTAGTGGGGTCGTTCAATATTTCCTTCGTTGAGTTTCTTGATTGAATCATTGATTATCCCCATCCTATTGACCAGAAGGACGATCACATGTTCACTCCTGGATTTGATTGGTCAGGCGTTGTCATCCAATGCCTAACCAGGGTGTCACCGATGATCTCCCAGTGTCTTCTAAGAACCTCCAGGTAGCTGACCGGGAAACGGTATCCTGCCCATGACCACCTTGCCTTGCTCATCTCAAATTGTAGCGACCGCTGACTACATAAGATAAATAACCCTATACTCTATTGCATATATATTGTAAATTAATTTAAACAAATGAAAATAACATTACCAAAATATAAATCATTGTAAATTTGGTAAACAATAAACATGCAGCCACGAGCCAATTAGTTATATGAGCTGGGGCACCAGCTACCAGTAGTAGGTACTAAGCGAACCAAACCGCCGAGAGACCCTTACTCGGGTCACGTATCGGAGACATATATCTTTGTCCGAGAACAAAGAAAACCACATACTCAACTAGAATTGGGTACAATAAAACCAAAGCTGATTGGCTACTGATAAAGCCAGCTGGGTATTTAAGACCGGCGGTTTGTGGCCTGTATATTATTCTCCTGGCATCTGGCTGACTGGCTTGTGGCTGCTCTGATGTTAAACTCTGAAACTTGGCTTCCACATTATGAAAACCTCTGCATCTCTCACCTCGCTACGTTTTAGTCCGGCGTTGTCAGACCCCAAACCTTCCTAGTGGGAATCTCTGCCTTCGTCTCGCTAAATCTAGCAACTCCTTGGGAGAGACCACTCCCTAGTGGACAACGGTTGTCATGGCCCTGCAAGCTTACCTAGCAGTGTTCCCCACGGCGATTCAATCTGCCTCTCTCCGGTTCACACTCGCCTTTGGGATCCGGACGGATTTCCCCTACCCTCAGATACCGAGTGTGAATTCGTGGTCATTCCAAGACTACACAATGTACCTACACTACCTACCCTATACCTCTTCTCCTGAACATAGTGCATTGTTGGGGCACATACCTATCAAAAATGGAGTCAGATAGTAAGACCTTCATGAAACGATTGTCCAGGTTATAAACTTAATCAACCGTCACTTCGTCACCAGGGCTAGGGTAACTAGGCACCCCCCTCATGACGACCCGACACGAATATTCAAACCAACTCGCTGACAGATTTAAACTTCATATATGAATTAAACACGCTTAGATAAGATTACTGAAACCATTATGTAGAACTAAATATATATATAATATTGGGAAGTTTTCAGAATTATATTTGCTATTTATCTATCTGATGGTATATTAAATTTTGGGTGTATATTGTTTGATACAGGCGGCGCCGACGTGGGACACGATAGGCCACGCCACCTCGATGGACAGGCTTCCGGTCGGGTACCGAAGGACACCGGAACCTCTCACCAGGCCGCCAGCACGCTCAGCGACCTGTTCCGTCCGTAAGTCATCAAATGCCTCAAGTAACTAGTACAAATTAAATATCTACTTGTGTGTCAGTGTACCTAGCACCATTGGTATAGTTGCCTTAGCTAAAGGCAAATTGAAAACGGCCTGTACGGTCAGCAAATATTATTCTTGTCTCTGCAAACAAAATGTATTGTCCGTTTGATTTGTGCAATGCTTAACTGAAAATGTTAGATCGTCAAGAGAAATATTTATAAATATTCTATCACTCATCATTATAGTACTTTATAAAGTTTACTGCTCAAACAAGCTCTTACAATATCTTTAAAATATTATTTGTCGCATCATTAACCATAAGGGAAAATTCAGAACTTAAAATCTTAAATAGCGCTTGCGCGGGTAAATAAAAATAGGGCTTAGGAATACTGTTTAATTTTATTTCTGTACTTTCTGACATTTAAAATAAAATGACTAAAAACTAATCAGCACATTTCAAGTTATAGTGAAAATACCTTGAATCGTTTTTATGACTGCTCTCGTAGAAAATCCCGACATACATATAAATGACGATCACCCCCTAAATGAAACTATAATGGTTCATAAAATGAATATGATTATATCATGTTTAGAGTCATACGCCATGATCTTCTGTGTAGATTAAGAGATGGTAAGAGATAATTACCTACCAATCAAGCAGTTGTCATCTACATTTCTTTGACCAAATGCGTAAAGAAGCCCCCCAATACTTTGATATCAAGTGCTTCTTCACTGATAAACGTTAAAGTGTTTAGATTTAACTGTATTATATTTCTTATCAAATTCGCAATTAAAATCGATTTCATATCAGTCCCTTAAATTGGAATAGAGGGCTTAAATTGATATGATTCCAGTGTAAAGTCTTTCCCTTACTATCTGCCTCGTATTCCGTTGAAGTAAGGCGTGGCTCACAGTTTTTTGCCTGGCGGCGATCGCACCTGACAACTCCTAATTAATCCGGACCAATCTCGCTGATGGAATTTATTAACTTGCCCCGCCCTGGTAGTGAACTCCGTGCCTCTCCAGAACTGCCCTGTAAGCCTTTCCTTCAGTACTTAAGGGAACATGCATCTAATATTTTAACTTTTGTTTTTATTTAGCAAAACTTAAAAACAAATACATGTTCCTGCTTATGGGTAGTAAAGATTTTTGTAGGACATATCCTTCAAACTCAATTATTTCTAACCAAAGCAAGTCACTATTTGCCCTTTATCGTAAGTGGCCTAAATAGCAGAGTTGTGATGTACTATGCAGAAATATGTTCCCATTTTATATTGACTTTATAGAAAACGTTGCCTTTTGTTGTGATGACTTCACTTCTTTATTGTCCAATGTTAGTATTCATGAACAGTCAGGTGGCTATAAATTGAAATCTTTTAAAATTTCTTTAAGACCAGAAACGATTTTATTGATTTTTCTAACTGCCCGAGGGGACTACTGACTCGTGACAGAATATTTTCGTCACACCTGCATCTCAGCATTTTTATGCAACGCCGCAGGCTGAACTGCGTAACGCAAACCCACTCTCTGTAAGCCTCCTTTGAAAACTCAATGTTCCTCCTGCCTACACTGGTATTTTCTTTTTTTTAGATTTGCATTAATGTTTGAACCATTACTACATCATTCAAGTGAGAGAGTAATTTAAGTGTAATATCAAGGTTTTCAAAATCGGGCGCAGAGAAGGATGGAATGGTGGAAGTGGAATCTTGAAAATTAGACCCTTTAAGCTTATGGACCAGTACACCCGAGAACAGTTCCCATCAGTCGGGTCTCTTGTTACTATTGGAGCATTAAGATCCTAATATAACATATTTTTAGCAAGTTTTAAAGATTTATTAGGAACGCGACCCACTGTGACCACCGCGTAATGGGGAAGATGATACAGTACAACGTTTTGAGTTTTCCTGACAAGATTTACAACAGGCCTAGACACATTTCATAAGTACCACAGGACTATACTTGCAGGCCTTAACCTAACTGGCAGGCGTAAACCTAATTCCGATTAAGGACAAAAAGGAGAATTATAGGGCCAGCTTTCCTTCGACAGCGAATGGTGGTCCATAGTGGAGAGAGAGAGGGAGAACCGACAATACTTTCCCTAACGAAGTGACAAAAATCCTTGCATAATGAAAAGAAAATTTGTTTTAAAATACACCAACAAACGCAAGGAAATATCATTCATTTTCTGAAAACATAGAATCGACTGAATAAACAGTCAAACATTAAAAAGAAATAGAAATTTTGTTGGCTCGACACTGTTTTAAGTATTTTAGTTTTAGTATTTTAATTCACAAATCTATAATAAAAAGGGATGCTAGAAGCAGAAGATTGCAGATGTAAAGTGCAAATAGATAGACCAAACCTTATAGCACAATGGCTAGGAGGACCGATAAGGATGCTTTACACCGTCAGAGTAGCATCAGGAATAATTAATTACGGTCTGGCAAAACTTTGGTATGATTTCAAAGAACATACATACAACATAATCTAGAAGTTAGTATCACTAGTGATGAAAAAAAATCATTTCTCAGAAGTCTAATTTTATTGAGAAAAGAAGCCTGTAGGCACTGAGGACGTGGTGTAAAAAAGTGTGGCTTAAGTATATCAAGTTTATTCATGCAGTTGGTCATCAGGTGGAAATGAAGGAGAGACGTGTACAACCACTACAATCATTGGTTTGGCCGACTCACAACACAAACTTGAATATTTTTTTCTGCATGCTGGATAATACATTTGTACCCATCGCTTTACTAATTTACAGAGGTGAAGAAGAACTTTTTTTGTCAACCTGACAAGTAAATTATGGCGATTTGATTTGATATTTGATGTGATGAGTGGAGGATGAGACACGTGAGAGTGTCATGTTTCAGGTCCTATTTACCTACCCTTTAAGAAGCGAAAGATCGGGGCCGTGGGAGTGGGAAGCACCGCCAGTCTCTGCAGCTTGGGCTTCGGTGAGCACGGCTGCAAGGACTTGCCCTGCTTCTATGACAGATTTAAAGCGGCTACAGGCAATTTTCTGAGTGTGGCAGGTACATCATTGATATAGCTCCTTCTTAAAAATACCTTCCATGTTCTTTCTTTCTTGTAGCCTATTCTGTCTATTCTCAATGTTCTTTTATCTGCCCTCTGTTGCCTGCTAACCAGTGCCCATTATTTTGTCCTATTGTTATATATTAGTTTTATCATTGGTGAAACGAGGAATTTGTTTGGCTCGATGTAATTTTAGAGTTTGTTTCGTGCGTAAACGTACTGTTCTGTTCGGTGATAGTCTTGTACTGCACCTCGGGTATTACATGACCCTTGGCTGGTCTTGCTACTGTCGTCTCATCTGAGTACTGACTGTAGAGGGGTCACGTGTTTTCGGAACATGCTGTATATGAATCAGCCACAAGATAATCATGGCCGGACTATAGTAGCTTTCATTACTCCTTACTTTAAATTTAAAAAAAAACATCAGTACTCAATAAAATAGTACTGTTTTATAATAATAATGAACTGACACTTAGAAATGCCAAAGGCTCCAATAACCTGATTTAAATTAATAATCATATAATTTACATATAAATATTTCGAACAGTTTCAACTATTAGTGAAAAAATAGTTTTGTGTATTAAACACTCATAACAGTGTCGAGCCAACAAAATTTCTATTTCTTTTAATTTTTGACTGTTTATTCAGTCGTTTCGATGTTTTCAGAAAATGAATGATATTTCCTTGTGTTTGTTGGTGTTGTATTTTAAAACAAATTTTCTTTTCTTTATGCTTGTCAGTTAGCAGTACATTTATTTTGTTTTCGTAGATTATTCTCATTTTACTATATGAGTGGTTTGCTTTTTCGCCTCATCAAAATTTAATTATAATGGTGAATAAGTACAAAATTAATTACGTAGCTGAATCGTTTCACGCTTTTCAGACTACAATACTGGACCACAGGATTTAAATTCAATATATTGACATTTGTTTGTTTTGTAACTTGCCATTGTTACTAGTTGATTTTAAATTAAATCTATTTTCCGAAATGCAAATTTTTACAGAATACTTTTTGCACTAGTTCTGATTAAAAATGTTAAAATTGCAATGTTCTTAACTTCTCACTCAAAAAGGGATCTGAAAAAATGTCAGTTGGTGAATTCAATCATCGAGTTAGTAAAATCAATAATACTACAGTATCTTGAAAGCATTACAAGCCCTTATAGGTGGGCAACGAAAAGTAAATAGAAATATGAGAGATAAAACATTTTTGTCATAGCAGCTATACTTACCGTTCCCCTTAAAGTTTAAATAAGTAAATTCAGAATAATGAGCTGGAAACGTTTTGGATAATTTATGAAAATTGAGTAGGAATAACATTTTTCTGTTTATCCACATCGATCAACAAAAATAGAAAAAATGTTTTATAACTCTGAAGTCGTTATAGAATAATAGACTACTGACTTCGTAAAAATGTATATGAAATAAATGATAAGCAATGCTTCGTTACCTTCCGCCAACGACTTGAGCTGTTATTCATAAGAAATTAATCTGAAAAAAAAAACATATTATAGGATTCGGTAATCATACATAAATATACATTTCTTGAAATATAAATCTTTCTAAACAAAACTAAGATATCTCAAATTGATTGTTAAAGTACTGGATTAATTCAAAGAATGTGTTAAGAACTCCAGAACTCAACAGAACATTGATCAATCCACGTCAAATAAAAATTTTGGCGATGATTGTGTAATGTGACGGTATCTTTCGAATCAGGATATTTTGTACTACAGTTTATATTTTCAAGAAATAAACCTTGCCTTACAATGAAATAAACCTTGCCTTACAATGAAATAAACCTTGCCTTACAATGAAATAAACCAAGAAGTGACATACAGCCTGTTCAAAGTTTACCACTCAATGATATTGCGATATTTTGGGCTATACAAATGGTACATGTAATGATTTCATGAAAATATTAGTAGAAGGGAAAAATACAGGGAGGGGGGCTGTTATTATTACAATTAGATTCAGGTTCTCAAAAAGCAGAACTTCAAGGGACTCTCAAACAGAATATGACCCCCGACACTTAACAAAGTCAAGGTTCCAAGAATGACACTGGGCTGAAAGAAGAAAAAAGAACTCAGCTCAGAGGAAATCGGATCACATAACCGAACAGCTAGCGCTAGTAGAAACTGGCGCGTCAAGGCGACCGGCGACCGTGAATTGGTAGAATATCGGCTCGATCCAGAAGAATAATAGCGTGGTTGCTCCTCTAGGGATGAAGTCCATAGTAAGACTTATCCAACTATTGTGAGATACATTGTGGAGAGCTCGACACAACATGATGGTGATGAGATCATAGGCCGTTGAAACACCCATATCCTGCATGGTGGAGTTTGGGGCACGATGTACATTAGGAGAGAAAAGAACTCGTGCTGCAGCTCAGTACTTAGTGATTTACAAGTTCAACCGCGTTCAGGGGCTAACTAACCGAAGGTTTACTAAGGTTTACGCTGATAAATGAGTTGTTTTCTTTTGCAATAATTATCCATCAGTTCAATCGATAAATAAAATAATGTGATCTAGGCTTCACACTCTTAAATTGTAATTTAGTTTTTTTAAACTCTTGATTTTAAGAAAATAGAAATTTCAATGGGATAGATCATTTTCTATGAAAATGTTTTATCTAAATTGTATGGTATATTTCAAATGCAACTTGTAGTATTCAGGATCGGGCTTTAGAATGAAGTAACGCTATTCATGCGTCACAGAACGTTTTCAATGTAAAAACTAATGCAAAGTCAGAAGAAAAATCAAAAACTAGATTTCAATATAAAATAAACAGTTTAGATGAAAATTTAAAAATAAAAATAATTCTGGTTAAAAAAAATTGGCATCGCCCGTTATCCTTTCATTATAATTGCATATTTTTATTTTTGTTTCTTCATGTATATTATTTATGTATGCAGATGTTGTATGTTTGTATTATTATTATTTTTTCTAACGATTATTGCATTGTTAGTTGAGCATTGCTGTAAGTAGTTGTTAATTTGATACATTGTGAGACCGACATTTGAGTTTTAAGTGTATTGTTTTTGTGTACGCTAAGGAATGGTGGTTGTGTCTATGTTTAGTGCCGAGTTTGAGGGGCCAAGAAGACATTCCATGCCGACCTAGGCCTCACACCTTCGACAATTTCTCCCAAGGTAATTGGGATGCTGCTCAACAGGTTGAAGATAGCTTGGACATCTTAACACCTTAGCATTATTAAGCCCGCACGCTTTTGCTTGTAATTTCTATATTATTCTCTTATTAATAATGATTTGGTTGTTGTACACTTATTTCTTTCTTTTTTTTTTATTTTCATTAATATGTATTTTTCTTAACAAATATCATTCAATATTATGCATAAAATTAAATATTGTATGGATTTTACTACATGTTTTACTAGAATTCCGATCATTTCTTCAAGTTATAGGTTTTGTTCCTGAAATACTAGGTGATGAACTGTATACTCCGAAGAAATTTTTTCCGTGGATACTACCAATATTATAAGAACAAATGTTACATGCCCTTGAAATTTAATAGTTCAAAGAGGTTTGCTGCTAGTTGAATAATTCCAATTTTAACTTTTAGATTTTTAAATAAGATCTGAATCGCACCATAGCTCTTTCTTGCAGAAAATTCAGATATACGTATATATCATAATTTAATTCTTATCTGAATAGATTTTGTAAAAGATTATTTGATTAAACCTAGCACTCCATTATATAAAGAGAGAGAATACATATATATTAATAACGTGTTAACGCACCTTTTATTTGGTCAAAGTGGATTGAGTTTTTTTTTCGGCCTTATCCTCAAACGAGAATGACGAACTTACTCATTTTGTCTATGCTCGTTCTTGTTTTTTGTAGACCAAACTCGTTTATTTCACATTAAAAATAACTTTAAAAATAAGCTAAGTGGAACTTAGTTTGGCACAACTCTTTCAAATAAAACCGTGACATGAATTGTTGAATTTTTACATCCATTTATAAATTTTAATTTTAATTCCAAAATTAGATTTCGATTAGAATATATTGTGCAGATAATAAATCAATCCAAATCATCATATATCACAACCATTAACCGGTAGCATTTCAGTATACAATTGTCAACTTACTGTTGATGAAAAAATATTTTTAAAATGTTTATTTTTTTTCTCGGTATGATTTGTAAACTAGAAACATAAAAGAAATTTTCAAAACTAAAGTTTCTGAAAGCGACAGAGATTGTTTCGACCAAAATGAAAAAGATAAGATTTATTGAAAAGAACATTGTGAAAATTTATTTTGAAAAACACTGGACATTGTAGAGACAAATTTGTACATAAACCTGATTTTAAAATAAATCGTGACGGCCAAGAAATTCAAGAAATTTTTATATGTCACAAATTGTTTACAATAAAATAATTACTATGAAAAAAAAAGTTACTGTAACTCAAGGAATATTCAATACGCCTGGGGAGACGTAGTAAGCAAAATTTACATGTTTCATGACCAATCGCTCTCAACTCACAGTTGTAGTTAGTAATTATTTATCATTTGTAAACAAAATAATATAAATTTCATATAGTTTCATTTTAAAGCTAATGAAAAAACGTGCGAAGATAGGCTCTGGTGTGCTGAACTGTGAAGTTACATTTAAATTATAAATCCATCATTTTCCCATTATCTCTACCACAGCGCTAAGAATGAAACAATAACTTTTGCATGAAATTTTCTAGAAAATTAGAAAAAATTATTTCGTCCTATTCACAATTAAGGGATGGTTTTGTTAGTACATTCAGTGTTAAAAAAATGAAAAAAAATCAGAACGCAATGAATGTCTTTATTACCTTTCAGCGCAAGTTTTATGCATAGTAAATTTATCTCATTGAAATACAGTTCATTGTTGATTATGACTTTCATATCGCATCAAAATGAGATGAGGGAACTAGTTGCATCTCATATAATGTTAAATATTAACGGTACATAATGACTTAAGGACCTAGATTGATTGTAAGTGGTTCACTTTTTACGTATATTCCCATTTGGAACAAATATAAATTACATAACATAAAAACGTAATAATTTGATCATGGTAATATTAATTACTTTTGATGGGCACCAAAGTTAAGTCAATTTCGCTCCTATTCATAAATACGCACGATTTCATTATTTGTGTAAATGACCCTAAAATGTCCAAGCAAAATTTAGTAAAATGTATTTATGAGATTTCAAATATTTTTTCATTAAAGCCACATAGCTGCATAATGTTGTGTAGCCATAAATTAGTGATAAATTCATGAAGCCCAGCCTGTTTCGTATATAGAAACATGACTCACTTAAAATAATTGTGATATGAAAATTAGTTTTTCTCTAAGTTTTATGATAGACAATATTTCCATTAGAAACACAAAAATATATGATTTATATGATGACCCCTGTTAAAACATAAAACAATATGAAATAATATATATATATAATTCCTTTATTGTGCTGAAATTACAATCTGCCTTGCTAGGCAATAAGTAATTAAGATGAAATAATAATAAATAGAACTTTATTGTGCAATAATTACAATCTGCCTTTTATAAGGCAATAATAATACAGATAAATGATCTCATTCATACCATATTTACAGTCATCATTCACTCGCTCATTCATACAATAGGACATGAATAATAAATAAAAGTAAAAGTTTAGATATCTGTAGATTACTTGCCAACTGTATTTGCCTAATGTATTCATAATAATACAAATTGTAAACGCACTATAAGAAAAGAAACCTTTCATATAGTTTTGTGTCTTTTAAACTTTGAAATTGAACTAAAAAAAAGTAATTAATACAGTTATATGCAAATGTATAATGAAAACACGTGTCGTTATATTAAAAAGCAAATTTATCCACTTACAAGTTGATTTTGTCTGTGAAGAATAATTTTGGAAGATGCTAATTATTAATACTACTCATGTTATCATCGTAGTTGTCAAAGAGAAGACGAAAAACTGCGCTTGTGTGTCGCATACAACCTACATAAATAAAACACAATAATGTTTTAGGGTTGTACAATAACGCCAGTTGTATTTATGATTGTAATACATTGGACTGCTGATTGTTTTTTTTGTTTTTTTTTTAGACTTCTAAAGGTTGCTGAGACAAAACCTTTGTGTTGTTGTTTTTTTTATCATGTCTGTATGTATTTTATTTAGTTCTGTATTGTTACTGAGAACTAGGGCTCAGCTTGTATTTTTTATTTAACTAGAGAGATATAGTGATCTAGTGAGTCTTAATCGACTATTACCAAAACAACACCGCTTATTATTTACTACAAATATCATAAATCAGTAACTTAAATAAGTCACACTATTACTTCAAATACCACGTGAAATGAAAATATATAGACGATACTATATTTGCACTATTTTAATCAAACATAAATTATTTCTGAAAATTATTGGCACTTCACAGCATGTTTTACGTTTTGAAATACATGATTTTCAATTATATTGTAAATATTATAATGTACATATTATTTAATTTATTTTCGAACTTGGTGGTAATCATTTACGTTAGAGAATGGAGATTATTTTTTCGTTTTTATTTTATTCTGTTAAATTAGGTTAGGATCCAAAATTCTGCTTTAACGCAATTAATTTAAATTGAAAAAAAATCGATTAGTCCTTTAATGACATGTTCTTTAAGAGTAAATATTCTATACTCATGAGGAAAGCTAAAGATGCTACAATGTGTAGATTATGTCAAACTTGTTTCTTAGAAACTGAGGGCGGATGTTTAGTAACTCGTTTAGAATTCATTATTAATTGTAAGTTATTTAGTGTGCATAGTGTTGAAACTTTGAGCACATACTAACACTTTAGGAGCAAAATCATTAAATAAATTGAGAGAATATGTAATTCTGAAAAATCCATGCCCATTTCCGTCTGTAAATTATTTTTATAATCTCCATTCTTTTCTAGAATCTAAATTTAACTAAAATATTTTAAATTCCTTGAAATCAATAGTAAAATCATTAACAAAGAATGAATTATACTATTGTAAGCATACGTAAATTACGGAATTGTTTTATTCCTAAGTAGACACAGTGGCATTTGACACCCTTAGCTTCATTCAGCTTCACGTAGACGCATAGATACAGTTACTTCAGTAATTAAAACTTGTACTCATACATTTGTACAATTCGTCAATAATGTAAATATACTTTAGTCTAATGCGCAGCAGATATAAATAGATTATTGTGTAGGAAGTAGACATTTCATAAACAGTAATTTTTTTCATAAATAGCATTATTTAGACTATTTTAAATTAGAACGTATATTTTTTTATTATAATTACTTAAAAAGTGAGATGGATCGTAACATAATTTACAATCAATGACAGTATAAATGTATATAGTAGTTAGGAATTTCATCTATTTTCCCATAGCCTTCAACAATTATCATTTCAAACAGATATGAGTTCTGCTTTCAGTAACTTGTCGGTTTCCAAATCATTCACAGTTGGAAGCTATATTTTATAATGTAACTTATTTGTTTTTAGTAAAAAAAAATGTACTATTGAAAAATTCTCTGAGTTGTCATAAAAGATTGATCACAAGGAATAACCGTAAATAGTTCCAATCTTGACCAATAGTTAGCCAATCATTAATAAATCGTGTCAGTACGACTAAGTCTTGAAAACAGACAATTTCTTTGTAGAGCGGACTGTTTTGACGACCATGAAATGTGCTTTTAACATACAAAAATAATTTTCCTTCCTTAGACTTTGCGATCCATGTAAATAATAGATAATCCATAATCCCAAATGATGACAACGATGCTGGGAGTTGAACTAACTAAGCTATTCCATTTCAAGCTACAGGTGTAGTTCTAGCCAAGTTCAAATTCTAGCCCCAGACATGTCCCCGTTTCTTTTTCTTAACTAAATGATTATTAAAACAGTTTGGTTACCCTAATTGATAACGCTTTCAATAATTTTTAGTTAATTACTCGCTTTGAATATTTACAGCGACCCGGAACCACGTAGTAAAGTGTTTTCCCAACACCAGTTCCGAGTCAGACCTCCAGAAGTACCGGACCTCCTCAGTTTGGGACCCGGCGCCTTCGTTGAGCAACATAGCGGCTGAAGGTCTCAGGCACAAGGTACCAGTATTTTCAAATCAAAACTTTTTTTACAGTTATTTTTATGCAAAACTTATAAAAATGTCTATAAAATTTATGTATTTTTCAACAGTATGTGTACCTCAAATGATAAGTATTATTTATTCGCTTTATTGAGACAGCAAATTTTCATTAAGGGTCAATTTATTGATTAATTTCGTATGAGGACATTTTATCTACCCACAATTTTGTTTGCTAAAGCGCTTTAAACAATAACATTGTAGCTGGAGCAAAACGTCTGTAAATACTTTATTTAAATTCATTTAATCAATATTTAAAAATCTGTCGCCCTGATTCGCACTCGATTTTCCGATTTATATATACTTAAGATTGTATAATATATATTTAAGGTTTAATAATTTATGTAAGAAGAACAATTGCTTTGACAGCAATTCAATTAGTTGAAAAAATGACCACTTTTAGGGGGGGGGGTGGATATAACGGGTATGATTGTTTATAAATGTAGTTTTTATATCCTCCCACTGAGAATATAATACCCATTAAAAATTTCAATACCTTTACAGATCTAAGGGCCGCTATTTATCTATTTATTTAAGTAGTCCGACAACAAGCGAACTTGTTCAATTTCGCCCTTAACTCAACCCCGACCGTATTGTTTTCTTATTTATCTATCCCGTAAATTAATTATTTTGACATTGTTCCAGTATTCGATACCTGATAACGGATCTGCCAAGTTTTTTCAAGGGGCACTGCACACCCCAAACATGGGAGAAAAAGTCGCACAGGTAAGATCTTCAAACACTACAATTCCCGGCTATTTTATGGATTTAAAAGGCATTCCTATATATATATATATATATATATATATTTTTTAGAGCATGATAATTATTTTCAGGATCTATGAATATACAAATATCATATATGTTTAACACATAATTTTTTTTTCTCGTAGTGTGTGGTAGTTAGTTGGATGACATTGAGGTGTAATAGTGTATTTCAAACAAAACTTTTTAACAATGTTTTTTGTTAAATTTAATTGAGGAGTGTCATTAATATTAGATAAATATCTTACGAAGTTATTTTAAAAATAAACGAATTATGACATAACCAAACTCAACAAAACGAAGCCAAAAAGAAAAGTAGTACTAATAATATAGCTATGTATTTTGGCTTTCAAGCCTGCCTTTTGAATGTCGATGTTGCCAAAAACGCCAGTCGTCTTATGGAAAATAAATTGTTGAGGAAAATATTTAATTTTTGATTGCTTAACCATAAACTCAGTATCTCATCTCTTAGAAACATAAATACTGTAAAAGGGGTGCATAATATATTTGCTTCATCGTGGCTAGTGAGCTCTGGACACCATCACGAAGACGACAGGGTACACTTAAAAGGTAAGTTCACTCGATTATAAATAGGTTTTTTTCTTTTCTTTTGTGCTATTTATTACCTATTATTCTGCAATATATTTGTTGACTTTTACCATAGATGACAAATTAAGCCGGTTTGTTGTACAATACGACTGATATTTTTATAAAAGAGAATATATTTTTGAAAGTATCTACTTGTATGCTCCTATACAAACAACGTTACCTTCGACATCAGAGACTAGAAACGGGTGCTTTAGCCTTGTACCACAGCTCAGGTAGTACAAGGAACCTAACTCTTTTCACTATTACCATTTTATCAAACATCTAACTGAATAAGGAGTATGGTGGGTACATAATGTTTTCGGAACAAGCAGTGTGGGAGTGAGCGAACAATCGTTTACTACCTGTTCAACCAACGTTTTGCTCTACGTGTATGTTTGACTCACTATATGTCAATTGTTGAGAGCCCGCAAAAGACTCACTTTTTTACTTACCTTACATCTCCATGTTAGTTGCAACAGCTGAGTTCCCAAAAAACAAGTAACTAGCCTATTTCCGTTACTCTGATATCCTATTTTTAAAAAAATACCATTATAAATCAATTAATGAAGACCGGCTAGCGATAACAAGAGCCAGACGACTGGATGGACAATGCAAAGGAGTAAGTGGAAAAGTCAGGTCAGGGCTATCTCGGTTGGCAGCCCTGCTCTGTTTACTGAACGGTATTTTAGAGCGGGCGCTGCGTCTCGTCCCGGCCTGTCTAGCAGGCCTGCCAAC
The DNA here is from genome assembly GCA_930367205.1 of Acanthosoma haemorrhoidale. Lineage (NCBI taxonomy): Eukaryota > Metazoa > Arthropoda > Insecta > Hemiptera > Acanthosomatidae > Acanthosoma > Acanthosoma haemorrhoidale. The sequence continues at coordinate 94,867,689 of OV884015.1, read as the reverse complement.
TGTAGGGGATATTTGTCGGTAATTATATCTGACGCTTGCTGTTAGGATTAACAAGGATTTATCTATACTAGCTCATGTGCGTCTTGTGGCCCAGAGAACATTGTGGTTCAATCAAGTACACTCTAATCCCGATTAGCGGGGGTAATGATGTGGAAGTGTGCCTCGGTTAAAACCATTGATCAAAACAATTAAGTATACATGAACGGATCAGTAGTCCGCTTAAAGTAATATACAACAGTTGCATATTCATGTTAAGAACTTTTTTTAATTACATGGAAAATTTACTTCCTTTAACAAAATGATTTTAAATCCTAGTAAACCATCATACTGAGCTTCCTAATATACAACTTATTAACCCTCTTTTCACCCCTTACCGATTTTTGGAAATATTCCTCCATAAACGAGTCATTTTTTTCAAAATTGGCTACCAAATATCAATTTCGCTTACTTCACTCAACCATCCAGTCGCTGCACAAAGTCATTGATTGTGTACCTTTTTTCAATCGAAAAGAAGCTTCTCGTGACTAGAGCAATTATGGCGTAGAAAAGCACCTTAGTTAGACATGCAGGGCTTCTCTCCAAGCTACGACCACTATCACCAATTACTTCTTCAACCACTGAAATCCTACATCCTTTTAGTGATAGAGTATCTTAGGTCCTAATTAGGACTTCACCAAAGCATGGGTCCATCGAGGCTCTTTACTTCCTCCACTACATTAAACTATATTTGCCGATGTTATGTCTACATCAATAGATACAATAACCAACTTATAATAGATATTTGCACAAGCCAAGCATATATGGAACTTCAAAATTACTTGCCTAGTTTCTGCCAGTAGAAAAATTAGTAATATTAATTATTTTCTATTATCATTAGCAATATTTGGTCTTGTCTCCAATGACTTTTGACAGCCAAACATTGACGAATCCTCTGACAAGCCCTATTTATTTTTAAGACTTATTTGGGTCTTGCTTGGTGACGATTCCATTTATTCGCAAAGTCTGTCTCTTCATTACTGCAACGCTCAGTGGGAAGGAGCCCGAAAAAAACATTTTTCTACTACATGATGATACTAGATGACGTAGTAGGAGTTACCGCACTGCAAATACCTTGCTTCGTCAACTAAGTGTTTTTGGATTAATATTATGTTATAGCTATTGGATTGACATCACCTAAACAGCGAATACCTGAACGCCAGGTGTTTAGATAACTTGATTTTAACTAGCCCCCACTATAAAATAACGGTGAACCTCATCACCTGATTTTTAGGCGTCCAAATACATATCCTTTGTGAACTTTTATTCTTTACAGATAAAACGTTTTTATGTATTTTACTATCGATGTTTTTTTGGGTAGATTCGCTTAGGTTTTGCTGTTTTTGTTGTTAACTTTTTCGTAACGAAGGATTTCCATTGAAATGAACTTCAGGTACTTTTATTATAGGCATTCGCTATCGTCAATGTTTTTTTCGTTCTTGACTGTTCTAATATACTAACGATGCCTACTTCATCTAGAAGTCATCTAACTCATACCCTTCTTCATGATGAATTTTTTGTATCAATACCATTTCGAGAGTAAAGAATTATACGTACTTTTACACATTGCCCATATTATGGCAGAAGATGAGAGGAAAGACTAAAATTAAGTTTTCTTTCCCCAATCGTACATCTTGAATAATTTTTAAATAACATTAGCAGGGTTCACTTCTTAGCAGATAGTTCCTAAAAAAAATTAAACATAAAATAAATGTCCCACTGTACATATTTATTTGGTTTAATAATTTTTGCAGTAATTCTCTTCAAATCGTTTAAAGTAAATTCATCGTTTAATTGTTCAAGGTAAAATATAATTCTGTATTTTTTTAAATAAAACTTTGAATTTAATATATTTTCTTTTTTATATCGAAAATGAATTTTTTATTAAAATGAACTTTCTTTAAAAGATGTATTTTTATTACTGTACGTAGAATAAAGGACACGTTCTGCCACAATTACTATTTCTTAAGGAATAATAATTTTTCTTTCAAGCTGTATGCTCTTCTTTCGCTGAGTAAACAAGTTTAAAAATTTAGTGCTTACTTTCCAGTGGTTCTTTTCAGCCATACATACATTAGAAGACCCTTTTACATTTTGACAAGCCGGTCCACGAGCCAAAATAATTTGGCTTCTTCTGTCTTCATTCATATTATTTATTTGTGTTTCCTATTTTATTTGGATAGTTTCCAAGCCGACTTCCTCAAAACGCTAGAAGTCATTGTCCAAAAAAGAAACTATAAATAGGTTTTTTGTTTTTTTTTAAACGTGGTAAGAAATTAGACAAGACACCCGCATTGTACAATTTAAACAGTACTGCAGTATACTAATTATAAGTACTGAGAAGATTAACTTTCACTTATCTTCTTTATGTTTTTTATTGCATAAAATATTGTAGTCAAATGCAATCCATAGGTATTGTTGTTAATTGATTCTGATTCAAAACAAAATACTAGCAGGTACTTTATAATGTTGATACCATCTCAAGGATAAACACTGATTATTAGGATCGTTCATCTTTTCGTTGACGTGAGTGTCCACGATCTAAAATTAGTGCGTAATTGATCACCAACATTCTCTGGCCAAAGCCTGTTCCTTATCAACCTAACTCTCACTCTCTTCCACACTTCTTTCTTCGGCATGCCATAGTATTTACCTCGATTTCACTTTTAATCTCAATAAATAAGGTCTTCATCATGTAGTTATGTCCGGACCACTTAAGTGTTATTTTTTCACAAATAATGACAAAAATTCTGAATGTTTCCGGCTTTTGTTCATGCTTCATCACTTTCAATTCCATTTGTATCAACGAGTTGCAAGCAAAATTTTCCTTGGTATTATGTATGTTGAGTATATGAAGGTGTCATTCCCAGGCGGGAGGATATAGTTTATTCTTCCTTAATTACCTTAATCATATCCGTGCCAAGACAAGGATGCTAATTAATGTGTTCATGACTCGTATTCGATGTCTCATGTTGCAGCCAGTCATTATCGATATTAAAGCAATATAATAAAAACGAAACGCGAAAATGTTATCCTCGTTGGTCAGAGAGAAACTTAAAGTACACTGAAGTAAATACAGTAACTGCAATTCGTATCAAAACGAAAATGTCTATAAACAATCAATAAATTTTATGCTAATTTAAAAATATTAGTTTTATGCATCATTTAAATTCGAAAAAAATTTGAGAAATAGACGAAATTCGTAGAGCCACCCGTATATACGGGTACATATTCTGCATATGCAAATAATCTTTATTGTTTGTTTAGATAAAAAATTTTATCTCAATAAAAAACAATTGAGCCTTCCATTCAGAGCTTAAGTGGTCATGTTCTATGATTATCTCCGGGACACTGAATGGTCCTAATATAGCAGAATCGTTTAGGCTAGCGTTGTTCAACAATTTCTTGTGAAAAGGCTCAGTTTTCTACAAACCACTGGCGGACACCTTTGTGTTTCGTAATACAAAACTATAGCTAAATATTTATTTGTTTTCCTGTTTATTATTGTTATTTTAAGCAAGAAACAATGTTAGAATGAAACAGACAGAGAACAGGAGTGGTCATACCACAAAAATACATAGGTGAGTGCACCTCGGTCACTGTGAAGCAAATCCAAATTCTAAAAAAAAAAACAAGGAAGGGAAATATTTTGTCACTAAACAGAATAAGAGAACTATGAGTACTGATATTATGTATATATATATATATATATATATATATATATATATATATATAAGTTAAGTCCAGGCGCCGCTAGTGCCCAGCCTTAATCCCCAAACATATGTTATCTGTATATGTTTACAGGTAATACCTATAGATAGAGGTATCTTGGTTTAAATAAAGCAGTCTTGTTATAACGTTCTACGTGTTCTTATTACCAACCTTTCTTAGCTTGTAATTCAATAAACATTAACTGGTGCCGAAACCCGGGAACCGTGGAGAAAGAGAGTTATCGAGTGCGAGCGTAATTTTTTTTTGTTTTTTTTTTCTTCTATACGCGAAAGAGAGAAGATGACTGAAGGAGGAATTTTGAGACAGCCCGTCTTGAATCTCGTAGAGGGAGCAGATATTAGAAGAGTGGGAACTATGCCAGAAGTTCATGCCACGGCGCTCGCGCTGATGAGGGTAAAAGCGATGAATACCCAGGATCTGAGGAAGGCTGTTGCGGAGCTGGAGAGATTCACTGGGGAACTGGGTGAGCTGAACCATTTCCTAAAAGGAGGAGACCGTCTCACAGCTTTAATTGGAGCTAAAGCAGAAGAAAATTTAATAGATCCCAGAGACGCGGAATCGTTGAAGGCGGCCCTGATATGTCGGGTCAAGAGAAGTATACTGAATCAAATTCAGGCAGATGAAGAAACCCCGTGGGAATTAATTAAGATGAGATTGAAGAAGGCGTACGGAGGAGGACGATGGAATCCCGAGGAGGACATATTCCAAATGTTTAGGGAGACAAAGTCCCCAAGACAAAGTAACGGGCAATATGCTGCGGGGTTAGTAGTCCGTTTCAATAAGATAACGGAGAAGATGAGAGAGTCGATTAGCGTAGAAGAGGTGGAGGGTAGAATGGGATTCTTATCCACAATTCTAAAAGTGCAACTGGCCAAGGAGACAGGAAGAAAGGAAGGATTCTCTGATGAGCGCTCGTTCTCGGAGTGTGCACAATCAATGATCGACACTAGTGCCAAGGAGGAAGAAGTGAGGGTGCAAGACGTCGACAATGAGTGGAGCCGAGTTGCATACAAAAGAACCCGGACCCTGAAACCAACCTGGAGGAGACCAGAAACGTCCGTTATTGGCAGAGACAAGGGAACGACAGGAGAAAGAAGATTTAGAGGAACGAGACCGAGGTATGCCCCGCCCAGGGAAGAAAGAAAATGCCACGGATGTAGGAAGGCAGGACATTTAGTGGCACAGTGTCCTCGAACAAAATGTTTTGAGTGTGGCGAGGAAGGACACATCGCGAGGCATTGCCCGTATATCTTCCGGAGGAGAGAATACCAACGACCAGAACCAATGGAGGTAAACACTCAAGAAGTAAGAGAGAGACGGAGCATGACACATGGGGAGAGTGGATCATCAGAAGATGAGTCATCAGGGACTTCGGGAACTGAAGGAGAAGAAGCGAGGCGCAGCAGAAACAGGAGACAGACAGGGCAGAAGGTCGAGTCACGTAGATGGGAGCAACGTGATGAAGCCTGAGGAGCGTGTTGGCAGAGAGGCGACCGCATCCTGAGATGTAATGCAATTCGGGAGAGGATGTGTGCGTTGCCAATAATTAGGGTCAAAGGAGGAGAGATGTGTCTGGTGGACACGGGAAGCACCAACACCATTATGTCCCGCGGAGTGCTGGAGAGGCTGTATGGCGGAGAGAGGGCACTCCAGATTCAGGTGTGTAATTGTAGTTTAATCACCCTGGGAGGCCCTTGCGAGGTAGTGGGAGAGTTAGTCATAGGGCTAAATAGGTGGGCGAAGAAAGGGGGTGATCTAAAGATACATATCGTAGGAAACATGCCGCGGGAGTACCAGGTGATAGTTGGGTGCGACATGTTGGGGAAGGTAGGCGCGCGTGTGGAGAATATCGGGGAAAATTGGAACATTAAGTTGGGGAAAGTGGAATATAAATGTCAAGGGACTATATGGGACGGAATTGCGCGGATAGGGGCGGTTAATAAAATAGAGGGCTGGAGGGAAGGCCTACAGAGGGAGTTTGAGGATATTTTTTACGTAGAGGGAGACACGCTAGGAGCGACTGGGAAGACGGTCCACGAGATCCAGTTAAAGAAAGAACGCGTCACATACGTGAAAGAGAGACGATATCCGCAGGCACTACGTAGGCATATTAGAGAGGAGCTAGAGAGTCTCAAACGGCAAGGGATTATAATTGATAGCACTTCGCCATATAACAGTCCTCTATGGGCAGTGAGGAAGAAAAATAGACCTGGGGACGAGACGGAGAAATACAGGGTAGTTATCGATTATCGGAAGTTAAACGAGAACACGACGGACGAGAAGTATCCTATTCCCCGATTTGAGGACATATTAGACAGATTGAACGGGGCGACAATATTTAGTACCCTAGATCTAAAGGCAGGCTATCACCAGATCAAGATGAGTGCGAACGACCAAGACAAAACGGCCTTTACATTTGAGAGGGGGCATTATCAATTTACCAGGATGCCATTTGGACTGAAAAACGCCCCGATTACCTTTCAACGCCTAATGGATGAATTTTTGAGGGGAATAGACGAAGCGGTATGCCAGGTCTACATGGACGATCTGTTAGTTTTCAGCAGAACGGAGGCAGAGCACGTTGAGCACCTAAGAAGTGTATTTCAAAGAGTCCGCGAATTCGGATTAAAATTGTCCATGGAGAAGTCTCTGTTGGGGAAGAAAAAAATCAATTTTTTGGGCCACACCATCTCACAGGAGGGGGTTAAGCCAGACTCTACGAAGGTCGAGGCGATTAGAAGGATGGTGGTGCCCACAGATGTAAAGGGGATCCGTCGACTTCTGGGGACGCTTAATTATTACAGAAGATTTGTGCCGGACATGGCGGCATACCTGGTGCCTATTAATAATTTACTGCGAAAGAGAGCGAGGGTGGTAATTACCCCAATCATGGAGCAGAACATCCGGAAATGTATGTCTAGCTTACAAGAGGAACCAATATTAACATTTCCCGATTTCCAACATCCCTTCACAATCACCACTGATGCCAGCGAATACGCACTGGGAGCAGTGTTGTCGCAGGAGAGAGACGGTGGGGAGCGCCCGGTGGCGTACGCTAGTCGACGGCTCACAGAAACGGAAGCGCGGTATAGTGCTCTAGAGAGAGAGCTCCTAGGTATCGTCTGGGCTATAGACCATTTCCGCCCATATGTCTTCGGCAGAAAATTCCGTGTTCACACCGACCACAGACCCCTACAATGGGTAGGAAAGTTAAAGGAGTCCTCGGCGCGGGTCACGAGGTGGAAAGAGTTTTTTTCCCAGTACAATATGGAGATCATATATAAACCCGGGAAAGAGAACGTAGTGGCAGACTGGCTGTCCAGAGCCATTACTGTGAATGCATTGGAAGAAGGGGAACCATCCGGGGAAATCCAACAGTTTCTCCGGGAATGGACACCCGGGGAGGATGGAAGCCTCGGTACGCGAGGAGATAGCGAAGGTGAGGAAACCCTTGAAGAGGAAGGTTCCGCCGCCGAAAGACCTGTTGAAATGGAAGTAACAGAAGGGATCGTGAACGACAAAAGACGGCAGATCATTTGGAAATCCAAGACCTCAGGGCGGCTGCAGATCGCATATGACAGTTATGGGAGAAGTAAAATCGCGACGATTTGGTCGCCACCAGGGGTTAGGAACGACCAAATTTGCCGTGCATTGAAAGATGCCTCGGAACCCGGAAAGACCCATCATGTATTTGTAGGGAATGCCACTATTTGGGAGAAAATTCGTAGACTCTGGCGAACGGAACAACTTGGAGTGGATAGGATATTTATTCGGTGCACGTCGATGGTGGAGACACTCAAAGACAGAGAACAGCAGCTGGAAGTGACGCTGGCCTATCACCAAGGAAAAACGAACCACCGTGGAGTTCAGGAAACGTTGCAAGCGTTGCGGCGGAGGTACTTTTGGTGGGGAATGAAAAAGAGCATACAAGAAATGATAGGGGCATGTGCAGTTTGTCTCACTACGAAGTATGACAGACATCCGCCACGGGGGCGACAAGAAGAATCGCCCACCGCCGAGACACCGTTGAGTGACTTACAAGTGGATACCTTCACTTGGAGGGGGTATAAGTGGGTTACCACAATCGACAGCTTTAGCAAAGTGGCCATGGCGCACCCGGTGCAAGATCGGTCATCAGACGCGGTAATGCTGGCATTAAATACCTGGTTCCAGTTTTACAGAGTACCAGACCGGATCTCGTCGGATGGGGGTAGAGAATTTGACAATGCCAACATCCGAAAAGAAATGAAGACTCTCGATGTCTCTTGGCATCTTAATACCCCAGGGCACCCTAAGAGTAGAGGAGGGATAGAAAGATTGCACAGCACCCTGAGTGACCACCTGCGGGTATATCACGCGGAAAAGGGTCTGCCGGCGAATGAGGCAATGCCGAAGGCGGTGGCCGCTTACAATCATTCGATCCACACCGCGACGGGGTTCTCCCCGTTCGAGATCCTCTTTGGGCTGCGCGAAAGACGGAGAAATGGGGCAGAGACGGTAGCAGACAAGGGAATGGCGGAGAAAATGGCGAGTAATACTGTCGGTTTGAGGAAAATTTGCGACAAAGTCAGAGAAAGGATAACGAGGGACAAAGCGAGACGAGTGGAACGGGAAAACCTCAAAGTCCGGGATCGAATGGGGGAACTTAAAATCGGGACTATCGTCTATAAAAAACTAGGGTCAAATAGGAGCAAAGAGCTGGTGCGATATGAGGGCCCATTTAAAGTGGTCGTGATTAGGGAACACAACGTCGTGACAATTGAGAGTATACGACCCCCTAAGAAGCGGCGAAATGTCCACATAGAACAGTTAAAGCTTCCACCAGGGGGGGAGGTTGTAGATCAGGAATGAGCTGGAGTGTCCTCGCAGCATACACGCAAGGAACATTGTAAATAGTTATAGTTATGTGATTTTTCCCACAGAAGTATTGTTTTTTTTTAAAAGTCAAAGTTTTCTTTTATGTTTTTTGTTTACAAGTGACAGTTGGTTTTTACGTTTTATAGGATTAGAGCTTAATGTGAGGGATTACAGGCTGTGTACGGGCGGGGCTGGCCTTTGCTCCTTTGTAACATTAGTGGAGCATTATTTGAATGGACTAAGACGTCCGAGTGTTGGACTTCAAAGTTTGCGAATGGGTGTTCGTAAACTGGTGGGGGGGAGTTAAGTCCAGGCGCCGCTAGTGCCCAGCCTTAATCCCCAAACATATGTTATCTGTATATGTTTACAGGTAATACCTATAGATAGAGGTATCTTGGTCTAAATAAAGCAGTCTTGTTATAACGTTCTACGTGTTCTTATTACCAACCTTTCTTAGCTTGTAATTCAATAAACATTAACTTATATGTTATGTGTCAAAAGCTAATTGTAATTTTTTTGTAAAATTATTTTTAAAAAGAGGATTTCTACCAATATCATTACAAAATACTCTCACCCGTTCCGGTAGTACAAATATCATTTTTATAGAATCCGAAAATAAAGTAAATGTCTACCACATAATACACATCATCTTTAATTATATGTGATATTTGACGTGGGGATAAAGCTAATAGAATCAAGAGTACGAAAACAGGGACAAACGGTATAGTAAATTTGACAACAGTTCGAAGTTAAATACAAAACACATATTCTACAAAAGTATCATCGTAACCATTGGAATAAAGCAGTTTAGCTCCTGGAAGGTTCACACTATTCATTATCTCTTCTACATACCAGATTCGTAACGGGATTAGACATAAGTTATTTCAACAGACTGATATTCGTCAAGACTAAGTAATTGTTCGGTGTAATTAAGGTTTGATGATAGATTACAGGAGAAGGTACACATCCTATTATGACCGGCTAGGACCAGGGACTATGTCACACGCAAGGACCGCCAACCCATTTATCTGTCAAAGAGATGGATGTCGACATGGGTATTCTTGAATGGGCCGGCAGTGGTTTTGGCAATTCTTATATATAACCCAGGTTTTCTCAGGTTCAAGTTGGGATTTGTCTAACTTCCATTCATGTTTTTTTAATGGGTTTTGATTTTGTTTACGTACTTCCTAGTTTAATTCATATGGATTTATAACAATTTAGCTAATTGATGCATTGATTAGTAGACTTGTCATGTTTTTTTTTGTATTCTTCTGAACAGTTAATTTTTTATGTTTACCAATTAACTTTTTTTACATCGATTATGAAAATATTACCCCGTATATTTATATAATCGGTTTATATATTGAAACCTACCTCATTTTTTACCATTTCTTTTTCTAATTTATTAGATCAATTTACCTTAACTAATTTGGCAGGTCCGTCATGAGATCTTTAATTCAAATTAGTTTATGTCTTTGACATAGGAATTTATCCCGATTGAATCGCCCGATCTCAAGGCTAATGTTCTAGTTATTAATAAATTGAGAAACTGGGAATTGTGAAATATATTCAAATAAAATGGTTATGACAAATAATTATAATTATATAGAGTGCTGACAAAAAGTATATAAAAAAAATATTCAATTCCTTTTAAATTAGGATATTTACTACTAATTACAAATAACATGAAATTTGAGCTCAATTTCTTTTAATGGATCCATAATAAAAAACAATATTAATATCACCCAATCGATGATCTTCCTGTAATCCAATCAACGTTGCTTTCGCTGTTGGTTCTTCTCCTCTCTTCCTGTATGGTAACCGCCAATTTGGGAGCTTGCTAACTGCGTTCCTTTCAACGGTTGTGCTAAGACTGCCCGTTTATCTCATCCCCACTCCTAGGAGCATAAGGGAAGATGCTTACCAGATGTGAGGGTTCCTGGTAATGATATTCTCAAATATCATGAATGTTACAATATAAAAGTATTTTTTATAAACTATGAACATATTGTTGACAGAGGGAAAAGAACTATATCAAAAGATACTCACAAGAATCAGTATAAGTTTTTTAAATCGTATTAAATAACTATAAAAACCCTACACACAATCTTCATTAATTAATTAAAAACTTTTCAACAAAACTGTAAACAGTTAGAATATTGAAATAAAAATAACCATATACCTCTCAAATTTTAATATTTGTAATATATTATATCTAACTAGTTCTGAATAGAAATTTGGAAATCTTCAAAGTTAGCAAACGGTCGGGACTTTTTAACGTTTGATTTAATTTTTTTTACTTCCCGTTTTTTTTCCGAAATCCTTTATTTAATATATACAGAGTGAGTTACAGATTCCAAAACCCACTTATTGCCATTATTATCTATAATTGCATATAATTATCTATAAATTTAAAGGGGCTATGAGGGAAAAAAGAAAAATTCCATAACATGAAATCTTTTCATAAATCCATATCAAGCTAATTATTTTTACTGAACCGTAGCTTTATTTTGCATAGTGTGTAAGGTTTGAAGAATCTATGGTAGTCCCATATTTTGTATTTATGTTGTATTTAAACTAAAAACTGATCACTGTATTTAAATAAATACGGAATTCATCAAAATGTCTGATAAATTAAATTATTATTACGGTAAAACAGAAAGTCAGAACGGTATTAATTCATTTTTCGAACATATTAATTATTGTTTTTTATGTCGTTGCGGTATATGGTGTAACTTGCGGAATTCCATGTCTCCAGTTCCAACAGGGTCTGCACGAAAACTGCAAACACGATATTATTGATTAGTTTAATAATTATAGTCCACTGAACCCTGATTTATTATTCGGTGGTCAAATAAAAACATTTTAAAATTGATTCAAAGAGAAACAGCAACATTCATAGTTTCCTCACTACCATTTATTAAGTATTTAATAAACTCAGGCAATAAGCTTCAATACCGCTACGCGGTAGTCATTTTATGTGTAATTGTTTTCGTTTGTATATAGCTTATAAATAAAATTCAGTCCATAATTCACGAGGCAAAATTTTATTAAGTTAAAATAAAAAATGGCAAGGCCATTTAACCCTTTATTTGACTAGTTCCATCATTTCAAATGTCCACCAAAATTATCTTGTCTTATTGATTTGATTAGTTAGGCTAAGATTCGGCAAAGTAGTCTTTGTTGTATAAATGGTATTTTTTGTTATTTGAGCATGATATTGTTATGAACAAGTAAGTACTTTAAGTAGGAGCCAAGTTCTAAAATTGAAGATTTGAAAGATTTTTTCCGGCGTGCGTCAGACTTTTTTTTTTTATATCAAAAACTCTTTATTGAAAATTACAATATACAAAAAAAATAAATAAATAAATAATTTATGATTTAAAGATTTCTCCTCTTCCTGCATACACAGATGCATTTGAAGGAGTGTATAATACAATACATTCTTTTTGGAGTTAAAAGTCCATAGTCACATACACACACTAGGTGACGAGGCTCACCTTCAGCTTACAACCGGGAAATAAAAAACTAAAACCTATACCTAGAACCTCAGACTAAAGCGTTCCAGGCGCGACATTGTCCTGCCATCGATGGGGGAAAGGAGCAGGGGAAATAGTGTTAAACAGCGGGCTTGTTAAGTATTGCAAGGAGTCGAAAAATTTGATATGTCTACAGTGCGTCAGACCGGAGCTTACCCACCTTATGAGTGGTAGCGATTGTCATCAAGATTTGTATGATTTTTTAGAGTTATAAATTAACAAAAGTCAAAATGAAGAATCATAATATTACCAAGCATTACCCCGACCATTGCACCTTATGCTTTGTGTGTAAGGCTTAAGCACGCTAGTCAGTGCATGAGTCAGGAGATCCCATGATAAGAATCCTTTATAATAAATACAAGCAGTGAGTCTCGGAATATATTTGCCAGAAATATACACATATTGCCAGTAAACATACTTGCGATGTCTACTAAATCAAGTACAAACCATGCAGAAGAGGCGTGCTTTCTGAGTTTGTTTAGCCGTCACTAGGAGACGGAATAGTAACTGAAAGTGCCACTAGGCTGAGCCACCTCACTGTAGCTGTGTGGTCCACAATCTGGCTACAGGTAGCGCTGGCTCCTCCAAGACTACGCTGTCATTTTTTTAGCATAATAGGATGAAGAATACACGTACATATACAGCGTTCTTTGAGCTGCATTACTTAAAGCTAAATAAAGTTTATAAATGGAAGGTCTTTTACAATATATTTAGAATAAATAGTTGAAATCTGTTATTGACTACCCATGAATGATTTATTAGCATTGCATATGAATATATTTTTATTGTTATTAGTTTTATTTATGCTGTCCTAAAGGATTCAGCCAAGGAAAATTATGCCTAATTGATCAATCGAAGATAAGGGTGTCAATAATGGCCAGGTTAGCCCTATGAATTGAACTGTTTAAACGAATTTAGTTACATACTTATTAAAATAAAGCACATGTTTTATTCCATGTATAAAGATGTTTCAAGCATTTTCATTCTATTCTGCGTTCAATGTATGGCGAATCCCGGCTCTCTCAAATAGCATTTCAAAACAGGACGAGTGTGGACACTTGAGGAAAAATGTTAGGTACTTGAATAAAAAAGGAACAAGTTTTGTCTATAAAATGGACATAAGTATTATGAAGATGAACTATCAGCAGATATTTAGTGATTGGGTTTACCGTTCATAACTAATATTGGAAATTAATATTTTTTTTGATAATTATTAAAATTTGGAAATAAAACAAATGTTTAAAAATCCATGTCTTGAATGTACTTAACTTTTCACTAGCGAATGGGGTTGCGTATTTTTAAGATATCCGCAATGGCACAATAGTGTTGCGTGTCTTGTCGACGTTCGTGAGTTTTATCGCAATTTACAGAACACTTATATGAAAAGATTGCATTTTTTTTACATTATTTTCATCGAATCGTGTGAGGAATTGAAGAAATTACATATCACACGAAAGGAGCAAATCAGTCAACATTAGGAAAATATGCGTCGGTTATAGATCTATAAATCGATAAATATTTTAAATATTAAACGATTTTCTGCCAACACAGACAAACGTTCATACCTATATAGGAGTCATTAAATAATTTATAATACTTATGACTATAGATATAATTTAATATATAATAGATATAATATATATATAATACATTTTCGGTGTTGTATTATAACTATTATTTGAAGGAGATAACAGCTCACCTTCAACTGGAAATCCTCCCTAATATTAATTAATATTGGGGATGATATTAATTTCAACCAGATAACATTGCGTCAAAATCTAATTAACTATATACAATAATTATATATTCATTCCCAGTTCTGTGAAAATGGATTACCTTAAAGCTAGCGTGTGTTGACAACCACACCCCTGACAGAACTTTGCATGCCTGCACTAATTTTGTGTATGTAATGTTTAATTAACAAAGTTTGCATTAGCTTGGATACAACTTATCTAAGTGCAATAATAATGATCCTACTTAAGTGTCTTCTACGTGGCTTTTCATTGAGGGGGGGGGGGAATCGATTCTCAATACATAGTTCGAAAAAGATTCTTTAGCTATAATTAATAATGCAGTATGAAGCACACGAGAGTAAACATATCGTACAAGTCACACTACGTTTTTAAGTATCCTAGACGAAAAATCTAAAAAGAAAACATAGCTTATATTTATTTTTAATACTGTAGTAGCCAAAGTAAATAGCCGATAGATATAATTCAATACATTCTCGGTGTTGTCTTATAACTATTATTTGAAAGAGAAACAGCTTACCTTCAACTGGAAATCCTCCCGAATATTAATTACTGAATTACTGAAATTACTGAAGGCACTACATGACAACAAAGAATCTCTTGAGTTCGTTTTTTTTATTCATCAACGGAGTCAAACAAACATCCCTGAAATATATATATAGGTACTTTCATACTTTAAAGTTCTGATATTTTTGCCAAAGAATAGTTGTTTACATGGACACAGAATGCATTATTGAGACTCCATTTCCGATTGAGGTCAGACGAGGTATTACAACTGAGACTCGACCTGCCTCCATTTGTGTACAGATAAGTAAGTAGTTTCTTACGTGATAAACTAGCAAGGCAATATTTTAGGACGCAGAAACATTTCCCCTGCCGAATTATTGCTTTCATTTACATTTTTCTCGGTTTATTTGCACTACTCTATCTCAATAACCTAGTTTCTCTACAAATAGCATAATGTAACTGGCCGAGTAAACGAGTTTGAATATATAAATTATCAATATTGTAGTATTATTAATGTTGTATTAACTCTTCGAAATATACCAAAGCCGACCCTATTCAACCCTATCGAGACCCTACTAGAAAATATATATTGGGATTTTTATTACGTAGTAATTAATTAACGACACTTAATTATTATTTATTCATATTATCGATTACTACCGTAAGCTGAAGGCGTGAAAACTTAATAGTTTCCGGTTAAAAAGAAATATTATTAATTAAATTATTAATTAATGAAAAAAAAGCGATTTAACTAGAAAATATCAGGCGTGCAAACCATTACGAAGGCAAGATTCCCAGTGTTTCTACCCATATCTATAGTACACACCTCTTCCGAACGTAAACGAAGTAAATTAACAGCATAACGGCACTTTCACACTTGCCCAGGTCACAGACACGCGCAGTATCGAGCGGTCCATGACTGTATCGTGCGAAAGTTATCCTCATAATCAACAAGGCTCCACGGAGTCTCCGCTACTCGAAATGTCGGCGCCAAGATGGGATCTTGTACGACCGTGTTTTGTATTGCTTGGACAAGTTCCCTATCGCCCTGCGGAATTTCTGTGTCACGAGGGTAACAATGCTTTGTCAAATATATATTGTTTCATTCTTGGAATTCGTTGTGTTATCTTTAGATCATTTGTTAGTTCTGAGAGATTCTATCTAAAACTTCTGATGATGGTGCAACATCTTGCGAATAGGTAAAGTAGACCAAGGTGTACAATGCAGATTGTATGTACCACTGAGGTACTAACAAGCCTCCCAATGCAGATTGTATGTACCACTAAGGTACTAACAAGCCTCCCAATGCAGATTGTATGTACCACTGAGGTACTAACAAGCTTCCCAATGGAGATCGTATGTACCACTGATGTACTAACAAGCTTCCCAATGCAGATCGTATGTACCACTGATGTACTAACAAGCTTCCCAATGCAGATCGTATGTACCGCTGAGGTACTAACAAGCTTCCCAATGGAGATCGTATGTACCACTGAGGTATTAACAAGCTTCCCAATGCAGATTGTATGTACCACTGAGGTACTAACAAGCTTCCCAATGCAGATTGTATGTACCACTGAGGTATTAACAAGCCTCCCAATGCAGATTCTATATACCACTTAGGCACTAACAAGGTTGACAATGCAGATTCTATATACCACTTAGGCACTAACAAGGTTGACAATGCAGATAGTATGTAACACTGAGGTACTAACAAGGTTGGCGATATTTTTGTTACTCTCATAAAACTTTGATTTTTTTAACTCAATCCACTGTTACTTTATTCAAGTTGCCACTCATTCATTCTCGCGATCCTGAGTGAACCGCGACCAGAACAAAGAAAAATGGTCTCCTGGATTATATTGTGTTTGTTTTATCCACTGATTGATATTTGTAAATGTTCGTGAAAACAAAGACTGAGCTCCATCACCCCGTCATATTTGTGTTCGCAAAACTTATAATCGTTCCTCAATGTTAGCTAGAATTATTACCTCATTGAAATATTGATTTAGAGAAAAAACGAAAACTTAAGAACATTAGTGCAGAGAGACCTTAGGTTCTCGTCAAGAGGGATTCAAAATCGTTAAACAAACCGAATGCATAATAAATATCCTGGCAGAACCGGGACTCCAGCCCACGATCTGAGTTTATCGATATACGTGCTCTGATGTTATGGTGACCGCTAATTGTGATTGCCAATGTCTTTCTATATTTTCCTTATTTTTTTACAGTGAAGTAATATCTTTTTTTACCTAATAATTATAATTATTAATTATTAGTATTAGTTGTATGTATCACACTGTTACATTTGAGCATGGAATAAACGTTCGGAGATTAAAAAAACTGATGGTTAAAATCTAGTAATTCGTCGCTAGCCAAACGCAACCATTTTCTAATGGAACTTGTTTTTCATATTCTTTTCTTAGTTTTTTTTAGGATATTTTCTGATATATACAGCTTTGAGGTTTATATATTTGTTCATACAGTAGTAATTTTATATTTCTACATGTTATTCCGTTCTTGATTTACTTATTTTCTTTAGAATGTCACTCACTCTATTAAAAATTGTTTTTGATTTGAAATTGGCCGACTGTTACCAAGCAAGGCAGCAAAGTTAACGGTATTTTCCATAACGTCAGGCAGTATGTAGAATGTATGGCTTTTAAAATTGAATACTGAAATTTAAAAAATCAATAGTTTAACACCAGTATTACGTATGATAACATTTACGATTTTTAAAGCAGCATGAAGAATGAAAAGAAATACCCGTTAGTTTTGTGATTATTTCTTTCTTGTTCCCTTGAATTAGTTTTTTTAATTTTTCATCCAAAAGTGTCAATTACATCTCTAATAGGCGTTATCATAGTTTTTCACTCTGAAATAAAGAGTATTTAAACATCTTCGATACATAGACTTAAATTTCGCCATACATTCTTCACATGGCCGATAGAAATAAATAACATATTTTTGAAACGCCAATAACTGATCAAAAAATATAATTAAATTATTCTTGAGAGAAACAAGGTCAAGAATGCCGGGAAGTCGGAAAAGCGGAACGCCGAAAATAGGAAACTGGTTCCTTGCCAGGACACTATTGGTTGGCAAGAGGTACTATTTCTTAGTTGTAGGTTATATCTTTTTTTGTTACGTAAACCGATCAGGGTTTTATTTTATTTTTTATTACATTCTCAAGTGCTCTCTAAAACGTTTTTATTTCATTTCTGTAAGTAATAAAAAGGACCTAGCTTCGTTGTTGAAGGTTAAAATCAATTTTAGAAACTACCAAATAATATCATAAAATCTAGTTGTGTATCGATTATCTTAACCCTATTATTATATATTGTTTATATGATTGTATAATGAATATAATTGTTTATAACTGTCTCACAGTTAATAGATTTACAATCACTCACAAATGTTTATTAGAGGTTTTCAATATTTCCCAGGTCATATCATCGATCCCCTATAACCACCCTGTGGTCTTGCATGAAATATTTATATTTCAGCCCAGTCGCAATAATAACTCTAGGGATTAAGTACATCTTCTATCTTAGGTTTTCTTTAGAAGTTTATTTTTCAATCAATTCGACCTAGATTCAGAAACTACTAAAATTTGGACTACAATAGACACTACAATTTCCCCTTTGAGTTTTCCCTGTAGTATCATGTCAGTTCAGTTTTAAAACATTTTTAAGAATTATATTGCAATTTTTATTAGTATTTACTTTTTATATCATTCTAGATTCTATGTTTTACATATTATTAACCACAAAATCTAGATTTCTAGCTTGATAGTTTTTTTTTTGTTTTATATCCCCTTGTAACAAAATTATATATGTCACAAAATATAGATTCTACAAACGAATCTATTTACATTTGCTTCATTATATTTCCTGTAGCTTGGCTAAATTTTATACAAATTCTGTTTTCTACAAATGATGTACATTATATATTAATCGGCTGACCTTATTAAAAGTGATGGGGCTCACCTTATTTTCAAATTTAATTTGGATGGAATCATTTATTTCAGAGCAAACGGATCATCATCTGGAACTAGCGTTTATATAACAAGCGACTAAATCAAGCATTAGATGCGAGACCGATTCAAATTGAAATATTATTTATTTTTTTAATTAAAGTCCATTTAAACCTAAATACTTATTAAATAGTATTGATGAGGACGTTGAGATAATTAATTTGGCAATCTATTGAATATGATAGGAAGTCATTTATTTCTTTACTATGAAGAAATGAATTTATTATTGACAGTAAAATACTTAATAGAGTTAGCCAACTTGTATGTTACCTTTTGTTTTCTTTTTCATTCACTTAATGTCACATTGAATTGTACAGAGTTCTCTATTTAGTTACTTTTTTATGTTTTAGTTTCTTATAGGTGGATCCATCTAGGACTATTTACTAAATAATATTTCATTTTATTTAATAATCATTATTATCTTTTGTGTGGAGAATTATATATTATTTTTTATTCTAATTTTTTGTACCATAATCTATAGTTCTTTTTAGTTTTCAGATTAATTCACATGAAAATTTGTCCGGAGATAATTTTTTTTTAATATCCTATAACATTCCATTTCTATAAAAAACACTTAAATATGCAAACATTAGATGTCCTTTTGTTGATTTAAAAAAAAACAATAAAATTCCAAAAACTATGTTGCAGTGAAACAACTACATATTTATCTATTATATTATACGTTTGTATTATTATACATATTTCATAAAGGTGGAGAGCTGCTTCTTGACTTTTAAAGAGAGAGTGTTTATTCTTCTTTGACTATACTAAACAAGTAATCTTTAACGAAAATTGAAAAAGAGGGGGTTGGCCACCAGTGATGTACGTCTGGTATTGTAAGATGGGTTGTTTGGTAGCGTATATATTGCCAAAGATTAAACCCTATTATTGTTGGATATTTGGGAGCGTATATATTGCCAAAGACTAAACCCTATTATTGTTAGATATTTGGTAGCGTATATATTGCCAAAGACTAAACCCTATTATTGTTAGATATTTGGTAGCGTATATATTGCCAAAGACTAAACCCTATTATTGTTAGATATTTGGTAGCGTATATATTGCCAAAGACTAAACCCTATTATTGTTGGATATTTGGTAGCGTATATATTGCCAAAGACTAAACCCTATTATTGTAAGATATTTGGTAGCGTATATATTGCCAAAGACTAAACCCTATTATTGTTAGATATTTGGTAGCGTATATATTGCCAAAGACTAAACCATATTATTGTTAGATATTTGGTAGCGTATATATTGCCAAAGACTAAACCCTATTATTGTTGGATATTTGGTAGCGTATATATTGCCAAAGACTAAACCCTATTATTGTTAGATATTTGGTAGCGTATATATTGCCAAAGACTAAACCCTATTATTGTTAGATATTTGGTAGCGTATATATTGCCAAAGACTAAACCCTATTATTGTTGGATATTTGGTAGCGTATATATTGCCAAAGACTAAACTCTATTATTGTTAGATATTTGGTAGCGTATATATTGCCAAAGACTAAACCCTATTATTGTTAGATATTTGGTAGCGTATATATTGCCAAAGACTAAACTCTATTATTGTTAGATATTTGGTAGCGTATATATTGCCAAAGACTAAACCATATTATTGTTAGATATTTGGTAGCGTATATATTGCCAAAGACTAAACTCTATTATTGTTAGATATTTGGTAGCGTATATATTGCCAAAGACTAAACCCTATTATTGTTAGATATTTGGTAGCGTATATATTGCCAAAGACTAAACTCTATTATTGTTAGATATTTGGTAGCGTATATATTGCCAAAGACTAAACCCTATTATTGTTAGCTATTTGGTAGCGTATATATTGCCAAAGACTAAACCCTATTTTTGTAAGCTATCAGGGAAGTCGTATGTTTATTACATGAGTTCCGAACCCAAATTAGTTACTCTTAACTACGCTTGGCAAACAGGTCACGTCGGAGAGGGGAGAGGGCGTTTTCTTAACGGGTATTAGGTTGTCAGAGATGTCTAGTGGAAATTTATTGGTTTCGATTCGCTCAGTTACGTTTAGTTTGTTTTGACCCAACTTGGACAGAAATTATTGTCGTATGATCACATTTATTATTTTACAGATTCACTCTCGTGGGTCTTTATGAAATAATATAAAGTACAAAAAAGTTCACTTTATCAATAAACAACTTTACTTAAAAAGGTAATCCTAGAAGTAACTTCACTAATTTTTTCATACAAATAGAAATAGTTTGTTCATATAAATATTTAAAAAGATAAAATTCGATTTATTAATAAAAGTATATACTGACTAAATATAAAGTTAATCTTCACAAATATTTTAGTGCAGGTTAAAGTTAATTCAAATCGGCTTAGAAGTTTTTTTATTTGATAACATTTATTTGATATTTGAATTTCCTGTAATAAGTTCATGTCTATGAGGCTATGAGGCTAATGGAAATAAGAACAAACTCAAACGATATTTTTTTTATCCCTTGTTCAAAGAAACTTTTTTGCTTTATATCAATAAATTTGAGAAATGAAAATTTTACCTCGTTTTCATTTTGGAATATTTTGTTATTTTAAAAGTGCGTCAAACGCTCTGAAAAAGTTATAGTTACTTGTAAACTAATCAGGTATTGTGGGTGTGGTAAAACTTCTATTTTCAGATCACGTATTTTTTTTTTTAAGTTAACTGACAAATAGGCAGTCCGGCGTTGTCCTCTCCTGTTGACAAGGGCTGGAACTTTCTTTCAATTTTTCAGAAAACTTGTCTATTTCTGAACAGTAACAGCCCATAGTCTCACCACTTTTAAAGAAAAATGAAAAAAAAAATAAATCTGACATTTCATCTCTTTCAAACCAAATATGTTGTTTTTCTCATAAGACAGCTATCTTATCATTAAGCCAAACTTATATTAAAAGACACACTCTATTATTATGTCTTAAATTCTTCTTCCATATAGTTGACTGGGCAAATAAACATCTCATTTCTAATACTGATTGCATGCCATGTTGATTTTTTGCTATGACATTTTTTTTTTTTTTTTATCTTACCCAAAGCCTTCTCGAGTGAAAACAGAAGCGATCCTGTCTCGTCCAATAAAGATTCTAGTATATCTTACTACCTTCCGCCATTCCTTTTTACCTCATTTTAGCCTAATTTAGGTATCTGTCATTTTATATGAACTATTTCTAGTAAAAATAAATTAATTTCGTTCATTTCCTTGATCGTCCAGCTGAACAAAATCTTCGGTGTTTAGTCCACAGGAATTATACTTGAAAATGTATTTTCTCTTTTGTCAATAACTCTATGTGCGCATCAGCATAAGTCTATTTTTTCTATCAATAGAGCACGTTCTTATATAGTTACCTACTAAATTTATAAATGAAATAAATATAAAAAATAATTTAAGCAAACATTTTTTTTGTCTTTTTTTACGCCTTAAGGTTTATTTATATTATTTTTTTAATAATCTTTAGTTGATGTTAGGCTACTTTGGCATGATATTCTCAGTACGATTCAATGAATAGTTAGGATAAATGCTAGCTTACAAGACCACAACTTGCTGTCCTCGCCTGAGATATTAACAGCTAAATACCAGTCTGAGGTCACGTGTAACGAGATTTTCCCCGTGACGAGGCTTCGCTGAATCATTTAATTTGCAGTTAAGCGCCGGATGGCTTATCTATTAACCAGTAGGATACTTGAGACATCCCCACTGATCGATATGCAAGGAAGCTATAGAGTTCATCCGTCATCCTTACGGTTATTTTTATGTGAAACACTTTATATTTTGTTTCAGTATAATTGAATACAAATTCGATTCTAATTGATATATAATGGCTAATGAATAATAAACTCTAAATGACAGCAGGTGAAGTCAAAAGATTTACCTCTGCATGTTTCAGTATTGTTTAGTCGACATTGGAAAAAAATGAACGCCTTACTTAAACATAAAACTTCAGAAAAAAAATTGTTAAATTGTCAATTAATTACTTTTTCCTAATAATTAGAGAGAAAGCAAACCTTGTTTAAAGTAAACTAAAGCTTTTCTCCATGTTATATTAGAAATAGCCCATTTATAAATCAGTTGTAAGCAGGGTAATTTTTATGCTTGCAAATTTTATAAATATAATATTTAAGATTTATACCCATAGGAATCTTAAAATTTTATAAATTTATCCCCCTTATTTCTTTTCCTAAATAGCTATTTAAAAAAAAAAAAGAATAGCGTACGAAACTAGTGACACAACTACGTTTTCGCGAGTCTTTTTTTATTTCAGGCTCATTTACGCGACAAATAGTTGGACAAAAATTAGTTTGAGGATTATTCATTATAATTTATGTCTCTTTAAAATAAAATAAATATAAAAAAAAAATTTATTGCCTTCCCACAACTTATCACTTCTTCCTTAATCCGAAATGAAAGTCATAGAGTGAGTAGCGCGGATGTAGCAGGCTTAGTCAAGTAACTATAAATCTTTTATAATATTTAATTTTAATATAGAATGAAAACTTTAAAATAAATTGGACTTATCCAAGTACTTAGACTGCTCGTCAGTTTTAATGAGTTACAATGAGCTGTAAAATATGTATTTTCTGCATAGCCGCTGTTTTCCGGGCGTTTACATCATTACTGTTGACTTGAACATATACATGTGTGAGGACATAAATTATAAGTTGACATTTTATACGTCTACTTTATCGTAATGCCTTAAAAAAGTAAATTTTTCAAAAAGCGTTTTTGCCACTTTTTTCCCTAACTGTGCCCTAAATGCGTGAAATTTTACAAGGAACCATTTTAGATTTACATTAATGCTGAGTACTAAAACTCCTCCCCGTTGTAATCGCATTTCTAAGCCAAATGAGCCTTAGATGCTCAAATGCTGTTAATTTGCTTTACCCGTAGCTATTGTGCACGAGAGCTGTAGGTCAGCTGATCACTCTTGTGGCTAATACCTGTGAAGGGGGCAAGTAGCACTGATATACGAGTATATCGAGAGCAAACGGCGCGCGCAACGGCGACCCCACGGCGTTCTTCAGTCCGCGGTCCGTGCTGTGCCGGTCACAACATCACTGTAAGTGCACTATCGCGATAGTGAGATTTCGTCGCTTAGGCGCAGCTATAGTGTATTATTTTAGTTTTCATTTATGAAAATTAGCATTAACATACCAAAAAAATTTTTTTTACAAAAATTGCATGAAGGCTACTTGGAATAAATAACTTAGGGTTTGAAAATAAACCACAAATATACTGAAATAATATTTTTTATTTTTCACTGTTAATATTTTACTGCTCCTTAGAAGTCCCCTTTAGAAGAAGATATGTCCTAATGAACTTATTGGTTGTATTGGTGGCTTTTGTTGTTATCACACTCCACATGCAGTCTTTGCATTTCTTATGATGCATGTCCAAGTTTCTTTACATCTTATGATTTGATCTATTCGTTTGTTTTTTATTTTACTTTCACGAAGCAGCTCTATCATTTTATAATGAGTGGCAATTTAATGCGAGGTCAATTAAACCTCAAATTATCACCTCAGGTATCAATATCGATCCGATATGAACACAGTCAAGTTCTGTCCCTACCGTTTTAGCCCGGTACCGGGCATGAAAAACCCTCTTCCTAGGGGGTGAGGGGTTGAGGTGGCTTCGTCCACAGCATGAATATTTCAATAGAACAGCTCGTTGAAAGAGTTATGTCGGTGATGGCAGTGACCTCGTGGGATCTCGAATACATTCGAGCCTTCATTCACTGTGAGCGGATCTTTCGATGCAATACAGTTCACAATATAACGTTAAAACATTCATTAATATAAGATTGTTTTGTTCATGTTTGAGAACAATTGAAACCAAAGTCGAACTCATATTACCAAGTCATTAATAATTAGCTGTTAAACATTATCGGTTTTTTTTCTAAGTAGCCTTAACTTATTAATATGCATTTGTGTGATAGTTAAGCCGCTAACTAGCAGTCTAATTTCCACTAAGTGGGGAATTGTCTGAGGCTGGGCTCCCACAGTCATTATTTATAAAATAGGTCCTAACTTAAGATGCATCGTTCATTAACATATATAAAAAATTGTAAATAAATAATAAATATATATATAAAAAATAAAAAAAATCAAATAAATCTCTAGGCTATAAACGATGCCAGAGTTTCATTTGAGTTTAAATAATATTATTACAGTACGTAAAAGTTTATGTGAAATTAGCTTGTATTCTCAAAGTTACACGAGCGCCTTTTCCAAGGAATGAATTGAACCTTACAATCCATTTTAGCTTTTAAAACGTTTAATCTTTAAAACCTTAAATTTTTTTTTAAGCCAAACCTTTTGGTAGATCTGGAGGTAAGGTACCATCGTCCTCAAGTACAAAAAAGTTCTGAAATTCTTAAGACTGAAACCTCCCCCATGACTACCTTATCTTTGCCCTTAAAACTGTCCTAACAAATATCTAAAATATTGAATATCTACGCCCTTCCCTTAAACCCCACAAACCTTTCTAGGCTACCCTGCTGCAAATGTCTTCACTCTAAAACCACAACCACATCTGAAACCTCTCTAAGGTATTCCTCTCCCTGACACCTCCTCATTGTACCTTTTCTTGTACCCTTAACTCAAAATATTTTAATCTCCATGACTGAGACCTTAGTTAGTAATACGGAAAACCTTCATAGGTAGCACTCTCCCTAGAGCTTCATTACTTACACGAAATGCTTCATTCGCTATCAATTAAACCCCCTCCTATGTACTGTCATGCCTAAGATATCATACCTGCAACCTGTCTAAGGTGTTTCACGCCCTAAAATCTCTAAAATACCGTTTCTATGACCCTGTCACATCTTGAAGTTCTACACACCTTACCGTCCTGAACCTGAAAAAGTATTACAATCCCCTTAGCAATGAAACCATGCCCAGTACGTCTGGAAATTCCCTAAGGCCTCATTATATCCACGAATTATTACAATACCTATGACATCAAATGTCCCCCAGATACTAAAGGGCCTAACACCCTGAAACCTCCTCCTATGGCCCAAAACTGTTTTATGTGATAATCTCTAATAAAAATAACAAGGTTTCCAAGGAACGAATTTTTCTAAGATTATGAAATATTTTCAAGGATGCCTTCCCCTTGATCCTATAGCCCATTCATTATGATAAACATTTTTCTGAGCAGATCTTTTTCTAAAGGAGAAACGCTATTACTCTGAAAACCTTACCTGCCTTTACAGTAGGCCATGTTTTTTTAGTGAATGATTTTATGACTATTAAAACCCACCCAAAGAATTTTTTCAATTATTACATTTAAGGAAGTGATTTATTTTTAATCTCTCAGATAATCAATTTTAATGGACGTTTAAAAATGTACATAAAGGTTATGTTTCAGTGGAAAATAAGATGCTATGCTGGTATTAATCTGTGATATGAAATTAATAATTAGAGTTAAAATCAGTCACCCGTCACAATTTTGCGACAAGAAATAAAGACCTAAATATGAGTAACAATTGTGATTTATCGATATTTAAATAAGGGCACGAAGGTCATGTTTTCAGTACTACTGATTCATGGCCAGAACTATTCCTATTGGAAATTAAATGGACCCTCGTAGAGAATAATATTTGACTGAGCACGAATCTCAGTCAATGAAAATGACTTATAGGCATTTAGAATGTGATTTTACAGCCCTATATTTCAAGTAGTAATGGCACCTTCGACTTGAATAATAGCAATGCCCGTGAAGTGTAGAAAACTACTGCATCAGTTTAAGTATTCTGGCTTGAATAAGGAGACCGTGGAAATAGTGCCGGTGAATAATACCAGAGGATTTTGCATCGATTCGGAACTATGAATAATGTACCCGCCATGTTTTTGGGGTGGCGACTTTTTATCATTTATACATGTCGGGGAACAGCACATACTTCCACAACGGCTCACCATCATCTCTCTCATACCACGTCGTTGAAATGATTCAAGCAGATGTCCCCCCCCCCCATGAATTTAAAGCCCATGAGCATATTCAAGTCCCGAATTAAGGTTGCCAAAGTTATATATTTCCTTTATGTTTCTTCGTAAGTAAATAATCCTTATAACTTTTACATTATTCTTTTATCACCCATGTGAGTTGGTTATCAAACTAAATATATCATTCATTAAATCGTGTTCGCAACTTTAATCCAACCGGTCAGTGTTTCAATAATATTTCGCGTAGTATTTTCTACCTTTTAGTTTGCATAAATCTATTACTTGACGATCCAGAGATTTTAATGTAACATTAAGAGAATCGATGAAGGGGAAGCCTAAGTACCGTAAAATCATTAAAACTGCCACCGAAAGTGACAATATTCAATTAGCAATGTTATTTCTAACTTTTTCGTATAGAGGATGATATTTTGCAAGAAAGTTCTACTTGATGTTCCTGAGATTCTAAACATAAATGTAACCTTATGAAATACGGTGATGGGTCAAAATCATTAATCAATATTTTGCGATATGGTGAGCATCATACTAAACATCTTGATGCCCTGAGTACTATTATGTATTGTGCGCCGCGATTTGGTGAATCATTCATACAAAATGTGACGTAACCTAACTCGATATTCTTTTCTTTAGCGACAACCATTTTCAAGTATGCACAAGATAACACTTGAATTGGGCCAAATATACGTTACCCTAAAAAGTATTAAGAGATACATGTGTGTCTGGTATAGTATAAAACAGCTTTATTATCATTCCACAACTGATAATTTCTTATTTATTGGAAAAGCGATTTCGACAGCTCTGTTTTGAAAAAGCCTTTGGTGTAGCCTACAAAAGTAAAGTAACTTAATATCCCACACTAAATGCCCGATTCAATTAAAAGATAGATCGGGTTTGTATAAATTAGAGTCTGGGGAATGCAATAAATCGTATGTTGGTAGAACAAATAGAAAATTATCAATTAAATGTAACAACATCTGAAGCCAATTCTACCAACACCTACAGGAAGAAGGGCACCATAAGGCACCACATAAAGTTGTCTTGCTACATCATACAAACCATAAAAGATTAACTAATAGCCTGGGAAATGTTAAAATAAAATAAGATTCCTTAAAGTTTGATAATATCAATAAAAATTAAGAAAAACACGCGTATGCTAAGAAACCTTCCCCCTTCATACCTCCTGAACAAAGCGAGTCGTAAATTGAGGAGCGTGGATGTAGCAGCCCTTGTTAAAAGATGAATAAAAAAGATACTATTGTGTTAATTAAATACCCCATATAACCAATTGGCCGAGTAGCCAAATCATTGATAAATAGTTGTGTTTTAGTAGATTTAATAATTTGATGACAAATTTTGACGCATTTTTATAGTGTATATTGATGTTTTTAATGGTCATTTTGAATTTTAATAATTTGCCACATATGTGTTGTGGTTTTGAATTTCAAGATTTTTTCACCGTAGTAGAATAACAAGAACTGTTCAGAACTGTTTTACTATTTTACTAACTTTTTTAATAAAAAGACTGCGTCATTGTTACGTATAATAATAGAATTTAGTTTGTCTCCATATGCGCAGGTAAAAGTGTTTTATCATTTGACTTTTCATTTTATTGCAGAGATAACTGAAGATGACACCTTAGAGCTGTCTAAATCGCTTTTTCAATAGAGAAAAAATTACCAGACGTGGAAAGACAATAAAGCTGTTTTATAACTTACAAACTGTTGACTCATAATTTTTTTAATGCTTAATATTAAAGTATAATACTAAAGAGAAAACTGAAACTTTCAGGAAGAGGGGAGTAAAAAAATATTTTTATGAGACTGAGAAACTCTATAATAATGTTTTTTATGTGTGTTACAAACAACCTAATGTTAAATGAAATTCGTTTAAAGAGATATAAAAAATTTGTCCAATTAAAAAAAAAAAACCTCTGTTTTGCTACAGATTTACAAATAATAAGCATATAGATCCTAGTCACTCACTAAGCAGTATCAAGCAGTTTAATTTAAATTTCAAATGTAACTACAAAGGCCAGGTAAGGCAGTGGGTTCGGGACATCCGTACGAAGCAGTCCTTAATTAAAACGGGAAACCCTTCAACCCTTAATAGCCTGGTCCCTAGTTCCCCTTTGGTTTATGCACTGTCAAGGACTGTATGATCTATCTCTCGGGAAAATTATATTGCTACGCCCATTAGCAGTAGACTTGTGTAAACTATGTAAAAATGTATACAATCTTTATCACATGTTGACTTATAGAACATACAGATTGCGAAAAATTCGACACCTTACAAAATTATTATTAGATCTATACTATCGACTTAATGTAAACATTTTGAACCCAAAATTGATATTATAATATGACGTTTATTTTTTAAATCACATTATTATCACGCAATCGGGTAGAATCAATATTCGACACATTTTGTCATGTTATATTTTATTTTATCGTGTAAAGACATGACACGCACATTATAAAGATTACTAATGAGCGGAATTTTCATTTTAATTACGCTTTATAACACTTGCGATATTAATAAAATCCCCTTCAATGATTAAATGAGTTGGAGTCATGTTTTAAAACGTTTGTTATGACGTTATTTTCTATTTTGGTTCAGTAAGTGGCACAAGTTGAATAATTAATACGGCAGAATTGGCACATGGAGCCTGCTCGTTAGTTACCAAATAAATATATATTACATACTTCTGTCTCGCGAGCCATACGGCAGAATTGGCACATGGAGCCTGCTCGTTAGTTACCAAATAAATATATATTACATACTTCTGTCTCGCGAGCCATACGGCAGAATTGGCACATGGAGCCTGCTCGTTAGTTACCAAATAAATATATATTACATACTTCTGTCTCGCGAGCCATACGGCAGAATTGGCACATGGAGCCTGCTCGTTAGTTACCAAATAAATATATATTACATACTTCTGTCTCGCGAGCCATACGGCAGAATTGGCACATGGAGCCTGCTCGTTAGTTACCAAATAAATATATATTACATACTTCTGTCTCGCGAGCCATACGGCAGAATTGGCACATGGAGCCTGCTCGTTAGTTACCAAATAAATATATATTACATACTTCTGTCTCGCGAGCCATACGGCAGAATTGGCACATGGAGCCTGCTCGTTAGTTACCAAATAAATATATATTACATACTTCTGTCTCGCGAGCCATACGGCAGAATTGGCACATGGAGCCTGCTCGTTAGTTACCAAATAAATATATATTACATACTTCTGTCTCGCGAGCCATACGGCAGAATTGGCACATGGAGCCTGCTCGTTAGTTACCAAATAAATATATATTACATACTTCTGTCTCGCGAGCCATACGGCAGAGTTGGCACATGGAGCCTGCTCGTTAGTTACCAAATAAATATATATTACATACTTCTGTCTCGCGAGCCATACGGCAGAGTTGGCACATGGAGCCTGCTCGTTAGTTACCAAATAAATATATATTACATACTTCTGTCTCGCGAGCCATACGGCAGAATTGGCACATGGAGCCTGCTCGTTAGTTACCAAATAAATATATATTACATACTTCTGTCTCGCGAGCCATACGGCAGAATTGGCACATGGAGCCTGCTCGTTAGTTACCAAATAAATATATATTACATACTTCTGTCTCGCGAGCCATACGGCAGAATAGGCACATGGAGCCTGCTCGTTAGTTACCAAATAAATATATATTACATACTTCTGTCTCGCGAGCCATACGGCAGAATTGGCACATGGAGCCTGCTCGTTAGTTACCAAATAAATATATATTACATACTTCTGTCTCGCGAGCCATACGGCAGAATTGGCACATGGAGCCTGCTCGTTAGTTACCAAATAAATATATATTACATACTTCTGTCTCGCGAGCCATACGGCAGAATTGGCACATGGAGCCTGCTCGTTAGTTACCAAATAAATATATATTACATACTTCTGTCTCGCGAGCCATACGGCAGAGTTGGCACATGGAGCCTGCTCGTTAGTTACCAAATAAATATATATTACATACTTCTGTCTCGCGAGCCATACGGCAGAATTGGCACATGGAGCCTGCTCGTTAGTTACCAAATAAATATATATTACATACTTCTGTCTCGCGAGCCATACGGCAGAGTTGGCACATGGAGCCTGCTCGTTAGTTACCAAATAAATATATATTACAAACTACTGTCTCGCGAGCCATACGGCAGAGTTGGCACATGGAGCCTGCTCGTTAGTTACCAAATAAATATATATTACATACTTCTGTCTCGCGAGCCATACGGCAGAGTTGGCACATGGAGCCTGCTCGTTAGTTACCAAATAAATATATATTACATACTTCTGTCTCGCGAGCCATACGGCAGAGTTGGCACATGGAGCCTGCTCGTTAGTTACCAAATAAATATATATTACATACTTCTGTCTCGCGAGCCATACGGCAGAGTTGGCACATGGAGCCTGCTCGTTAGTTACCAAATAAATATATATTACATACTTCTGTCTCGCGAGCCATACGGCAGAATTGGCACATGGAGCCTGCTCGTTAGTTACCAAATAAATATATATTACATACTTCTGTCTCGCGAGCCATACGGCAGAATTGGCACATGGAGCCTGCTCGTTAGTTACCAAATAAATATATATTACATACTTCTGTCTCGCGAGCCATACGGCAGAGTTGGCACATGGAGCCTGCTCGTTAGTTACCAAATAAATATATATTACATACTTCTGTCTCGCGAGCCATACGGCAGAGTTGGCACATGGAGCCTGCTCGTTAGTTACCAAATAAATATATATTACATACTTCTGTCTCGCGAGCCATACGGCAGAATTGGCACATGGAGCCTGCTCGTTAGTTACCAAATAAATATATATTACATACTTCTGTCTCGCGAGCCATACGGCAGAATTGGCACATGGAGCCTGCTCGTTAGTTACCAAATAAATATATATTACATACTTCTGTCTCGCGAGCCATACGCGAATGACATAGTTCGTTTCTTATTCATAAGTGCCTCATTTTTGCAACACTTTTCTTTAGTACCAAGGTAGCTCTTAGTTTTTAACAGACCACTTCCAATTATTCTTTTTATTATGACTACTAAAGTTTAAACTTTGAACTACACTATATTCCAGCCATTTTACAATTAAGAGTCTCATTCTCGTACTGTTTTAGCAATATTATTTAATGAATACTCTGTGATATTTTGGGGAGCATATTTGTACTAAAGACACAATGGTACTGTAAGGATAATAACTCGAGACGAGAGTAACAGCAAGTGTGTTTTGACCTACGACATTCTTTATCTTTGATTAAATATATTACCTAAAGCGTCCAAGCTAATCTTTTATTCTGGTTATGAATGTAAGTAATTTGTTTAAATTATAGACGTCACAGTTTACATTTAAGGTTCGTTTGATAATATTACGACATGCAGTCACTGATAATGCTTTTAATAATTAATAATAAAATAATATGTAATGCATATTCTGATTTAGCAGAGTATGAGGAAGACATCATTTAAAAATGTCTGATTCATAATGTATTTGTGCATCTCCTTTTTGATATTAACAAATAAAAACCTAATAAGCTCAAAAAAAAAAAATCAAGAAAAGTTCAAGAAATTTATTAGTCAAGCAATTGGTGTCAACATTATTCAGCAAACCAAGAAATACCTCCTTGCAAGTAAAGCGCATTTAATTGCTCCTGTACAAATAAAAAAAAAACATGTATAGGTAGGTACAAAAGCATTTGGAACTATTGAAGATATTTTTCTAATTCTAAAAGAATGGTTGGTATTGATTCAACATTTTTATGCATACGTGGATATATATAACAAAAACACTTTATTAAAATAACTTAGTACTTTTATTAACAACGGTAAATTACCATTTTTTTGTTTCCTACTGATAATTTTCTCCTTCTAAAACAGTAACGAGAGGATTAAAACAAGTTGTGGTAAAACTTTGTAAAAACAATGTGTTGAGAGATAACGAATTGATTGATTTTATCTTATCTGTTTCGCACACATTTAAGTTGGTCATTTAAGCTCTAATAGCATTGATCCGATAGACCTACTTTTGAGAATATATAAACAATGCCTGTCAAATATTATTCAGAAGAATGCAACAAGAGTAATTCAATAAGTCTAAAAGATCATAATATTAATATTTTTATATTGTTGTTTAGAATTTTTTTTTTCTTTCAATTAGACCAGTTATATATCTTGTAAATCTTACAAATTAATAAATAATGGCATTACTTTATTCCCATTACCAGTACACTCTTATTTTCGTTTGTACATGTATAAATATAAAAAAAGATACAGATAAAGCATGACATCATAATTAGTTAATAAATGCCATGTTCATAAATAAAGGTGTTTTTTACATAGGCTGTTATTAGCAGATGACGCTGAGAAAAGATTGACGTATGCTGGCTGTATTTATAAACCCCGAAAACCATTCATCAATTATGCAAACTGGTTTTTAGGACAAATTGATTTTTGTTGCTTTTTCGCTTGGATGCGTTTTTCATTATATTAAAAACGAACATTAATCAATTAAATGACAACCAAATAAATGCTAATTAAATTATTTTACTTTTATTTTCCAATGATTTTGTAACTTTTAAATGAGGGTTGAAATAGGTGTAATTGCTGAAAAAAAACATCAATTAATCCCTTAATTCATTTTTCAGCTCAATGCTTTCTTCCAATTATTTTTCTGATTGTCTTAAGATTAAATCTGAACGGTTCATTACCCTTTTTTTATAGAGTTTAAAAAGTAAGAGTTTGACTTATTTCTAATGTGTTCTCATGGAACTATTATATAAGTTCAATAGATTCAAGAAATGTACATTTTTTTTTTTTTTAACTTTTGCTCATATACAATTAGAATTAATTTTTTTTTTGTTACAGATTTTTATTTAGTAATATCATTGTTTTGTTTTTTTCCTACTGTTAAAGATTACTATCATTAATTACATAACCGGTAAAAAAAAGATCTAGTGAACACATTTATACGGTCTCGGTGATCAAAGGACTTTCTATTTTAATAAATGCTTCTGAATGAAATTGAAAACTACGTTAGCAATTAACTTTATTTAAAAAAAATGTTAAACATCTAAAGTCAAACAATAAACTTTTCGTTTTTAGTAACTTCTTAAAATTATAACCAGTCATAAAAAATATTTCCAAACTCATTTTAAAAAATGCGATTACGTACAATTACATGATACCAGGTCATGGTAACAAAATTGGTCACCTCCCCCCCCCCCTCTCCGTGCCAAGAAACAAATTACACAATCAAATTGTAAAAAAATATGTCTTATCCTGATAAGCAGGTTACATTCCAACTTAATTATGTACTGAATATAGGTGCGTAAGAAGGGGAGGGAATCATGTCAAATTAAACTTAACTTCGTGAAGAAAAGTGACTTGAATAATGAAGTTGCAAATCCGGTTTTTAAAAAACCGAAATTAAGGTTGAGAGGTAGCAGCCTAGAGTCTCAGCACCACCAACCAATTAAGGTGACAACCTCAGCCAGCCTTACCTCTTGATGAGGTGTTTGAGTTTGAGATTTAGTCTGGGGCTAAAGAGCATTTTTCTTAGCAGGAAAAAAACTCGTTAACGGTATCGCGTTTACAGTTGAATTCATAAATTAATGAAATGTAATTTACTTGATACCCTAACGATGCGAGAAGTAATACAGATCTAATTAACGCTGTAGCACTTTCAAAACTGTAATTTCCATAGAGCTATGACAGAAAATAGATTTTTAGAAATTAAATCACTAATTAAAATCCTTCTCATTAGGAAATGTAAGCGTCGTAAAGCTTTTAGTCCTAATTACGGTGGGAATTAAACAAAAGCTTTTTCTCATTGGCGAAAGTGCTAGGACTGGCCTCTTCAAGTGCTGGTTCTTTTTTCAAGCACTATATTTAGGTAACCTTTAGAATCATTGTCAAGTACCTTAACCTGTCTAGCGAGGATATTTGTTTTCTAATTGAGTACCCGTCCAAAGTTTAGTAAGTAATAATGCAGACTTTGGGACTTCCTACAAATTAGTTTATTTATTCAAGCACAACCACTTTCAATTCAAGCAACTGTGATTCTCAAGTGCGTTTTGATGTTTATTTATTATTAATTACCCATGCACTTAAAATAGTAAAAATTATATTTTTTTAAGTTATTCTTAATAAAATATAGTAAAACTTGGGTGACTGTTAAGGTATATTTTTTCTCTAACTTTCTGAGCTCGCTCATTGTCAGGAAACTATCCTGACAATGCTCACCACATGGGCTATATGCGTCCTGTTCGACTGTAAATCATAACCAAGATGTACTCATCAGGCTTGGAAAATCATTTTAACGATCGTCGACATATACATAATAACGTAACAGTAAAGCATCGGCAATGGAAAAAAATTATTTGAGCTCTTTTGTGATATCAGATATCAGACTAACTACGACTGCACTACATGCCTAGAGAAGACTCTAGGCCCAGCCACCAGTGGACTCTCACCACTGTACCGTAACAATCAACCTCCACCGAGGATTCCCACACTCCTTACTTCTCTCACACCACCTTCAAGCAGGCCCTCCTAGTACAACTATATAGGGGATCCGATCACCCTAAATATTTTATATTTCTCCCTCATCCTAAAATTCTAACTAGAGAGCTTAGAAAAAAAAAACAAAAAAAAAAAACCTAGCACCGACCCTTGGGGTTGGCGACCCGGCAAGATGCCAACTCTCAAGATCGAGTAAAGCAGACCAAATGGTGGACATCACGGCGCTTTGCCCACCAACAACAAGCCTCTAAGGGGCATCCATCACTGTTATCCGACTATATGCCTAGAGAGACTCAAGGCCCAGCCATCAGTGGACTCTCACCCCAGTACCGCAACAATCAACCTCTACCGAGGCTTCCCACACTCCTTAATTCCCTCACACCACCTTCAAGCAGGTACTCTGCTCAACCCAAATATTCCTTATTTTTCCCTCATCCTTAATCTTATAATTAGAGAGCAAATAAAAAAAAAAATGGTAAACTTTCTCCTTGGATAGCAAAGTGGCTACACCAAATATCCTTCCTTCTTGCGCCTCTGGGTTACCAGAGAGAACACACCACTAGGTTAGAAGAGAGAAAACATGGACGTTGGGAAAAAGAATGCCATTAACGACCCCTTGAACGAGAGAAAATCATCTTTCCTTCACTGCATATAAAGCTGGGCCTTATGAAGCAGTTTGTAAAGGCTTTTTTATAAGAATGGGTCATGCCTTGCACATATAAAGGGCGAAATGCCTCAGTTATGTACGGAAAAAATTAAAGCAGGAACATTTGCCTGCCAAAGACAACTATTAAGGGCCATGTCTTCGTGAATAAAGCTGAGGTGAAAATCCTGGACTTCCATTTGTTGTCGAAAATTTGCTGGACAAACGCAAAACTAAAAACTATTTTGAACTGGTAAACGAACTGCTTAACAGTTTTTATACCTTGGGTGTAACATGAGTATTGAGTTGCACTATTTACGCAACCACTTAGACCGTTTTTTTGAAAATTTAAGAAAGTTTGTTGGAGTTTAAGAAGGGGGCTGTCCCAAAATGAATTGAGGAATGTCACGGAAAAGAAGCTTTCGAAGTTATCAGTGACTAGTTGGTTTCATCGATAACTTTTTCCTCCATCTTTGCATATAATAATATTTGCATAATATAATAATGAAAATTCCGTGTTTAATTTGTTTATTTGATTCATGGGTTTAACTTAAAATAGTGTATTTTTCGCTAAAAAATTATATCTTAAGAAATTAGAGCTCCTAGGCAAAAACTAATGCTACAAATTCTCCAGCACCTAAAAACCTGTTCGCCTGTAATTACAAATATTATTGGAATCTATACCACAACAAATATTGCCCACATTGGTTTTTAAACTTGACTGAAAATAATTTACATCCACAAATACTTTCAAATTTATACTCATTTAAATGATTCCTAGTTAGGCTGTTTAACGGTGGTCTAATAAGCACATCTTGATCTGTAGTTTGTGGAGAGAAATATAGAAGTGTACTGCATGGGAGAGTCACTAACTTACTACCACGCTAGGTTGCCACTTCGGAAGTCGTAAAAATTGCTGTTAGGATCGTAATGTGTTTGGCCCGAAATTCACAGAAATACAGCACCTGCTGTTAAGTGGAGGTGACAAACTAGCGAAGAATCTGATTTGGCTGAGAGGCCAATACGCCCGTAACACGACACCTGAGCGAGTCCTGACTACGTGCTGCAAATAGTTCTTGTTCATCCCGTGTACGTGGAGATCATCCCACATTCTTTATCACCTTCCTTGACTTTTAGCCTTACTTTTAGTACTGATAACTCCATCAGTCCTTGTCCTTACTGCAGCTTTCAGTTAAAAAAAAAAAAAGTTATCTTTTACAACGGTCAATAAATAACCTTCTTATTTCTGTGTACAGGTGGTCTGAAAAGTTCCCGACCTCAACATGAAGATGATAATAAAATAAATAAAATCTAGTGAAATAAAAGCTTTTTTAGGTCGGAAACTTTTCAGACCGCCCTCGTACTTATAAAGGGAAATTCATCTTTATATACTTTTAAGGAGGGTTCCTTCATATAGCTGTAAGAAATTGTGAAACCCTTAATCAATGACATACTCGATATTCAGTGAAGAAAAACGTTCACACTGATGGTTAAAAAACGAAATCATATCATTTAAAACACTAGATTTTAATTCCACATATTTCTCAACCCACTCGATTTGCTCGGTACATTCTCGAATGTTAATAACTTGATGTTTAGTTATTAATAAACAAATCATGGAATTGAATTCTATTTTTTTCCCTCATCCTGAATTTCTAACTAGAGAGCTTAGAAAAAAAAAAAAAATCTTGGAATTATAGTGATGCTACAGGAAATACAAAATGATTTGTAAATAGATTCACCTGAGGATCTATAATTATATATGGAATTGGAAACTAAGTAAATATTAGCGTCCGAAACGATATTGCTGTATGCTATGATTAAAATGAAATTGTATGCATAACAATGTTTCTTTAACGCACGAGTAAAAAATAAACAGGTGTCCCAAATTAAAATAGAAAGCATTTGGCACACGTCGAAAACACCACGCGATATTATTTTTAATAGGAGATTTTACATCAGGTGATCGAACACTGGGATGGAATACTCTTAGTCATTTTTTAAAACAACTTGAACTGTTTTTCGATTCCACATATAATACAGGAATAACATTTAGAAATTATTTTTATCAGCAATGTTAATGCTAATCCGATTCTTTTCAAGGAAAATCAACATATCTACTATTGCGATTTTTTATACATTTTTTAAACGGAGCAATAGAATATTTGACTTAAACAACTTCAAGATATAGTACTAAAATCATTTTCAAATAATCGAAACAAAGTACTACTGAATTACAATCACACATAAAAAACAGAGACAGTTTATCTTGGAGAACTAATTTAAACCATCAATAATTGTCATGCGTTATTATAAATTAAGGACCCAGGACATCTAAAACCACAAGTTCAATACATTTGCATTCGAAATACAACTGACATTTGACTTGGCAGGCGTGCATTAGACGTTTCGACATGGCATTACTTGGCAGGCACTGTAGTTAGTAAATAAAGTCAGATCACCATTGCTGTCCAAATATGATCTAGAAGCATTGAGTACTATGGTTTGACATCAGCAGAATATAAGCAACATTATCAATAATTTTACGGCAAATGAACCCCACCCCCCACCAACATTACCAATCAAAACACTACTTGCCAATTTAATGATGGTATTATCACGAAGATATATACAACATTTCAAAGCAAACTAGTCTCCAGAACGGTCTCATTCGAACCATTT
This sequence comes from Acanthosoma haemorrhoidale, assembly GCA_930367205.1. Lineage (NCBI taxonomy): Eukaryota > Metazoa > Arthropoda > Insecta > Hemiptera > Acanthosomatidae > Acanthosoma > Acanthosoma haemorrhoidale. Next base: position 94,829,349 of record OV884015.1, on the reverse strand, counting down.
CCTCACAAAAAGTTGCTATAAAACCTAGACGAATACTTCGAATACTTTATGTTATTTCTCAATTGAATTTAATTGGTAAATCAGATCCACCGTGAAGTGTCTTTGCAGTGACTTGGGTAGTGAAAAAAATCAGTACGAAAGTGATCCAAACTTTAGTTCAGAAGTGTTCGTTAAATGCATCGTTAAGTAGCATGATGCTAACCAGTGAGGTTGGAAAATAACTATATTTAAAAGTACAATTAAACTTAGAAATTCATTTTCAGATTATTCAGAAAGCATTAGAAATAATTTCAAAAGTATTAGGAAGTTCATGATTAGTTTTAGAGTTTTTTTTTCAAGACCACAAACCTTTGCGGCATCACCTGTGTACCTTTGTCAATTTTTTTAATAACAAATTATTGATTTCTTGGTATGTATATTTTGTGATAAAATTACAATCTGCCTTATTAGGCAATCAGTTATTGCAATATATGCTCTCATTCGTACCACATTTACAATTTTCATTGATACGGTGTTTACAAACAGAGAACTCCCAAATGCACATGGTTGTCACCTCCTTCGCATGCGAAAGAGGAAGCGGACTCTTAGCCAAGAAGCTGACCAAGAGCGCGAGAGCCACAGACGTTCAGGAAATGATTGGAAAAACTGGCCATTGCGAGGACTCCAACTGTCCCGTATTTATATCACGAGGCCACTGCCGCTTTAGTCTCCGAGGAGGATTATAGGGATGAGTGGCGCAGTGCAATGACTGCGCTAGAGGATTAGGGTGGTTTGATAGGTTACTATGGAATTTCATGAACATATAAGGATTGAATTCAAGAATGTAGGGTATATTAAGACCGTTATGAAGTGTTTTGTTGCTGACGTAATAAAGAGCGCTTACTATTGTTCTCAGGACTTTTGATGTGTTTACAAATACATATTTCACTATAATTTTATTAAGGTCTTTATCAAAAGGATTTCAGTTAGTTTGTTATTCGATTGCTAAGTATTCTCTTATAATACTGAATAAGATATGAAGATCTGGAGGTCTTAACTTTAATGTGTTATTTATTAAAATTTAAATTAATGAACTATCGTTTTAGTTTTATTGTTTCTGCGACCTTAATTGTTCAACGTATTTGAGTTTTCACACCACGGCTGCTTACAGATACGCTCCCTGTCCTAAATATTTTAAGCCTCGTATGCAAAATCGGAACAAGGCTGTTTAATTTCGTGGTGAGGAGATTAGCTCATGTATACTGATGGGCGATGCATATTGTAGCCAAACTACGTGGCCACTACGGAGCACAACGGAGCTTCAGCAGATGAAGCTGTGGAAAGACTCCAGCTCTGGCATTGTTTGCTTTTGACAATAGCGTCATCTATTGTCCCTCCATTTCTGTTCTGTAGCTAAAGCCACAGGGTCCTGCCGTTTGGCTAGTTATGGCCCTTTACCTGTAATGCAGGTGAGTCCTACGAGTTTAAGAATCAGTAAAAATATAGATGGCCTAATCAAAGGTAGAGGCTCTACTTTAATTCTGAACGAGCGCGTTCCGTCTGTATTTGTACAGTCAGAACAACAACAAGTCGGCAGAAAAACAACTATGCCCTTTTAACTAAAACAACTTTGCCTTTCTCTTCTACTGTAATCCCTATAATTATCATAAATTATATTATAAGTATATAATAATAATCCGATATTAGACTCTTTCTCCTATTGGATTATTGTAGATATCATGTAAATTCACGTTCCACAATAGTGGTCGTAACTGTGATTTAATCGATCTGATATGTCAAAGGTATATTACGAAACAACTCAAGTTTTTATTTGAGAAAATAAAACGGACAGAGAGGGAAAAATTTTAGAAATTTCTAGTGATATCTCAGAACCTGTTTAAGATTTAGGCTAATGACACTCACGACGGTTTTCATGGAGTTAATCGAGTCGGTTGACAGCTTGTGAAAAGAAATGTCACGAAATTGGTAAAAAACGAATGTAGATGTTTAAGTGAAGGTATTATTTTTCTTACTATACAATCCTCTGAAAAGAATAAGAAAATGAAGGCGATTGTGAGCACTAGACCAGACAAAGTGTCTTTTTGTAGTCTATCGTCTTAATAATTAAGGTATGATTTTTTTTTTTTACTTAAATATAAAGGGCTAGATTTTTAAAATTATTTTTTAGTATTCAAGAAAAAGTGACTAAGAAAAAAAGTTATTGTCGGACCCTGTATACCATCAGACTAAGATAAAATTACTGAACACAGCTGAAGTCGCTACGATACACCACCCTAAAAATGTGTCATTAGACTCAAAGTTCTACCCCCCCCCCCCGCTGTAAGGGCACATTAGACGGTAACGCTATAATGATTTCATTGACATTCCAAAATATAATCACATTTTTGCAAGATTAAACAACGCTATGCAAAAGCTATGTAGCCGAGGCTCAAAGTGCTTTAGTAACGTACAAATCGTTGTTAATTAATGAGCTAGCAATATCCAGTGACCACGAAATAAAAAAATAATGAAATTTTTATCAAAAATACGAAGCAGTTCTTTTGCACTTACTTAATAAATTTTAATGAGGTACCTGCGAGTGCATCTTAATATTTTTTTCTAATTTTCTATACCTTGGACATCCTTTTTTTTCTTTCAGGTAATATTTATTTAATAATCAACTTAAACAAAGTTTTTGCGTTAAAAAAAAAAAAATTTCTGTACTGTTTTCTGTACTTGACTTTTTTCTTGGGTTCTCTCGTACAATTGCTCCAATTTTTGAAAAAAAAAAAAACGAGTTATCTATAGATCGCCACCCTTTCTTGCCGAGAGAAGGAAAGATGTTTGGCCCGTGAGAGTGTCGTTCTGGGCCAAGCGAACTGTAACGCTTCGGCACGCTCGGCCAGCCAGACTCCTTCATAATTTATTTATAGAGTGTCGGTTGAATTGTTTGAACTTACTTAGGACACTTTAAAAATAATGCACATAAGAGAAAATATTCACTAATAATTATTTATTTTTGGTGTATGCAGTAGTTATTCGATACATCGATACGTGGAACCACATGTGCAATAATGTCTTCCGACAAACAGGACCAAATTCACTCAGGTTTTAATAACTAAAGCTGATATTTTAAAGCTGTGGTAAATTTTTAAAAAACGTCACACACATGTATAAGATTAATAAAATCTTCGGGCCCCTATAGTTTAGAATTTAGAAGAATCTATTCAGAATTCTATAAATAAATTTTTACTGCGGTATGGATCACACTAATATAATTATTAGACAAAGAGAAAAATACAAGTACGATCACAACTCGAACCCAGGCCATTCATGGCTGGGTAGCTCAGTTAGTAGATCCTCCAACTTGATAGTCGAGTCTCCTGACCCTGCAACTACATTTTTTCTAAAGATTATTAAAAATCAGTAATTTTAGTTTCATGTGGTTTTCTTATAAAAGGGGTGGAAAGGTCTTTCATCGGTCTGTACATTGGTCTGTTACCTACAGGAAAATAATAGACGTAAAAATCCGATCGTTTTGACATTTTAAACGTATTTTCAACAACACTCTAAATTCCAGCCACGCTCAGTAGGTTTTAGTAATAATAAATAATGTGAAGCATGCAGAAGTAAATGTTTTAAAAAGCCGCCACCTCATGTATTAACTTCCTCCGTCTATAATCAAGTCACTCCTCAGAAACTATTTATCATTTGGCGTTACGATTTTTTCTCTATAGCACCCGATAATACAAAAATAAATTAAAATAGCTTTCAAAAACTGTAGTTTAAGAAACAGGGGGTACGACATTCGGGTCGACTTATAGCGTCATATTTCCAATATTTTAGTTATTAGTTCTTTATTTGTTGAAAAAGAAAGATAGTTTAACCGATTAAATAAAGTACATTTGATAAAAATACAAGTCTTTCTCAATGTTGTTTCTTCACTGCCTACATCTGTTATGTTGTTCGTAAAAACATAAAATATATGCTGACCGAAGTTGATTTCGGAATGGATGTTTTAGACAAATATCTATCATACAAAAATACAACAGCAACCATTGAATTACGTACGATCTGACCTGCAGCTTCAGTAATCGTGGGATGGTTGCGAGACCTTTTAAATCCTTTAGCTTGGACTGTATGGTGCTTATACTACGGCTAAATGAAGAGATCGGCTATTGGGGTGGAATCGGGGTGCATATCGAATGAAGGCGTCCCTTGTTCTCGAGCTCCTCCGGGACCCGAGGGGCCTCTAGGGGTCGATTCTAGGTCGATATGATCTGGCAGGCGTGCTCTAATGGCCCATATCGATAGTCTCCAATAGGCGCTATCTCATCTGACACCTTTCGATGTCATCAAGGTCTCTCCGTTATGGATGATCCTTCAATCGCGTAACTAATGGTGAATGGTATCGCGTGGTTTCTTTTTTTTTTATTGTGTTACATAGATTGTTTAAGAACGCCACACAAATATGAGACTTGAAGAATGATCCCACGGAATGAAGATTATCTCAGGGTAGAATTTTTAAAAGATTGCCCCTTACAGTATTCCTCCAAATAAGTTGGTAAATCGACTTATCATCAATACCGGTGTAAATACTGGCTCTTATGAAAGTGCCTTACATCTTGTGTGGTCACATACACTCTCGAGTAATACATCAACATCGACAACTGAAGGGCGACCTGTTCGTGGCACGTCTTGAAAAGTATTTCTGTAGTATTCCTAGAATTAAACTGTTCTAACCAAAGCACATCCTTTTCTTCATGAAGGGTCTCAAAATTAAAACAAGGTTGGATCACATAATTGAATAAATATTCAGTCAATAAATAATTATATGCACTAAAGAGACGAATGAGTCATTCTTATTTGACTAATATCTCTAAGGGGCACCCATCACTGCTATCCGACTAAATAAGACTGCACTACATGCCTAGAGAGACTCTAGGCCCAGAGCCTTCAGTGGACTCTCACCACTGTAGTGCAACAACCAACCTCTACCGAGGCTTCCCATACTCCTTTCCCTCACACCACCTTCAAGCAGGTACAAGGATCCGATCAACACAAATCTTCCTTGATTTTTCCCTCATCCTTAATCTTCTAATTAGAGAGCTTAGAAAAAAAAATGCCTAGTTAGTTAATATTAAGAGTTAATATTTATCAAAAGCATAATTTGCAGAAATGTTTCAATTCCGAATAAACATGTTTTTAGACTTGCTATAGATGATATAGTTCGAATTTGATTCTCGGCAAGCTTCGACCACAGCCTGCTCATTAGTATTCTATTTTCCGTCTTTAGAATTTTGGCCCAAATAATGACAACCAGTAAAGTAGATACGACATGAAAATCACATTCAATACAATTGAATGTCACATTGTTATCTTGATGGCTTTGCCTTGTTCAATTTGTGATCCAGCACGAAAACATCTTGTCCTATGACAATAAGATTAAATTTTTCGTCTCAGATCTAAGCTATAAGACACTAAATCTTCTATTTGTATCACTAATAAGTAGCAATATTTATAATGTCAGATTTTTTATGTTTGAATGTTTTATGTTGAAAGGCCTGGTTGTAAGCTATTCATATCAATAAATTTACACCAACTGGCGACTATACCACTTTCAAGTATCCGATAAATAAAATGATCGAATAGGGCACAAAAGATTAAAAATAAATATCAATGGCAACAGTTAAATGATGTTTCTGCTGAACAACAAACAACAATAACAATATAGATATCACCTGAGGAAAGTTATAAACTTACCTCATGATAAAACTGTCAGTTCCAACTGGCAGCAGATGAGCCTGCAACCCCCATTATGGAAATATGTAGCTGGCCAAAGTGACAGACAATAAATTTGACGTTATATAACAAGTGATACATTATAAGCTAAGACCATATCACAGTTTAAATCTACAATGAACATTAAATGACGCCATGTCTGTTACAGTCCTAGCCAGACACTGAACTGTCCCAAAGTACAAAGGGTTGAGGCTCATTGCCTGCTCGGAGGCCGAAGGGCAAAATATACGGTGCAGTTTCAGATTTTATAGTTATTTAACTTAGTTAGCTAGTTAGATAGTTGCAGCATTGTGTCATAAAATAGTTTATCATTGCACTAGTACTTTTTTTTTTTAATTGTTTCTATAATAATTATTATCTAAGTCGTAAGTTTCATAGTTTCATTCTTAACAAGACAGCTTTATTTTTATGTATGTCTGCGAGGCCCATGATAAATCTGGAGTCATAAAGTTTTACAAGTAGGCCTCTTTTTATATGATGATATAAACCATTGCAACTATTTAAAAAAAAAGGATTTAGTTCAGGAATGATATAGAAATTTACTGAGTAAAAATTAAAAATTAAAAAGCGAGGATACTGGTCCATCAATGGACTTATTAATGATAATTATTATGATATAAATGTACTAAAAATTCAATAATATATTACTTTTAAATTTAACGTGATAAGTTTTAAGAAGGCCTGTAACAACAAAATTTGATGAAATCGTTAATATTTCTTTCTGTCCCGATTCATGGACTCCAGAGGATTTATGCTGAACGCAAACGGTGAATCCATGTTTGTTTACGCTAGCTAATCCATGGGTTAGCATGCTAACCATTTATTTATTTTTTATACCAACTAAAGTTATTTTTTATAGATTTTATGAACTGCATTGTTTTTTTTGTTTTTTTAACCAATGATTAAACTCAATAAACGATGTTAGGATGCAAAAATCAGTATCAAGGGGTACTTGCAGGACTCCTCTTAGGATTCTTTAAAATTTATTAAATGATTGTCAATTGCACGATATAAAAAAAAATACTTCAATTGTTTTGTTAAAAATTTTCGTAACTGAAAATTGCCTTTTAAAAATATTAAAAAAAAATAGCATAAAGTACAAAGGAATAAATTTACTTTTTTGTTTCTATTATAAAGCTTTAGTTTTGATCACCAACGATCTTAATCTAAGAATCGTATAAATTTATGAATCTAAATATTAAACGAAAATAATTCCCAACACACTTTTTATGACAGCTCGAGGATGGGAAGGTCATTTGTACTGTATATTTAACTATCATCAGCTGCGTTAGCAACTATTTTTTTATTTTATAATAATCAAACAAACTGTTCCCCATTGAGTGTATAATAATTTTGTGTTGGGTCGACATCAAAGGGACTATACAGGGAGTACACAAATTGCACCTCATTAATCTAACGTCTTCACTGATATTTAATCTAATGATTTAAGCACTTCATCCATCAGCTAGTTTACCTTTAGCTTGACCTTACTTTCTCGTTATAGTCACTGGAGATTCATAAAATCTGCGTGTTTAGGCTAGTAGGTAATATTAACTAATATTAAGATGGTGTGTGGTAATTTCATTGATTTTTCATAACCCAAAAACCTTATGTTTCGCCCGTGTGTACGTCTGTCTGTTCTTGCATTTTGGCTATTAATTGACTTCTATGAATTCATAGAAATGTCTATTACTCTAATTTTTAGTTGAGTATCAATGACATTTTTCCAATGAGCATCCAAAAAAATTTTTTCACATAGATCAGTCATACTGATAATAACATTATGTCAACAACTCAGTGTTAAATGTTTAACATAAATTAAAAATATATTTGTGTACAGAATAGTGTATCAATTTCAAGAGATGTTTCCTGATTATTACTATGTAATATGTGTTTGTGGCTTATGTAACTTCTAATCACTGAAATACATTAAAACCGTTTTCTGGGACGTAACGAGTCCCTCAATTGTGGCCGATTGTGGCTGTTCGTTTTAAACATAAATAAACTAATTGACTGCCCACTATACATTTTTTATTTTAATTAATTGGTCCCTCACTCAATAAGTAATAACGCATGAACTCAATAACGGCTTCAAACTAGTGCAAAATTATCTTAACAGGCACTCAGAACTGCCAATAACAGAAAAATTGATGATGTACACTTCCTTACCCAAGCCTAATTAAGTATATGGAGCACAGATTATTCAGACAAGCAAAAAAATACCACATCTTGACAAAAAAGACTTTAAAATCCACAATGACCGAACCTATTGATTGCAACACCATCAAACATACGCAACTGAACTCTGCTCGGGGACCTACAAATTCCATACGAACAGAAGAAATCATACATACCCTGTTATGGCAAAATATAATACATTCCAACCCAGTGATAAAAGAACTGCCTACACTTGACTTATTTATATTATATACTTCTCTAAGACAATTTAGAAGTAGCTGAAATAGGGATCTTCAAAGATGACTGGCGAATCTTAAATACAATCCACTGTATTTAATGGATATCCTTCGCCCGCATGATTTATTGTCACTCCTGTTTACATTCCCTGCTTGGTATTTCATTCACGGAAAGGAATAAATAAATAAACGTAATCAATGAGTGAAATAAGTAGTAGAAATAAACTTCAGATCCGAGCAATACCGGTTCTAGGTAAAGCCATATCATAGTTTTACCAAAATGTCAGAAGGAAAAACACCTTTATTTATCGATTTCTCAAATAATTGATCCTATTACAAACTATAGCCATAATAGTCTCCATAACTCTTGAAGTAGAATCTAGAGCTACTAGTTACCCTGAACTAGAGTTATCTAGATCTCTCAAGAACATCCAGGCAATTAAAACGGAATGGACTTTAGAACTACCATACAAGCTACGTTGTATAATTTAAGCAGTTGGTGTATTAGTTTTAAAGCACGTATTTTAGATTTTGAAGGATCCGATTGGCTAGAAATTTGGTTTTGCTTTTAATTAATAGAAATATTTTACTTCGGCATAATGGAAACAATTTTATTAATATATAAACATATGTTTGTGTCTCCGTGTATATATATCTTATATATACTCCTCAATCCATATGGAGAATATCGTACACTAGCGAAGGCTAGCTGGGTTGGTAAAGCTTCCTATTGAATATTGGGGAGGAGGCTTTGTGATCCTTACCGTAGATTTGGTTTTAGCTTTTAATTATTAATAATGTTGGAATTTTGAGAGATAACAAGGGGATATGAGGGAAAAATGTGTGTTATATATTTATATCATGGCTGTTAACTCTGTTGTTTTCGGCAACCATTAAAAAAAAATTTGGGGTCACATTGCGTCCCTCCCACTCTGTGACTACTAACAAGTTAATAACTTAGCTATACTTACGTATGTGAAATGTTAGTCTACCTCTTACAAACCTTCTGGTTGGCTGTGTTCAAGGTTAACTTCAAGGTTAACGAAACTATAAATGTAAGTTATATTTGAGTTAGGTAATCATTGTTTTGGTTTTATTTCAAGAGAGAGAGAGAGAGAGCTGTGTTCCATGTGCCGGGTTCTGAGAGTCTGTCAAATCCCTCAAATCTGGCTGCTTATATAGGCAGGCCAGCGGTGGTGGTTTGCCCCAACACGCCACCTAGTGCCTTTGGCTGTTTCGTACACTAGTTTCCCCCTCTCTTAACTCACGCTTTAAGGTTTTATCATTAAAATATGGAAACATAGGTGGATATTTTCTGGGCCAAGAAGAGGGGAACTTCTAATTATTCTTGATAGAGGTTGACACAACACATTGCTTTCGGAAGGTGGAATACAGCGCATTTTTAAACATCTACCCGATGTTTGAAATGAACGAGGTGACATATCGCGAGAGCCCTTTTGTGAATTGTCCTGATGAGGGCCCTTCATTAAGTGAAAGTCCTGATGAGATGGTGGATGCCCCCTTCCCCAAGCTGTGATTTCAGCCTTGACCTTTGCCAAGTCCTTGATAACAACTTGGTCTGGCTTGGTTCGTTATCTGGAGAGCTTCTCCCCCACCCCTTCTGTCTATAGCATGTTTTATATTCATAACAGCGACCCAATTTAAAGTTCATTTACAGTGTACCTGTACCAGAAATTTTTGAAGAACTTTTTAGAGTGTTTCAACGAATTGGCTCCTTTCGAAATGTAACATTTTCTGGAAAATTAAATTATAGTAAAAAGTCTTCCTGCAATACCGAGCGAAAACGCCCATAGCCCAAGGAAAATCAAATATTCTTTATGATTGATGTTATGTTACAGTAAGCTTGTAAAGTACTAAATTATTTTTAAACCTACATTTCCATTTCTTATTTTTTTTTTTCATCTTCCATGTATTATATCAGAATAAACATTGGTGACTGTGTATTTATCGACCCAAACCGAGAACTAAAATAGTAATGTTTAGTAAATAATACATCCAAAGGCATATTACTATCGGTCGCTATTTGGACCAGTACCTAAATTGATTTTATTGCAGATTTATGTATAATAAAACTGGTTAATGTAAGTTTTAAAACAACGTAAATAAAAATAATATGTATATGGTTCTCTTGTTCTTTTTGTAGTAAATAAGCCTTATAAACATGTTTTTTTTTTTTGTTTTTTAACTCAGACGGACAATCTACCAATGCTTAAAGCGTATTTATCACATACTTAATGGACAAACAAAACATCTCAACTAAATACTTATATTTAGGCTTAAATGTCATAATCTGTTCATTTCTAGTTCGGAAACTGTTCTTTTGAAAACTATTTAAGTGATGTATTGCACTCATCGTTGTGTGGTTCCTAGGCATGGCCTTTTCTCTTCAATGCCTTTCTTTATTTGCAAGAGATTACCGGATCCCACGTCTGTCATGCTAAAGTTAGTTTAGTAGTTGTAAGCTAAAGTGTTTTACTGGGGGAAAATAAAACTAACTTAAACTCTTTGAATGTATGAATTTTACATTTACTGTTTTTTATCTCTAGCAACCACATTTTGTTTTCATGACTTAATTAAACATTGGCTTACCTAAAAAATCATGATATTAAAACAAGGTTTAGACTAATCTCAGAATAACTGATCGCTTATTATTGAAATATGACCAAGTTTTTTGGTCCTTGGACCTTGTCGAACATTTCGTGTCATTGAAACCTGAAGTTATACCACCTCTTTCGAGCAATACCTTATTGTATTATGACTTACATTTGCACTTTGCGATCTACCTGGGCATACGCAGAACAAATTTACGGATATCCCATGAAAAGTAGCAATGTCACTCTGAAAAAGTTCCAATCAAAAGTAATCAGACTTACTGTTGCAACCAGCCAGACCCTAGGACAGACGGAAGGTCCAATTTACAGTCCAGCGTCAAGATCGAGACAGTCACTCCAACTTACCTATACATGAGCTACTGATTGACTAACAACAAAAACTCTTCACGAGGACTGAGGAAGTGCTAGAAAAGCGATTTACTACATTGTTTAATAAATAATCGTTTCATCTCTCAACTCTTTCTGGCTTCCAGAAATACTGCTTCTTTCTCTCTCACTCTAGTTATAAAAGTTTGATTCCAAAACGTATCTAAACAGTCTCTGTTTTTCCATAATTTTGAACTGTGCGTACTTTTATTGTTCCACTTTACCGGAGTTTAGCCTGGTAAGTGACCTACTATCCAGTTTTGATTATAATTAATGTGGATTGGGTTGTTTTGAAAAATTTTTTAAGGAGGTCACTATTATTTTAATCTGGTAGATATTTTTTTTTGAAATATTCATTAGTCAAATCTAGTTGTAGAAACTAAATTTCTTAATACAGTAATAAAAAAAGACTTACTTCCGTCTAAAGTTCTAGCTTGCTCAAACACACTTTACTTTATATTCTTACAGCAAACTACTCAAAAATGTGATTCTGAATTAAACTTTTAAAAAATTAGTGTGCAGTTGTACGCAATCAAGATTTACTAAATAATCCTTATTGATATGATTTATTGAAGTGCGTTTACTAACAAACCCATCCAAAAGTTACATTCTATGATATGCCCCAGTAGATGGTATAAGTGGTAATTTTTAAATACTTTAAAATAATATTCATTTTTCTGATTTCATATTTAGATGTGATACCTGTTTGATACCTTGAACAAGGAAAAATATAATTGCTTTTTAATTACATAGTAACTAAGTTATTAATATCACTTATTATTTTTCATAAAATTACTTTTATTCTTACCATTATCGGGGCATTAAATGGATCTATCATGGAAAATATCTCTCTATAAAAATTACCAGTTGAGTTACAAACACGAGTTTTTTTAATAAAAGTTTAAATAGTTTTGTGTGATTACAGTTCAAAAATAAAAATTAAATTAAAAATTACTAACCAAGGTAGCCTAATTATTATTGAAATTACCCCTTAATCATGTTTTATGAAGATCAAATATTTTTCGTGTCGTCTGAATGGTGCCTAACAGAAGAGAACGCATAAGGGGTTTCTGATTTGAAAAAAACAAAACAATGAAAGACTGAAAATTGATAGTCATTCATGATTTTGAAATAATTGTATTACCCTTTTGTTCACAGTTCTACTGAAATAAACTCCTAATTTTGGCTGGGAAGGATGTTGCACAATGTGTAATAGGCTTCTCTGTCTCCAGTTTACAAGTTGTTGTTTTTTTAAGAAAATAGGCTGACAGCATACACATTTGTATTCTTGCCCTTATTATGTGTAACCCCCCACCTCCTTGCTGTGCTGTAAGTCGTGCTAACGCCAGTTGGTTTGGGCTAGTTGAATGGAAGGTTGAATTGATTTTCCGCTGTTGTTTATTGTAGAGACCTTTATCCCTACCACTGCTCCTTGCAGCCTTTAATCTCTCCCACTACACAAAAGATCTGGAACAATCTTTTATATGGACGTTGAAAGGAATATAAACTCAAGGTTTATAAATGTCAAGGAACAATGCGGATTCATTTTACATAGAAGTGAATAGAAAAGCATTTTGTATGAGAGTAAAGCCGAGGATTAATGTCATCGCAATTCTTTCACTTTGAATTTATTTAAAAATTCACAAATGCGACGAAGTTCATTTTCAGAAAAACATGGAGGCATCAACTTCTCCCTTATATCATTGAAACCTTCTTTGAATATTTTTTACCATACAACATGCACGATTGCGCCATGTTTGCAAATGATTCAAACTATCTAAAATGTATAAGTATATCTAACTATGAGTTACTTAGTATACGTTTTGGGTTTAATAATGAGGATATGAAATTAAAAAAATGAACATAAAAAGTCGGTTTGGGATGTCATTAAATTGATCACTATTTTTATCCAGGCAGAGCTAGGAAGCTATTCAAGACATAAAGACCTGATATTTTTCTTATTCGTTAGAACACATTTAAAATTACATAAACAAGATAAGTATAATGTGTTCAGTTCTCACGAAAAATGAAAAGAAGAACGTTTGATCAAACCTACCAAGCAGTTTATTTAATAAATATTTAGTAACTTCTCAAATCTTATAAAGAAATGCTTGTCAGAAATCAGGATCGTATGCAACCAACAGCCAATTGAAGTGCAATCCCATTCCATCCAATGAAAACCAAATCTCTTTCTTGCAAAGTACCAGTACTCTTCATCCTGACTTTGAGGAGGAGAAGCCCAAGCTACTCTTATCTGCATGAAAGTACTCCAATCAAATATCAAAGCTTGAAGCCCATAGTGTTCTTCAAAGGGATGCTTCATTTGGCATTACTTTTCTACAGGAAATCTTCTTAGAACCTTTTACTGAGTGTAGGTTTAAATATTACATTTATCATGAATAGGGTAAAATAGATTGGCGTTTCTATATTAGTAAGCCACTAAATGAATAAATAATCCAACACATTGACACTATAAAATGTTAATAAAATCGCTATCTTGATACCACGATTCTCTGTGTAGTTGGTTATGAATACAGCTAAACAATCGTATTCAATTCACGTTTCAACAGCGTATATTTCCCTAAAACGATCGATACTTCTCATTTTAAACTGAAATTAGATCCACCAAGTCTGGCTGTTATGTTTAGGTCTTACTAACAACCTATAGCTTATTTTACTTTGATGAAACAGGTTTAACTCAACTCAATATCTTTTAGAAAACCTCCGCTTTGGCTAGGTACTTTTATCGGTTTTTGTATAACCATTCATTCATGCTTAATTTAGTGTAAACCAAGGGGTTGTATATTACATATAATAGGGAGGGAAAGGTGGTGAACCCTAGACTTACAATGGTTGTGGTTATAAATGTTTGCTTATTAACTAACCGTAGTAATTTGTCCAGATTAGTTGTGAGTTAAAGAGTTTTACTATGGGAAAATGAAACTATCTTTAACCGTTTTAATGTAAGAATTTTTCATTTACTGCTTTTTATCTCTAGCAAACACATTTTGTTTTTATGACTTAATGAAACATTAAATAAACATTGGCTTACCTAAAAAATCATGATATTAAAACAAGGTTTAGACTGATCTCAGAATAGCTGATCGTCTATTATTGAAATAAGACCAAGTGTTGTACATTGGACCGGTACAACCCACAACACTTCCGATAAAATTTATATAACCAAATAAGTTTTCATTAAATCCATTTGTTAAGTGGTATTTATTTTAGTTATAAACACCAAATTAATGGATATCGAAAATTGAATATTTTTTTTAATTTAAGGTAGATAGATAGGCTTGGAGCAGAATTAGATTAATGTTAGTTGACATTTATAGATTATTTCCTAGAAAATGTGGCACTTGATCAAAAAGAAAACCAATTGTAAAAGACGGTATTGAGATCCCTTAAATCACTCAAGGTTTTGTTAAAAGACCAATCATATTATAAAAGTCATTTATGATGAGAACGAGATCATTTTAGTTGAGTATATTGAAAAACGTTACTACTCTTCATAATGGCTTAACTTTAAGGTATGTCCGAATTCAAGCCTACCAGTTTGCCAAAGAAAATAACAAACACGACAATGACGTTATTTTGATTTTTCCCCGAGGTAAACCTGTGGCCCAAGGTGCAACATATCCAGGACTGAAGGGACGAGGAACACGAGAGAATTATTCAATTTTTTTTTTTTTATCCTTTATTGTGCTAAAATTACAATCTGCCTTATCAGGCAATAAGCAATTAAGATAAATGCTCTCATTCATACCATATTTACAATTCATCATTCACTCGCTCATTCATACAATATTTACAGACAGCCCAGAGGCCTCCCAAATCCACATGTTTGTCACCTTCCTCGCATACGAAAGAGGAAGCGGAGTCTTGGGAATTCCCCCACGCTCCTCCGTCAGCCGCGTCACCGGATACGAGCCAGTGGAGGCTGACCATGAGCGCGAGAGCCACAGACGCTCAGGGCATGATTGGAGAAACTGGCCATTGCCAGGACTCCCACTGTCACGCATTTATAGCAGGTCACGAGCCCACTGCCGTTTAAGTCTCCGAGGAGGATTATAGGGATAAGTGGTGCAGTGCAATGACTGTGCTACGGGATTAGAGTGGTTGGAAAGGCTATTGTGGAATTTCGTAAACTTGGAAGGGATGAGGATTCAACTTTATTCATAATATTTTAAAATTGATAATACGCAAAAAGATTAAAATTTCAAAACAGTCAGAAGTATCTAGAACACCTTCCCCTACAACCGTGTTTCCTAATAATAGACCTGCATGACCGAACGGTCGTGCGGGTTTCAGGGTGGTAGAACGAGTTCGCCCGGTGAGAGCATTTTTCAATTTCCAAAGGCTAGTGGCTGCATATTTTGGGGTTCACGGTCTCTCTTTGACTGTCTGCTCCACATACAATCCCATGGAGTCATACTGTACTCGGGCGTATAAAAATATGTTTTGATCTCTATGACCTGGTCGAGCTATAGTTGTTGTCTTATTAAAGTAACAATACGTCAACATTAAATGATCCATTGGCAAATATACTAAAGATCGTTATAGTAATATTCGGCTGTAACTCCTGTTATATGACTCTACATTTTGCCTGTACCCGTCGGATATCCAACCAGCATAGCAACTTATTTTCGTACAAAGCATACGGTACTGATAACGACACCTTTCTTGATTATCTGAGAGAAGCCTGTTCAATTGCTCCTACGGAGATTGCAAAGGCCCTGTTGTTGGCAGAGCAGAGTGTCCAGCTGTGCGGATAGGAGATTGGACTTGGGCTGCCGAGGTGGCAAAAGTCGCAATGTAAATGACCAAGCTACACGACTCAGACGAGAACTCCCAAAGCACCGACAACGAACTTGACCAAGGTATCTTAATGTTATTATATTTAAATGAGTTATCTCTGTATTGTTGTCACAGGTTGCTCCCGTCACCTGAATATGATACTCTAAGTGAGTTCAAGAGTTTTTGGTTTTTTTAGCACATTACATGATGACACCATGGGATATAAACATTTTTTTTTTCGGGGGTGGGAGGGGTGTTTGTTTAGTGTAAAGCCAAACCTATCAGCAGCTGGTGTAAAAAACATTTTTTTCAGATCTGTATCTAATCTACCAAAAATGTAAATGTCGGTTTCCTTCACCAAAGGTTATACTGTTCGATCAAATTGAATATTGGAGACTCTTGAGTCCTAGTAACCTAAACTCACATTTCCTCCTAGCAAGATGGCAATTTCAAGACTTATTGGAAAAAAACAAATAAAGTGTTTTTCGGGTGACAGTATTTTCAGAAAATATCTTTTAATTTAAAAAAAAAAGTAAATTTTCAGGACCTAGGTCACATTCCTGATCCTATCAGTATTGGTTTTTTTGAGTCATAATCATTATAATTCTAAAAATAAATTAATATGGCCGCGGAAATCCAATAAGTAGTTAAAACCAAGCAGTCAGTTATAGGACACTGTTAATATTAATGCACTTAGAATATATATTCTTAGAAGTGCCCCTGCCTTTTGGTCCACTTTGTCTTCAACATTAGTTATAATTAAATATATTGCTTATATGTATAAAATACAATAAAAAAGATATAATAGCAATCAATCAACGCATAAATTAACAATAAAATATAATATGTAAATAAAATATAATTATTAATTAAGATCAAAGTAAACAATTACACATATTTTAAGAAATGTGAAGCATTTCAAAATAAACAGATAGTGCAGAATATGATGTATGGACCCAGCAAGTCAAAAATAATAGTATTAGTGTTACTCCACTTGCATTTAAGTGGATCGATTCCGATCCTATTGACAAATCTTCTTCTACTGGAAATAACTGGTCTGAACCCCAACCATAGGGTTTTCAATAAGAACCAGTTTTTCCTGAAATATTCCCTTTCAAGTAAGGTTAATTCTCATATTTTCAATTTTGATATTCAGTTCTTCCTCTTTATTATTGGTTTTGGACTGGCTGTATACAAACCACTACATCGAACTCAGGGCACACATCTCAATCGTTTTAATGCATCTCACTTCTTTATTGGCCTTCCAATCTCATTAGCATGTGTCAAGGAGCATGTTATTAGAATATCTTCACAGAACCTTAGCTGAGGTACTTGGACCCTGTGCTACAATTAAGGCACAGGGGTCCAATTCCTGAACTTTCCTGACCACTGATTCTCAGAACTCCATGAAATGGTGTAATTAATGTTGAAGTTCGGGGCTTTAGCTTATTCAACCTCTGTAATTACTCCTGTCAAAGAGGAGCTGGTTAGTCTTAGGATTGGTTTTTAAATGAAATACAAATTTCATATATACATCTGAAATTCAATGTTTTAGTGGCTTCAGGGATCACAGGTGGGTCAACCTGGTGTTTTAGCGGTCAACAGCTGTATGGCATACATCTAGTGCTAGTTTTGAACAAATACATGCAAGTCATCAGAGGGTTTAAAAGCTTCAATAAATTAACATATTTATGCTGAGATATTCAACTTTATAATTGACCTATTTAAGGAGTAGGCTTTATATTATGTTTCAATTATCATTAGTAGAATGGGAAGTTACTTTAATGTTATTGTAATTGTTTGTTCAAATTTTCCCATGGCATCATTAAAAATTGTCAGTATTAATTTTGACAATTTTTCGGAAGTATTTGTCTTAAAGTCAACCAACAGTATGGAAGTACATGTATAACAATTAGTGGACAGTTTAGCAGTTAATGATAGTTGCAGATTAATTAGTGGTGCGTTATACTGTTTGCAAGGGGTTGGTTGTCCCCTTTTTTTTGGTATTTCCTTTATGTATAGCTTATATATGATTTCTTTCATAGTCTTCATTAATCCACTTTAATTACGTGACCAC
The DNA here is from genome assembly GCA_930367205.1 of Acanthosoma haemorrhoidale. Taxonomy (NCBI): domain Eukaryota; kingdom Metazoa; phylum Arthropoda; class Insecta; order Hemiptera; family Acanthosomatidae; genus Acanthosoma; species Acanthosoma haemorrhoidale. The sequence goes on along the minus strand of OV884015.1, from coordinate 94,811,278 downwards.
GTGATGCAATTTAATCTTATAAAGTGGACGAAAACAGTTATCTTTCAAAAAGGTTCATTTTCTTCATAGTGCAATTCCATGTCCTTATGTTATAATCAGTATTGTTTTTAGATATTGAAATTATAGAAAGGGGATTACCCTCTACCTTCTTCCAGAATAGTCCTGCTTAATTGGACATGTTACGGATGATCCTCATCACGGATCTTGGTTAAATTTAAGAGTCTCCCAAGGGACAATGAGTAGTTTGCCTTCCTATCAATTTCTCAATAACGAATAAATTGGTTTTATTCTTATTCATTTACACTGGCCACTGGCTTTATCGGCCTTTATGCATTGTTCTGCTTTGTCCGTTCAAACTAGTTTTAAATCGTTCCCTTTGGCCATCACATTCTCAGATTTATTGAAAGCTGTGGCGATTGCTGTTTCCATAACCTTGTTCACTGATATGTGAACATCCATGTCTACTCAGGATCGTAACTAGACATGGTTTGACTAATCATCTGCCACATCATGTCTCTTAAAATTATCAGCTTAGGAGGAATACGTGACTCTGCAATTGACTCATGTATAATGTTTGTTAACTATTCGTTAGTAAAAACAAAAATAATTATATGACTATTAAAACTATGTTAAATAGTGTATATGTGAAGGTTGACTCCAATGAGATGATTGCAATAGGAAAAGTGAAAATAGGTGTTTCAATAAAATGATTAAGCTTCAAGACTTAGTCCTCCTTCACAGTTCGAATAAGACATCAAGCCTAAATACACAAACCCCACTTGTTGACAACCAACAGGTTCCCTGCAGTCAAAACGAAGAGACTATGAAATTAGGGAGTTTCGGATGTCTCCTGGTTAGCAATTTGCATGGTCTTGACATATGGGTCACTGGGTAGACAACATGATGCATATAGGTGACCAGGTGACGGGAAGACTTGCGACGACAACGCGTGAGTAGTTGCGGAGATGCTGAGGAAGAATGGATGTTGCAGATAGAACGGCGCCACTGTCGTCCTCGACCGGGGGCGGGGAACTGGGACGCAAGGGCGGCTCCGCCCCCAGCCCTGCCCCCAGCCCCCCCAGGAACAGCTCGCCTACCGCCTCCCTCAAGGAGAAGTCTCCCACTGAGGCCACTCAGCAGGTAACATAGCATGCCTGGTAGCATAATAGCAATAATTACTAGCTCCCAATCCCGAAATATCTTGAGGTTAAATGAATGAGCAGAAGAAGCAATCTCGGGATATTTTTCACAATTGTGTCTCACACTTAGCCACCTGTTCAGCAGTATTGTTTTTGAAATTACAAAGTAAGACTCTACGAATAGAGAGAGAATAGTTGTTGTTTTTTTCTATGGATTTATTGACCTCAAATATTGGTCTCAATGGCCATTATGTGATTAACGAGAAAAAAACAATATTATATATATATAAGGTACCAATTTAGAGAAGAAATATGCATATACAAAAATAGTTAATCACATCAAAAGAGAAATATATGAAGCTTTTTATTTTGCCTTACAAAATTATTTATTACATTTTAAGCCACACATGACGATTTCCAATATTGCTGAGGTAATACATTTATAATTAGTACTAATAATTAAGTAAATAGAAATCTAAGTGTATGAACATGTATTATTCTTCTCAGTATAAAACATATAAAACTCACTCATTGCAAGGTTCCTGCAGGAGGAATCTATAAAAGGAAACATAAGTATATATACTCATTTTAACTGTGTAAATTATAGGTGAAGCTGAAGCCTAGCTAAATGGATATTTATTTTTTCCAAGTAGGACAATCTAAATATTTTAAGAGGAAATGTGTGGACATTTTGTAGCCAACTCCGCTGAACGTAGAGTTTCTGCTAGATTTAGTTAAAATATTTATGTATATTACTCAAATAAGAATTATTTTTAACAGTTCAAGATTTATGTTTGTTATTTATCATTGCCAACCCCTTAAACTTAAGATATGAAAACTAAATTACGTTAGCTGACTGTAGATTAAAATTACTATTGAGATATTTCCCCTATCTCCATTTTTCTTCTGATCAAGGAAAACATTACCACCAATTTGCCATTATTCCGCCATATTTTATCCCATTATGAAACCAGGATGTCAGTAGTCTACCGTAATAATACGACGACATACTCTCTAATATATATCGCGAAACTAAGCCATTGTTATGTTTCGCAAGTGTCATGAATCCTACGCAAACATACTTCGTTGAGGACTGGTTTTATTCAATCATCATCCACTTATGAGACTGTTAACTGCTGTCAATCTGTGAACTGCCTGACGGAGCTCTCTCTCTTCGTGCACCGCAAACAGTCCTATATAGATTTATTCTTTATCAAATGAATCGATATGAAGATGAAACAAGTTATAAGTGATCCAAATGTAAGTGGTCGGTCACTGCGTCCCAAAGCAAAAATATTTGTTTACTTAGTCTCGGGAGAGAGTAAAAAGTAAGGACTTTTTAACCAATCGCCTTTCGTCTGCATATGGACGTCTTTTACTGTAAAATAAAAGCATTACTGACGAATCGTGGAATGGAATAATTATAAAACAGGTTTATTGTTTTTAAGCTGTAATCATTAGTTATTTATTGGTTATCTGGGATTCTTAACTCATCTAAAACACTAGTAAATCCTTTATGTTTTAACCAGTGCTGCTACTTCCACCCTTCACTCTACGACCTAAGTCCGACCTAGGTTTATAATTATAGTCCTTCACTTTGTTTATATACATATAACAAAACACAATTTGCTTCATAATTAACGTTACGAAATCTTCGAAAAGGTGAACGTAATGTCAAACTTTTATTTCTGCTCAATTATTTATTTATAATTTTATAGTAATCTTTCCATACCAAGACGAGAGTGATTTTGCGTATATAAGGCACCATAAATTAGACTTTTCATTAATGCCACAAGCAAATAACCTACAGCTAATATAGCATCCAATAATAAACTTGAAGTCGGTAAAACACTGAGATATGAAAAAGCCACTGAACTGATCAACTAGAACGCCCTAGTTCCTGTTCTGAGACTTGGTTGAAGTTCAACAGCTGATAGATAAAGGGTGACTATAATCCCTCTATGTGAGTTGAATGTCAGCACTAATTGGTTGGCGGGATACCAGCTTTCCCGAACAAAGCAACGATTGTCTGTTTCGCCGGGCTGTATCAGACGATTACAACCGTAACGGTTTTACAGGTATTGTTTATTATTGAATTTTTAGTTCGGATTTAGGTTACGTCAAAATTAAAAATGTATTTGCAGTTAATATGGTGATAATGCTGAAGTTCTTTTGTTTCGTAATTATAAATAAATTCAGTCTTGACTTAATCATCATTTATACTATACGAGGGTGGTCTGAAAGGTTTCCGACCTCAACATGAAGACAGCAGCAGTCGTAAATAAAAGCTAGTGAATTTCGTCGTTCATCTGTTGACAGTTACTCACCAAAGTTTCAGGAATTTTAGACGCGAAGTTGTTGTGTAACAGTTGTTGGAGTGAGTCAATGTAAGTCCTTTTATGAAAATGGACAAAATCGAGTATCGAGCTGTCTTTAAATTAAATATTTGTTTTCGAAAAGCAATACGCCTACGCAAAACAAAGATGAGTTGGATTCTGTGTATGGGGACTCTGCACCATCATTTACAACAGTGAAATTTTAAGCAGCTGAATTCAAACGTGGTCGTAAGAGCTTGGGAGACGATGAACGTTCGGCACGTCCAAAAACTGCAACTACGGACGAAAACATCGCCAAAGTTCACCAAATGGTGCTAGACGACCGCCGAATTAAAGTGAGAGAGATAGCAGAGGTTATGAACATGTCAAAAAAACGTGTTTGTCACATATTAAATCAACATTTAGAGATAATAAAGCTGTCCGCGCGTTGGGTGCCGCGTTGCTCACGTTAGACCAAAAACGTGCTCGAATGAGCATTTCCAAGGCTCTGTTGGTGCAGTTTAGGTGCAATAAATCCGAGTTTTGGCACCGATTACTGTGGATGAAACTTGGATACACCATCATACGCCAAAAACAAAAATACAGTCCAAACACTGGACTGCAAAGGGGGAACCGGCTCCAAAAAAAGCAAAAACTGTATTTTCGGCTCGGAAAGTGATGGCGACTGTTTTTTGGGATAGTCATGGAGTTATTTTAATTAATTATCTTCAAAAAGTAAAAACCATTACAGGAGCATACTACGCATCATTACTTGTCAAGCTGAAGGCAGAACGTGCGGAAAAACGGCCACATTTGCAGAAAAAGAAAATCCTTTTCACCTCAGTGGTTGCCATAGCGAAATCCATGAATTACGGTTTGAACTGCTTGACCACCCGCCTTACTCACCAGATCTAGCCCCAAGCGACTTCTTTTTGTTCCCTCATCTAAAAATTGCGCTCGGAGGACAGAGATTTTCGTCAAATGAAGAGGCAATCACCTTCGTGAACGATTATTTTGCAGAGAAAAACGCCGAGTACTATTTGGATGGATTACAGAGATGGAAGCATCGCTGGGAGAAGTTTGTAGAGTTACAAGGAGACTATGTTGAAAAATAAAAAAAAAGTTCTGAAAAAACATCTTATATCTTTGTTAGGCCGGAAACTTTTCAGCAACCCTCGTATAAACGAGGGTATTATGGGAGACAAGTAAGCCACACATTATAGTTCTGGTTTTTAATTATGTACATAACTGTATTGTCTTCCAGTGTTATCCTCAATTGGTTTTATTTATTCATCGATAGCGATATGGTCCCCTTTAAAGTAATCCCCCTCAGATATAATACACTTGTGGCAGCGCTTTTTCTAATCTTCGAAGAACTTTTCAAACTCACTTTTCGATATAGCTCTTAGCTCCTTCAGCGATTCTTCTTTTATCACATCAATGGTGTCAAAACGTCGTCCTTTTTGAAAAGGTTTTCTTCAACTTCGGGAACAAACAGAAGTCACAGGGAGCCATGTTCGGTGAATATGATGGTTTTTTTGTTAAAAATTCACGAACTATCAGTGAAGTGTGAGCGGGAGGGAGCGTTATCGTGATTTCCAAGAATTTGTTTGCTACAATTCCGGTCGTCTTCGACGGATCGCTTCACGCTAACAGCTTATTACTTCCAAGTAATATACTTTATTGGCCATACGACCGTCAGACCGGAAATCATGATGCACTACGGCATTGAAATCGAAAAACACACTGAGTAGAACCTTCACTTTTGATCAAACTTGTTGAATTTTTTTTTTATCGAACACCACTCACAAACTCTTGCTTTACTCGTGGTAGATTCACCAAAAGCAACCGTCAGCATTTCAAAAACTTTGCTGTACTTTATTTAATTTTTTTTTACAAAAAGTTTGATCCATTTTTTTCCGAAACTAAAAACCACCGAGAACACCAAAACAAATCCTTAGTGACTGGTACTGGAATCAAAGAATTCGTAATAAATTAAAAAAAAATGAAATATAGTGCAACAAAGTTTTTGAAACATTGTTAGTGGCTTTTGGTGATTATTGATGATGAGTAAAGCTAGAGTTTATGAGTGTTATGGACGTTTCAAAAAGGGCCGTAAAGACGTTGAAGATGATGATCGCACTGGGTACCCTAACACTTTAAACGACGACCACATCGAAGAAGTTAAGAAAATGATTCAGAATTACTATTAGAGAGGTTATCACAATTACTTATTGCCAAATGAGGCAGATTGTAATTTTATCGTAATAAAGTTGTAAATTCGATTTTAGTTGTTTATGAAACATAGGAAAAATGGAAATACCCCTCTACATTATGGAGGAGGATGAAGACCACAATCAACAACACGATGATGAACAAGTCAACATGGAAACATGTCCTGAGGTAGTAGAAACAATTTCTGATTTCAATACAGCAGACGAAGATGATCTGTCACATTCCACCCACTGACAAGGATAATAAAGGGTTGAACAGATGACGAAACAGTTTAGGTCTACGTATTTGCGAATCAAGCCTAGCACTTCCGAAAGAGATTTTCAGATAAATTTGACTCGACTATAGATAAAGTTACTACACTAGAGGTAGTTGTCCAGTTTATAACTTGTTTTGAAAATCGAAATTATTATAAAAAAATTTATACCTTTAAGAAGCATAATAACAGAGGCTAGAAAATGATCAGAGAGTAAATAACCAAAAATTGTTAACAAACTAGAACATATTTTAATTAAGTTGGTTATGTATTAATTTTTATCCGTTCGTATATATATTAAAATCATAAATTGTTTCTACTATCTCAGGACATGTTTCCATGTTGTTTTGTTCATCATCGTGTTGTTGATTGTGGTCTTCATCCTTCTCCATAATGTAGAGGGGTATTTCAATTTTTCCTATGTTTCATAAACAACTAAAATCAAATTATTAAAATCGAAAATTACAATCTGCCTCATTTGGCAATAAGTAATTGTGATAAATGATCTCATTCATACCTTATTTACAATTTTCATTCACTCGCTCATTCACACAGTCCCAAAGGCCTCCTAAGTCTACATGGTTGTTACCTCCCTCGCGTGCAAAAGAGTCTTGGGAAGTCTCCCGCGCTCCTTTGTCAGCCGCGTCATTGGACAAGAGTCAGCGGACGCTGGCCGAAAGCACGATAGCCACAGACGCTCAGGACATGATTGGAAAAACTGGGCATTGCCAGGACACCCACTGTCACGTATTTATAGCAGGTCACGAGGCCACTGCCGTTTTAGTCTCCGAGGAAGATTATAGGGATGAGTGGTGCAGTGCAATGACTGTGCTACGGGATTAGAGTGGTTGGAAAGGGTACTGTGGAATTTCATAAACTTGGAAGGGATGAGTTCAAGAATGTAGGGTATATTAAGATCATTATGAAGGGTTTTGTTGGTGACGTAATAAAGAGCATTTACTATTGTTCTCAGAACTTTTATGTTTGTAGCTTTATTCCGCATCTCCAGATTGGTTTAAGTATAACTTTGTAGATTTTGGCTGAATTAACGAAGATATATTATGTGATAGATAGTTGACAAAAAATTATTCATCGTCAGTTTTAAAATAGATTCAGGTGGGTCAGATTGCGCATTTTGACATATATAGTGGTTTATATTGAGTACCTAGATATAACAATATTGAAGGCTAATAACAAAAAACATTCATTCTTAAAAGAAAACATTCACTATGTTTCCCACGCATAATCAAGCATCCATAGCTTCATAAAAAGTATCTAAATTCACAAAAAAATATATTTTAACAATAAATAAACGTTGATAAATAAAAACATCATATTATAAGCTGTTACATCGCCATGTCACTTATGATAGTAATATATTTAGCGTTGTCTAGGTATAAGTAGATCGCCTTATATCGTTGATGAATATTTACTGCATGAAGCCATCGATAGCGATAGCCTCCTGAGGAAAAAGAGCTTATGTAAATGTTAGGCCAATAGGGTCTTTCAGGCGAGTTTAAGGAAAATAGACTGCTTCTAGGGATGTAACTTAGGGCCAATTTATTTATTTTTTCATTCATTACCATCATGAAGTAAAATGGGGGGCCTATTTTCCATAAACCGTAGAATTATGATTCTGATCATGAGTAAATTAGCACTTGCATATGCGTTTTTAAAGCTATAGGTGATTTCTAAATTAAATCTGATTTTGTAATATTCATACTTTGGCATATATAGGTTGAATACTAGTTGCTCTTAATAAATAAAAAACTTTATTTTTCTGGCCACAATTTTAATTTATCTTTTATTTGAGGGGTTTCTGTAGGCAAGCAACTAATTTTTATACACAATTATTGTTATAACATATATATATTATAGTTATAACATTGTGACTCAAAAACAGGACGGTAATGACAATTTAGTCTTTATTCTGAAATGATTAATTATCTTCCCCATGTTATGTTCCCCTTCATAGAATTTATTTTACGTCTGTTCGTAGCTTCTTGGTGGGGATCAAGGATTCTTAGTAAATTTAATGGTTTCAAGCGAGCCATGGTACAATATTTTATATTCATATCAAATCATTTTGCAAACTCTCTAGTTTTGTTCGTGCTTTCTTTGCAGCTCTAGTTCACTTCGTGAGTAGTGGTATGATTAGAGCCTTGTTTAAGAGTATGGCGCGTGTATGATAATGCTGGTCCGTTAGTAAAATTCCTATAGTAACCTATATTCTATTGTAACCTCATAGTCTCCTAGCACACTCATTACACTGAGCAACTCATCCCCACAATCCTCCTTGGAGACTAAAACGACAGTGGCCACGTGACCTGCTATAAATACGTGACAGTGGGAGTCCTAGCAATGTCCGGTTTTTTCAATCATGAGCGTCTGTGGCTCTCGCACTCTTGGTCAGCCTCGGCTGTCTCTTATCCAGTGACGCGGCTGACGGAGGAGTGTGACCTGTATATAATGTAGTGATGCTACAGGAAATACAAAATAATTTGTAAATAGATTCACCTGAGGATCTAATTGTATAGAATTGTCTGTAAGTTTAAAGGGGCTATGAAGGAAAAAAAACAAAAAAAAAACGGAGGAGTGTGAGGGACTTCCCAAGACTCCGCTTCCTCTTTCGCATGAATGAGTGCGTGAATGAAATATGGTGCAAAGATGGTATGAATAAGATCATTTATCACAATTACTTATGCCGAATGAGACAGATGGTAATTTTACCATAATGAAGTTGTTTTATCAGTATGTGAGCCTCATTCTGCTTAAGTGATAGTTGCTGTTTAATATTGGGAGAAAATATGGTCGTAAGTATCTGACAGCTGACTTATATGGTTTCCAAACAATATTTGTTGTTAATCCACATAATGGTTTATTAATTAGTCTTAGTGTAGTCATGTCTCCATTTCGTGCAGTCCATTGTTATGTCGTCAATGTGACTATAAAAAGGCTTATTACATCAAAATATTGTTGTTTTAAACGTGAAAACTCGGTAGCCAAAAGCTCTCTGAAGGATAAAACGAAAACCGCCGAATGGCACGGGAAAAGCACCATTTATCTTAAAGCAGCCATCATCAGGCTACAAAGCATGTTCTTGTACACGTTCACGGAACTGAAATCATTATATCTAAGCAGCGTATCCGTAATAAATATAAAACCTGAATTACTAAATTAATAATTCCATGGGTAATCTCACTAGTTGTTCAAATACACAGCGTAAAATAATATATATATTTTTTTTTAATATATAATATTCTTTATTGTGCTAAAATTACAATCTGCCTTATTAGGCAATAAGTAACTGAGATAAATGTTCTCATTCATACCATAAAAATAATAATATTTAATAGTAATTAGCATGTATAAATGAGTCGGAAAGTGCAGGTTCGCATAAGATAGCTATCGGGGGAAACATGGGAATTGATAATGCAGAAAGAGAAGCCGAAGTGACTGGCCAGGCCAGCGGATTCTAAAGATGTGTACAGAATTTTGGTTGTCACTACTAAAGGATATCGCACCGCGAATAAAGGACGATTCTCCGTCTAAAAATGGTCACAAGCATCCACCAAATGTTGGATTACAGAGGTTCAGCTCTGTTATCTACTTGGTACTACAGTGGGTGTTGGTCATTAACCATAGGCTTTTGTAAACAGCGAGGATAAATATTCCCCCACACCACTCTTGAACTTTACAAGTCAGTGACCAGATTTGGGTATGGAAAACTCAGTTCCGCTTAAACGAGTGAAAGAAAGAGGGTGTGGCTTAAAAAAAAGCTAGCTAAATGTGGTTTTGATAATCTTACTAATTGCTCCATTTTAATTGATATCCGAAGTTTAATTAAATTATTTTGATTATAATTAACATTGGAAATCAGTTTATCTAACACACCCATCCATTATGCATAATAGAAATGGGGATTTGTAACCAATGTCACAGCTAATTTTATGAATATTTAATATTATTAAATTAAATAAATAATTGTCAATAATCTATTTTAGGTTAATTGACTCACTAATGAAACTTAATGCTTACATAGGATTACATTCAAAATTAATTTAATTTAAAATTACCATCTTCGGAGCATCGGAGAAAGAAATTTCATCAAATTACGAGATAACTCTTAAAGTTGTAAACACCATTTTAGTAGTGACAGGGTGATTTTTTTTCGAAGTAATAAAACGAAAATTACATATAATTATTTAAGACAACTAGATATTTAATGTTAATAACTAATTATTAATATATGTTTTATTTACATGTAATTAATTAATTGTTGTAATTAGCCTAATCAATAAATTTAAAAAAATAGCAACTTTCTTCGCAAAGCACGGTATAAGTCAAAAATATAAATAATGCAAATACAAAAAAATTGACCAGATCTTTAATGTAGTAACATACTTACTATTAAACAAATTTTTGTTATTACTAAGTTACTAAATTCATTTTATATTAAAACTTAATTATGAGTTATAAAGTCCAAATTTTTTTTAACGTTGTTGATTAGGTATCTCCGAAAGGAAGTGTTGGTGAAATGCTGGTAAGTCTAGTTAGGTGATAGAAATAAAGTAATAAAATTATTAAAGATATGTTTAGCACAATCGGGTGTTTTTGACAAATCCTACTATCGGGCACAGTTGTTTGGCGGAAATTCAAAAATGCCAACCAATGGAAAATTATCATTTTTCTAAAGATTCTTAACTAATTCATGATCAGTAACTCTGCTGATATTGTACTATAATTGTACTCAACGTGCTAATCTGAACAATTGGAAGTGAATTCCTACAAACAAGCCAAGTTTAAAAGATATATATGGTATAATTCAGTTTATTGGCAGACTGATAGATGAGCTAATGGACTTGCCTTATTTTTGCCCGTTCTCTACAACATAAATAACCGAAGGCCCATCAACTAACACAGTAATTCTCTTTAAGTGGTGGCGTGAGTTTGAGAATCTCCTCTGATTTATATCTGCACTATTTGTTCTGGGTTACATCATATATTTACCATTCGTTGAAACTATTATTCTTTCTCCTGTTTTAAGATTTTCTGCTACTGTACTACAGTACAACAGATTCACCTGAGGATCTATAATTATATATAATTATCTGGAAATTTAAAGGGGCTATGAAAGAAAAAAATACTACAGTACATTCCAAACTCATAATATCCAAGGTTACAGACATTGCTTCAATGAAGAACCCATTTGCACTAATAAAGTTTATATGAAAGAAATAAAGAGAATAAGTGACTCAATCGAGACGCAATTTATTGCAAGAAAATAAAATATAAATAGTACTTAGAACAATGTAAGACTTTCAAACAACATTTTTATTATTAGCAGACGAAATGTTCTTGGACTATAACATTATTGATGGCACGAAGTACAAAGAAAATTAAAAATCCTGATTCATACCAGCCACTTCATCACCAAATAAAAATATATGTAGGATTTAATTAAAAAGTTTGAATTGGGTACTTTTAATAAATCCTGCTATCGGGCAAAGATGCTTGGCAGAAATTTCAAGTTTATTATTGAATTTACCCAAGTTTGAATAAAACACTTTTAAAAATACATTTTACCCACAAAATAATTCAACTAGAGTATATTTCCTGCAATCATTGTTCTTATATTTAAATACAATAAAAGCTGTGAGTCGGTCACTCCTGCCTCCCCTAAATTATGTTTTGTTTTTTATGGGAGAAGTATGGTTTGTGCCTGTAGCGACCGCTAACTACATAAGATAAATCACCCTATACTCTATTGTATATATATTGTAAAAAAATGTAAATGATATTACCAAAATATAAATCATTTTAAATGTGGTAATCCATGTAGCTGTGAGCCAATTAGTTATATGAGCTGTGGCACCAGCTAAGTAGCAGGTAGTAGCGACCCAACCCGCCAAGAGACCCTTACCCGGGTCGCGTATCGGTGACATATCTCTTTGTCAGAGCACAAAGAAAACCACATACTCAACTGGCATTGGGAACTACAAAACCAAAGCTAATTGGCTACTAACGAAGCCAGCTGGGTATTTAAAACCGGCGGTTTGGGGCCTGTATATTATTCTCCTGACAACTAACTGGCTCGTGATTGCTCTGATGTAAACTCTGAAACTTGGCTTCTTCATTATGAAAACCTCTGCATCTCTCTCTCTCTCTCCTCACCTCGCTACGTTTTAGTCCGGCGTTGTCAGACCCCACACCTTCCTAGTGGGAATCTCTGCCTTCGTCTTGCTAAATCTAGCACCTCCTTGGGAGAGACCTCTCCTTAGTGGACAATGGTTATCGTGGCCCAGCAAGCTTGCCAAGCAATGTTCCCCACGGCAATTCAGTCTGCCTCTCTCCGGTTCACACTCGCTTATGGGATCTGGACGGAATTTGCCTGCCCTCAGATACCGAGTGTGAATTCGTGGTCATTCCAAGACCACACAAACTACCTATACCACCTACCCTATACCTCTTCTCCTGAACATAGTGCATTGTTGGGGCACATGCCTATCAAAAATGGAGTCATAGTAAGACCGTCATGAAACGATTGTCCAGGTTATAAACTTAATCAACTCTCACTTCGTCACCAGGGCTAGGGTAACTAGGCACCCCCCTAGTGACGAGCCGACAGTTGCCCACTCTGCATCGTATAGGAAAATGCATAGCATTCATAAATTAGTATAAAATCTGAATTAGAAATCCAATAACAAGCTCAGTGGTATAAGCATACCAATCGCCCCTCAACACAGTCTACCGACCAAAGCGTATGCTTGTTTTATCATGTAGTATGTTGACTGACTTTTTTTTAAACATTATAAAATGAAGAAGATAATTGAAAAAAACTTCTGGAATATTATTACCATTTACTGGAAAATATTAACATATCCCTGAAGCATATCACTTATACATAGCCACAGTCTGGGCTATAGGGTTTAAGTTGATATGGTTGACAAAGGAAGGCACCAAGATAGCTATTCTGACCCAGGCTAGTGATGCGAAATGTGTGAGTCTCTCGAAGTCTTGAAGACAAATCGAAAAGAACATTTCATTGGTCGTTTTAGTTTTACATCAAGAACACACGAGAGACCACTATAAAAAACGAAACAGCAATGTTAGTGGCAATATCTAACGTCTAGTGGTCTGAGAAACCACTATGTTTATTCTATGTTAGGGATTGATCTAGCATCAGGCCGAGTATAAATAAAGGTTCGCTTTCGCTGGAACTGCCCGCGGCGACGGTCGGCAGTGACTTCTGGCAGTCAACTACTCATTTGAGGGAAATCAAGAGGCCATATTTTTGGAACTGCCCGGCAGTCAGCGGTTGTGATGTCATCGATTCGGTCTTCCACTGCTAAACTGCCAGCAGTCACTGCCATTCACTATCCTATGCAGATTCAGCGCAAAATTTTCTTAAGAATGTTCATATTGAACTAACTATTTTTTTAGTTAACTGATTCCGGATAATATTTATTAAAATGTGTAGAGCAAGTCGTAATGTTTTATATTTTGTTATTTAGAGAATTGGAATTCGGCTGACCTGTTTTATCTATGTTTTTGTACCTTTTTAATCACTTTTTGTCATAATGAGAATGTATTTAGTTAGAAAAGCCAGTTTAAATGCTTTGTTTGCTATTTCTTTGCTATTTTAAAATTTAAAATGGAAAATATAATATTTTTTGTACATAAATTGTCAGGAAATACACTTGTTTTTGGACTCAAAACAGATATTGAACAATCGCTTTGTCCTTAAATATGTATGATGGGCAATGACTCGCGCAGACGACACAACAGACTGAGAGAGGTGAATGACCGGACTCCCACGCTAGACGGAGTGGAGCCTGATCTGTGACGCTCCAGGTGGCAAGTGTAGGAACTTATCATACTCCCGTCCCCGCTGATAGAGCGAAGCAGTGAGGCAACTTTGTGTGCGATCGATGTCTCCGCTACTTGTCAGTCAACTCATAAAAGCAACATTCACCACAACAACTAAAGGATAACTGGCTAAACCATTTTTTTTTTTCTAATATTAATTTGATGTAGTTTTCTACTTCGGGTTCTTTTTTATAAAAGAACTGCTTACAGAGAGAGACTAACTCAGAGAAGCGAAACCGCTACCACAAATTTACCCGTACTCACCACCCATCTACAAGTTGGACACCGCTGCCTTCCCCAGAAAGCTGTTTCTCCCTAGAATTCCTAGGACTTCGGGATGTGGTATGCTACACCTGCAACCGGAAGGGACTCATTTCGAAATACGATTCAGGACATCAGCCGATGCAAGAGGTTGACGAGTAACGGAAACAACACGAAGAAGATGTTATAATGTACCAAACCAATCCTCCGGAAACACTTTTGTCAAGACGTTGAGTACTTTTCTTCAAATTTTCAATACGACTCGGGTTCGCAATGTTCACACTTGGGATTGAAAATATAAGCTAAATTCAATAGAAAATATTTTACAAAAGGAGTAACTTTATTAGGTTGAGGTAACTCTTTAATTAAGTGTAATAAAGAATCATTACTCAATATTATTACCCACGCGCTAAAAATGGTGGTTTGTTTAGTTCTGGATGAATTTTTATCCAATGGTAATTGGCCGTGAAATAATTTCACAAAAAATCCAGAAGCTTATTTATAACTGGAACCAATTGCAGTAAACTACAATTAGTAGTTTACTACAATTGCATGTAAACAGAGCACTGGAACTCAAAATATCAATAAGTTTGTTAATGCTAGTTGTGGACGAGCCGAAAAATCAGTTACTCAAACCCAAGAAAGCATAACCGATCCAAGCATCTTGAGAACAATAATGTTAGCCCTATATGGTGGTTGTCATATTGTCAACTAAAATATGTAAGTTTACTGAGAAATCCTAATTACCTCCTAAAGTATCCCTTCCGGGAACTTACCCCTCCCCCTCAGTAATGGTCGCAACCCTAACATCTAAGAACCACTTGAGCAGTGTAAACTTAAAGCTTCCCCCTGACACGCAACATCAGTTAATGACCATTCTGGATAAATTCGAAAATATCTTTTGTTCATAGAATTCTCACTCAGAGACTTAGGAACACGGCAACTAGAAATTTAGGTAATGGATCAATTGAAAATCGTTAACCTGAGTTAACCTTGCGGGCTGAGCTCATTTCAAAAGCAGGTAGATAGACAGGGGGTCTCCGCGCATGATAAAGCCTTGTTTATTCGACCAAGTAAATCTCCGTTCGGCATTCCAGTAGTGCCTACTAGTCCCGGAGAAAACTGGAGATTATAGAATGTGTGTAAATTATAAAGCCCTAAATTCCAGCACGTTTCCTCTAAGCTATATGCTCCAATCAATTCAGGACCAAATAACTCTTCTTCGTGGTGTGAAATATTTCACATCACTTGACTTGGGTATTGGATTTCATCAGAAACCAGTACACGCGGACTCTATTGATAAAACCACTTTCATTGTACCTGACGGTACTTGGTAATATCTCGCAATGCCATTTGGACAGTATTTTTCAGTTGATAAAGTAGCATTGGGTTCATTAGCGCATGATTATGAAATATTGCATATGGGAGATCTATTGATAATTGCAAAAACAAATGAAGAAGCCATAAAACGACATGACATAGTGTTACATACTATTAATTGTTCATTTATATGAACACGGGTTACATATCTTGGTTGTGGTGTTCAAGATGGTCAAATTCGTCCCAATTACGAAGAATTTTACTAATTTACCACCTCCTTCTACCAATCGTTCTTTGAGACAATTGTTTTAATTAATACATTCGACAATTTATCGTTAATATTTTAATACTAGCTTCCCCGTTTTACAGGTTGATCAGCAATACTTCATCATTAGACTCACAAACCATTAAGTGGTTACCGGAACAAAAACCGATTAGATAACAATTCATCCCCATTTTGACATATGTCCCAATTTTAATGATATTTGGCCCTTCGCTTTCTATGGAGTTATACACAAATGCAACTTCTTTGGACTATGGCGCTATTTTATTACATATTGTAGATCGAAAATCTCACGTCGCTGTAAACAACTTTAAACCCACGACACCTCAGGAATTCAGATATTAATGTTATGAAACCCGCAGTAGTCAATAAATTTTAACAAGTTTCTAAATGGATACCACTTTAAAATAATTGCGGATTGTTTATCTTTTAAAGCAACACAGAGGAAACAACATCTTATTCCCTAAGTTAAGATAAGAGATGGTGGCCATTTTTACTAAGTTATAACTTTACTATCGAATATCGTCTTCAAAAAATGACCCATGTAGATTTTCTTAGTCGAAGGTCCCTCGACAATATAAGGGTAGATTAGGAACCGGGAATAAGATTCTTCAGCCCCTGGACAGCCCTAGTAATGACCCCCCCCCCCCGAGTAGTATAGACATTCCCACGGGTGTTCATAAAGTTAGGCCCTACAGCCGGAAACATGAATGAAGAAAGTATTACAATCTTGCATCAATATCAAAAGAGTAACATTGACTTCAGTATCCTCTGATTGGATCCTTGCTTAACAACATGAAGATCCTTTTATTTCTGAAATTGTGTTGAAAGTAATTTCTAATGGGGTTGAGGATAAAATCAAGGACACTCATGAAATACGATCTGGTGTACTTTGTAGGACAATTCAGCTTGATTCACGTACCTGATTCCACTCTATCGTACCACACAGCATCCGATTGTTTATTGTCAATAATATCCATATAGCGACCGCTAACTATATGTGTAAATTACCCTACACTCTGGTTCATAATGTATTATAATAGAAAATGTAAATCTGTATAAACTTCTGGTAATAAATCAGAGAGAGGTCGGAAGTCGTAAACAAGTCACACAGGATCGAGGGTGCGGTAATAAATCATGCTAGGAACAACTTAGGAACCCTTTTGGGACCCATGGGATAATAGAACAAACCACCTATAGGCGGTAAAATAACCCAAGTGGGTAAGACCTTCAGCCCTGCTAGCAACCATAAAAAACACACTCTTGTACCCCAACGGTCAATAAACTAAAAGGAAATGACTACCTGTGTATCGTAAAACATGCCCGTGGCCGACAGGCTCCGCCTCCCGGCAGGGAAAGGGCACGGGTATTTATATCAAGGGGTTTTCGCCCTGACACACTCTGTCTCTCAGTCTTCATAGCGCACGACTTATCACTAACCCCAGGGCCACCTGGCCCTGGTGGGCTACTCTGTCTCTTAGTCTTCCGAGTAACTTGAGACCAGGGGCACTTGGCCCCTGGTAGGCCCCACTCTTCATTCTTTTCTAGTTTCTACATACCGATATCCGCTATCACCGTCGCGATATGCCTACTCAGCCTTCTGCTACTCTACGACGGCACTTGTCACACAGCCTATAGCAGACCTCAGACGACTTGTACTTATTACGCTGCCGATCTCTCTCCCGAACTCTGAAAACTGGTCTTATTCTTTATGAACCTCTGAACCTCATCCTGAACACAGTGTCTTGTCGGGACACATCCCTATCAATAAATGGAGTCAGATATTAACGCCTACATGGAACATGGTCCATGTTATTAACTACAGCAATCCGACAATTGTTGACCTCCGACAATTGTTCACCTTTTCCGACAATTGTTCACCTCCGACAATTGTTCAACCAATATCCCGACATCTGGTGACTCTCGACGTGCACAAGAGGTTTACGCGACATCTGGTGACCCACGACGTGCACAAGAAGCTTACCCGACATCTGGTAACCTTCGACGTGAATGAGAAGCTCAACATGATCAAGACACCGCGACAATTGGTGAACTTGATGTGAACGAGAAATCCGACAACTGGTGAACCCGCCGCGAGAAACCACCGTGATCTCAGAAGAAACCTTTTCTTACGATGGCCAACTCACCAGCTCCGTCCGACGAAGCATGCTGTACAACCATACACGCCAACTCTCGGATGCATACCACCAGAGTTCACGAAGAAGACCCCATTCTAGCACACCGAACGAAATTCAAATCAACGTCACGGTTAATTTTCCCCGTAAGCTACCGTCAAATTTAATAGCCGACCAGTATTTTCGAAAATCCGAGTAAACCTAATCGCTACCACTTCAGCAAGCAAGACATCCGATGACTCCTCAACAACAATTCGCCAACGCAGGAAGACACAATACATCCACTTGGACTTCATGGGACCGTTGCCACCGCCTGCGAGGATGCGATAAAACTCACTAAGATCGACTGACTTTAGATGGCCAGAGCCGTCGAACCTCGGCGTCATAGAAGCTACACCGTAGCTGTCGCATTCTAAAAACTGGCTGGTTAACGACGGTAACACCGTAAAACGACTATCATCTCTTCGAAGTGCCTCGAGTTCATCCAACTTGAGACCAGGGGCACTTGGCCCCTGGTAGGCCCCACTCTTCATTCTTTTCTAGTTTCTACATACCGATATCCGCTATCACCGTCGCGATATGCCTACTCAGCCTTCTGCTACTCTACGACGGCACTTGTCACACAGCCTATAGCAGACCTCAGACGACTTGTACTTATTACGCTGCCGATCTCTCTCCCGAACTCTGAAAACTGGTCTTATTCTTTATGAACCTCTGAACCTCATCCTGAACACAGTGTCTTGTCGGGACACATCCCTATCAATAAATGGAGTCAGATATTAACGCCTACATGGAACATGGTCCATGTTATTAACTACAGCAATCCGACAATTGTTGACCTCCGACAATTGTTCACCTTTTCCGACAATTGTTCACCTCCGACAATTGTTCAACCAATATCCCGACAATCCACAATTCTACATTCATTAGAGAAAACATTAGAGACCCTATATAATCACTATTCGTTTGAGAATATACTTGTATTTGTGAGAAAACATTAGAGACCCTATATAATCACTATTCGTTTGAGAATATACCTGTATTTGTGAGAAAACATTAGAGACCCTATATAATCACTATTCGTTTGAGAATATACCTGTATTTGTGAGAAAACATTAGAGACCCTATATAATCACTATTCGTTTGAGAATATACCTGTATTTGTGAGAAAACATTAGAGACCCTATATAATCGCTATTCGTTTGAAAATATACCTGTATTTGTGAGAAAACATTAGAGACCCTATATAATCACTATTCGTTTGAGAATATACCTGTATTTGTGAGAAAACATTAGAGACCCTATATAATCGCTATTCGTTTGAAAATATACCTGTATTTGTGAGAAAACATTAGAGACCCTATATAATCACTATTCGTTTGAGAATATACTTGTATTTGTGAGAAAACATTAGAGACCCTATATAATCACTATTCGTTTGAGAATATACCTGTATTTGTGAGAAAACATTAGAGACCCTATATAATCACTATTCGTTTGAGAATATACCTGTATTTGTGAGAAAACATTAGAGACCCTATATAATCACTATTCGTTTGAGAATATACCTGTATTTGTGAGAAAACATTAGAGACCCTATATAATCGCTATTCGTTTGAAAATATACCTGTATTTGTGAGAAAACATTAGAGACCCTATATAATCGCTATTCGTTTGAGAATATACCTGTATTTGTTAGAAAGTTTGTTGTAAACTGTGTGACATGTAAGATGGCTAAACGAGATTCAAGCATGCGTGACCTTGACACAAGGTTCATTTAGCTATCTCAGGAAAAGTCACAGGCTTGATTATATTTTTGTCTTTATATGAATTATTGTCCCATTTTCCTCAATCACAAACTCGAAGCTGATAATGCGATTTAAACTTTCTGCTCCTCAATTACTTCAATGGGCAGGATGACGGGACTGGTCGATGTTTTACATCCTGTGATTTTTAAAGATTTTCTTATAAAGCTTAATTCTATTGCCACGGGTTCCAGTAGAGCGAATGGTCAAGTAGAAAGACTTATGGTAACGTTAAAAGACATGTTAACAGTATCTCAAATGAATGACAATCGTACATGGCAAGATAAAATCCCAGACATTCAACTTGCATTAAATACTGCACCCCATCGTTTAACACAGTCACCTATGGAATTAATCTTTGCAAAGGTTGCTCAATCTCATGAATTAATTGTAGCTGGTGAGCATGTCACTGAGAATTCTCAGTAGATTTAAGAGAAGTAGGAGCTGTAGTGGCTCAGAAAATTATTCGTAATGCAGATTATGCAAAAAAAAAATTTGATAATGACAAGACAAAAGTTACCCACTTCCAAATAGGTGATTTAGTCTATACTGAGCAGGAAGAAAGGAACCAATTATACTTACATAGTAGTCCCTGCCAAAGGCACTATGTGATTGCATAATAATGCGTATGAGTTGCGATCTATCGAAGGTAAGCGTAGATAAAAATGTGCACATGATCGTTTGCAATAGTGATTGTCAGGTCGTCACGAGCTAGCTCTGGCAACGAAGTGAGCGTTGATTTTAGTTTATAACCTTGAGTTTATGACCTGAACAATCGTTTCATGACGGTCTTACTATCTCACTCCATATTTGATAGGTATGTACCCGAAAAATTCACTATGTTCAGGAGAAGAGGTATAGGGTAGGCGGTGTAGGTAGTTTGTGTGATCTTGGAATGACCACGAATTCACACTTCCGTCCGTATCCCAAAGGCGAGTGTCAACCGGAGAGAGGCAGACTGAATCGCCGTGGGGAACACTGCTTGGTAAGCTTGCAGGGCCACGACAACCGTTTTCCACTAGAAAGAGGTCTCTCCCAAGGAGGTGCTAGATTTCACAGGCAGAGATTCCCGCTAGGAAGGTGTGAGGTCTGAAAACGCTGGGCTAAAACGTAGCGAGGTAAGGAGAGAGATGCAGTGGTTTTCATAAGAAGAAGCCAAGTTTCAGAGTTTACATCAGAGAAGCCACGAGCCAGTTAGTTGCCAGGAGAATGATATACAGGCCCCAAACCGCCGGTCTTAAATACCCAACTGGCTTCGACAGTAGCCAATCAGCTCTGGTTTTATAGTGCGCAATGCCAGTTGAGTATGTGGTTTTGTTTGTCCTCTGACAAAGAGATGTGTCACCAATACGTGGCCCGGGTAAGGGTATCTCGGCGGGTTGGGTCGCTTAGTGATGATGATGAAAGCCAAATTGAAACTTTTTACTTCCGTGACCTGGCTTGCTATTGATGTGTTTATTTATTTTCAATATTTTAAAAATAGCGATTGATTGATAGTGTTTGCTGGGTTGGTTGGTATTTGTAGGCATTTGTTTTTCGGCTACCGATGTGACTTGTTGAGCTAAGGTGACTATGTTCGCAGACCCTTTTAGGGCTAACCGACGGAGAAATACTACAACTGCCACTTTTCGGAATCTGTTGTTACAGTGTAGGTAGAGTCAGAACGACACATTGGACAGTCACAAAACGTCAAATTGACAACCACCATATAATTGTCTTTGAATTTATCGATTAAGTTGAATATTCTCGAGAGTAAAAAAATTGTCCGCTTACTCATTTAGGAGGTCTTGAACAGTGGAGGTTCTTTCTCCCTCCATATGGTGGGGTTAAAAAATAGTTAAATTGGCTAGGTCTACTGACCTAAATAATGATGTCATACTCCCGGTATCGGTTCTAATTCATTGACTCTAACATGAAACAAATCTAACTTCCCCATGATTTCACTCTTCTTAAACTATTTCACCTCACACAATGTTACATTCAACCAACAGATTTAATATTTAATATAATTAAAAAATGAAGATAAGATAATTTGAAAATTGTTGTTGTTGCTTGACTATTTTATATTTTGAATTCGATTTTCAAAGATACCATGTAGTTATACATATATATAAATGGGAGATGCCGTATCAAAAATAGCCGGATCGGGATCCATGATAAAAACACAATGTTTTGAATACAACTATTTAATGAATTATAAACAATAGAGTACAAAAGCAAGAAGGTGGGTTCACTGCCCGATGTCTGAACACTAACAGTGCTAAGACCTTACAGAATTGAAGGCAGTGAAAATATTTATGATAGCGGCTGGAAAATGAAATATTAGAACAAACACCTGATGCTGCTTTACTGAACTCACAAGGTAATGTATCTTGACTATAGCAAATATATCTCAAGATGTTATTGAAATGAAGTGTTTCCACTTAATAAGCCCCTCTTCACGCAGAACATAAATTACACACCCTTATGCCTTCACACCCGAGACCCGTAGCAGTCACCTGTACATCCACGTTTCGAATTCTTACAGTTTAACGTACCATGTTTACTAATGGAGTCTATTCACCAAAGTGTCCTTGCCTAATCATGATTTTATTCATTGTACTCTATTGGATAAATTACTTCTCGGCGTGGAGTCAATTTTTATGTGACCTTATTCTCCATATTTTTTAATTATTTTACGCGTCTGATTAATTACAGGAGCAAAAAAGCACGTATTTACTTTTTTTTTTTTGTTAAATTGTTCAGACCCTAAACGCGTGGGAAACATTTATTGATTTTATTTATAATTACTTTGAGGTATTCAATATTACATGCCATTTTGAATGAGTCATCAGCATTATAGAACCTAGCTGATTTTTACTCTAAGGTTGGTCTCATCTAGAGGCTCCTAAGAAATCCCCTTGGCACATAGATTAAATAAATGAGAGTACTCCACTCTGAATCCTCTTCTCGTAATGGCCAACTGGAGCTTCAATCTGGCAGCAGGAGAGTTTTTAGTATTCATCCGATGGGGATTTCATGATGAGCTCTCTTGAACACCCACTCAATGTTCACGAAGTATTGAAATGAGCTTCTTATGATGATCACGATATTTTTGCACTTGGAAATTTAGTCCAATCGGAGCTCGTGCCAAAAGTATTCACAAATCTGATTTTTAATCAAATGCGGTCATGAATTAGGCAAGACATAACATGGATCATAAGAGTAATTTACTCATATATTTAGTTTAGAGCTTTACTATAGAGTGATGTATAAAGTTTGAACTATAAAGTACTGATTCTACAGTGTTGTAAACGTCAAATATTAATACCTTGCGGGTTCCATACAAATTGTATACCTGGTAAACCCATTTTATTTGATTTATTTAGCCCTAAGGATTTTGGGAGGGCGTATTTATAAGGCCATTCCTGTAGATTAAATCTACTGTCTTTTAGCCCGTTTCTAACATCTATTGTTTCATAGCTGAATTGATTTATTTTCTTATTACTTTCTGCAGCCCGTGATATTAAGCATTGTCCGTTTCATGTAAATTTCTTTCCTCCATTGAGGACCTAGCCAAAGGGGGCGACGGAACTCTCCCCTCCTATCCCCGGAATAAAATTTGACTAAAAAAAAGGTAGTTGCTGCGAAATTTATTTAAATTGATGCTGAATTTCACTCACGCAAACGAAGAGGACGAGGTTAAGAAAATTTTTCCAATATATATGCATATGAAACGCCATTTTTTTACGCAAAGTATTTTTACAAGACCTTAGTAAAAGCCTAAGTTACGTAAAAATATAATCAAGTGTTATTTGGAATAAATTTACTATAGTTACCCTTTTTACAAAATCGAATCCCCTCTGTTCAACAAAATTATTGGTACGCCTTGCTTCATTATTTTTTTTTAATATTAATGTATGGTCTATCTAAGGTCTTAGATAAGATTAATAAGATTAATCTATTAATCTAAGGTGTATAAAAGACATATACGAGGGTGGTCTGAAAAGTTTCCGACCTAACAAAGCTTTTATTTCACTAGCTTTTATTTATTTTATTATCATCTTCATGTTGAGGTCGGAAACTTTTCAGACCACCTGTGTACCCTTACAAAGTTTCCTCCATAACCTGCCATATTGGTATTCATTGGTGTTTCATTAGATCATTAGATTCATTCACATCATTAGATTCAGATATTAAATATCGTTTCTAAAATTTCAAGATTCTTATTCACATTATAGTTAATTATAGTACCGTAAATTACTATGACATTGGTGAATGAAGAGATGCAAATCAAGAAAATTCATTTATTCACGAAAAAAAAAAATTCACTGACACTTTTAACTAAATATAAATGAATACAAATAACCTAATAATAATAAGTTAAATCATGCATGAAGACGGAACTCAGAGTAAACTAATAATTAATGTGAAAAAAGTTTTTAAAAATAAAAGTAAATAATACAATCGCACAGGTAAAACTGGCACGAGTCCGCAACAGGTGGTTGACATGTCATCTGAAGTGTCAATTCTCTCTATTAATTTATAGTATTTGGTTTTTAATTTTTTTAATACTCAAATACCTTTAACTTTAATGAGAGTTTAACACCGTTATTTACTTGCCACTAATTTGTAATATTTCACCTATAGTTGCCGTCACGAAATTAAAAGCCGCAATACATATGGAAGGCCTTTTGCCACTCCTTGTACCACTTCTCGTCTACCCACGTGATCCTTTTATCATCCTGTTTAATGGCAACCACTAAGCAAAAAGAAAATTTGCACTAATCGCAAATTAGAGCACCCCCCCCCCCCTCACAGTGGCAACAGGGCGCTAAGTTTATCCCAGACGTCTAATTTCATGACGACAACTACAGGTGAAACCTTTTTAATTTATCCATTAGGGCTACCTTAAATGAAACTTATGCAACCAGTTCTATTCCGGTGTTCATTATAACTGTCTGTTTAACGTTAATTACTTCAAAACAAAATTAGTTATCAGGGATAATCTAGTTATTAAATAAATACGTTTTTTACGATGCTGGAATTCTGCACGGAAGAAATAGATACATTAAGTATTATTAATAGATTCATTCGACTACGAGGCGAGGTGTCTGCCTCTCCATCCGTATGTATGTATGAATGAATGGGCTAAGCATGCATTATACATAAAATTTTAAGGTGCATTTCAAAAATCTTTGAAATATACTTTTATTATTAAAATACAGCTAGTGGTAACTATGAGGATAATGTCATGGCATTCTTTCTAACTGCGATAATCTCTCAAAATCCAGCTCAAAAACTATTTCAAGTGAAAGATTTTTTTTTGTCCCTATTGTTAAGAACAAATTTAAGACAACAAAACAGAAATAAATTCCAAAAACTAATGTTTTGAAAGGTACAATCGAAATAGCAATGTTATGTGCATACAATGCATATTATTATATACGAGGGTTAATGATCCAATCTATAATAGTATTCAGTCAGATGATAAAGCATTTTGCGGCCATGCCTAACTTGAACTTCTGAGAAGGACTTTGCTAGAGGTTGGGTCTTAAGCGAGGAACCATAGACCACACGCCTCGTACCTTTTCATTCCATGCCTACTGAGGAACTTTTCTTGGTAAAATTTTAAACACTTTTCAACAACTGAATCTTTTTGTAGCATTGAATTTGGCAGGTTATTCAGAGTCATTCGTTTCAAACCATACTGTTTGGTCCAGTACCAACAAGGCCTTTTTATTTTATTTTTTTTCCATAACCCCTTTTATATATCATTTTTTACAATTTGTGAACAAAATTCAGTGAACATATTTTTACAAATTCCACCTCTTGCTGCATATGCAGATGAATTTGAAGGAGGGTATGATTACAATAACAATATTTTTGAAGTTAAAAGGTCAAAATACAAATATACAGGACTAGGTGATGGGGCTCACCTTCGGTTTACAATGTGGGTAACTTACAAACTAAAACCTAAAAACTATAACCTAGGACTAAAGCGTTCCTGCCTCGACAGCGTCCTGCCATCGATGAGGGAACGGAGCGGGGGTTATCGTGTGAAACACTGGCTTTGTCTGGAACTGTAGTGAGTCAAGGAATTTGATCTGTCTACGTTGAATGAATTCACCCACCGTAGGCAGATCAAAGACCTCGTGAAGCTCACTGTTACTCCGTTGCTCGAATGGAGTATGTCTGACCACTTCCATCAGTACACCGTTTTGGCATTGTTGGAGTCACCGAGCTGTCGTCACAGATCCACAGGCCTTTTTATATTTTTATTGAACGCTATGAGGTCAGCAGACCGAATTGAACCGTCGGTAATCAGACTTTAGACCTCTCCTGTATTTACTACAACTATCTTATTTACATTTGGTTGCAGCGTGTTAGGACGAACAACATGGGCTGTTTTCTTTTAAACATAACCAAGGTCTAACATGTCCCATGTTCTTCTGCCTGCCAACACCAGGAACATGTAAGGATTGCAAAGTTGCAATTGCACTCGGGTCCTTTAGTCTTCTTCCTCCATCTCTCTTGTATGGTGGCGAAGATTGCGTTAGGCCACTCAAACCCCTAGAGAATCTTTTTGTAGTAGATAAATGCGTTGCTTTTTGGTATTGCTTCAAAGGCGTTTTCTCGAAGAGAGCATCTAATATTTTTGGCACATTTGCTTGGATCAATAAATGGCTTCTTCGATGCTTATTATTTAGCTACATTTAATTTAATTTAATGTCTAGTCTTTCTTTTAATCACGGTCATTGATTCACGATATCACTGACAACATGTTTTGGTTCAGATTAAGGTTGAGAGGGGTGCTGTCATTAAATACTAATCAATAAAATTGCATGTCTCTCTCCTAACCTCACTATGTTTTAGTCCGGGGCGTTGTCAAACCCCACCTTCCTAGTGGGAATCTCTGCCTTCGACTCGCTAAAACTAGCACCTCCTTGGGAGAGACCTCTCCCTCGCGGACGACGGTTGCCGTGGCCCTACAGACTTACCAGTAGCGTCTCCCACGGCAGTCCAGTCTGCTTCTCTCCGGTTCACACTCGCCTTTAGGATCTGGACGGTTTTCGCCTACCCTTAGACACCGAGTGTGAATTCGTGTTCATTCCAAGACCAAGTAAACTACCTA
This sequence comes from Acanthosoma haemorrhoidale, assembly GCA_930367205.1. Classification (NCBI taxonomy): domain Eukaryota; kingdom Metazoa; phylum Arthropoda; class Insecta; order Hemiptera; family Acanthosomatidae; genus Acanthosoma; species Acanthosoma haemorrhoidale. The sequence continues at coordinate 94,784,549 of OV884015.1, read as the reverse complement.
TAAACCTTCCCTGTACCGCTTCTCTTGAACATAGTGCTTTGTCGGGACACACACCTTCTAAAGATCTTATGGAGTCACATCAAAGCGAACTAGGCTGCCCACCGACTATATTCAGTTATCTGAGCCCGACACCTACATTTTCCTTAATTTTGTCTATATATATTTCCGAAACAATTAGTTTTATTGATACAGAGAAACTTTTAATGCGTTAAAAAAAACTAACTGAATGGCGAAAAATATAGGTGATTATCCTCGGATCTATCGTTGATAAAACTTTGTACATTTAACATGATTACAATAATCCTGTTAGCTATTTTAGAATGATATAGGGTATAGCAAGTATATTGCTAGTATGTTCTGCTTTGGAATATATTGCAAGTTAGTAATTATAAATATATAAGTAACGGCTTCATGTAAACTATACCTTAAAGATTAACTTCTTATCAATAAGAATAAAATACATGAATGTTTATTTGATAGTATTGAGCCATCCAAGCCATGCCCTTTTATGCGTGATTCACAGAAAGTATATCCCAATTATACGCTTTGTGTGTAACTCGATTCACACTCACCTCGTTGTGTAACCTATCTTGTTTATTAGTAAGTTGTTATAGCCAGCTTGATTGTTAGTAAAGTTTTGTTGCGTAAGGTATAGTTATATCCGAGTTCACGAAGGCTTCAAAGAAAATTCACGGAATTGGTGGTATTATACGCGAGAATCGCGTCAATTATTATTATGAAAGTAGTAGTGGTTAAAGTTACCGAACTAAAATCTCATTTCAAGACAATGAGGCTATACTTTTACAGATAAAAGTCTGCTAGTACAGTTTATATAACTTAACAGAAGAAGCATCGTAGTGCAACTTCAAAGTGAGAATGACAGAAAGGGACTTAACAAGTGTTGTAGGGGTAAGTGGCAACCGCATCCACCTTAAGTCCCATTACATGTAGTCAATGACACTCTTTAACTTTCAGTGGGGCTAAAGTATCGTGGTATATATATATTGTAACATTCATGATATTTGAGAATATCATGACCAGGAACCCTCACATCTGGTAAGGGTCATTTTTCCTTATGCTCCTAGGAGTGGGGATGAGGTAAACGGGCAGTCTTAGCACAACCGTCGAGAAAAACGCAGTTAGCAAGCTCCCGAATTGGCGGTTACCATACAGGAAGAGAGGAGAAGAACCAACAGCAGAACGTAACGTTGATTGGATTACAGGAAGATCATCGATTGGGTGATATTAATATTGTTTTTATTACGGATCCACTATATGAAATTGAGCTCAAATTCATGTTTTTAATTAGTATTAATTATCCTAATTTAAAAGGAATTGAATATTTTTTTATACTTTTGTCAATAATCTATGATAATTAATTATTTGTTATAACCATTTTATTTGAATATATTTCACAATTCCTAGTTTCTCAATTTATTAATAACCACAACATTAGCCTTGAGATCGGGCGATTCAATCGGGATAAATTCCTATGTCAAAGACATAAAACAATTTGAATTAAAGTTCTCATGACGGACCTGTCAAATTAGTTAAGTTAAATTGATCAAATAAAGTAGAAAGGGAAATGGTGAAAAATGAGGTAGGTCTCAATATATATATATATATTATTCCAATTTATATAAAATGAGGGCTATATATATAAATCATAATTAAATTCAAATTAAGTAGTTTTTTTAATCATAGGACTGAAATTCTTAAATGAAAATAATTTAATGAATTTTAATTAAATATGTTTACACATTGTTATTTATATATATATACACTGTAAATGTAACCATATATCATTTAAATATTATAATTAAATACATATATATATTCAAGTTATCGTCTCCCGGCTGTAGACGATCAAAAAAAAAATGAATAAAGAGGTTAAAAATACAACGGCAATGGTTTGGTTTATAAATGGCTTTATTCCCCTCCTGATCCTCTATACACAGATTACAGGTTTGTTTAGCTTAGGCTATGTGGTATCAGGCTTAACATTGCCGCCCGCTAGCCATAACTTATATATACACACATAATAAATATACAAATAATAGTATATCTGATGTACCTATCTATGGATAGATATATCTTTTCACCTAGTTTACCCGGAGAACCAATGGTTCGACGCTCAACTTGAATAACTAAAATATTTTATTTTATAGGATCCTATTGAATTATTCAAACTACTAGATTTGATTACTTTATCAATCTGAGCGTACAGCATTGGCTTAAGGTTATAATAAAAATATGATTGCTTCATACTGATTGAATTTAATCCTCTCCCAATTAATTCTAATACAAATTTATATTCTATAAGGTAATAATATAAGGTATCTAGTTAATAGTAATCGAATTTAAAATAAGATATTTTCTTTATTCTTATGACTGTAATTCTTAAATGAGATAAAATAATATATAATGAATTTAAATGGTATATGATTACATTTACTTATATACTAAATAATAATATATATTCTCACAATTATATCGGTGCCAAATTCCCGAAATCCGTCCTCTTCAATCTCCTCCAGTCTCAAAAAGTGGGCCTCTTCAATAATTCCTCTCCTTCCTAAAAAGAAATCCTTTCGCCGAATGACATGCTGATTTTATCTCGCCTAAGCGCGTGGTCTCCCAGTCTCTGCTTTGATCTAGTTTCTCAACATTGTGTGAAGAGGGTTTTTTTCTTACTACCTTTGACCAAGCGAGTCGAATAAACTGCAATTCTCACACCTTCCTTTTTCATAAACACCTACTGGCCTGTTTCAACACCTACTTCTGCTCATCGGCGAAACAACGACAAAACCCTCTTTATATATATATCCAATTTATATTTCTTAATTCTATTATTGCCCGTACCATAAGTGACAAGTTCCACATATGACAAGTCCTGTCTTCTGGAATAAAACATATGACAATCTGGAAAATAAATGTTTATGTTTATAATAATAGCATTAATTATGTGTTGAGGGTCTATTTTTTTTGTTGAATTTGTAGTTTTTTTCACTGTACATATTTGAGAAATATAGATATTCTAAACTATGACATCGGAGTTGTATCGGCCTTCCAAAAAAAACAAAAACAAATTACGTAGAAATGAAAGCAAGAATACCCACATACTTCACTGTCTGTTAAGTATATTTACTACGATTCTCTTCATTGTTTATTTAATCCTTTTCTTATGTGAGCAGTTTATGCATTATGAATGAGTTGTAAATATTTTCCGCAATGAAGTAAGTCAGGCTATATTATCAGCATTGACATGTCAATTAAAAAACGTACTTATCCCTTATTTAAAAAATAAATTATTTAATTCATGACTATATGGCAGATGATTTTAGTGCAATATTGGTTTATATTTATTCTTTTGGTCAGTTAAATACTTGGCATTGGCGGACATTGAATACATTTGACCTTGATTTTGTCTTTATAGTCCAAGATTTCCTATAAAATAGAGTAAAATGTCATAAATAAATACCAAATGCAAGGAAATATTACTGTCAAACGGAAGCCTGAAGCACAAAATTTCACCCCTCCTTGTGTATACGGTGACAATTAAAGCGTTTGGATATCTTACTGTCGAGTGCAATGTTGCGATCGTTATACTCCATCAACCCAACTTCTTTCATTTGTCTCTGTTTCAAAATGATATTTCTACCAGAGTTAGTATAATTACTATCGTCTTGACAGTTAGTAATGCAAATTCTTTGGTTCAGATTTTCATTTTTATTGAAAAATACTTATTCAACGCAATTGATTTTCAGAAAACCATTATTAGTGATCTTCCCAAGTTTTTAATCTATAGACCTTATTTTCAAAGAATTAATCTGTTTTAGTCCCTATATTAATCACTGCTACTACTTTGAGTCTGATGAAAAGGGTAATAATCAATGGGTTATGAAAAAAGTTTCGCAATATATCTCCTTCAAAATATTGTCTACATAATAGATAACCGTTCTCCCGTTTTAATATATATTTATTACATTCAGTAATGTGAAAATCAAATCTGATTTTAATTACTTTCTGGCTTAGGACTCCTATCCAGTCTAAAGCAATAGACGTTAAAAGAAATGCTAAGAGAAAACTTTCACATTATTACTAATCAACAATTATTAAGTTCTGTTTGAAACAATACAAATGAATTTCTAGCTCGAACGTTGATTGATTCGATTTTAACAATTATTTTATTTTATTATCCTTGTAAGACTAAAAAATGGATATTATAATAAATAAATAATAAAAGGGATTATAATAATAACAATCAATCCAATTTATACAAAATTAGTGCGGACTCCTGCTAAAAATATTCTGACCAACTTTTGGCTCACCAAAGTACCTTCACTTCACTTTACTTACAAGTCCAGTACTTTACCTACTTTATACCTCATTTAGTTATAGGCCCAAATCTGAGAAGCATTATTTTGTGTGATTTTTCAGTGAATCAGCCAAGATAAGGCTTGTTATTTATGAGGTATTGTAATGAATTATGAGGTGAAATTAGTAACAATCATTATGAACGTAAAGTGAGAGAGAGCTACAAATGCACAGGACGTAAGGCTTAAACATGAACTTATTTTTAAAAATTTAATAACCTCCATTATTTAAAACGACTCTTAATTGCGTTATATGGTTCGTTACGCACAATTAATTTTAATTAATCACTTAATTTTCTACTGACTGGTATCGTAATAAAAGAAAAGTTTCGGTAGAAAAAGTTAGAATACTTCATTTCTTATTTCTTTAATTAATTCACATTTAGGAAAATTAACTTTTTATTTAAAATAAACTTACGCATATTAAAAGATGAATCAGTCGTTTTCAAAAATTTAACTCTGATCTAATATTCATAAGTACTGGATAACTCATTTAAACGAAGGAGTTCATTACGTTAGAATAAAAGTAAGATTATGTTTTTTACACTTGGTTAACTACCAGTTGTTACTTGTTAAGGGTTTTTAGAGAGAAAAACGAAACAGAATGTTTCCAAATGTTTTTATTATTTACATTCTGTTTTTACGTAGCTATGATATTACTTTATAATTTGTTTTAGTTTTCCTTTTATCCTGTAATAAGTGACTTTAAACTATAGGTCTGTACCTTTCATTCATGGTACCAAAATGATATAGAAAAACATTTGCTGTTCATTTCACATAAAGCCAGAAATTCAATTTCAATTTTTCCAAGAAAACACGCTTTTAAAATTTAACATCTTTCTTTTTCCTACTTTCAGGCTTTTGTTCTTGTGAAACAAAACGTTGGACAATAGATCACCTTCGATAAACTGTCTAAGTTTATATACATAAAAGCTAATCGTTTTCCTATTTCAATCGCATAACTGAAAATCAGTAATGTGATACCAAATCTGATTATTATTACGTTCAGGCGTAAAAAGACGAATTATACATAATACAGTCCATACAAATACACGTTGAAAGAACGTTTATTGATACATTTCAGTCCTAAATTGAAGTGAATAGATAATTACAACATCAAGCGATTTATTCACCACACAATATAAATGCCGAATTGAACTTATGGCAGTAATTCTTTTCAAACTCTTCATCTTTCTCTCTAATTCCCTAATGAACTTCAGCCACATTATGCTCAGGTTTGCTGCGCCTTTCCAATTGGATTGGTTTTCATAAATATTGAAGTCTCTAGATTTACCTCTATAATTGTGTTTTATATCGGAGGCCAACACCTTAGGCAGATATTCGTTGTCATTATCAGGCTGCCAAAGCTGCTAAAAACCCACCCTAAATAACATAAAAATAAATTCTATACAACATCTTTGGAATGTGCGAAGATTAAAAAATAGATTTAAATCAGGTATTGATTTGGTTGTTAATAACAAATCTGTGTAAACAATATCAAATACAATCAAAATTTATCATTTAGGATTCTTTATAATTTAAAGTTTCTAATAAAAACCACCAGCAGGTCAAATAATAAAATTACATTTATTTTTTTTTATCCTTGCCCCAATAACTAGCTGATGTAGGTGGTGCTTTCCAGCCATTGTTGGCGCTGGTATGCTTTTCTCTCACCGATGACTTCACTTTTATAAACAGAAGTCTCCACTTCTTTATTCAAGCATTTAACCTGCTATTAATTCCTGTAGTTAAACGCGAAAATTTGCCTGAATGAAAATCAACAAAAAAAAATATCGAAAATGTCCAGAAAAAAATCTGAAAATGATTTTTTCCTCACAGGTGATGCACAAACCAACCCCGCTTAGATCTTGACTTTTAAATATATGGATTCCAACCCCCCTAATGGCCTGTAGATTTCATTGCAGTTCCGTGGGCAGGTAGGATGTCTACACCTTCTTATCTCCCTCCACTTATTCCTAGTATTAAACACTACATCATCAACATCACATATTCAGTATTAGAACACGTAAAACTAGTTACTCAACTTTTTTAAATTACGACATTAAGGGCCTCAAAAGATGTTTCATAAAGGTTGGGTATATTGTGAAAAGGTCTTTTAAAGTCAATCAGCATGCTACAGATACTATTCAGAAATATATCTCCCACCAGAAATCTTTTTTTTCTTCAAACATTCAAACAGTGAAAGAGATCAACCTAGTCGAATAAATGAAAAAAAAAACACTTTGACATCCCTAAAAAGTTTTAAATATCTCAATCAAAAAGCTTATTCGAATTGATCAAATGTAATCATTGATCAACATGGCATAATCAATTTGACTCTTTACAATCCTTAATCTAGACAGTGGTTGAAAAAAATACCTACACTCCAAAATATCCTGAAAATGATGTTTTAAAGGTGACAAATTTTTCAGCCCGTTTCTCACTTTTTTTTCGTTTACTCCTTAAAATGAAAAGACAATCAAACTGTTGGACGAATTCCTCCAGGTTCATGTATAAAAGGATAACAGTTAAAGTACCGTGGCCTTACGAACCGAGAGGTACATGAATGGGAGGGGAGGCGGCTGCGCGGGCGGCCCGGGGGTGGCCTACAGTAAGGCAGCAGAAATGCCGCCGTGAGCATGGGCCTCAGCCCCCAGACATCCCGACATGGACATCCCGATCATCCGCACGGAGAGCTTCGAGGAGGAGCCGGGCAAGGGGAGGTTCCGGATGGGAAGTCAGAGCCATAGGTGCAGCCTCATCGCCGTCCGGGACGGGGACGGTGCTCGTACGATCAAGTGGTCTTCGGTCAGGCTTGCAAGGAAGCCGTCCAACGTCAACGGGGACCTCCTCAGGGACCTTTCCCAGATCCCCAAGTCCTCCTCCTGGAGTCACAAGACAACTTCCAATAACGAGGTAAGCACAATTTTCCCCACCCATTACGACTTGCAATAAAATAATGCATGGCCATGGTAGAACCATGTATCTTGGCAGGACCTTACCTTTTTTAATGTTTCGTTGGTTCACAAAATGTTTTCACCACTTTGTATGTATCCTTATTTTTGTGATTTCTTTGACTTTTTTTGTGAGTTCCCTCCAGCCTACAGGTTTTTAGTTGATATTATGACTGAAATAACTTTACTAACTCAATAAAACGAAAATAATGATTAAAAATCCCTTGATTGATTTCTAATAAAAGCTAAATATTTTTCTGGCCTGTATCAAATAAGAGATAAGATATCAAGTTAATGCGTTTGGTTATTAGACTATAACTACAAGGAGCAATTAAAACTCTCGTAAAAATCGAGTGTTTAACATAGTAAAAACATATTTTCCTGGTTCTTCCAACTACTAACAATATAAAATCCCGAAAAATAATTTTATAAATAATAATAAATATCTGCCAAGTATATTTAGAGGAGTATAAAATAAATTATATTATGTGATAACACATAAACTTATAAACTTTTTTGCAGCCACTCACCTTTATTCATAATGAAATTTACTACTAGTATAAGTAATACTAAATATATATTACATTTATCATCAACATAATACAAAATAACAAAAACTAAACATACCCTCTAATATTATTAATGTAAATGATAACGAAATACCTGGATTAAGACAAAACTATTCTATGAATAAACTCCAATAAAAATTGTATATTTATTTTGTATACTCATGCACGTTTATAAGTCAGTGACTTGATTTAATATTTTTTCAATGATAGCTATGGGGACTGTTTATTTACCTAAGATATAATATTAGTTACAATGATAAAGCATAGATTTACCAATTATAGGTTGAAAGTGATGTAAAATCATAAACTAAACCTCTGCAACAACCCTGGAGTGAAGGAGTAAAACCAACAAGAGCTCTTAAGTCTGGTTAATTTAGGAGTGAAACAAGAACTGATCCGAAACTCAAAGAGAACTTGACGCACCATCGAAGGAAGGATAGTGTCCTTTCATGCATTTAAATTGATGAATGAAAAACGTCTAACTCTCACTCCAAGAATAATTTCGTTTTACTTTAAAAACCCATCCAACGAATCACGCCGCAATATAATTTGTAGGTATATCGCTACTACACAGAAAAAGTGTCTTTTGGTAGTGGCAACATTTTTATAAAAATTAAATCTTAATTTAATTAATTTTAATATCAAGATAAATTAATATTTCAACTATTCGGAGATGAAATACCACTTACAACAAAATCAAACGGATTTCGAATTACGGGGCCAGATGATTCCGTTCATATTAACGTCAGTACAATCAGAAATTGGCTGGAAATTTCTAATCTCATCTCTTAGAGATGATTTAATTTTTTATAAAGAAGTCGAAAATACGTCAAAGATGCATTCTTTTGTTTTTTAGTGTAGCCATCCCCAACGCGTCTCATCTTTCCTCTGTTAACATGGCGACCATTTGCGAAGATTGTCTTATAGAAACGTTGAAGATCCAAACGTTAATTTATTTCAATTTTCCCTAACCCACGTTTAGCAATTTTCCTCTAAATGGTTTAACAATTTTACTTCCTAATTTCTTTTAATTCATACTGACTATAACTTCGTTTTCAATTTATTAAAAAATAAATAATAAATTACTGATTATATTATTAATGATTTATAATTCAATTGAAGATATGTAACATCAAAAGAAGATATGTAACATCAAAAGAAGATATGTAACATCAAAAGAAGATATTGGACAGTAGATACGTATATAAGTAGATGCCATCCCCCGATGTTCACTGATATTAATTCAACGATCATGAATGAACTCCTTTAAATGTTTGAACCAAAATGTTTCATTTAATTTTATGAACTTCTTTGTATATGGGATGTCAATAACAGGAAATACAAAGAGAAACGATTCGAGTATAAATAAAACCACTCTTCTGTGGGTTAACTATGAGAAAAATCAAAACTTTTAAATACCTATTCAGCTTGGACTAAAAAAGGCATAAGTTAGTTGTAAGTAATGATAAGCTAACTGAGCATATGACTACATTTTCAAGGTTTTTTTTTCCCCCATGATTATTAATTTAAAGTCTATTTCTTCCATTAAATGCTATAAAATAAAAGAACAAAATAATTATCTTAGGGTTTCTTCATATTTGTCATGACGTTTAGCCTTCAAGATATCCTTCATATTGAATTACATGACCTATCTACCATACAGGGATCTTTAAATCACCATACACACATGCACATGGCAGAATCATTTTGTTTATTGTTGAAGTTCATTTTGAAAAATAAACATAAAATGAAACAACATCTAGGGGTAGGTTGCGTTAAGTTGAGACTAGAAAAATGATTTAATCATTTCATAATTCCAACGGTTTTACTACATGTAAAATGGCACTCCAGCTTGAGGACTAAAAGGGGTATGCGCCGATTGTTGTCTGGCATTGAAGCGCATTTCTATGTTTTATGTCCAGAGTTGTGATGTTATAGCTTCATAAACCAGAAGATGTTCTACGCTTCTCTCCACATTGAATTTATATACTCTTCTGTATGGCATAAAAGAAGACATCCGCACATCAAAAGTAGGTTTTAGTAGCATCAATTTATCGTAACGAAGCCTTTTTTCCATCAAAAATAACATTATTTGAAATTCTTCCCTGACATACTAGAGTGATATATCAGCCCCATTTAATTTATCGATTCAACGGCAAAAGTTCAAGAACGTTGGAATGAGCAAAAAAAAGGTTTTCTTTAACTATCCTCTTTTCAAGAGCGGTTTTAAAACTAAATAATAACTAAGACCTTCACATTTTTTGCTATTTTTCATGATTTTATATTCTTATTAGTTGGAAGAACCAGGAAAATATTTTGTCACTATGCTATACACTCGATTTTTACGAGAGTTTTAATTGCTTCTAAAAAAATTTATTGCCCAATAAAGTCCCAACACATTAAATTGATATCGTATCCCTTATTCTAAATTTTATGAAAATGTTACATGATTTTTTTTCGATGAGTCCCAGGAAAGCAGCAATGCTTCCAAGCTCTGGAGATATAAAATATATATTTTTTTGAGGGAAGATATAGAGTACCTATACTTACTTAAACCCTTGAAATATCCTGATATTTTAACAAATGTTTTTGTCAAGTCTTCTTTCAACTAAAAACAGATTTTAATTAAACTGTCTATCACTGAACTAAAAAAAAGTTGGAATTGTATGCCATCTATATAAATTGAATGCAGATTAGTTTTTTTTTTTTATTCATACCTATAATCAAAAGGTCATATTTATTCCTAAATTTATTCAATTTAATTGAACAGCACAGCAATTAGATTTGTCATAACGGCAGAAATTTCCGTAAAACATTTGAACAATCAAACAAAAAAATATTTATGATATCTTCTCTTTCAGGTGATACTTAGAATCGATTTGGTTCGTAATGTTTTTTAATGTCACTATTGCATATCGTATTTTTTTTTTTACATTCTATATTTTCCCGAACCACTCACTTTCCCTGAACTACTTTAGGGTAAGGGCAATGGTTCCTACCTTGGGGTAAACAACTGGAACCTCTGAATCCAGATGCAACAGGGAGCTTACGATCTCCGGGACTGATAAACAAACGTTTGATTTAAAATGTTAGCTTTTCTGTTATTAATTAAAAAAAAAAGCAACAATTTTTTTTTTTACAAACAGTTCCATCACAATGATTATTATTTTAATAAAACTTCGCACTGATTGGCATCCTCTAATGAAAAGCAATTAGGTCGTTATTAGTTTTCGTGCCATCAGATGCCATCAGCAACTGTCACGCAATAATCCAACTCACAAATACGTACGTTAATAATCGATGAATCCCGGTTTAAGCTATCGTATTAATTTACAAAACTAAATGAGAAGTGGCGTCGGAGTGACTTTTTTAATTATTCTTGCTTTATTATTATTTTATTATTTATTATTTTAATTATTAATTCCTTTATACGGCTTGGATAAAATAACAGTTGTGGTGTTATTTAGTGTACAATTGACGTTGTCAGTTGAGACCAGACACTCTTTCGCCCGTATTTCTGCCGGTATATTTAGTTTTAATATCATGAAGGTTTCATTTCAATATCCGTGAAAATGCTACAAATACCATGAAACATAACGATATGTTTTAATAACAATATTCATTAAACTATAATAAAAATATTTCCCAAGCCCAGTTTCACATACTCATGCTTTCTTGGCTGGTTATTTCGTATCCAAAAAGAAACAGGTATAATGTTAGAAATTAAAAAAGAAGTTTCTGCGGGGATAAATAAAAGAGAAATTGTAACCTGAGTTTCACTTTGAATTTATTACGTATTGACATTAAATACCACGTACCATAAAATGGTTGTTGATAATTTAGTTAAACCCATAAAATAATATTCAGCCATATTTTTGCACTGTTTTAAAAATTTGAATTCGTCATTGTATTGCTTAGGTTATTATTAAAAACAAACATTAAGGCTAACTTATATTTTAGCTGTAACTATGTGATTGTATTTTTGTTTTTATATAAATTATTCGTGTTGTCAAAAAAAACCATCTTCCATTGTAATGTATCTTGTGTCACATATTTGTTATAGCACGTGGTAATTATTTTGTAGCACACTTTTAAAACCTTTCTGCCCCAAAAAAGTATCCAAAGAGACGCAGTTATAGATTAAATATATAATTAAGAACAGGTACCATTCATTTCCAGACATTTTTATCCACCAATATAATATATGTTATAGTTTTAAAACAATACAAAGCTCAAACAAAGATTATCTATACTCGTGAAAAAAAACCTCTAATATATTACATGCTTATGTGGAAAACCATAACCATTATATTCTGCCTTTTGTTTTGATATTTTTAGTATTATATACTAGCCATGCCCTTGGCTATACGAACACGACCGGAATTATATAACTGGGACATTGTATACGGCTCTTAATCACGCGTTGTAGCCCTCTTGCCTAGTCTTGTATTCTCTGAAAATTTCTTTCCTCGAATAATTGGCTTCAGATGTTATATCTCTGAGGAATCGGTCATAATATGGGTAAGAGTACTATAGTACAATAAGGCCTTGGTTGACCGAGTATTTCATAAGCCAACTATAATAAGTGATGTTATGCCAGTGAAGTTGTTTGGACTTCTTGCCAATAACTGTGACTTAGAGGGTGGCCTGAAAAGTTTCCGACCTAACAAAGATACAAGACGTTTTTTCAGAAACTTTCTTTTTATTTTTCAACATAGTCTCCTTGTAACTCTACACACTTCTCCCAGCGATACTCCCATCTCTGTAACCCGTCTAAATAGTACTCGGAGTTTTTCTTTGCAAAATAATCGTTCACGTTTCTTCATTTGACGAAAATCTCTGTCCTTCGAGCGCAATTTTTGGATGAGGGAACGAAAAGAAGTCGCTTGGGGCTAGATCTGACGAGTAAGGTGGATGGTCAAACAATAATTCATGGATTTTCGCCATGGCAACCGCATAGGTGTGAGACGGTGTGTTGTCTTGGTGAAACCGGATTTTCTTTTTCTGTAAATGTGGCCATTTTTCCGCAAGTTCTGCCTTCAGCTTGTCAAGTAATGATGCGTAGTATGCTCCTGTAATTGTTGTTATAACTCCATGACTATCCCAAAAAACAGTCTCCGTCACTTTCCCAGCCGAAAAAACAGTTTTTTGCTTTTTTTGGAGCCGGTTCCCCCTTTGCAGTCCACTGTTTGGACTGTATTTTTGTTTCGGGCGTATAATGATGTATCCAAGTTTCATCTACAGTAATTAATCGGCGCCAAAACTCGGATTTATTGCACCTAAACTGCGCAAACAGAGCGTTGGAAATGTTCATTCGAACACGTTTTTGGTCTAACGTGAGCAACGCCGCACCCAACGCGCGGACAGCTTTCTCATCTCTAAATGTTGATTTAATATGTGACAAACACGTTTTTTTGACATCTTCATAACCTCTGCTATCTCTCTCATTTTAATTCGGCGGTTGTCTAGCACCATTTGGTGAACTTTGGCGATGTTTTCGTCGGTAGTTGCAGTTTTTGGACGTCCCGAACGTTCATCGTCTCCCAAGCTCGTTTAAATTCAGCTGCCCAAAATTTCACTGTGGTAAATGATGGTGCAGAGTCCCCATACACAGAATCCAACTCATCTTTGATTTGCGTAGGCGTATTGCCTTTCAAAAACAAATATTTAATGACACCTCGATACTCGATTTTGTCCATTTTCATAATAACACTCACATCGACTCACTCAAACGACTGTTACACAGCAACTGCGCGTCCAAAATGGCTAAAACTTTGGTGAGTAACTGTCAACAGATGAACAACGAAATTCACTAGCTTTTATTTACGACTCCTGCTATCTTCATGTTGAGGTCGGAGACTTTTCAGCCACCCTTAGGTAGAACGTTGAGCTCATAGGTAGTAATTGGCCCACCCACTCAAACATGCATTTGTATCGATCGTTCACTGTTGGCTAGCGATTCAAGGGACAAGACGAAGTTAATTGGTCATTTTTCCATTGACATTTGTTCCCTTGCTTTATTAAAGAGCCTCCAAGTGGAGGAACGCAAATTCCTTCTTCTTAGATACACTAAGCTAGCCGTGCAGGAGGCAGTGGTTGGAACTATTTATTTATAAGCGTCCCTTGTGTTTCTGTACTGGAAGTTCTTACCACGCATTCTAGAGCTAACAGTTACCAGAGGTCTACTACCACCTGTCTACCTGCCGGAAACGACTGTCGTCAAAAATACTTATTTAAAGAAGAAATATTTAATCCTATCCTTGTGCCATTATTTACAGAAAAGGAAAGTTCACCGCAACATATATCTATATATATATTATATAAAAATGTGTATAATACTCCATGAATTAATCCATGTAATATAATTACAATTTTAATAGGACTAGGGGCAGTATAGATCAAAAATAAAACTGAATTTTGTACTATTGCTTGGAATGAATATTTTGGTCAGTTACAAAAAAATAATGACCTCCAAAAATAATTTCGACTGACTTTTCACCATCAAATTCCAACAAATCAGAGTCAAAATAGATCAGTATATGTTTAGCTGGCATTATTATAACTTCTTTAATGTGATAAAATTATAATCTGCCTTATTGGGCAATAAAATAATTTTTGATGAATGTTCTCATTCTTACCATATTTACAATTTACATTCACTCGCTCATTCATACAGCTATAACAAATAAGTGACCGTCATGCGAGCGGGTCAAGAATTTTGGATCACATCTGATCTAGTGTGAGCACATGATAAACAAGCATGAATGAATACGTTACAAAATTGATTAGACAGAAAGACACATCGAAACTATCATCGATTTACAAACACGTTCTTATCAATGAACCGTACAGGATTACAGGTTAAATGTTAGATTCACTTGCGAATATACAATTTGTCAACTTGAGATTCGGGCATGTTAAGTGAGTTTATTTAGCAATGTAAACTCAACAATTGAATGAAGTGACAACCTGTAGCATTCGCCTATCCAGTGCTTAATCTCATAATAAATTTAGACGATTCAAATAGCAAGCTGTGAGTAAGTTTGCCGTCCATACTGCCACAACTGTAGGCCTTTGTTTCACTTATCGTATTGAATACCTCGTCATTTCTCATCGAGAGTTAAATAATCTTTGTAGAGGAGAGTCTTTTAAAAGAAAAGGAAGAAAATCTTTACTATGAAGTACAAGCAAAACACTGGTATATACAAAAATCAAGAGTTACGTTACTACATACTGGGCACGTTGAAATGTCTGGGCACGACGGGTCTGGGGCTAAAGCTGTGACATATTTGCATAAGAAAAGTATAACATTCTGGGAAGAGGGAGGGAGGTTTTGGAGGGATGCGGTCGCTTACTTGAAAAATAACAGGGAACCATCGGTGACTTCCATGAAGTCACGAGGCAAGTATACAGTTCTGCTTGAGCCCCTTCTACTTGTTCTTAGCAAGATTATAAATATTATATATACAAGCATTATAAAACTGAGTATCAAGCATAAAAATTACTATTTATTATCTCATTGACAGCAAAATTATACTTTCAAACCATTTATGATAGCAACTTGTTGTTGTTACGCTTAACAGGCTCTTTGTTTGGAACGATGGAACATAGTCTTGTGCTTTTCTTAAAGAAGCGCTATCGGATAGAAGACTTTCTTGTAAACTTTAGACCAATCACCAATCAAGTTCTCCTGCCAGCTTAGGGATGCAAGGAGGATCTAAAGAATGCTGAGGATGCCCCGGGTAAATACCATTAGAGACGGCAAATATATTTGCCTATTAGCACTTGGAAACAGGTTTCCTAAAACAATGCAGATTTTGAAATTCTTCCAAACAATTTAGCACCCTTCCCCCCTATCTAGAGAGCGTTTAAACGAACTTGATAGATCCTACTATTACAGAACTAACCGGAAACCGTATACTAGTCAGGCACCAATAATATGAAAACAAAATTCAATCAGGCCATGAAGCCTTTTGAGAAATACGCGATACACGAGCCGACAGATATAAAGTGCAAAAAGACATAAACTTAAAACATACAATAAACATAAAATAAAGAAAGAACAGTGGTAGATATCCTGCAACATTGTGGTCTTCACCGCGTTCGATAGAAAGTCAATATTGGTTTCTGGAAGCCTTACTGGAGAAACTAAAAAAAATTTATGTCAAGTCATGTTCAAGTGGAACACAATAACTGCAGCACTATATATCGCTGAGATCTTACAATATAGGATCCCATTAAATAGGTTATAATTATGGAGTACTGCTAGTTAGCCCTTTGGGTAATCAGTGTTGTAATTCAATCGTTGCAATTTCTAAGTAAGAGCATGTAAGGAAATGAAATTAATAGGTGAATAAAAAGTGTTTTTTAAACGGTAATTTAATAAATATATTTTTGATATAACATGGTATTTTTAAAAATCAAATTTGTAGTGCGCCTAATTGATTTTTTTTTTATAATTTATTCTTGCTAACATTAAATACTGCCTAATATTTCCTAATATTTAATATAATAGAATACATATAAAAAAATATATATGGTTTATTATCAGTTCTATTCATTTTGAGATTATAAAAACTCCTAAAATTACATAAAAATAAACAAAATTTAAAAGCATATTATATAACTATTTGAATTGGATGGAATTTTTAAGATGTAAGTTCATGCACCCAAATTCTTGTTGGGGTTAAAACTGTTAAAATCCATTGAAATATGATTTAATCAAGAACAAATCTAGTGTTATTGTAATCGCAACTAGTTCTTACAGCTGTCAGTTCTGTTTTTTCATTTTTTTTTTACGTCCACTGCATCATTTGGACACATTTTACACCCATAAGAAAATAACACCTGCATTAAAAACAATCAAGCACTACTCCTAAATCGATGTAGGAAATCCATTACTGTTCAATCCACCAGATATCAGTGATTTTTGTTTATTCCACAAGTGAAATCCAATTAAAATGTAAATTCAGGGAATAAGTTGAGGGGCATAGAGTGGTTTATCCGATATTCGATAAAAAGGTAGTCAAGGCAGAGTTGAGGCTCTCTCTCGTCGAATGGGCATAAACACCTTACTACCCCTTACCTTATTAGTGGACCCAAGTATTCGTTGCCTAACTATTGCAGTAACATAACAAAAAATCATAAATTAAAGATAGGAAAAAGGTTATGCAACTGCTAAGGTTTAGAGGTTTCGTCCTTATTATGGAGCTTCCTATACGTATGTAAAAATTGCAAGGTGGCCTTAAGAATAATCCAATATTTTTTTCAATTTCATTTGTGCTCCTTACATTCTCCCTAGGAGTTCTCCGGCCATAATTATACATTCCATATAAGTAATTTCAAAATGGGATCATGAGAAAAGTGGTCAGACAAACCTCTCTCAAGAGGTTAAAGAACGCCGACCAGCACCCGTTGCTTTGGTGTGTCGTCGGTGGGTGAATTTATCCATCGGAGACACATCAAGGTTTATGACTCGTTGCAACTCCTCACAAACCCAGTGTTTAACACTATCATCCCAGCACCTTTCCCCCATTGATGGCAACAGACTGTCGGAGAAAATTAGGTTAAGAATTTGTTGTTAGTTTTAAGTCTATGATTCATAAGATGAGCCATATCACTTTTAAACATGTTTAGACTATAACATACGTTAGGGGGTGGATTCTCCTCCCCTTAGCCTTTCTTGCTTTATCTCTTTATGAACTATGGCTGCAATGACAGAGTGCCTACGAGCCATTCTCTCACCCCCCCCAAATATGCAGTGATGTACTTCTATAATAGCGAATATTTTTAAATATGTTCTGAACAAATGATCCCCAGTATGAGTTTTGAGCTACTTGTACGTAAAATACGCCTCTTTATCGCAATATATGGCACTTACAGAAGGGAAAAATTCAAATTTGATTATATTTCTGAATTCTCACATCCGTATTACCATTCAGTAGCTCACCGAGTATAACCTTCACAATCTTATGAACCAAAAATGCATGTTTAAAATGTATGTTTCACATCCACACATACAAAACGATACAATAGTGGACAGCTCTTATTTTTGGAGCAGCTCTTAAATTATGTTGCCTGGAGTCTACTTTCACTCCATCTGTATACATACTTTGTGGTCCATCACTTTACTAGGTAGGTGGAACAAAATTACTTTTGGGTTACCATTGTTAGTGTCTTTAACACGCGGGAAAAATCTTACACCTTGATAAATCTTGAACATTGTCGAAATTGATTGAATCATTTTTAAGACTGGTGTCAAAAATACTAACGAAAAACAATCTTCGAAAGTTTTGTATTAGAAGTGCGAAGATAATTAGGGAAAAACTGAAGGATATTATTTCATTCACGTTTTTTTACAAGTGATAGCAATAAATACAATGCGATTTATATTTTAAGTTTAACAATTTTTTTTTTTTTTTTTTCCTAAGCTCTCAAACTTAGGAACTCAAAAAATAGGATGTGGGAAAAATAAAAGAAAATTTACATTGAATAAAAATTAATTAACAATCTGCATGCACGTATATTTAAATCGAGATTGGGAAGTCACCAGGTCACCCGGTCACTGGCCCAGTTATCGTTGGGGTGGGTTGTTAGGGTGGG
The DNA here is from genome assembly GCA_930367205.1 of Acanthosoma haemorrhoidale. Taxonomy (NCBI): domain Eukaryota; kingdom Metazoa; phylum Arthropoda; class Insecta; order Hemiptera; family Acanthosomatidae; genus Acanthosoma; species Acanthosoma haemorrhoidale. Next base: position 94,766,048 of record OV884015.1, on the reverse strand, counting down.
GGTTGTTGACATTCCTCTTACTGCAGAGAACATGTCAATTGAGGCGATGATTATTGCTTTGTTCTCTTTGAAAAAATATTTCCACAAATTATTGTAATAACAATAATAATAATAATAGTCTTTAGTTTATTTTTTTAATAAATATTTTTTGCATTTAGCTAGGTACTCGGTACAACAGCCCGAGTGCGTTAAATTTATGTTTTTTTTTAAAGAAACATAAAATCAAGATCTTGTATTTGATACCTTACTTAATATAATAGGAAAACATTTTTTTTATTAATTACAAATAATCAATGTTTCACCCCTTTTTGTAAAGTAAAATTTATTTTTTGCATCTCTGAGCTATCATTTGAAACTTTCATCCAAAATATTATCTCTTTATTTGTATGTAGGACTTCGAAAACAGTTGGGGTGAAAACATGATAATTTCAATGACTTTGAGGTACGTTTTGCGCTGGAACTTCCGATATTTTTTTTATATATTTTTTTGTTAATATCAGTTTCATATTTAATTATTGACAATTATAGTTCCATCATGTTTTAGGGAGAAGTCCACTTTTTCGTTATGATATTACGTGGGACCTCCATTTCAAAGGGCATGTTTCTAGGCCAAACAGATCACTCACAATCAACACAGACAGGCAGGGGGGAAGATAAGGATATCTGAATTTTAAAACCCTAGAAAAACAATGTTAAACCGAAATAATTTTAAAAGCATCCCATTTATATTGCAAACTATTAAAGATAGAAATAAATAATTGTGATTGGTTAAAACCTACTGGAACGAAAGTTAAGCTTGTGTATATTTCTTAAAATCTTTCTCTCCCTAAAGATCCTTTCTTTTTTGACAATCCACAAACAGGTGTCAAAATCTTCCTGGTCCTTTTTTCCCCCGGTTTTTAGTACTGCCCTTTGAAGTAAAACACTTTTTGTGTGGTACAAAAGCAGCTACTCCCTACTTCAATTCCTGACCGCAATCCCTATATCTTTGTCGTCTGTTAAGAGTGAGATCTAGAGAAGTTGGTTCATAATAATCCTTCTTGACAAAAATTTCATAGTCAATTACTAATAAAAAAAGTGAAATAAAAAAGGTGATTGTCCGGTGTTAATAATTTCTTCGGCATTCCAAGTAAACTATGATCATTCTTGTCATCGTAACATCTTTTGCCAATCTCAAATCGATGAATGGTGTCACCTCAATTCACTTTTGAACGGAACAGACAATTTATCTATATACCGTACTAGTCTTCTTTTGTTGCCACAGAAATTACTTGATGAATTTTCATCCATTGCTAAATAAAAGAGACAACTGTTTATTATGCAATATAAATGTCCCTGAAAATAAAGAGCATTAAATTTCTGTCTGCCCTTAGTTGGAGATTTTAAATTTAGTCTTAAATCGAGTTTAATTTTAACTTTTGACATTTAATTATTAGATTTGCATAATTTAAAATAGTCAATTTGCTATAGTTTACCTCTATTTTTTATATTAATATTCGAAGTTATTTTATTTCTACATCTACACAAAAATTTCTTATTATTCATGATACACGAATACTTTAAATAACCTTGACTGACAACCATTCTTCGTTGTCAGAAATAAAATGTAAGATATAAAGTAAACTGGTAAATATACATATTATATATATATACTTTATTAAAATAGTGTTAGTCAATTTAATAATATTAACTTTCACCATATAGCCAGGTAATATTGTTTTTATTTTATAGAATTTCAATTGGTAATACCTCTGGTTGGTCGAGAATTAACGGTTCACTGAATTACTTTCCTTTGTATAAACTTGTTCCATAGATCGACTTTAATAATTTAAATAAAGTCTAGGAAGCCTGGAAGGGCTGGGCTTCCTTTGCGAGGCACAAAATGACGATTGTTTCCGGGTGAATTGAAACTGATGTTGTTTCATTGAAAATTTATATTGGAAAACCCCTTTTCCCATCCAGCAGGTGATGAAAAACGTTTATTATTTACCTTAAATTTGTCTATTCTTCTGGTATTTATACTTTGCAAATTTTCTGTCTATGGGTCTTCAGACGATCATCATTCGAGAAGATACATGATGCGCTCTGACGATACAATGTTAGTGTATCCATGTAATTTACCATGTGAAGCGCTGTATTTCGTTTTGTATCTACTGTATTATCTACTGTCTACTGCCTGGTTTGAAACGAAAGGGGGGGTGCGCCACGTGCATAAGAATTGTAGACTGTGTTAATTATCCAGACCACAGCCCAAACTTGTTTGATGATGTCGGGGGTTATCAGATGCGTGGATCCCCAAAGTGAGGAGGAGACGCCCGCCACGGGCTAGGGTTGTTACAACCTCTAGCCACCGTCCACCGGCGAGCGCCAAGAAAGAGATAATATGAACCTCTGCTGGTGGCCTAGTCGACAGGCAGCTTAATTCGTTTTAATCTGACTCCATAAGATCTTAGAAGGTGTGCCGTGACAGTGCACTATGTCCAGGAGAAGAGGAACAGGGTAGTTTATGTAGTTTATATTATAGGTAGTTTATGTGGTCTTGGAATGACCACGAATTCACACTCGCTATTTAGATACCCTTAGGGGTAGGCGAAAACCGTTCGGTTCCCAAAGGTGAGTGTGAACCGGAGAGAAGCAGACTGGATTGCCGTGGGAGACGCTACTAGGTAAAGGCTGTAGGGCCACGGCAACTGTCTCCCGCGAGGGAGAGGTCTCTTCCGTGGAGGTGCTAGTTTTAGCGAGACGAAGGCAGAGATTCACACTAGGAAGGTGTGGGGTCTGACAAAGACGGACTAAAACATAGCGAGGCTAGGAGAGAGATGCAGAGGTAGTTGAATAAGAACGCCATGGTTTGAGTAGAGCAGCAATCGCCAGTGCATAGAGAGAGAGAGAGAGAGAGAGAGAGTGAGAGAGCAGTGTTCCAAGTGCCGGTTCAGTAAGTTCTGCGGTCCGCCCCAAGACGGCCGGGTTATATAGGCGGGCCAGTAGTGAAGATGGTCCGTCCACCTGCGGCTGTTCCCCCACTAGCTTCTCCCCCTCTCTGACTGACGTCATAAGCTGTATCATTAATATATGGAAGCATAGATAGATATTTTCTGAGAAGAGGGGTACTTCTATTTATTCGTAATTAACAGGTTGACACAACAGATGATAACGTTATTACTGTCTTTTTGTGTCTGAGTTGTCCAAGCGTGAGGCACACGTGTAAGTAGAACCCTCGTACACAATTTCTTGTATTATTTTTTAAATGATTTTCACTGACCGCAGGAGTTTACCCATTATTTGTTAATAATACCAGTTTTGTCACTAACTTTTAATAACTAAATAGGAGAGGTCAAATTCAGCCAGACCCATCATTTTTTTTTAATATTTAAATCAAGTTTTTTTTATTTAATTTTGTAAGACAAATTACTAAAGCTATTAGTTTACTAAACTAACCAAAATCACAAAAATGCGTTTATACTCCATCAATGTATTCTTTAAATAAAAAAAATAACAAAGCATAATAACTAAACCACTTGAACATATCAGAACAAGAAGACAGTGAATATAATTGTGATGACAGACTTCTTATTATTTCATACACCAGTTGTGAAGGGAGGAGGGTTAGTTCAAACATCTATTTATACTTATATATCAATTATTCTAAAAACCTTTGCAAGATTTGTAAATAGTATTAATTTTTAAATACTACAAATCTCATACTTTCTAATCTAAGATTATTTTTATATATCTACTTTTTTATTATTGTTCGTTTTTCCCTCTACGTTCCTTTATTATTATTCGTGTTATTTTCTTATTTAGTGTTACTTTTATCTTACTTTATGAATATGAATTTAGTTAATAATATGGTTATCAATAATATGCTTTTATCAGCAGTTAGCAAATGTTCAAATAAATGATCTCTTTGCAGGCAGTACTATAATGAGGAAGAAATCAAAATTAAAAAAAAAATTTTTTTTAAATTCGTAGTAACGACATTTTAGACAGAAAAAAATAAGTATATCTCTCGAATAATTATAGCGAAATGTCTGACATAAACACAGAATTCTTTTTGACGCAACGTTCCGGAGACGTGTTTCCTCACCGGTAATATCAGCTTAGCCTGTAGAGGTATCGGGCATCAACCGTTGATATAGAAGGTGAGAGAGGCAGGGGTCAATGGGAAAGTTGAGACGGGAAGGCAGCCTTGCATCAGAGCGTATCCTGGGAGCGACCCCGGCCAGTGGTACTGAGCCTCATCGATTTCCCACTCCCAGTCAGCTATCTTCTCGTTCGCTTCGTATCGTCGTAATCCGTTCGCACATTCGTTAGCAGCCATTATCCACTTCGGCATTGCCTATTCAGTCTTGGCATTTCCCAAGTCGGTGGTTTGATTACCATATATGACGTATTCTTAAACTGGAGGTTCATTTGTAGCCATGAATTTATATAGCAATGGCTGAATTCGTTCAATCGGTTTAGGGTTTAGGCCAATAAAAAGTATAGTTAGTTTTTCTTAAGTTATGGACAATAGCATGACATCATGTGTGATGATGGTTGGAGGATGGGAATGAGACTCACACTTGGTGACATGTTAGTCTGTCTCTATAAGTCAGAATGTAAGTAATATTCTTACATATGAGTATCAACATTAATTAATCCTCTTTCAAACAATAATGTTCACATACACTAGTTGCTTTATTTCACATGTCAATATCTCAATATTTTTAACGTGTACAAAGGCGTTTTTTTTAGCTCTCAAATTTTTAAGATTATAGATAAGGGAAAAATAAAGGTAATTTATTTGGGGTGAGTGGACCCTTTTACTAGGAGTACCTGTTTGAAGGTGGAGGGAGGGAATTAAGGAGTGTGGGAAGCCTCGGTAGAGGTGGAAATGTTGCGGTGGAGTGGTGAGAGTCCACTGAAGGCTGAGCCTAGAGTCTCTCTAGGCATGTAGTGGAAGCTCATTCAGTTGGGAAGCAGTGATGGGTGCCCGTCAGAGGCTTGTTGTTGGTTTGCCAAGGGCCATAATGTCAACCATTTGGTCTGCTTTACTCGATCTTGTGAGTTGCCATCGTGCGGCAGTGGTGGGGGTGTCATGTCTCGGAATAGAGGGTTCAGACTATGTTTCATCGAGTCGAAGAACTTGATGTGTCTTCTTTTGATGGCTTCGGTGATGGTGGGGACCTCGAACTTTTCGTGCATGTCGGAAGCCTTCATTTCACGAAAAGGGGTATGTCATAGTGCCGTGCGCAGGATATTGTTCTGGAAGCTCTGGAGTCGAGTAATGGCACTGGCGTGTAGGAATCGAAAGAGTGGCGATTTTCATTTTATTTCTTCGGAATTGTACTCAAACTGCCATATATGATTGACGGGTACAAAGATTGCAGCGGTTATGTTATCGCACCATTCTCCGCTTGTTCGGAAATGTCGTTAAGAGACATTGCAGATTTGAAGGCAATGTCGTACGGCGTACTTGTTCTGTTGTCGTCACCAGACCGTCGGTGAATCTAAGTTGAAGAAAATCCAATGACTTTTTTTATAGAATTGCGGGGAGAAATTCAGTTGTCAAGCAAACCGTTTAAGGTAAAAAAAGGTGGAAAATGGAAAAATTGAATAACCACCAACAAAAAGCCGTATTATCGTGATGAACCTGCATTTCTCTGCCTATACATCAAAAAACCTTTTCTGAGTAGAATCGTTTGTAGTGTGATTGACAACTAAATGATTTGAAAAGCTTTAGAAAATACATTTCATTCATTAATTTTAAAGATATTAATTTCTATTCAGAGGGTCTAGAGAACATCTTTTGTCGTATTGTCAAACGTTCAATGAATATAATGGAGGCAATTTTGATTAAATAAACCTGGTTTAGTATAGGGGTTATTGTAATTTAGTCAAAGAACCTAAACCTACAATTTTTTTCGGAAAACTTTATTTATGTGATTATATTGCGTGGCAGAATCTCATAGTTTATTAAACATTAAAATTCATTAAATTATCAAAAACATACACTATTAATGCACGAATGAACAGATGGAAGCAAACAAATTTCACAGCACCTCTTACAGAAATAGGGCCACCGTAGTTATTAAGCGGCGCTGAGGAACTAGCCTTAATTTTTCCAATTAGGCTAACCAGGTTTTCTGAATAGGATTTTGTGCTGCATTATTCAAGTAGCTACTAATTCACGTTTACGGGTCTGAATGAACCTAGACCAGACACAAACCCTTAGCGAATCTTCATAGCTATTAGCCCGATTACGTAATCAATAGGCGGATTAACAATACAAGAGCTAGTAATAAGCTACCATATAATAAGTAAAGTGCTTATAACAAAAAAGAGGGTGGATAGAATCAACAATCAAGTTCAAACACGTGCTCTTGGCCAAACCCCCCCTTGGGAATGATTCTTATGGGGCGAGCGTGCCTTTTCAGAAACCAACAAACTTTCTTCCCTTTCATTTTGCCAAATTTTATTAAGTTCGTTATTAAAGATTAGAGCGCTCCTATTATTGTTTCCAGGGCGGCGCGTCTAGTAGCGATTTTAACAAACGCATGATATGAAAAAGGAGAGTATTATTATAATATCACACACAGCTTTTAAGGGTATCAACCTAACAAAACATTGATGCTCAAAGCTTTCCACAGGGTTCTTACATATATGTCAATATTTTTAAAGGCTAATATTATGTCTTAATAATTGCAATCATAAATTATCTTTTCACATATGAGTTTCATACCCTCGAGAATTAGCAGCTCGAATCCTTTCAATAGCCTAGAAGAAGTTACGAACTAAACCTTAATTCAGCTGTATTTAGTCAACTAGAATGGTGATATGATTTCTTACCAAGATAGTTGAGATTACTCGATTTCCTTCAGTTGATTGTCTCTTTTGGATTCCGCTTTTGCATTAGTGGTGCAAAAGAAATATTTTAATAAAAGGCAGCCCTCATTAGCACTTCGTTGAGCAAATATAAATCACCTTTTATAGCAGTTAAAAGCTTAAATTCCATTTTAAGGATTTCAAGCAATCAATCAGTCGCTCCTATTCTGAGTTGAGGCCAATAATTATTGTTGTTTCGGAAAACTAAGCCAGTTTCACTTTATAAAACGGTAAAAAGTTTCACTTATCCAACGGTGAATTATAGTTAAATTAAAAATTAAAAATCTAGAAATCATTTAACAAAACTTTTCTGTATAGCTGGAATTACTTTTAAAAGCAGAAGTTAGTATATTTTGCACTGAAGCATGAGAACTACGCTGAGAATTATATTTCCATTACAGCCAAGTGCCCCTTAAATACAAAAACACAAAACATTCTCTATTGTATTTATTTCACGTTTTTTTTGTTTGTATATTTCCATACTTTTGATGAAATGACCCTAAGCTATCGATACCTGCGAAATACCACACGGGAATTCATTTGAACCTTCCAAAATACCTTTTTTGACTGATCGATTTCAATAACCGAATTAAGAACTTAATTTTTCTTGGGTCAGTAGACTTAAGAATCCCCATTACGATTACAATAGTTTGCATTCTCAGCAAATTATGTATGCCTCCTTTTGACATGATACTTTTGAAAGTAGTTTGTTCACAAATCAGTTGCCCTTCAGTGATCAAGAGATGATCTAATTACCAGCGAGTCGGTGTAATAACGGCATGCTGAAAGCTTGCTGTACATTCTGTACAAAAGACTGAAATCGAATAAGATATGGAGAAAAGTCCACACAATATAGTACCTTTAAGACAAATTCCTTAATTATTCCCTTATGTGGGATCAATTCCCCTTCTTTTATTAAGTGCATAGCTTAATTTACCATTAATTAGTATACTTCCAGAAGTATTCACACATTAAAATCGCTTTGTTTGCGAATATGCGAAAGAATGTATATGGTATTTTAGTGTGTTGTTCATGCTTATCTTGATTTCATAGTAAAGTATTAATCTTGAAAGCATTTCTTCCTTTAAATTGTATTTAGAAGGCTATCTTGAAAGCATTCCTTCTAAATGCAATTTAAAAGAAGACATGTTTGGTTAAAAGTTCTAATATTTAGTTCAATCGGCTCATGATTATTTTTCAAAGAACTGATTAGCAACTCGAAAACCCGAATGCATTGTGGCTATTGATAACACCATGAGTATTATTTGTATGAACATGGAACAACCATTAAATACTGTACAAAGTATCAACATTGAAGGAAAAACGTCTAACAAGTTAATAAACGAAAATATACTAAATCATATTTCCACTAGTTTTTCACCACCCAATTGATATAATCTGATTTAGAAGTATCCGTTAGATGTTCCGATTAAAAGGTTTACTGATGATAACTTTTAAATAAAAATTATAAAAGATAAAACGGTATTTTATTTAAGAACATCTAATAGAGAAAAAAAATGTGTTAAAAACACGTGTTTTGCATGAAAACTAAATATATTCAAAACGAACGTAAGCGTAAATTTGTAAATAGCGCACATCCATCAAAGTCCCGATCAATTAAAGCGGCGCAAAGTGGGTCAAAGTCCCGATTAAGATTCGCAAAACTCGTATTCAAATAAATAAATTTTCCTTACAGGATAATCATTTTATGGGGCGCGGTCCTCGAAAATACTTATGCCCCCGGCTTGAGACCTTCAATAATCCCAGATTTCTTTTAAATAGTGCTACGAATTCGGCGATCTCAGTCCTCATTTTAAATAAGCTATTATGGATGTCGCTTTTACAGGTATTGTAAACCTTCAGGACTTACAAAATTAGTTGCATAATGAAAATGTTTATTTTTACACCAAATAACAATATTTTTCGCTAAGAAAATTTGTCAAAACATACCTAAATCCAAAAGCATCCAAGATGAATCTCGGTTTTTTTTTACCTAATGACGTAATCCATGTCATTCAAGAAATTTAATGCGATTTTGGGTGTTTTAGGAATTTTTAATCTTTTTTTCTTTTCAGAAAAAACCTTTGAATAATTCTTTGTCCGTAGAATGTTCGATATTATTTGATGTATAGTATTTTGTATATAAATTATTTTATTAGAATTAGTGTGCAAAAAAAACCCGGAGACAGGCTCCCTATGAGTTTTTTTCAGGTCACGATCGTAAAGGTTTTGTTCACCTAAATCAGGACTTTGACCCACTGTGCGACGTCTCAAGTTCACCCTCTTTTCTTGACTGCTTCTACTTTCTCCAGCTTCCATTTTTATTAATAGCTTTTTTACATCTTCTGAAATGTGAGATCTCCTTTGAGCATGTTTCGTTGTGAGTTCTTTTGCAAGAGCTATACAGAACTTTTTCTTCGGCATACTGCAATGGGAGTTTGCGAAATATATAGTTTCGACATTTATACCAGCAACGTTTAGCATCGCGAAAAATATTTTTTCATCTCCTGGAACTATTTCCACTTTTTTATTACTTTACCTTTTTTGCAATCTTTGAGTGTACATAAAAAAATTGGAATTTACCCTCACTTCACCACTTATTTTGTCGCCTTCGTTTGTACCGCTTTCTTCATAATTTGGCCTACCATGTTCAGTATTACCTTCAAAAAGTCCTTAAAGAAGGTGGTCAATGTCAGCAGGATATTTGAGATCATCATAGGTAGTACTAAACAAAACTGCAGGATACACTTCTACTTTTATCTTTACTATAATTTTTTTTAATTTCACATGATTGTGCGAATCATTAGCAATTAAAAAGTTCTAATTGATATTGCTAATTCAAATTTAAAAAGATGAATTTAATAAAAAGTTCAAGTCCGGGTGCAAGAATCTGTCGGATACAAAACAGCTACCGGAAGCAAAGACGTGCGCCCCCGATGGCGGTATGATACACATTGAATAGAAAGCAGGAAGCTCATAGGTTGGCAAGAAAGTAATTTCGGTTTTTAGTGTGAAATAAAACTCAATTTTTTCAATACAAAAAATGAACTCAGTCAAATATCGTCTATTCTGTGTTCGATGGCCTTTTGCCATTTTTCTGGTAACTTCATGATCCAGCGCTCATAGAGCTTCAGGTCCTTATCAGCAAAAAACTCAACCAAGTGCGATTTGAGGCCATCGTTATTACTGAAATTTTCACCATTTAAGAAGTTTTTTAAACTTCGAAAGAAACGATAATCCGATGGTGCAAGGTTGGGGCTGTATAGGGGATCATTTCCACCATCATCACTTCCCAACCAAGCGCCAATAGTTTCGTACTTGTTGCTAAAGATGTGTGAAGCCTCGCATTGTCCTGGCAGAACCCAAATATTTAGCTTCTTAAAAAGTCCGAGACGTCTTGTATGGTTTACAATTGTTGCGTGTGATACATTTAACTGTTTTGCAATCTCTCGCACAGTAACTATGGCTTTCATTGTGTCATCATCAACTTCAGAAGGTCACCCAGAACGTTGCTCATCTTTCAGTAAAAATCTCCAGAACGAAATTTTTACACGTGCGTTCTGTTAACGATCAACAACATGAACTTCACATATCTCTTTGTGAGTCTCAGCCGTTTTCTTGCCCTTATGAAAATAAAAAAGTAAATTGTGTCGAAAATGGTTATTTTGGCACTCCATGTTAAAACTGACAGTTGTAAACAAAATTACACGGAATTTCTTTCTACAGCAATCTAAAGGTATCAACTACCAAATCTCAAAAGAAAAAAATCCTAACATTGACAAAAGAATAACGAAACAAACATAACCCTAACTACTGGTGCAAACCGAAATCACTTTCTTGCCAATCCAATAGGCCCAATAAGGCAAACGGGAAAAATGCCGATTCAAGTTCAAAGTGTTACTGTGTGTCACAAAAAAACGATTTCAATGTATCTCGGTATTTCAATTCAACATAAGATTAAAGAAAATGTGGATTTTTGCGTAAGAAATGGACCCCCGAATTACGATACAATTGATAGGAGTAACCGATGTATCTACAGTAGAAGGCAGTGTACACGATTGAATGTGGTAGCGAAGTGGTTTGAGACAATGAGTTTACAATTGTAAAGGGAAGGAGGTGGGGTGATCTGCTCTACTTCACTTTGGTTGGATCAGTTTGAGGATTAGTGTCAACAGGCTGTAGACGCTCTACTGTGTTATATCTATGACTTATCTGTCGAATCCAATCGAATCGACCATTGCTCACTAAGAGCTAAATGGATTGGTCTGTCTGATATACATCCGTAAAGGCATCTAAAGGCTTTCACACAATGCTTGTAACGGAAATAGTTCAGCATGTTTAAAATAAAAATACATTGGAAGGGTCCACGACTTATCACCAATTCCGCCTGTATCGGTTCTTTTAATATTTTTTTGTTTTTACACAAAATTTTTACAAAATAAGATGTATACTTTACGGTCAGTTTTATATTTCCTCCGATTCTTTCAATAAGGTGCAAGAAATCCTTCACTTTCCTGGTTCTAGATTTTTACGCTTTAGTTTATTTATTGTTGTACCAAGTACCGTCCTCTCCCCGAGCGTTCACATTCATACCCTTTGTCAGCGTTCCGTCGTCATTCGAAGTCATCGGTTAAAAACATCTATGATATATAAAATTATCTAATTCTCTGGCACCTAGATCATTTTAACTAAGACGATAGAGCTGTTCGTTGAATACAGCTATAAACTGTTCCATGTTGGCTTTATTTATTTTCTTTATGTTGAACCACATTTGTTTAGCTATACTCGTCGATTGTTTTAGGATAAATTTTCGAAATTTATTACAGTTTTTTATAAACTGTTCTGGTTAGTCTTTTTTTGCTATTTACGAAATGGAATAGGTCATCTATGTAGTTAGAAAGTAGTCAGCGTCTACAGAAGGCGTACCTATTTAAGGAATCAAGAATTATTTATTCATATTTATTAGTGAATATATAGTTAAATATCTTCAAAGCACACAAGACTTTTTAAAAAGATTTATTTTGAATAACAAACATAAATGACATGGTAATATACAGATCTAATCTAGCATAGTGACGGGCTAATGAGATACAATAGACTGACCTCCTTCTCTGATTCTCACGGGGTTTAAATAAGAGTCAGCAAAGGGGTGATTCATAGTTCTTAGAATGTTAGCACGGGTGCACTATAACTCCCCGCAGCCTTAAGTTTTGAACTCTGGTCAAAACAAACATTTAATTTTTACATTTTAAAAACTTGATTTATACAATTTACTTAAAATTACTTTATGATCATCAATAGTAATAGGTGTTGTTGAAACCTTTACATTATTTAAAGGTAAATTTGAATTTTGGATCTTTTTACAATTTCTTTTATAAATAAAAATGTTAATTAGTACAATGATTAGAATAATACATAATACAAAAGAATAATGATAAATATTAGCGTTGTCTACAAAGGACAATATTTCTAATTCTGGTATAGTATAATTATTTGTTTCTAACATAGTTGTATTTAATATTACATTTTCATAAAATGGTTGTAAAATAGTGTTAAAATCATGAGTATAAATTTTATTAAATTCTGGAAAGCAATCCTCCTTACTAATATTAATTAATCCTACATTTGGTAAAAATACAGTGTTATTATGACAATCTGTTATTTTTTTAATATTTACAGTGATATATTGCTTAATATGATCTAAATATCTTATATTATTTTGATTACTTAATACTAGTTTACATTCTTTTAAATTTCCGTTATGTACAATAGATGAAACACATTTTGATTCTGTTTTATTAAGATTTATACAGTAATAATTGTCAATAAAAATACAACTTCCTTGATAGAGAGTGGCTCCTTTTTGTAGGTAAAGATCAGTTTTTAAATCAATTTCGTAAATTGTCTGGTTTATAATTCTTGGTACTGATATCACAAAATATCCTTTATAGGATTCATCATGAATTGGTAATTTGATAAAAGTATGGATTATATTGTGATGAGTTGAACAAAAGATTTTACTATTTGTCCATAGAATTTCAGTATTATCTGAGATTAGTTTTATGTTACTTGGTAGATTTTTTATTACATCAATCATTAAATTGGTGTGAACAATGCCAAGCTTACAAAATTCTAAAGATAAAGTTAAATCTTTAATTTTATTTAATAAATGCATGATGTGAATATATAAGTCATAAGCTTTTTCATTTTGTCCTAGCGATTCGAAATTTTGTCTATTAATTATGAAATTTTTATTAATTGTTTTGATTTCATTCTGGTAATCCTCAATCAGACGTTTATTAATATTGACAGAATTTTCGATGTTATGTTCAATCTTATAATTATTTTGTTCTACATTTGAAATTATTTTATCGTAGTATTCCTTGTCGTCATTATTCATATTACCTGTTATCCAACTAATAACATTACCTAGACCATTTATCAAGCCTCGTCTGTGACGATTTTTAATATCTCTTTGTTGCATTAATTGAAATTGTTCAAAAACTTCGTTTGTTAAATCTTTTAGCAAATGATACATTTTATGTGATCTAAAGTTAGTAACATGATCTTCAATATTTATTATTTCTACTTCTAATAAACTTAAATTATAAAAATGATAAGTTTCATAATATTGATTAACTACTCTAATATTATTTACAGAATAATGGAGAATTCCTGGAGAGTTAGTGAGATCTACTACTTTTATCGTCAGAATCTTCTGAAGATGAAGTATCAGAATTATTGACATGTAGTGAATCTTCATCTGAAACAAAATGTTTCCTCTTTTTACGTTTGTTGGGTCTCCTAACGTTATCAACATGTGTTGTTAATTGCCTAGCGCCTTGGATTAACACATTTACTTTTCTGAATTTGTCTCTACTTTTAATCTTCGATTGAGTATCTTTGATAAATTCTTGATTTATTAATTCAGGTGGATCTTCCCGATTTTTATTTAATTTTTCTGTACGCTTTATCTTTTCTTCATTAATTTTTGTGTGAGCTAATTCATGCAAAAGTTGTAAATCTTTATGATACTTTTGTACGTATAGTTCTGTTATACTAATATTTTTGTTGTTGTTATTTTCTTTTATAAATCCGAAAGTGATTTCATTGGGTGTTAATTTTAGATTGTTATTTAAGGTATTATTGTACGCAATAATTGCAAGTTTTAATTTTTGTTCAAATGAATAAGATTTTCTCTCATGCGAGATAAGTCTTAGTAATTCGCTTAGTGTTAAATGAACTCTATTTAATAATCCCAAAGAATTTGAGTGATTGGTGGATGTATAATGTAATAAAATATCATTGTGGTCACAAAATTGTTTAACTAAATTGTTTTTCATTTCTGTGCCTTGATCTAATGAGATCTGTACTGGCGTAGGATAATGAGATAAATAATTTTGTAAACAATCACAAATATTGATTGCATTGTGTGTTGGAATAACTTGTGCGAACAATCTTTTTGAGAAAGTATCAACAGCAGTAAATATTATTTTCCTTTCATACTTCAAAATGTCAATCATTAATTCTCGAAAAGGTTTTTCTGGTGTTGGGGTTTGTTGAAATTTAGTTTTGATAGGTTTTCTATCATACTTTGATTTTTTACAAATTTCACATTTATTAATGTATTCTGTAATTTTGTCTTTCATATTGGGGAAATAAACTTGTTTTTTTAATTTTTCAAAAGTTTCTAATATTCCACGATGTTTAGTTTTTCCTAAATGATAGTTTTCAATAGTTTCGCGTTGTTCATTTACATTTTCTACGTCATTGATAAAGTTAAAATAACGTTTTATTCTTACAGAAGGGAATTCGTTTTCTATTATATTTTGAATCTCTTTAAAGTATTCATCGTAAGTTTTTTCTAAAGTTTTTATGTTCGGTGAACAGAAAAATTCCGTAAGTCTTGTCCGGTTCTACGATCTGGTAGAGTAGAGTTTGCAAGTCATCTTTCCTGTTAATGATGAGTTCGTATCTTCTCTTGTTTCCAAATGGCTTAGAGAACTTCATGTCTTCTTTGTTTCCTCTAATGATAATAATTTGATTTTTTTCTACATTTATACATTTATCTGGTTCACATATCCAAGTTTGTTCATTGCTGGATTCTTGTGAATGAATAGTTTCTAGATCTGATTGATTTTCTGCATTTTCCGCTGTAGATGGAATATTTATTAATTCCTCCATAATTGCTTCATATTCTGTTGTTTTTTCAGCAGCTTCTTCTTGATTTTGTAATATGTCATCAATAAATACATCAATATCAATATCTACATCATCAATATCCATATCCTCTGGTTCCGTGTGGTTTACTTCATTTATATTTCTTGATAAAGCATCTGCTACATAATTTGTTTTACCATTAACATGTTTTATGTCAAATTCGAACTCCTGCAACTTCCAAATCCATTTCATGATTCGGGTGTTACCGTTCTTCATAGAAAATATCCAAGTTAGTGGTTTATGATCGGTTTGAAGTAAAAATTTAGTTCCGTATAAGTAAGGCTTAAAGTGTTGAGTCGCCCATACAACTGCTAATAATTCTTTTTCGATAGTGCTATAATTATTTTCCGCATTTTGTAGTACTCGTGAAGCGAATGCTACAGGATGTTCAATATCATCATCGTCTTTTTGGGACAATACCGCTCCAATTGCTTTATTACTAGCATCTGTAGTTAATATGAATGATTTATTCCAATCGGGGTATTTTAAAATTGGTGCATTTGCCATTAAATCTATTAATGTCTTACAAGCCCTTTTTATCTCTTCGGTTTTATAAATTTTTGTTTTAATCGAATCTGAAATAGGTTTAGTTATTTTTGCATATCCTTTAATGAATTTCCTATAGTATCCTGTCATACCTAAGAACTGTCTTGTCGACTTTTCGTCATGAGGTACTGGAAAGTTTACTATAGTTTCTATCTTTTTCGGATCTGTTTTTAAACCTTCTTCAGTTACAATATAGCCGAGAAATTTTAATTCTTTTTTGAAAAATTCAGTTTTATCTAATTGAATTGATAACTGATGTTCTTTTAATGCTTTGAAAACTTTTTCCAAATCTCTTAAATGTTCGTTTTCATTTTTTGAATAAATAATAATATCGTCAACGTAAACCATTGCATTAGGAATATTTGATATCATCATTGTCATTGCTCTCTGAAAAGTCGGCGGTCCATTACTTATTCCGAATGGCATTCGAACAAATTCGTAATGACCATTTTCAGTAGAGAATGCTGTTTTTGGAATAGATTCTTCATCCATTTCTATTTGATGAAATCCCGATGTTAAATCAATAGTCGAAAATATTTTTGCACCTCTTAATCGATTCAGCAAATCTTCGATATTGGGTAACGGGAATTTATCTTTTATGGTAGCCTGATTTAATTTTCTATAATCGATTACCATGCGAACTTTTTTTATACCCGATGCGTCCATTTTTTTTGGAACAATCCACAAAGGGGAATTATACGGCGACTTACTTGGTCTAATTATTCCGTTTTTTAACAATTTTCCAACTTCTTCGTTAATCTGTTCTTTAAATTGTTCCGGATATCTATAATTTCGTGTATAAATCGGATTTTCATTCGTAGTTATTATTCTATGTTTTAATAATTTAGTCGGTTTTAATTTTTCATTTTCTGTTTTTAATATTTCACCGTTTTCACTTAATATTTTTGTGAGTTTTTTCGTTATCTCCGAATTTATGTGTTCGTGTCTTATAACATTTTTAATTTCATTAGTATCTTCGATATGAAACATTTCGTCTCTTTCAAGTTTGTATTTTATTCCCATTATTTTTATTTCCATGTCTTCTAAATTTATATTAGTTTTTAACATTTTCATTGTTTCGTACCCAAGTAAAATATCAAACCGTGAACTAATAGGATAAACTAAGAACTTTACTTCTTGATTAATTCCTATCAGATTTTGCAGGTTGAGGTTTACACTTTGTGTTCCTTCTGCTCGTCCTGTAGGGGTTTTTATCGCGAAGTTTTCTATGTTTATTTTAGCATCTTTCGGAATTGCTTGGGGACAAATATAATTTTTTGTTGCTCCTGTGTCAATTAACCATTTATTATTTTCTTTATCCAAGAGCTGTGGTAAATTATTTAAAAAATTAACTTCGTCACTTATTTTAATTACATTCGATCCGGTGGTTCTCCTTTGTTCGGACCTTGGTCTAAAAAATTATCTTTATTAGTTTCAAGTTGTTTTACTCTTTCAGTTAATATTCTAATTTGTTCATCTCTCTCATCCTCGGCGTAATGTACGCGATTAGAAACAGTTCTCATCGAAACCGTATTTGAATCATTTTGTTGTGGTGGATCTACTTTTTGTTGATTATTTCTCCAATTTCCGGATGGAGGTTTATTAAAGAATCTATGTTGAGATTTTGGATCCCATGATTGATTATGAATAGGTTTTTGATAATTTTGTTGATTATTTGGGTAATTGTGATAATTTGGTTGTGCATTTTGATAACTTTTATAATTTTGGTTTTGTTGATGTTGATAATCTTGTTTTTGTTCATGAGGTTGTTTTTGAAATTGTTTTTCATATTTATGTTTGTAATTTGGATCGAAATTTTTGCCTTTATAATTCGATTGGTGTGGTTGGTGGTGTTTGTCTTTTCGACTACCCGGACCGTACACCCGATGCACAATGTGCGCAGCGTTATTTCTTAAGATTTCGTCAATATCTTCGATTGTCTCGAATTTAATATGATAAATAAAATCAGTAAGCGAGGGATGTAAATTATGAACGGTGTGATGTGATATCTGTTTGTCGTATCTTTCCATTTCCGACTGTTTATTCACTATTTCCGAGTCGGCATACACGCGAGCATATAAATCGCATCTTTTCTTACCTAATCTTTCTAAGTAATCATGTGGGTTTTCGTTATGGTACGATTTAGTATTGAGTATTTCTGATATTAATTGCTCTCTCGTTCGCGTATCTTGATATTTACGTTTAAGGAATGTTAAAATTTCTGTCACACTAGTGAATTCCTTATCATAGGTTGCAATTTTTGCTTTTCCTTTTAGCTTAGTTAATAAAGTTAATACTAATTTTGAATGGTTTATATCTTTATATTGGTTATCATCTTTACAATATAAGTCATACACAAATTTTGTATTTCTAATAAAATCTACTAATTGTAAAGGATCACCATCATATTCCGGAATTAATTTAAAATCATGATCTTTTATTTCCATAGCCATCTCTGAATTTGTATTTTCTAATAGTAATTGATCAATATTATCTAGATTAAAAGTTGTATATACTTGTCTTAATTGGTTTAATCTATCCTGTAAATTTGACATACAATAAACTTATAATTACTTATAATTACCATCAAGTATGTTGTCTTCAGTGGAAAAATCTTCTTCCTTGGTGCTGCGAAGTCTCAACAAATAGTTTTGAAACTCGGGTGATAAGATTTGAAAATCTTCAGAAAGTTGAAAGATACCTCTGTAGTCGTGGAGAATGCTTGCTATACTTGTATACGCAGTGGCAATCTTCCTCAAGACGGAGAGAAGTAGTTATGCTGCTTGATTTCGGTATTACACACGATTCTAAGCTCCGCAAAGTTACTTTAAATACCTTCAAAATTCCTCCCAAGTCCCTGTTCGGGCGCCAGTTAAATATCTTCAAAGCACACAAGACTTTTTAAAAAGATTTATTTTGAATAACAAACATAAATGACATGGTAATATACAGATCTAATCTAGCATAGTGACGGGCTAATGAGATACAATAGACTGACCTCCTTCTCTGATTCTCACGGGGTTTAAATAAGAGTCAGCAAAGGGGTGATTCATAGTTCTTAGAATGTTAGCACGGGTGCACTATAACTATATAGCTGATTTTAAAAATGGAACTTTAAACGGTAGCGTTTTTTTTTTTTTTTCATATTCGTTAGTAATGGAAACCTTAATTTTATTAATGTACGTTTCATTAATATTAAATTGTATTGGTTTTATTTTTTTAAACACGTTATTTACTGAACTTCTAACAATCTCTACAAACATAAAGGGTACTTACTACCTTATGACATTTACTGTAGATATGCTATATTTTAAAATTTATGAATTTATATAATACAATTTATTGTCTATCTAGTGACATCATGCTTCTACGAGGGAAGCATTTTGAGATTTGAAAGTAAAAGAGCTCATCCTTCAGAATAATGGGAGAAACTAAATGGTGATAGAGTCACGGTTTTACACACGGGGTTTGTGAAGTGCTGCAATGAGTCAAAAATCGTGATGTGTCTCCGGTGGATGAATTCACCTTCTACCGGTACACCAAGTGTAGTAGTGTAGTGTGCACCCAACACGAATAGTACTAGCTCCTTGTAGTAGGCTACAGATTATCATCTCCAGCAGGAGGCCCATCCGATCACACGAAACCTCATCGTTCGGTGCTTTAAGAAGAAAACCAGCGTAATATATGGCTGCTCTGGGGGATTCTCGGTCATAAAGCTGTCGACACCACACACCAGAGGTCACATGATTGCTAATCCGGCAAGTGCTACTATAGTTACCATCAACTCAAACTGATTTCAAAACAGAACTTTCCGTTAATTCAGTATAATCTTTCCCATCTGAGGAAGGATAATAATCGGGTGTTAATGGGTGCTGTGATCTCCAGAACAAGATATCCCTATATCCGTCAGTAGGTTAAGCAAAACAGATCGTACCTCCTCGCACCCAGTTTTCATTGTGAATCTATGGTCACAATTATTTTATCATAGGAGTTCATTTTTTTCTTACAAATTATTAAGATTTTTTTCCATCCAATATTATTTACGTTAGGTATACAATACATCATAAAATGATTTATTAAGGTAGCATTTCATTTCTGAAATTTTATTTGAGATTACTTTTGAACATTTCTTACATTCCCCTAAATGTTTTATTTTTCTTTAAGCCGTTATGTACTACTATTGAAGGCAGGGAAGGGGCTTTTCTTTTTAAGAACCACCTATTTGATGAATTAAAAATCATCTTTTCTATACCGTTTTTATTATCATTTAATTCGTCCTAGTTTACTTGGCTACTAAGACCATTAATTTATTATCAGGGCTTTCAATTAGAGATTCGCTTACATTTACGTTTATTACTCGTTTATCTAAAACCCAGAAAGAGTACCCCCCTACTTCCTTTTTAGCTTTACTTTATCAGAGACACCCTTGGTTTGCCACCACTTCATTCTATAGCAAATTTCCTTGGCTGGTTATAATCACAACTGCTTTCCACTCTGTGTCCTAAGACCGATCAGAGCGTGGACTCCGGATAGTTCTTATACAAAAATCTAGGGGAGACCTTAGGTGGCCCTGTTATCGTCGGGGATTAACAGACCGTTAATTCCTCACACTTGAGCAATAATTTCCTCAATTATCAATTAACTTCATTACTACTGTCAATTGCATGTAACCTTTTGGTCTTTTAGGTAAAAGATTGGTTATAGCATCTGTATAGTTTATTTATAGTTATTGAGCTGTGTCGGGTTCAGATGTATAAGTGTCCCTTAGGTGGGGAGGAGACACCCGCCGTGGGATAGGGTCGCTACAACCTCTAGCCACCGTCCGGCGAGCGCCAAGAAAGAGATAAGGCGGGTGGACCTGTGGTCTTGCACCCTTGCTGGTGGCCTAGTCGGCGGGCAGCTTAATTCGCTTTGATCTGACTCCATAAGATCTTAGAAGGTGTGCCCCGACAGAGCACTTTGTTCAGGAGAAGAGAAACTGGGTAGGTTTGTAGGTAGTTAGTATGTGGTCTTGGGATGACCACGAATCCACACTCGGTATTTAAGATTAGGCGAGTGTGAACCGGAGAGAACCAGACTGGATTGCCGTGGGAGACGCTACTAGGTAAATTTCGTAGGGCCACGGCAACTGTCGTCAGCGAGGGAGACGTCTCTCCCAAGGAGGTGCTAGTTTTACCGAGACGAAGGAAGAGATTCCCACTAGGAAGGCGTGGGTGACAACGTCGGACTAAAACATAGCGAGTCGAGGAGAGAGAGATGCAGAGGTAGTTGAATGAGGAGGCCATGGTTCGAGTAGAGCAGAAAGCACCAGTGCAGGGAGAGAGATAGAGAGCGAGCGAGCGAGAGAGAGAGAGAGAGAGAGAGAGAGAGAGAGAGAGAGAGAGAGAGAGAGAGAGAGAGAGAGAGAGAGAAGGGGGGAGAGAAAAACAGAAAGAAAGCAGTGTTCCAAGTGCCGGTCGTGTACGTTCTGCCGACTTTTTTTTTTTTCAAAACCCTTTATTTAACAACATTATTATTACAACAGCTAAACAAAATTCAATGTACAGGATTTACAAATTTCTCCTCTTGCTGCACACGCAGATGCATCGGCCAATTTCGGCCAGTCTCGCTGCTTATATAGGCAGGCCAGCCGTGGTGGGGGAGTTCCCCCACCTGCGGATGTTTTCCCCTCTAGCATCTCCCTCTCTCTTACTAACGCCTTAAGTTTATTATTAAAATATGGAAACATAAGTAGACATTTTCTGGACCGAGAAGAGGGAATTGCTAATTATTCGTAATTAAGAGGTTGCCACAACAAGCTGTAATTTAACTTCGTAATGTCAAGCTTCTTCATGCCCAGCTGACTAATCTGGGTCAGAGTTGCTATGCAGTTTAGCAGCCCTCTGTGTTGAATTTAATTACTATCTTATATAATATCCCTAGCCCTGTTCAATTACGTTGCGCTTACAACATAGCGATGGAGCAGAAGTGATAAGCTAAGGAAGCTGAGAGGCCGCTCTATAGATTTTCTTGCCACACCACTTGGCAAACTCTCTAAGCCGTTACAGTCACTGCCTCCTGTCAAGCTCAATTCTCTTCCAGCTTAATTTTAGGTATATAATTCTGTTTTACAACTCCCTGAGACATCATCTTTTGCCTAAGCAACAGAAGATGCATTCGATCTGTCGTGTCTATTATTAGTAATTGTTCTTTTTTTTTCTTTAAACCCTTATGTACTACTATTGAAGGCGAGAAAGGGAGTTTTCTTTTCAAGAACCACCTACTTCTATTTGATGAATTAAAAGTAATTTATAACCTAAGGGATGCGAACACTGGACGTTAATGTCGAGAAGCTGTTTTATTAACCATTATACTCTTCGGAGCACGATATTATAAGACCTAGTTTGATAAATATAGAAACAAAATTATATAAATATTTAAATAAAAATTAAATATTGTTTCACTAATTATGAACTAAATATTAATTGATAACATCTAATAATGAAACAGATAGATGAAGACTGTAAAAAATCAAAATCTACACCATCCACAAATAGAACTACACATAAAAAGGATACAATAGATTAATAAAAACTAAATTAAACCTTAAAAATTATTATTATTTCGTTAACTTTTATGATTACTCGAGTCACGTCTTAGAAGATATTTAAGATTTAAAGTCTTGAATTTTCAAATGGTTGTGAACAGATTAGAGATAGTAAAACAAAAATAATTTATACAATATTAGTTCCCATGTGAGAATTTGTTTAATTGTTAATTGTAGTAAAAAATATAAACCAAAAATTTATTTAATGAGAGACGTTTTTTAAATCATAAAACAACACTGGTCCAAATGAAAAAAAACAACACAAATATTAACATATTTACATAACAGACCTACTTCATCCGACATAAGCTATCTATTTCAACAAGAGAAACTTTTTTCCTCGCATTTAGTGAACGTAAAGGTTGATTGTTTCCTTAGTAGCAAGCCATGTCAACATTACCACCCTCAATTAAACCCTCATTCATTACCACACTCTAAAAAAGCAAAACTTTTGGAATAACTGCTAACTAAACTACAGCTGTGTTTCTTCTTTACCAACTCAGAAGACCTGCAGAACCATTAAGGCGTCCTTTTAATTAAGCACTCAAAGAACTAAAAGTACGAGAGATAAATAATTGAGTGCTTAATGTACTAAGAAATTTATCTGCACAATAGACACTGTGTAGGATTCACTCGGTCAAACAAGCTCCTAATGGAAGAAGATGGTTTTCCTGAATGTGTCTCATCCCTTGCGCGAACTGACGTAAAATATTCACATGTGAAAACAGGATGGCAACTGACCTGTGTTAGGCAGCAAGGCAGCGAATAGTTGGACAGCGAACTGGTTGAACTTCAGTATGGTGAATCTCCATGTTTGCTTTCAAGCAACTTGGGTCTGAAGACTACACATTGTTTGAAATGTTCAAAAGACCAACTGGCTTTGAATTTAAAGAAACCACGGTTCACAATAGCTTTCACTTTAGGAAATGAGACATCATCTTTTGCTTAAGCAACAGAAGATGCATTCGATCTGTCGTGTCTATTAATGACAAGGTAAATAAATGCAGCATTTAAATCTAAAAAGGCTTTTACAGACCCGACTTAATAAATTAACATGCACCCATATTTCTTTGAGCAGGCACGTTGTACTGTTTGATTTCATGTTGGGAACATCGTTTAATTCATTACTTGGCTTAGTTTTCAACCTGGTGATTTCCCTTGTTTAATTACTGATGCCAATGAGTTAGTTATAATAAGTTTTTATTCAATAAATATTTATAATATAATATAATTCCTTCTCGACGTAACCTTTCATAATAACAGACAGCAACAAAACCCTTCATAACGATCTTAAATACATTCTTGAACTTATCCCTTCCAAGTCATGAAATTCCATAGTAACCTATGCAACCACCCTAATCACCTAGCACAGTCATTGCACTGCACCACACATCCCTATCTCCTCGGAGACTAAAACGGCAGTGGCCTCGTGACCTGCTATAAATGCGTGACAGTGGGAGCCATATATATTCTTTATGCTTAAAGGTTGGCAACCATTCTTTTATTTTTATTTGTGTGCTCTGTTTATTCGGTCCTAAATCTGAAATAGTTTATTGAAGAACTAATAGGCATAAAGCAAATTAAATGTAATTTGTGTTTTCATTAGGATTAGAGATAATATTAGAGAAAATGATATCATTCGCATTGAATAGGATTACGCCAGTACGCAAGCAACAGGTGTAATACCTTCGTGATGTTGTAATCATCAATGCATGAAACTTATATAGAGGGTTGAAAAAATATTCAAACTTTGTACGAGCAGACGAGTTTTTCATTTTAAAATACTTTTATTACTTTTTTATTTTTATCAGTCATTTATCTCTGCATCCTTTTTTATTTATTAGTAAATTCTTCTTAACGTATTATAAAACGCTTCTAATATTATTAACCGTATCCATCGTGATAAGTTTTATAATTTTATTAAAAACTCTAAAGAAAATTGAAAAAAAGATAAAAATTTGAACTATGTGAGTGTTATCTAACGAAACCACTGCTAGCTATAATCCCATAAAGTATTACTTTATACAGTCCTACAAATAAATTTAATATAAAGTTAATAATAAAAAAATAAATCTTTTATAGCTGATTTTACAAGATCCTGCGAACGGCACTCTGGCACCGCCTTTCGTGAAATGAAGGCTTCCGACATGCACGAAAAGTTTGAGCTCCCCACCATCACCGACGTCATCAAAAGAAGACACATCAAGTTCTTCGACTCGATGAAACACAGTCTAAACCCTCTATTCAAAGACATGACACCACCACCGCTACCGGCACGATGGCAACTCACAAGATCGAGTAAAGTAGAGGAAATGGTGGACATCACGGCACTAGGCCCGCCAACAACAAGCCTCTAAGGGGCACCCATCACTGAAATCAGACTAAATAAAAATACACTACATGCCTAGAGAGACTCTAGGCCCAGCCACCAGTGGATTCTCACCACTGTACCGAAACAACCAACCTCCACCGAGGCTTTCCACAACCCCTTAATCCTCTCACACCACCTTCAAGCAGGTACTCCTAGTATAAGAATCCGATTAACCTAAATATTCTATATTTTTCCCTCATCCTGAATTTCTAACTAGAGCGCTTAGAGGTGGGGGACTGATTTCGGTAGTAGCGGTTTGGATCATTAATACACATTTGAATTAAATTTACGAAGACGGACATTGTGTACAATAATTTAACTAAATTCAAAAGGTCGTTTGCTGGGTTTTTCTTACAGGGATGTCATCTTTTCTTCCTCGTGTCATATTCTTTAGTATTCCAAGTGCCCGTTAATGACGGACAAATATACAGGAAGAATTCGTAACATCCCTGAAGAGAAAAGAAAACCAGAAGAGAAACATCTCGAGAAAGAAATAGAATAAATACAAAACTTTATTGATCCATTAGTATATATTTATGGTGCATTATTGTACGCTGAAATTGTATATCCAGCTTATGTAAGAACCTTATGTAAGTTCAGTAAATTAATCCGTAGATGACGTAACAGTTCATCATGTTATGATGATATCAATGTGAATGATATCATATGTTCGCTAATATTACCTTCGTCTGAATGAAAACACATATTGGATTTAATTTGCTTTATGGCTATCAGTTCTTCAATAAACCTTTTCAGTTTATTTAACCACAGAAATAATAATAATAACAAGCAGAAATAATAAGAAGCACAGAATAAACAATGCACAAAAATAAAATAATAGAGGCCAATTCTTAAGTATAACACGATTATGGTTACGTTTATTACTAAAGAAAATCCTCCTAGATTGATTATTCAAACAAATTATGAAAATAAGAGCAGGGAAAATAAAGATACGAGTTAACAACATTTTTTTGCCTCCTAAAGTCCCCAAAATACAACATGTTATTATTAAAGATGTCGAAATCTTTATTTTTATTCGCTATTTTCGAAATCAGGAAAGTACCAAAATTGATTTAACTGATTGATAATAATTGTTGTTTATTGTTACACAATAAATTACATCACAGTTACAAAAATAAATATACTAGTGGGTTGACATCGCATTTAATTACTCAATTATCAATAGAACACCTGACACCGGCAAATATTATAAATTATCTCGACATGGTTACAAAATGTATTAACGAATCATTTTCTCATTTAGCCAAATGCAATATAGTTACCATTATCGCTGGGTGATGTAACTAAAGAAGAAGTTTTGTTTAATCGATATAATTTACAAGTGCAGTAGTGACACAGTGATGATAAGTGCCGGTCTGTATTTTCCATAGAAGAAATGCTTGAGGAACCAGTGACTCCATGGCTGACTCAACGTATAATTAATTATACATCATAAGGTGTTGAAATTTACAAGTAATTAATTAGGACCGCTGAGAGACTAAGGATTAGAACCCATGACCATCATTTCGATTACAATATAATCACACTTATAAAATAAAACAGTCACGAAGTTCAAATGGGTGCTTCACGGCACCCAAACTATTGAGTGTTGTAACTATTTATTCTTATCTAGAATCAGCTAAATATTATGCCCTTTAAATCAGAGATATTAAAATATTCTTATCTGATGTTTAACTACCAATTAATCACTTAAAAAAACCTCTAATTAGGGATGGCATGAAACTTCGGCAAATTGCTTGTCACAAGTTCAGCAGAGCAGAAAGACACCCCACCTGCGGGGGATAAGGATTTATGATTTAAAAATAAAAATAATGGAACATTAAAAGATGATACATTTCCCGAAATATGGCAGCAGGTGCAGATAAGGACATGTTTCCTCCAGTCGTATACAATCGGGAACGCGGCGGAAAAGGGAACGCTTCATAGTCACGCAAGGTATGCTGTTGCTACTTCGTTTGTTCATTAGTGCCGCCTCAACGAGCCGTTTATTTGCACGGCATGCTGCAAAAACTGAGGCATTGAAGTTTATCATTTATTATATAAATAAGTATTATGTCTTTTTAATAAAGAATATATCATGATCGATAAATAATTTATCTTTCATAGATCTTCTAAAAATAATTATCTGGCGTGAAATATAGATGAATCTATAACGTGAAACTATCGAATACGCATGTGTATTCAGTTATACCTAAATATACTACATAATGTACCAATTTTGTGTTTAGTCATATGTTTATTTCTAATATTACTGTAAAGAATGATTGAATAAGCTTACACTAATAGATTTATTATAATGCAAAATTCAGTTGTTTTTTTCTTTCAAAAGTTCATATATATCTGCAGCTTGATTTACAGATTAAATTTTTTTTTTTTTCCATAATCCTTTTTATTTATTATTTTTTACAATATGTGAACAAAATTCAGTGAACAAATATTAACAAATTTCTCCTCTTGCTGTATAGGCAGATAGATGCATTTGAAGGAGGGTAGAATTACAAGAACAATATTTTTGAAGTTAAAAGGTCAAAATAAAAATATACAGGCCTAGGTGATGGGGCTCACCTTCGGTTTACAATGTGGGAAACTCACAAACAGATTCCACAATAAGGAATCTTTACATAAATGCACGTCGTGCTTATTATATTTACTGTGGTGTAGGTACAATATATATAATGTATGAGGTTTAAAGGATTTTGCCATGGTAGGCTGGTGTACAGAATACAAGGCGTGTGAACCCAGAAAGTAATAGAGCCCACCTTAAGAATGAGCTGTGCTTATACTAACCTAAACCTAACTCTAACTAAACTAACAACCAACTTTTCCCGGATAGCCTGTTGCCATCGATACGGGTGGGATCCAAGTGTTAAATACTGGGTTTGTCAGGTTCTGCAACGAGTCAAAAAACTTGATATGTCTCCAGTCGATGAACGCTCTTCTACACAGCAGAGCTAGCCGCATGACACATTTACACATATCATCAGTTAGAGACGCAACGACAAGTCGGGTGAAGTTAGCTAATTGAGAAAGCCGGTGAGTTCTCTTGCCCTCCTATCGTATAGGATTTCGGCAAGACTTTTGTCCTCTTTTGGAGAGAGAAGATAACGCAATCGTCTTTCTGGCGTTCACACTGATGCTTAACCTACCCGATCTTTCACTGAATACGTTACAAATGACTCGGCCTGTGTAAGACCTATTTTTGAACCCATGCTACTTCTGTAAACCACTGAAAAATCGAGTGAGTATTCAATATTGCTCATAGAAATTGTCTAACCTAAGATTTCTACTGGAGTAAACTATGTAGTATTAATGGAGATGGTTCCAGTTAGGCATGGATTAGGCTGATACAGTACAAGGTGCAGAATAAATTAAGCCATGGTATTTGAAGACGGAGACTAGACAATTGATAGAAGAATGACTAGAGACCTGACCTGGTTGTGCCAAAAAAAAGAACGACTCTACCGAAGAGGCAGGACTAAAGATTACCAACTTTTTCTAATTGGCCCCATTTCTATATATTCCATTTCTTCAACTACCGTCAGGTTTTTCTCTTATCCAGCCATATGACTTGACATTTTCAAAACAATCGCCTCTTCCCCTCCCTTCCAGCTTGATGTAGGTTCACGTCTGTGAAGAGGGGATGTCTCCTCCTGTGTAGTTTTTGCTATATTTTAGACTTACATCGTCATATCAGATGGATATCCCGATGCCTCATGCGTTTCTTTTCATTTCCTATTGTGGATTTTCTAAGTTCCATTAGGGGCTAAAATTAAGGATGACTATACACCGCTAATGCACTTAGCCTTAATTTTGCCTACACCGCTCATTCGGGAGGCCGTCTAATACATGCCTGAACATATTGCCTTATACCTTCATTCTATTAGCAGATCAGTCACATAACCTAATAATAATTTCAGTGCCAATATCTCCTAACAACATAAATAATCAACTAGCATTTAATATTCACGCTGGATTTTTCGTTATAAGGTTAAACGTGGTATGTGTTTCTACAATTAACATAAACGTATGTAGTTACAAGTATATAAGCTTGGCTCCAGGAAATTAGTTGGTGTTAACTTCTCCTAAAAGCGATACATGTTCAAATTAATATTTCTTTGAAATCTTTGTCAATTCCGTGAAGACCACAATAGATTTTTAGTCCATTTTTTCCTTAATAGTCCTAACAGAGTTTTATCCAACACTTAATTTACCAAAATGTTAAAAAATAAATAACGTTTCCCTAAACCTTATGTTTTTAGATTAAGCATTTATTTCACGATATCGTGGGTATATTTATGTATCTTTCAAAATTATACTGCAATGCATTTATAACCACAATAACATATTTTCTCGAATACTCAACATTTTTTGTGCATGATTCTCAATTTGTCAATCCTTCCCAGGCAAAGAAAATCGTTTTTCTGATAGTTAATACTATTATACGATTCCAGTACTGTTGATTTTTGTTTTTCTACCGATAATGTTACATATGTAAACTTAAGGACGTTATAATTGGTTATCTATACAGAGTTTATGGTGCAATACGACTGCTCTGGTTGTTGTTGTATTCAAATGAGAATATTAGTTCAATAATTGAATATGCGTAGTAGCTACTGGAGAGAGAGGTCTCAAGTTCGTATGACCTTTATTAGTCAGTTTAGTCCAGTCACGTATAATGTGTATCATTATACTTGTTTATTCATTATATAACTTTTATAAAATAACAAAACCTGTATATAATGTAGCGACGCTACAGGAAATACAAAAATAATTTGTAAATAGATTCGCCTGAGGATCTATAACTTTATATAATTATCTGTAAATTTAAAGGGGCTCCACATCATTATTAAAACGTTTTACGGTGTGGTGTCGGCGTGTAGTGTGAATATTTTGAAACAAAACACCTTGTCTCTCCGCAGCTTTACCAATTCATACCCAACCTGTAAAGGAGGAGCAGGTGATGTTTTCTTTCATAATTAATCCACACCCGTTCCACACCACAAGTGAATGTCAGTCGAGAAGTGGGGGAAAAACAAACAAAAAAACAGACGTCACATGAAAAAGTCAACCCGGCAAACACTATCTCCAAGCTAACATAAGCCCGAAACCTTGATGGTAACTCCCAAGTCCGTCCTAAATCTTAGGTAACAAATTAGTGATAAAACTGTGGAGCGACTGAAGGAGTATTGTTTCATATTTAAAATTGACAGTGTTCAAAATGTATCAGCGATTTACATTTATTTCAGTAATATTCTGGGACTGGTATTGCTTTCCAGATATAGAATTTCTAGACGATGATATAGAAATCGAACGAACTCCTGAAAGCATCAAAAGAAATGATCATGCTCCAATAAACAGCGGGATCGCTAAGCTTTCGGATACCAAGGATCAGTCGTATTTTTTTTTATAGGTTTAGCATTCTATGAAATAATGATCACAAAAGCTAAACTTTATTAATAAAAAATGAACTTCTATAATAATAACACAAGCTTGACGATTGTTTTATTAAATCTACCAAATTATCGCTTTTTAAAAATTATAAATGAAAAATACGACCGACAGGGAAGCAAAACGATAAATAGCAGCATAATGAGAAAAAATTGTTCAAGACTGGAGGATTCATAATGATGAATATAAATAATAGAAGACCCATAGTTGAACTTTACCAGAAGTTTTATTGAGTTGAGGAATTGTTAGTTTGGGATTTCTCTTCAATTTGCCACTGCGCATTATCACACAGTGATTTACGTCATGCTCAATATCCCCACAAAATGCACTACTTGCAGTGGCATGACGCAACTAGCCTTGGATCAATTCATAGCCATGTTTAATTAAGTTGACGTGTCTGAGATAATCGTAAATCAATTTAGTTCTATGTCTGAATAATGATAAAGTGGCGTTAAAAAAGTGCTAACGAGAATGCTCAGAAAGAGTAAACATTTATTGACTGTATTTATCCTTTTGTCTTGTATTTAACCTTTATTAATTTATAATACAAACGTTGTTGACGGGCTTTGTCCGTTGAAGGGTTTGAGCTAATGGTAACTATAGTATTTAGCGGCTGGACTTTCAAACGACACCTGGGCTGTTATATTTATAAGGTGTTTCATTTCATAATATTTACAACCCAGTCTTCCACCACACTAGCAATAATATTACCCGTTATAATAAAGGCTATTCCAATATCAATAAATATAAAATTCACAAATAATATTTTCAAAATATTTATGTGGTGAAAGCTGCTGTAAACTAATGTCAACAAAGACGGATGAAAATAACTAAAATATGATAAATTATATTTGTTTCTGGGTTCTTTTGATTTTTTAAGTGACTTGATTAGAACAAAGTACGTTCCAGCTTTGGACCAAACCAACTTCATGAAAGGGATGATTGTGCATGACGGTGTACTAATCCGTTTTTTTTTTTACTATACTCAAATCCTACACATATAGAGAGTAAAAACTTTCCCTCAGTTATCAGAACGGGCTATTTTTATAAACGCGTCCTTGCGTCTGATAGCGATAAACGACAAACAGAACCTACAACACGCCATCTATGAAAACGCTTCTCAATATGCTAATGCGTTGAGCACAGCTTGACCCCATGTAAACCTAACGGGCAGCTTTTACAATCATTTTGTAGTCTTGTCGACTGCCATTAGTCCATTGTATTGATTCCTCGGCTTTTTGTCGTTGACAGCCCTTGAATTAGACTGTCTCCGCCCATCCAGACATCAATACAAATGATAATACAATACATAGGAAATAAAGGACGTAGAGAAGAACAAATATACTTAAGGGCCATGACTTTAATAAATAGTTATTAAATAATTGTGAAAAAAAAAGCTACTTTTTTTTGTTGAAACATCTAAGCCATTTAAATATAAACAGCTAAAATATTGACAGAAAGAAAATTATTCCTGACATTACTGTATATTTATATTTGCTTTTCCGTCTTTACAAAATACAAAATATCAGAAATTAAATTGTTGAATAGCTTTTTTAAAAATTATTAAATTTTTTTTATACATCCCGCTATTATATTTTGACTAACTGTGCCAACTACTTCACCACGAATTAATAGAACTCTTCTCGGACCAGAAAACCCCGCCTATCTTTCCTTATATTCATCAATAAATCTTCGGCGTCCGTATAGACAGCCAGAACTAGTTCACGCACCCAACACAGCCCAGTAGGAGCACGGGCGTGGCCCAGCCTCTGATTGGCCAAAATAAAGTGTCATAGGACTGGACGAAATACAACGCTCTCTTATTAGCTGTAGGCAAGAATGACCTGCCAATATAAGGGAAGAATTTTGATATTTTTTCAATCGAAAACTTTCGGAATCAGAAACTTGAACTGAACACTGCTCTCTCTCTCTCTCTCTCTCTCTCTCTCTCTCTCTCTCTCTCTCTCTCTCTCTCTCTCTCTCTCTCTCTCTCTCTCTCTCTCTCTCTCTCTCTCTCTCTCTCTCTCTCTCTCTCTCTCTCTCTCTCTCTCTCTCTCTCTCTCTCTCTCTCTCTCTCTCTCTCTCTCTCTCTCTCTCCCTCCCTCTCTCTCTCTCTCTCTCTATTTCTCTATACTGACGCTTGTTACTCTGCTCGAGCCATGGTTTTCTTATTTAATTACCTCTGTACCTCTCTCCCCTATCCTTGCTACCTTTAGTCCGGCGTTGTCAAACCCCACACCTTCCTAGTGGGATTCTCTCACTTCGTCTCGCAAAACCAAGCACATCCTTGGGTGAAACGAGTGTGAACTATAATACCTTGTACCTCTTCTCCTTAACATAGAGCACTGGCGGGGCACAACTTTTAAGATTTTATGGAGTCAGATCAATAAACGAAATTCGAATTAAGCTGCACGCCAACTAGGCCACACAGCAAAGGTCAAAGACAACAGGTTTATTCATATATCTCTTTCTGACGCCCAACCTGCAGTGGCCATGGTCGACGAGACCACCCTCCGGCGAGCGCCTCGGCACAGCCTTTTTTCTGAGTGTTCCGGAATGTAGCTTTAAAATTTTAAATCGGTATGAAGCATGTTCCACTTCATTCTTCAGACAGTAATGGTTGAACCTAAATACTATTAGATAGTCAGTCAAAAGACGATCGCCTCACCCTTGAAAAATATGACCTATCCCAGCGGGTTTCATTTAAAACTGTATAAATAAATGTTTTAGTTATTTAGTTATTTTTTGCTAAAAAGCCATTTTTCATAGACAAAGACGTTTTAACAAATGAATTAAATCATTTTTGATTAAATATACCGAGTAGTTTTTAAATAATTATTTATTAAAGGACTCTTAGAGTCCTGAGAAAAACTATCGTTTTTGTAGGTTCGCATTCTAGATCTTTATATAAAAATGCAGTTAAGTTCATAATTGATGTAAAAACTTGGTATCAAAACGTTGTACGAAGTCTAGAATGTGGAAAGTTGCCTAAGTAGGCAGCGGTGTTTCTGTGGCTTTCTCCTTGTGAAGCGTCCATTTCAGCTAAGTGTACCTGCTGTTTTAGCGTATGAACTGTATAATTATGGATGACCATCATGAAGTCTAGCTTCTTACCTCGAGTTCTTTGTTATTACGACAAAATTTTCATGTGGGTGGGTAAAGTTCCCCAACTATTCCTTAGAAGCGTGGTGAGCCCAGTTGTAAATAATAGATCAAGGCTATGAGCTCGCAACCCCCTAAGCGTGTTCGCCTTTTATCCAAGTTAGACACCATATTCACCACAATATTTATAAATATATTTTATAGATATACTCCTTAATCAAATGTTTACCCTTAGTGAATGTACTGTAGTCACATTAAGAAATGATCGTCATTCTGTACGATGTATCCTCAACACTCATGATATTGTTTAAAGCTTCATGAAGGAGATCAAATGATGTAATTAAATCACTTCTTAGTTATGTATCTAAAATATAACCGTGGTGCAACGCTTGGTGTGACAAAAATATGTTGAGGTTAAAAGTTCACGAAGGTCGCTTCGATCTAGTAGGGTTCATTCAGCTGTGCACGCACCGGTCGATGGTTAGTGAACCACTAATATGTGTCCTGAAGGTTACACCTGATTGATAAGGACTGCCTGTAACGCCATACAAAATATTCAATATTCATCGTTTTAGGAATAAATTCGTTTTAGCTTATTGAATTAGAATATTTGGTTGATTTCCATTAAACGTGTTAGCATTCTCGAACGTGAATCTACTTGTGATCACTTATTAATCAACGCACTAATAATGTGGCCTAAGTTCGAGAACATACATGATGATCTATCAGGTTTGGCCTTAAGCTTTAAAGGCAAATTGCAAAATGTTAGGCCGACCTACCAGGCCATGGTATGTCAGATGCGGAACATTTCCGTAAAATATCAAATTTATGCCTTTTGTTGTTTCTACCATTGCAATGGTTAAATCCAGAAAGTTTATAAGTTCTTTTTTTTCTATGTCCATAGGGGATTAAATGCTTTTGTGTATACTTTTGATATAATCAAGTATAATTATCACGTGAGCCCTTGACACCTGTCAAAATGTCATGCATATCCCATCCAGTACAGGATATTGTCGATGAAAGGATTCTTGTTTGACATTATATGACGTTATTACAAATAGGCCATGAAGATTTCTGCCATTAAAATGATTAAATGCCTCCCAAGTGCTCTAGTTTAATTAAACCAATTCACATTAAATTGGAAATCTTTCTGTCTTATTTTTGTTTGAGAATTCCACCAGCTCCAGGCTGTTGGAAATAGAGTGCCTTGGCTTGGACTTTTCAAGGTTTTGAATTCTTTATCCACTAAGTTTCTCTGTTGGCGCCGATATGAATAAAAGAATTGATCTAAAAAGTATGCCCTCTTAGTGTATTTTCAGAGCACTGTGTAGTCGAGGGGTTTGGTCTGTAGATTCAATCAACACAAGGAAATAGTGTAAGGAAAGTTCTTAATTATATTTTATAAATATGACATAATAAGGTTATATATATATGGCATATGCATAATTCAAATCACGAAGGGACTCGCAATCTCTAGGACACACAATGACATTCAGACACTCAGTAGAAAACATAAATGTTTCTGATTTTGAAAAATAAGTTACTAAACCGTAAAAGTTTTATTAGTTTTGAGTGCAACTTTTTAAGAGATTTTCACAAAATGAAGCGAATAAATTATCTAAACAATTAGACTAAACGACACATAATTCCAGAGTTGGCCGTTAACTTCTTGTCGCCTCATAATGGTTGCATTCACAACCCTTTCAGGTGAATAAACTTTCCGTCTTGAGCAATCTAATAAACAGTTGACAGGATAATATATTAAGCCAAAATTACTGTCTTCAGATATGCCAGAGTTTCTCGAACTTTGAGTAGGGAAACACTTTAAACTTGAACTTTTCAAGGAGAATAATTTGTTAACTTTTTTTTTTCATAATATGCAGAGTTATTTTGGATATTACGAAGTATTAATAATTTTATTAATACATTATATTGACTGGAACATAGTTTATTCAGTGATATAAAGAAAATGCTTTAATTTTAACAAATTTGTGCAGTGGATAGTTACTTATTTAGATTAAATAATTTAGGTATTTAATTTACTCACGTGCCGA
This sequence comes from Acanthosoma haemorrhoidale, assembly GCA_930367205.1. Classification (NCBI taxonomy): domain Eukaryota; kingdom Metazoa; phylum Arthropoda; class Insecta; order Hemiptera; family Acanthosomatidae; genus Acanthosoma; species Acanthosoma haemorrhoidale. Next base: position 94,730,833 of record OV884015.1, on the reverse strand, counting down.
TCTAGAGTTTATATAATATTAAATAAACAAAATTAAAATACTCTAATTTATTCTTGGATCCGGAAAAAACCAATAGCGCTCATTTAGTCCTTGCCAGAGACTATATAGAGCATCGAGCAACAAGGGCTGCTGGCTATACCTACCTATCCAGCATATTAGTCGAGCCTGCTGTAATTCTTTTTTGATTGCCAGTCTGACAGTGGCTAACAATGGTAAAAACTAACATTACTTGGTTTTAAATACAAACATGATTTTAATTAAACATTGTAGTTCATTCTCATAAAGATATTATCTGATTACCCTACTGCATTTCGTTTTATGCTATATTTGATTATTTGTATTATTTGATTGTTTTTAAGGAAAAAATTTCTTCACCATCAAATTTTATATAATTAATTAATCAAATAACCATAATTTCCAAGCTATTTCACTTGGCTTGAATGCCTCAAATTTAATCATTTGTTGTAGCCAAATCGTATATTAAAGTTTTCTACTTTACCACTTTACCGTTCGGATATAACTGTTTCTAAAGAAGGTTGAGAAGTTATTTTTAAAAAATAAAAGGAATTTCTTTAATTTTAAAGGTTTTAGTTGGAGCCATCTACGTCTATTTACGGAAATATAACACCGTGAGGGAAATGAACCCAGAACATCCAAAATTTACACTAATTATTATTTTTTGTCAGAGTCCCCGTTTTTCAAACCTTGCGTTGCATCAAATAATTAATATCAAACCTATAGCAGAGGATAGGTAATTCAGGAGCAATTTCTGTTTCGAATTTTGTTTATTACTCCACGTAATTAGCACAAAATGATATTTTTCAAATTTTCATAGTAAAACTCTGCCATTGATGTAAGTTGTATAAATACAAAAGTAACATTCATCCAATTCATTCCAAAGTGATAATTAGCTGATGAAAACCATTACCTTTAAAATCAGATATCTGACTGTTTTCTAAACAAGTGCTTTTCATTAGCTTACGCAACAGCATCCAATAAATTCTTAAATCCACGGTGTACATAACTAGATGATCTTACAGAACCACCTTGGATTCTTAATCTTAAATACAACTGTGGAATAAATACAAAACCCATATCTACATTACTACTCTTAGTTCAGTTCTGAAAAGGGCAGCTTAGTAGTAGTAAAGTCCATTGACATTAATTACTATAATAAATTATGATTTCACATGCATATATGGTTAATATTGTATTCTAACGATTATTAATTGTTTTAATTAATGAATTGTGATGCCTTCTGAGAACTATTTCATTTTTTTTTGTTTCAGGTAAATACATTTCATCCGGTTTTGCAATATAACATCGTGAACGTAAGTACTGGATTGTATGTTAGTGCTATAAATTTCCATTTTTCCTATAAAATCACTCTGGAAAATGTTGCTGACCATGTAAGAAATAAAGTTTTTGATTAAAATGATTTTTTTTTTTTTTTCAAGAAAGGAATTTCCCTGGAGAGAAGCATACTTGTTTTATGCCAATGGGTAGCAAAATTAAAATATATGTTTTGAAAATCGTTGACAACCCGATGAAGTTTTTACTGTTGAAAGATTGTTCTTCGGTCAACACAACTCAATTAATGAAATAAATGTTATTAATTATTTCACAACGATTTTCAGATTCTCAGTGGTGAATAATAAGTTCGAAAGATTATTTATACAAACAAAAGGGCCTGACATAATTCAGCAGGGGTTGGCCACATTAAAAATAGCGTAATCATAGATCTTTTCAAACTACTAAGCTCATCTATGTAATTTGTAGAAAAAGGTCTAATTAAGTATATTATTAAGTATATTTAATAACGTTCAACTCTAAATTTCATATAGTGATGTAAAATGAAACTACAAAACTCAGGGTTTGCATCAGACCCTCTTAATTAAACATAATTGAGCAGAGTTGTATAGATTGTTGCCTACTTTATTAAGCAATTTACTTGAAGAGCGAAAGTCCAATACAAGTAGAGCACGAATCTTAAACACTTTTTTAAGAACTAAGTACATGTTTTATAACCAACATCTTATGTGTACATTACTCAGCCAACTCGTTTCCATGACAAATACAATTTAATCATTAAACGCAATACACCACAATTATAACGCTAAAAAATCATAAATGTTTTCTATAAAATAATAAATTACAGAGCATAAGTACCCAATCTCACCACTATATATATTTATAAAAGCGAAAAAAACAGAAAAAAAAATGATATGGCCAGGATTCCAACCTGGGACCTTCCGTATATTTTTTTTAACCATAATTACTAAATATTGTACCAATAGGATTAAACAATATATTAATATAAAATATTAAATTACTATATAATATTGATCATTATTAAATTTTCTGGATTTAAGATTCATTGATTTTGATCTATTAATTATTTTATAATTATACTATCGTACTGTTATTACAAAAAAATAAAAATTCCACGATAAATTTGAACCATACGTGGAGTCACAAAAACTATGACACATACATCAGGATAAACGAAGAGCATAAAAGCTGTGCAATCAATAATGTCGTTTGCAGCAATACTGGACTGTCGTTACGATTGGGTTCGTATTTCAGTTCTCTTTCCAATTTCTCTTGTCAAATACAATTTCAATTTGTATTTGCTAATCTGTCATCTTTCGGAAACAAACAAATTAAACGTTCATTTTGACATTACTTTTGAATACTGTTCTCGCTCCAAATTACCTTTAACCTATTTATTATAATATGGAAAATGGACTCCGTCGAGACCACGTGTGAATTACATTATTATTCTTGATGATGATTTAGTTTGTTCATTTACTCTGGCTCCTATATAAGTTTCTTGCTGACGAACCTTTCCTCGGCTGACAAGCCTGCTCACAAGAACAGTGGTGGTATACTCTCTCACCATACTTTATCGTCTTTTTTGATTTATTGTGCTATTAAGATAATGTGGTATCGCACCTAATTAACAAAACTCAGCTTTACGGAAAAATGTAACCGTGGTTACTTGTTTGCAGACCATATTTTTTGTTGTCACTCATAAGCAAGGTGCCAACAGATACCAACAGAAGTACGGCCATCAGGAAGACAAAGTGACCAGCTGAGATTTAATTGCCAAGATTGGGTTCGTGTTGCGCCAGTCAGGGATAGAGCTGAGGAGGGTGTCCGCACTAAGCAAATTATGCCACCGTCTCCTCCCGAAACACAATTTCCCGTCTTTCTGAACTTTATACTCCTTAGAGTATAAATAGAGAATATATTAGAGAATATTTCTGCAGCACTCTCTGTGCTCTGTGCAGACCGTTTCATTCTTGCCCACACATCACTCTGGTATTATATCTTTTCTCATTTCCGATACGATTCATTCTTGTGTGCCTTCAAAACTCTCCTATCCCCCCATACTACTTATTTACCATCCAGAAAGAGACTTGCAATTAAGAAAATTATTAATTTAGCTCTACTTTTTTTTATGTGGTACAGATATATATTTTATAGCCTAATTATTGTTATTGTTTATTAAATTAATCTTCATTTCAGCTTTTTCTGTTTGTGATATACCATGTATTTTATTTGTTTTTTTCCCCCAAAGCCCTCAAATTATTAACCAATAAGGAAAAAATAAAATGGAAATTATTTGGGATAAGCCGGACCTTTTGGTATACAGGCTGACCTAGCGTAGTATTTTTACTCCACCTTTATATCCCCTTGTTGGATTGGACCATTTGAAAACGTCAAAAGCATTTTTTCCCAAAGCTCTCAGAATTTGAAAAGAGGAATGGGGAAAAAATAAAATAACCTGGAATTTATGGGAGTGAAAGGGAGCCTTTTACTAGGAGGGGCCTATTTGAAGGTTGGGTGAAGGAATTGAGGAATGTCGTAGACCTCGGCTGAGTGATAGTAGTAGTAGTAGTAGATATCTCAGTACAGTGGTGAGAGTCCACTGAAGGTTGAGCCTAGAGCCTGTCTAGGCATGTAGTTCTGACTCGTTCAGGGTTTTTTATTTTTTCCTTCATAGCCCCTTTAAATTTACAGATAACTACATATATAATTATAGATCCTCAGGCGAATCTATTTACAAATTATTTCTGTATTTCCTGTAGCATCGCTACATTATATACAGGTTTTGTTATTTTATAGAAATTATATAATGAATAAACAAGTATAATGATATACATTATACGTGACTGGGCTAAACTGGCTAATAAAGGTGATGGGGCTCACCTTTTTGATCAACCTTAAAACTAACTTACATACTAATTCTTAACCTAATTTTTCCCCGACAGTCTGTTGCCATCGATGTGGGAGGGGTGGTTGGGCTATAGTGTTAATCACTGGGTTTGTCAGGTGTTGCAACGAGACAAAAAACTTAATGCGTCTCCGGCGGATGATCTCACCCACCGACGGCACACCAAGCAACGGGTGCAGGTCAGCGTTCTTCAACCTCTCGAACCACTTTTCGCATGATCCCATTCTGGATGTGTTGGAGACATTTGGCTGTATTGTCAGTCAAGTGGGTAAATAGTGGGCCACCGTACAGCAGAGCTGGCCGGAGGACACATTTATATATCATCAATTTGAGACGAAGTGACAGGTTAGGTGAAGTTAGCAAGTGCAATAGCCGGTAAGACCTTTGTTGTACTTTTTCTATTTTATTACTAAAATGAGTAGAGAAATGGAGATGCCTATCCATTTTTATACCCAAATAGTGCATTGAGAAAGCTGGCGAGTACTCTTGCCCTCCTATGCTATACGATTTTGGCAAGGATTTTTTCCCCTTTTGGAGGGAGAAGATTACGCAGTCGGTCTTCCCGTCATTTACGCTGATGTTTAACATGCCCAGTCTTTCACTGATAACGTTACAAACTGATTGAGCGTGTGTAAGAGCTCTTTGTGCACTCATGCTGCTGCTGTAAACCACAATGTCGTCGGCGAAAGCGATTACAGTTGCTTTCTGATAGTTTGTCCCAACAATTTCAGATGTGTACATACTGAAAAGAACCGGAGACAGAACTGCACCTTGAGAAACTCCATAAGTCAGAGGGAATGGGTTAGAGAGGCAATCACCCACCCTCACCGATCTGTTCTTCAACGAACGAAACCACCATGGTATATAGCTGCTCTGGGCATTCCCAGTCACAAATCTGTCGGCATAGCATCCCGTGGGACACTGAGTCGAAAGCCTGCGTGCAGTCCAACGAAATCATAGCAGTTGCTGTATTCTTGTTGATACCAAGGGTGGCTTCCGTTTGTACCTTCACAAGCGGATGTTCTGTACTCAGATGAGCCTGAAAACCTGTCTGCTCATACGGAATGATAGCATTTTCCAAACAGAACCCGAGAATCTTCCCCATGTGAGGGAGAAGACTGATCGGGCGATAGTGGGCTGGGTGGTCGCCTCTCTTTGTGGGCTTGCGCAGCGGGAACAAGATAGCTTGTTTCCACGCTGTCGAGAAGTATCGTAACCTGATACATGAATTAAATAAGAGTCGAAAGAAGAGCATAGTGATGGTATTAAGCGTGATTGTCAAAAGGTTATTACAGAAGGCATAAAGGGCTTATGAAAATTGAAAATCGATCTTGATATTGGTCCTACTCCAGGAGCATATTAGAAGAAGTGGAGCTTCTCCCAGTATAGGAGTATTTGTAATTTGAGTCTATCAGTTAGGATTACAGGATATTTCTTTTATTCGTTTGTTTTTATTTATATCCCTCTTATCGAGTTTAGTTTATCATATTAGATTTATTATATAAAACATAGTTACCAATAGTTAAAAAAATTGTATTTGTTATTGAAAATTTAATTTAGGTAGATAGATATATAATAATTAAATGTGATTGCACCTTAGTATAAAATTCAAAGTTTTATTAAAATTAAAAAAAAATTATTCAGTCAATTTGAACTTTTGAAATTATATTCAACAACACTTTGGATAACTTTTTATAAGTTTTAGTTAAGATTCAATGAAAAAAAAGTATAAAAACAATATGAAAAGAAATAAACTTGACCCCACTTCTTGGGGTTCCTTTATTGCGAAAAATGTGCTATCGCATAACTTTTATAAACATTTTTTTTTTTAGATTCAAAACTTTTTGTCATAAAAATAAAATCTGCCCTATTGTGCAATAAGTAATTGTAATATAAATGTACTCATTCATACCATATACAATTTTCATTTACTCCCCCATACATATCATATTTACAAACACCCGAATCAACATGATTGTCATACCCCTAGCACGCGAAAAGGAAACGGAGTTTCCCTACGCTCCTCCCCCTGCCGCGTCACGACCAAGAGCGCGAGATGCACACGCTCAGGACATGATTGGAGATACCGGCCATCGCCAGGACGTCACGAATTTATTGCAGGTCACAAGGCCACTGCTGTTTTAGTCTCCGAGGAGGATTATAGGGATGAATGGCGCAGTGTAACGACTAGAGGATTAGGGTGGTTGGCTAGGTTACAGTTCAATTTCATGAACTTGGAGAATGTAGAATGGAGTTCAAGAATGTAGGGTACATCAAGATCGTTATGAAGGGTTTTGTTGCTGACGTAATAAGGGGCATTGACTATTGTTCTCAGGACGTTTGATTGAAAGGATTAGATACGCTTGATGTTGTTTTTTTTTCGCCCCCTCCCCCATAGCCTTTGTAAAGGGACTTGAAGATAACAAAACATCAAATCGGCAAACCACATTCTGATTGGCTCCAGAATGAGATCCGATCTACTGGGCGCCGTTGCCAACAAAGGAGCGGGCAAGCATTTTGTTCACTGCACACTCTAAATACATGAGTTCAGTGATCAAAAATATAAAAGGATAATTAATCAACAAATTCAACATCCATATCTTAGATACACCTAGTATCTCCTACATTTATTATCTCTTAATGAGTGTGGACATTCCTAGAAAGATTTTGTCTGACCTGGATCAAGGTGGGATGCTCTATGGATTAAGGATCGGTGGCGTAAAAGCGGCGTGGAGAGTAATTCCAGGAGTCTGGTTAGTGCACGTAATTAGATTGCAGCTTCACAAGAAGGGGAAGATGCTGGAGCCCTTTCTCCAGCTAAGTAGGTTAATGATCCATTGATAAAAATGTTTTTCTCTCCATGGTTAAGGCCATCATTAAGACGGTAACTTGTAAATAAATTGAAAACTACTGTAAAAATTATAGCTTTCAAAGCCACTTAATGTTTTAATAAAAAAAAAAAATGCTGATGTAAAATCCCATTAATATTCCCTTTACGGCCACCTCTTAATATGATTTCTTTCTAGTTCATAATAATAAAGAAAGTTAAGTCTTAAGGCTTTATTATATATATATACTCTTTATTGGGCTATAATTACAATCTGCCTTTATAAGGCAATCAGTAATTGCGATAAACGCTCTCATTCATACCATATTTACTCTCCTCCGTCAGCCGCGTCACCGGATACTAGCCAGTGGAGGCTGACCAAGAGCGCGAGAGCCACAGACGCTCAGGACATGATTGGAGTAACTGGCCATTGCCAGGACCCCCACTGTCACGCGTTTATAGCAGGTCACGAGGCCACTGCCGTTTTAGTCTCCGAGGAGGATTGCGCAGTGCAATGACTGTGCTACAGGATTCCTTAAAGCTTTAACGATAAACATTAAACTAGTTTAGAATAGTCGAGGCGAAGCAGTGACAAAGGGCAGGACGATCTACACATTGATACATAGTTAAACGGAAATAGGCCTATGATGAGAGCGGTGGGGAGGAGGGGAGGGAGGTGACCGGGAGGAGAGGAGGCTACGCCGGAAGAAGGGAGGGAGTAGGAGGGGGTCGATACCACCCCCTCCGGTCGCCATGGCATCGGCTGAATTATTCCGGGCCCACAAGACCTCACCTGCCTCATTAACCCTAAGGACCAGGCTACCTGTCCATCAGTGCGGCCAAGTGATCACTTAAGAGTACCAACCCAAACTGCACCCAAGCATCGAATCCAGGTTCATCTGAGCAACACTCCAACATCTGTACTACGACTGTGTCTAGTCTGTATTACCATAAACAAAAGTAAAATAGTAAAATTCCTCTTCAATACACAGGTGGTCTAAAAAGTTTCCGACCTCAACATGAAGATGTTAATAAAATGAATAAAAACTAGTGAAATAAAAGCTTTGTTAGGTGGGAAACTTACTAGTAGGTACTATAGTAGCAGTACTAATTTTTATTATGAATCCCATTTATTACATATTAGTATTATCAGCCACTTTGTAATTATACTACCTAAAGCGCCCATTCTCATGGCATGAGAAAATAAACATAACTTGCATATAAAAACACAACTGTGATATCTCATACATAATCTTTTTAAAAAACACTCTTAATATAACAGTACAATTTAATGAAATTTGGAGCTGAAAAATTCCAAACATTCAACCATAAAAATGGAATCCAACAGTTGAATATGTTTAGCCCTTCCTGGGGGAAAGAAGAAGGCCCGATAAACCACACCCTGCCCTTTTCATCCCTTCCGCTTACGAACATTCCGACACCACTCATACCAAGCTGTTGAATAGTGCATCATCAATTACCAGCAAATAGAATCTCATAACGATCCAATAGCAATCACTCAATTATCTTTGCCAATTACGTCAACATGCATGTTAAATGGCTTGTTAATTAGTCTTATTAAACTTTACCCAATTAATTAAGTCATATAGATTATCAGGGATCGAATCAAGGTACATCATTAAATGAAACGTTTATAGTAATGCTTTTGAACAAAATAAAATAGTAATTATGTTTGTTTTGATTATAAAACTATCAACAAATACAATTTTGTACGTTAAAAACTTTTGTATTAAATAATCACTATTTTTGGTAATCATTTATTTTATTTTGATTACTTACAAATTATTAATCAATTCGCTGCTAACAGGTTAAGAGGATAAATAGTATTGGTGTGATACAGTGCGTAGTACAAATATACAATAGATACAAGTAAAAACAGGTGCATGAAGTAAAAATACATTAGTATGCGAAGGTTCACTTAAGGGATGTAGGAGGAAGTTCCATCATAACCCAGAGATTACTAAGTGGTTTTTTCCTCATTCTAGGGATTAAGAGGGGTAATGTTCATAAAACGTTTTTTCATCATTAACAGTCCTTTTTCGATCATTTTCGTGTTCTTTTAGTAAATTCATAACTTATCACAAGTCCAAAAAAAAATAGCATAATTTTTCCTAGTATTTTTAGAGCTCTAAAACCAAAGATTAGCTGGTTTAGTTCTTTTTCTTTTCAAGTACGATTAATAAACACATATTATTTGACACGTTTTATGGAAATTTGGAAGTTTTATGGAAATCAATCCTCTATTTAGGTAGGGATTATAATTTATCTCATATGACTTTTCCTGACAACACTTGCATGAAATAAAAATTACTAGCACCCAAATAAAGAGCTCCGTGCGTATTTTAATTTATGCCTTATACGTTAACCAAATCAGCGATTCTAACGCAATTGTAATAGTGCGTCGTAAATTATTACATATATAGGCAGTACCTATATTGATGGAACTTAGAGAGCCTAGCCTAGATCACCGCAAAATTCTTCTTGGCTTCAGCTTCTACGCTTAGTAAAATCACTTGGTGGAAACACTGAACAAAGTGGAGCTAAGAAGATAAGTACTAGAAGCTGTGAATAACCATAACAGAACAAGGTGTTTCGGCTACTCCAGAAGCCAAAAGTAACACTAAATCCAAAAAATTGATTTCCTATAGACCAAAAATCAACGAAGCTGTCAATAAACATCTTAATGAGACGAAGGCAGTTTTCTCACTGAAAATAATGGACATCTACGACCCCTGAATTAAGACCTATCCAAATGGATCAAAAGCTGTGGTAACAGAAAATCAGCAACGTCTCTTTAGGCTCCCTTCGCAGTTCAAATCTACACTACGGCAGTCTAGAAAGCACTTAGACTTCAAAGTAACGAAACGGAACGTTCTTAGTAATGACAGAATCAATGAGCGCCCTAAACGCTCTAGAAAATGCTTACAGGTGTAATCCCATATGTTGGCCGACATAGTTATGCTTTTACAAGGCCCTAATAAAAATGTTAATTGCATTCTTTTTTGTCCCCTTGCACTGAGTGCAAGCGCAGTGCAAGAGTGAATCACGCTGTCAATCAAACATAAAATGAAGTAGAAACAAAAAAGAACATTGCACATGACAGAAGTAAACACAAAATCTGCCATTAATTTGAAATATACGTCTCAATATGAAAGACCTCAGAAAGGTATGAAACTGTGCTGAATGCGGGTTGGCAGTGGCCAATTTCTCACACGTCTAATTCAACCACACCTAGACCCACCAATTTGTGGAGCAACAAAAACAGTAGAACATATTATAGCCCTAGAGTGTCAGAAACAGAAAGAAAACATATTTAGATTAGTCCCCCCATTTCATAGGGCTCTCTCAGAAACATTACCATGCTTTACTTTTTAAATTTCTAAAATATTTACGATTTCAACAGAATCCAACATCAGTTATCAAGCACCTATACCTAGGTGTTACTGTTACATCTATTTATGAAAGGAAGGACTCATTGCTGCTAAAGTTAGAAGGAACGCCGATTTTATAGACTTTTTGTAGTTAGTGGTCAACATATTGCCCAGGCCAACAGGTCTTATAGTTCCGGAGTATTTGGAGCTGATTTCATACAAAGTTGATGCTATGAATTCAAATATGGCATTAGTTTTTCCTAGCAGCTCCAATTTCTAAGATATCACATTTTACTGAAATATGCGTTACTCCATTTATAGTTAAATCCATGGACCAAATAAAAAAAACTAAACACGGAATTTTTATAGTTATAATATTCAAATTTTATTATGTACAAAGATAGTAGAAAAAGTCATCGATGAAACTGACTAGTCACTTAACAATTCCGAAGCTTCTTTTACATTCTTGAATGCATTTTGGAACAGTCCCCTTTTTAACTGCAGCAGTAATCTGCCATCATATGCGTAACCCATCTTCCTCGGTAGTGGGCCTCCATAGTTTAAATATCCTAGTTAAATCTTTCACCTTGTTCCTCACTGGTGTCTCCTAAATTTTCAGGATGACAGTCTAACTGGCTATGTAAATAGCACATCTAAATACTCAGATACACACAACGGGTGTGAAACTGTTAAGCATCTCGTTTATCAGTTTAATATAGTTTTCAACTTTGCGATTACCCAGAAGATTTTTCGACAACTGCATCAAATGAAGTTCAGGCTTTTCGCTTAGCTTCACTCATTGAAAGTACGAAGGGTGGGCCCTCCCCCCCCCAAAAAAAAAACCCTTTATTAATAGCATATTTTAACAATTTACAATGTTCTCCTCGTGCTGCATTCGCAGATGCATTCGAAGGAGGGTAGGATTACAATTACGATTCTATTTAAAGTTAAAATTAACAATGCAACGTGTACAAGACTAGGTGATGGGGCTCACCTTCGGTCTACAATGCGGGTGGGTGGGTCCTTAATTAGTTGTCTTTTTTGTGGGCTGTGAAATATTCCTGCTTTAATCTTTCCATAGTTAACTGAGGCCTTTTTCCACTACATATGCAAAGCATGACCCGTCCTTATTAAGAGACTATAAAAGAAACTGCTTCATAAGGCCCAACTTTACATGGAGTAGAGAAAAGATGATTTTCTCTCGTTCAAAGTCGTTAATGGCATTCTTTTCCCCGACGTCCATGTATTAGGTGACTTTTCAAACTCCAGTGGTTAGTTTTGTCTCTGCTATCCCAGAGGCACAATAAACAAGGATATTTGTTGTGGCCATTTTGCTGTCCAAGGAGAAAGTTTACTATTTTTAAATCCACACAAATCACCCATTGATGTTCATAATACTTTATCTTCTCCTTGACCAAACCTATGGTGTTATATTCTTCTGTCATTTTCGTTGAGTGAGCAATTGGTATTGACATTTATCCCCATTGTGTTGTAGGACACATTTCAAACTTCCCTTGGAGCTGTCAGTAAATAAGGGCCAATCGCCTTGAAAATAGCCAGAAACGCCCATTTTTTCCAGGAGCCCTCTAAATTCGTGACAAATTGCAAGATGGGCTTCTTTGAAAATTTCTTCTTTGACTGACAATAGGGCAAATAGACAGGAAAGTATCCTATATGTGGTTTAGAACTGAACAAAATGGAATTAGAATACCAATTGCGTGAAGAACTCCACGTTAAAAACAAACTTTGCTCCGAAAAAGTAGAGCATATAGAGAAAAACTGATTTAATATTAATATTCAGCGCACCGCATATCGCTAAAATCAGTTCTAAAATCTTAGACACCAAACAAATTTTCTGTTGTAGTCATCAATATGTGGAGATCTATAATTTTACTCGCTCTCCATTAAAAAAAAATAAAAATGGTTATTTTTATAACAGCAAGAAATAAATCTGTTATTGGCAATCGATCATGTTTCATGTAGTTGATAGTATTTCTCATTTTGTTTTGTAACCAAATGAAACCATACAAAATCCACAAGTGTAGATCAAATAGGGGGCTCACAAAACTGAGAACCAGAACCAGAAGTGACTGAGTGGTGGAATGAGACAGTCACCAAAATTATATTATCATACTTCCCAACGTGACATAATGGTTTCTAGTTTATCATAGGAACACTCGAAACCTAAAAATTCACTTTAAATAGCAGCGGTTTTCAATATTAAATATTCTCTATCATTCCCCAGGGGTGGTTTGCACAAGTAAATTATTGTGCCGCCAAGGCGAGACTTTGCCTCCTACAACTCTGACCAACTGTTCTGTCTTCTCGTTGTAGCCTTGAGTGCTCCCGTATATTTGCTCACTCAGAGCTTTAAGTGAGATTTCATCTTGGTCCGTCCTTACCACATTGCCAGTACATCGTATCCATATGACAAGTATATGTCATAGTTATTGTACAGATCTCGAAGCTCTAAAATCTCCAACTGTTATGATCGGATGTGATTGATGATTACAAAGGTTGATCATCTTCTAAGATTTGAAAAGATACAGTTCAGTATATCTCAGCTCAATAAGAATCTGGCAATATTTCTTGCTGTTATATCATTTTAACACAATATCTTATAACTTATAAATATTTTTTGCCCGTAAATAAAATCCTATTGTAAGAACAATTGATTTAGTAGTGTTTGAGCCAATCTGGAATTTAATAACAAAATTTGGTTGAGCAATATACAATACAAGGCTCTATTGAAAAACACTCAAATGATAGGAAGAATTTCATTTCGTTGACTATCGCTGCTGCTGCTGCCTATGAGATACAGCCGGGACTTCGTGCGTTGGACACCGGTCGGGGGTTTTGTCGAAACCGGGCACTTCTGGTCGTAGCTTAGTTGGAGTAACATCAGAATTTGTCGATTGTCGAGATCAACTTATGCGATTAATTTGTCGAATCCTAGGTTATCTGTGGTAATCTGATGATAGTCATAACAGATACATGGTCGGAAGTTTTGTTGTATCCTTCGCCTGAAATCGAGGAAAACTGTCAGAAACCATCCATTAGGCCAGAAGCTATTACCCAAGGCTGGACCGATCGCCGGACAGGTAAAAGGGGATTCATTCCTAAAATTTTCCTTTTCAATTTCGATCTATCCGATCCCGAAAACCACCCCTTTTCCCTTACAGAGAGACGGGTCAGCGGCGACGGGATTCTGCCATTGATGGTAAGTTGGAATTTTTTCGAATCTAATTTATTGATTATTAATATAATTAGTTGTTATGTTTTACTCGATTTCAGTATTTGTCGTCGTTAATTGATATTACAGTCCACTGTTGGTTCTCTATCAAAGAAACTCGTTCGTTCTAATTCTGACCTAAAATTAAGTATTGGTGATCTCACAGCTAATTTATTCGCGTACACATTGGTCCTCCGGGCCGGATATAATTTTGTTTAAAGGTGTTAGAAGAGCGATTAGCTGTGGGAAGGTCGGTATATTACACATAAAGTAAATTTTGCCGTTTTTTAATTATTATATTATCGTTAGGTTTTTCATTATTTAATTCAGGTAAGGTAACAAATGTTGATTTGTGTGACCTTTGTACTGAAATTATAATAAGATTTGTTGCCAATTCAATTTCATGGTTTATAAATTGAAATTGATAAATATTCGTGGGGAATTAAGACTAATCCTTAGTTAAAGAAATTTGTTTTTGTAACTTTATTTGTGGGGTTGAAGATAAATTTATCTATTATTTGCTTTTCTGTTTTTCGATTAACAATTCATAAATTTGGCAAAACATGGACGCGGCGAAAGCGAATCGATTATTGCGAATTTTAAATAAAAAAAAGGAAGGGCTTTTCGCGAGAATTCAAAGAGTGTATGATTTGGCGCAAAAATATACTGATGCCACAAGTGCGGAAACATTCAAATTATCATATCCCTTGTTGGATAACACATTACGAGAATTCGATGATCTCGAAATGAGGATTAATGAATTATCCTTAGAATTCGTAGAGAATTTCGAACTGAAATTTACGACCTCGGTATTCGATATGATCGAACGTATTGAACAGGTAGCTGGTATTGTTATTCACACGAAATCAAGGGGGGATCTAGCCAATCAAACCAAAACGGAAGTTACAGCCGCGGTCGAAAATAAAGCGACACGGTTACGTACAATCGAGATTCCTCGATTTGATGGCTCACTGGAACATTGGCCTGTTTTTTATGAGTTGTTTAGCACCCTCGTCCATGAAGACTCGACTTTATTGACGTTGGAAAAAATGCAACATTTAACATCTAGGCTTACGGGCTCTGCATTGAATATGTGTAAACATGTAAAACCGACGGCGACTAATTATGAAATAATGTGGAAGGCTTTGGTTGATCGTTATAACGATGAACGCGCTTTGGCAAGTAGTTATGTGGAGGAAATTTTTTGTTTCAAACCTCTTCGTTCGGAATCTCGAGAGGGTATAATTTCGGTTTTAGATGGCTTTTGCGCTCCAATAGCCGCATTAAAACAGTTGAATATTGGTGATGTGGGGGAATTTGTTTTTCTGAATCGGTGTTTAACGGTTTTAGATCCAGCCACCAAAGGGGCTTTTGAGGCCGCCCATCGAGATAAAGAGCTTCCAACATATTCGGACTTGGTGACATTTCTCGAAAAACAAATTAGATGTTTACCTCCTACCGAAACGCAAATAAAACCTAAAGTGTCTAATTCGGTACAACAACGAAAATCGACCAAGACAACTCATTTTCTTTTAGCCAAATCGGAAGAAACCAGAGGAAAAAATTGTGTGTTTTGTAACACCGATATTCATCCGTTAAAGGGATGTGCTAAATTTTTGAAACTAACCCCTTGGAAAAGATTCAAGGTCGTGAAAGCTGCCTTTCTGTGTCTCAAGTGTTTTTCCAATCAACATAGAGCTTCGGAATGTGACTCGGCGAATAATTGTAGGAAGTGTGAATTGGCACACAACACTTTGTTGCATTTCAAATATAGTCGTAATGAAAAGTCGGAAAGTCATCTCGAAACCACCAAACCAGTGGGGGGTCCCTCGACAACCTTGTGCTCTATGAACATGGCCGCGGGTTCCGAGGACAATTCCACTGTTATTTTGTCGACTGTGGTGGTCCATGCAGAGGACGCTGGTGGTAGTCTCCGACCCATCCGATTTTTGTTAGATAGCGGTAGTCAGTCTAATTTCTTAACCACATCCATTTGTCGCAAATTGAATCTAACCGTTGAACAAACCTTTCGTTCATCAGTGCTCGGTTTTGGTGGATCAAAAAATACTGTCCGCGGTAAAACCTCTTTGCGAATTTTTTCTAGGTTTGATTCCAGAGTGTCTTTTACCATAGCACCATTAGTCGTCGATCGTATTGTCGATAAATTACCTTCCATGGCATTAGACGTTTCTCGTTTGGATCATTTGCTGCATTTACAGCTTGCTGATAACAATTTTCATTTGCCTGGTGAGATTGATGGGGTTCTAGGAGCGGAACTGTTTCCGTTTATACTGAGTGGGGCAAAGTTAGTCGACTCTCCAGAAAAACCCATGGCGATTCATACTCCCCTGGGGTTCGTAATTATGGGGAAGGCGCCTATTTTAGGAAGTTCTCACGCCTGTATCTCTCTCATCACTACTTTAAATGAGTCTATCGGTCCACTGGTTCAAAGATTTTGGGAACTTGAGAATGTTTCCCCGACGGATGAGGCCTTCCTGGACCAGGATGATATTGAATGTGAGCGGGAATTCGACGAAACCGTTCAACGCGACGAAAGTGGCAAATATGTCGTCAGTCTCCCTTTCCGAGCGAGTCCTGAGTCACTAGGCCAGTCGTATCATTCGACCTTAAAGCGGTTTTACAATTTGGAGAAAACCTTTTTACGTAATCCTGCATTACATGATGCCTATTGCGCCGTAATTTCGGATTACCTCCAACAAGGACACTTGTCGCTTTCCTCTGAGGCAGGTAAGAGAGAGGGATATTTTATTCCCCATCACGCGATTTTCAAGCCCCAGAGCTTAAGCACACCTGTGAGGGTAGTTTTCGTAGCTAGCAAGCAGCAAGACTAGCTCAGGGAAATCGTTAAATGAGATTTTGCACGTGGGCCCGAAATTGCAAACCAACATTGTTGAATTGTTGCTGAATTTTCGGGTATTTGCTTACGCCCTGACGGCAGATATTAGACAGATGTACCGACAAATTTGGGTCTGTCCCGAACACAGAAAATTCCAAAAAATTCTGTGGAGATTTGGGCCTGAGGATCCAGTGCAGGTTTATGAGGTAAATTCCGTCGTTTTTGGTATCACTTCCTCGCCATATTTGGCATTGCGGACGGTCAAACAACTTGTGCGGGATGAAGGTAGTAGGTTCCCTGTGGTTTCGGAGGTGGTACCCAGAGACATGTATATGGACGATTTGATTACTTCTGTCCCATCGCTCGATCATGCCGAACAGCTTTATGTGCAATCAAAAAAAACTGTTTCAAGCTGGTGGGTTTGAACTTAAGTTAAGTTAAGAATTAGGGTTAAGTGGTCCACTAATTTTGAGCCACTCAGGAAAAAATTTGCAGTCGATAGTGGCCAGAACCCTGAACATAGGGAATTTGATACTGGGAACCATATTTGCTCCATTTTAGGTCTCCGATGGCACCCTGACAAGGATGAGTTTGATTTTAGAATAGTACTTAAACCAAGGGTGGGTACCAAGCGTGAGATTTTGTCGACGGTTGCTCGAATTTTCGACCCTTTAGGGTTTTTAGCACCATTAACATTGTATTTGAAAATACTGATCCAAATGCTTTGGCAGGAGAAATCGGATTGGGATCAGGCTCCTGGCAATGCGATCGCTGGTAAATGGAATGTATTTCAAGAGCAGTGCTCTATTTTAAGTGCGATTAGAATCCCACGGTTCCGGGGCATATCCCACGAGTGCCAAATCACCTTGATCGGATTTTCTGATGCTTCGGAATCTGGTTATGGGGCTGTTGTCTACCTCAAGGAGGTCCAGAACCATGGAAATGCCTTTGTGCGGCTGGTTTCTGGCAAATCCAAGGTTGCCCCCACAAAAACCGTCTCTATACTTCGACTCGAGCTGTGTGCAGCACTCTTACTGGCCAATTTATTAAAGCTCGTCACTCATAGTTTTGAGGCTCGTAACGTCAGTCCTTCGATTAGAGCGTTTACTGACTCGACCATAGTGCTATGCTGGCTGAGCTCGTCACCCAGCCGCTGGTCCACATTCGTAGCCAATCGAGTGGCTAAGATTCAAAATCTTGTCGAAAGGGAAAACTGGGCCCACGTGGAAGGGAAACAGAATCCGGCCGACTGTATATCCAGAGGGTTGACTCCTCAGGAATTGTGCCATCACCGGTTGTGGTGGACAGGACCAAACTGGTTGGCCGAAAATGAGGAAAGTTGGCCAACGCCAAGTTTGTCGCTGGACTTGGCAGAACCGCCGGAACAAAGGCCGAAGTCATGCTTGATTGCCCGAGCCGAAAGGGATGAAAATAGAATATATGATATCATCTGTTCCTATTCGTCGTTATCGAAACTACGGCGAGGTATGGTTTATGTCTTGCGTTTCTGTCGGCTACTCCCTCGCCAAGAGTTGATCACCCGAGAAGATTGGATCAAATCTGAACAGATTCTTTGTCGAATCATACAATCACAGCATTTCCAGCAGGACATTCGTGCCCTCCAAAATGGAAAACTATGTTCAAAAAAAATTCAGCGTTTAACTCCGTTCTTAGTCGATGGAGTTCTTCGAGTGGGAGGTCGACTGCCAAATGCAGCTGTTGGCTTCGAATATGCGCATCCCATAATCCTTCCCAAAATCGATCCATTTGTACGCATGTTGGTGCGTTATTACCATTTAGCGAATCTTCACACAGGTCCCCATTTGTTGATGTCGCTGTTGAGACAAAATTATTGGATTCTCTCCGCTCGATCTGTGGTCCGAAAAGTGATACGGGAGTGTAACATTTGTTTTCGAGTGAAACCAAAAGCGTCTTTTCCACTTATGGGAAGTCTCCCGAAGTCTCGATTGGCCCAAGTCAAGGCATTTTGGAACACGGGAGTGGATTATGCCGGTCCTTGGCAAATAAGTATGGGACGTCGTCAGAATTCAGCCGTCCAGAAGGCTTATAGCTGTCTTTTTGTCTGTTTGGCTACGAAGGCGATTCATTTAGAGCTTGTGAGTGGCTTGTCGACTGCAGCTTTTCTGGCCGCATTCAAAAGGTTTTTGGCTCGTCGTGGTGCTTGTTCCACGATGTACTCGGATTGTGGAACAAATTTTGTCGGTGCTAAGAGAGAATTGAATGAACTCTCCAGCTTACACTCTTCCCGAGAATTCAGAGAATCGGTGGTGGACGGGCTGAGTGATTACAAAATTGAATGGAAATTCATTCCTCCAAGCAGTCCTCATTTTGGAGGAATTTGGGAATCCAACATTAAAAGTGTCAAATCCCATCTGTTGCACGTCGTCGGAGCGCAGCGCCTGACCTATGAGGAGTTCAACACTTTGTTGATCGAGGTTGAGGCGTTGTTGAATTCCAGACCCTTGTGCCCTCTTACGGAGGATCCATCAGAGCCTTTGGCGTTGACTCCTGCACACTTCTTGACACTTACACCCTTAAAATCGTTACCTGCAGACACAGTGTTAGAATTGCCCTCGAATCGTCTATCTCGGTATCAGTTATTGGACAAATTGGTACAGTCCTTCTGGTCCAGATGGAGCAAAGAGTATTTGCATGAGCTCCAGGTACGAGCAAAATGGACCCAACCTTCATGTGCCTTACGCGTGGGGACGGTGGTTCTCATCGATCAGAGTCCTATGGACCCCCGCTGGGTATAGTTGAGGAGGTTTTTCCAGGTCAAGATGGAGTCGTGAGAGTGGCCGTTGTTCGGACAAATAAAGGCAAGTTGAGGCGACCGAGAGTGAAGCTCTGCCCCTTGCCCAGTCAGTAAAGGAGTAGAAAATTGTAAATATATAATTGTTATTTTGGTTTCAGTGGAATCGTTTTGTTTTTTTTTGTTTTGTTTTTATTCGGGTGAACTGTCCAATTGTTTGTTGAAGTTAGAAGTTTTGAACTTTGTTTTTTTTTGTTGGAATATCTCCAACCATACAGTCGATTGTTCAGAAGGGGAGTCTTCAGGGGCGGGGGTATGTTTGAGCCAATCTGGAATTTAATAACAAAATTTGGTTGAGCAATATAGAATACAAGGCTCTATTGAAAAACACTCAAATGATAGGAAGAATTTCATTTCGTTGACTATCGCTGCTGCTGCTGCCTATGAGATACAGCCGGGACTTCGTGCGTTGGACACCGGTCGGGGGTTTTGTCGAAACCGGGCACTTCTGGTCGTAGCTTAGTTGGAGTAACATCAGAATTTGTCGATTGTCGAGATCAACTTATGCGATTAATTTGTCGAATCCTAGGTTATCTGTGGTAATCTGATGATAGTCATAACAGATACATGGTCGGAAGTTTTGTTGTATCCTTCGCCTGAAATCGAGGAAAACTGTCAGAAACCATCCATTAGGCCAGAAGCTATTACCCAAGGCTGGACCGATCGCCGGACAGGTAAAAGGGGATTCATTCCTAAAATTTTCCTTTTCAATTTCGATCTATCCGATCCCGAAAACCACCCCTTTTCCCTTACAGAGAGACGGGTCAGCGGCGACGGGATTCTGCCATTGATGGTAAGTTGGAATTTTTTCGAATCTAATTTATTGATTATTAATATAATTAGTTGTTATGTTTTACTCGATTTCAATATTTGTCGTCGTTATTTGATATTACAGTCCACTGTTGGTTCTCTATCAGAGAAACTCGTTCGTTCTAATTCTGACCTAAAATTAAGTATTGGTGATCTCACAGCTAATTTATTCGCGTACACAAGTAGTCACTTGTAAAATACCAAGTTTTATCCTATTTGCAATCATAGAGATATTCGTCATTGTTGTCTTCACAACTTCTTGAACCAGTTTGTCGGATAAAGGCTAAAAAAACATGTCAGACGATAACATAGGCCATTTAGCTACAATGTTTACAGCCTTTGCAAATTTGTTGCCAAAAAGATGGCTTATTGGTAATATTGTCCCTCTTGCTGGCCAGCTCAGTTGCTGCAGCCCTTGACTCGATATTGGTTCTCGATCCTTTGAGAATATCTTTTCTTTGGCTCTTTTTTCTATAATTATTTATAGTGCTAGGATATATTCCTCAACGGAAACTGACGAGATAGATAATAAAAATTTTCCATTATGTTCATTGTTGGGGGTATAGAAATCAGATACTATTACGCCGATTTTTGAGAATAATACATGATTTATTTTTTTAGAGTTATCCAAAAATGAAATTTTTTTGTGGAATTTATTCTATCGGAATTAAAAGTTTATTTTCCATTACCCTAAGTTTGATGGATTAGCGAAGCTATTATTAAGAATGCACAAAAATATGGACATAGAAATCTTTAGCTTGGCATATTTTTAAAAATAGTTTAATAGCATATTGACGCACGCCATACTTAAATGAATACTAACAGAATTATCAGGAGGATAGATTTTGAACATTAAAAATGAAAATATTTCTTAAGTAATTACAATTTCCAATTGTAGCGACCGCTAACTACATAAGATAAATCACCCTATACTCTATACTCTATACTCTATACTGTATACTCTGCATATATATTGTAAGAAAAAGTAAAATAACAGAAACTAAATGTATTATAAACAAATATAAATCATTGTGAATGTGGTAAGCAATAAAAGGCGGAAGCCAACTAAGTCACACGAGACAGGTCATAAACAGTCATAAACATAACAACCCTTTTGGGCCCTCTCTACCTCCAGGGCTAATAAGGCGGCGGTCACGTTCCTCGCCAGTTGTGCGTGGGACCCACCGCCGGCTTAGTCCCTTGCAGGCTCCCAGCAGGCAAGGGGTGAGGGTACTTAAGGCAGGGCTCCTGGCCCTGTTAATTAGTCTCTCGTGTCCTTTACTCGTAATGCTTGCTTGGTTTCCGCTCGAACTCTGAAAACTTGACTAATTCTTTATGAAACCTCTGTACCTCTTCTCTTGAACATAGTGCATTGTCGGGGCACATACCTATCTTAAATGGAGTCAGATAGTAACGCCTTCATGGAACGATTGCCCAGGTTATAAACTCGAACAATCCGCACTTGTCACCCGGGCTAGGGTGATCAGGCACCCCCTAGTGACGACCCGACACCAATCAAACATCAAAGAGAAATGAAACCAGTAAAATACACTGATCCATGAAAAGAGCTATGTAAAAATTCGATAAAAGACAGCATGTAAACGGGACTTAATGATTAAAACAATAATCTATTAGTCATAGATTAAATTGTAGATGATGGCGCCAAATTCATCATTAAGTGCTTCAGACTTACTGATTGAAACACACTAATAAACTAAACTTATTCAATATGGGCCAACATTAGTGACCGAACACATAATTTCTTTGTATTTTAAAAATTGTAGTTTTGGGAGTAAATAAAGTATTGAAGAGAATGAAAAAACTCCCCCATAGTACAGGGATGCATTGCAAAAAAAAAAGACGAAATTTTTACTTGCCAAAAAACAATTCAAGACCCGGGTCGCTATCAAATTATTCCTAATTTATTCGAGAACTCTCTTGTAAGCTTGAACAATATAAATAAATAAATAAAAATAACAAACGGATTAGAATCCTTATGGTTTGTCTGAACTTGATATCTTCTGAATTATTTATGAGTCGGATTTCAAACCTCTGTTCAACCTCTTATTGCCTAAGCGACTCCTTCCCGTTTCCTATGTCAAAAAAAGAAACTCAATCCCTTTGTGAGACACCCCTTCTGATTTTGAATAACGAGGTCTTAAGTCCATAGTTTCGTTTCTAACCGCAGATAACTTTGTAAACTATTATAATAATTTATGAATATTCAATATAATATACTAAACATGAATAGTCTGTGTGAAAACCATGATTTATTTATTCATTGTGCAAATGCTAGAGTTTTTGCTTTGCATTTTTAAAACAAAACAAACGTTTACTAGCGCAACACATGATTTGATAATTATTAATTATTAGTTGTGCTATATGATGACCCATTGGTGAATCGTAAAGGTTTATCTTTTGTTTACCTTTATCCACCCTTACCTGTAGTCAAACCCAATCATTATTATAATTAGGTAATTTTAGAGAGATTTTTTTGTGCTCTTGAAAATTTATATTCGTAGTTTTAATAAATGTTGCTTTTTCTAATGATTGTCCTATTTGGCTGGATTTCAATCAAACGGGAAGCCTTGAAAAATGTTGCCTTATTTAGTTTCCTTTTCTCCATACCGGGAAAAAGAAACTTTGGTAACGTTTAAACTTATAAATCGACCCGATTTATAAATGGACTGAATCTCATAAGCTCAAAGCAAACAGATGCCAGCCTTTATGAATCTCTTACCGAAGGATTCAGCTCTGAGCTTTTTTCGTAATGTCACCTTTCCAGATTTCTTAAGGGCCTAGTAATCGATTAAAAACTGACCCACTCCCCTAGTGTCCTGCTAGAGAACAAAAGAAGCCTACCCCAAGAGGTACGAAGGAACTTCGTCAGCGTTCTTCTATTAAAGGTTCCTAGGCTTATTTAGATAGACGTAATATTAGCCACTTAAGAAAAAGGCAATGAGGGAAAAAATACAACCTTCAAGAACCAATGTAAACACTGAACGAAGGTATACAATAAAATACCAAACTGAAAGCTAAGTAAGAGCTCTTGAGAAGTTATTTTCGTAATTTCATCAAAACTATACAAATGTACCTTTTTATAATTTATATTAGAACTCAAGGTTTGTTAGATTATTTGTTCCAACTGCTTTCCAGCCAAATGCACTTAAAAACCTGACAGGAATGACGACTTACATACTTGTAACTGGTACACTTATACACGAAGAGCATAAACTTTGGTTTTATTTTACGCCCATTCCATTTCTTTCTCCATACCGTTCCGGTATTGAGCACTTTGCTTAATTAGGTCGAGATAACTGAAAACTCTCGGGACTTACTGCTGATTGCTCTCACAAATTTATGGATGGTAATGAAATACATTATTTCATACGTATAACAATACTACTACAAATAAGGGGGATGCCCGAAACCGCGTTTTTAGCATGCTAACAGTTCTAGAATAGTAAGAATTTAGATCATACAAAATGCTATAAATAGTATTCAAAAAGTAATAAACATAATGTGTTAGTAAATATGGTTTTGTTAACGGAATAGTAAATTACAGCCTGGAAAGTAACAAAAAAATAGATTTAGGGTCACAGGTCATGATCGCGAGACAGACTCTGATCTGTTCAGTTTGTTTGACCAATGTTAGACTTTTGAAGGTTGATCTAAATCGATAATTCATTGATCTCAAGATGAGTGAAATAGGAAATTTACGTGTATCTGAACATAACTGTCTTGCCTTGCAGAATTTGAAGAATTTTGTTAAGTTTAAAGAGACTATTTAGTATTATGAAAGGAAGTATTTATAAGGGACAGAATCGCTATAAATGTATGGACCAGTCTCCTAGAAAGCCCGAATCCTCGACCTCTCGCCTTTATAGCAATGGAATATGTTTTTTTTTTTAAAGTAAAGCTATGTTTAGTGGAGTAACAACAAAAAATAACGCTATATTACAGATTTAAGAAAAACAAACTTTTTAAACATCAAATTTTTCCTCCCCTCACTTTGTCCTAACCAATGTTTTCGAAATACTAAGGCAAAATGGATAATTATTTGGTTTCGTTATTTTGAGGCCTGGTGAGGTGATTATAATAGTTAAATTCCTTTATTGTGCTAAAATTACAATCTGCCTTTTATAAGGCAATAAGTAATTAAGATAAATGCTCTCATTCATACCATATTTACAGTTCATCATTCACTCGCTCATTCATACAATATTTACAGACAGCCCAGAGACCCCCCAAATCCACCGCGAAGAGAAAGCGGAGTCTTGGGAAGTCCCCCACGCTCCTCCGTCAGCCGCGTCACCGGATACTAGCCAGTGGAGGCTGACCAAGAGCGCGAGAGCCACAGGTGCTCAGGACATGATTGGAGAAACTGGCCATTGCCAGGACTCCCACTGTCAAACGTTTATAGCAGGTCACGAGGCCACTGCCGTTTCAGTCTCCGAGGAGGTGCTTATAGGGATGAGTGGTGCAGTGCAACTACTTTGCTGCAATATTAGGGTGGTTGGATAGGTTACTATGGAATTTGATATACTTGGAAGGGATAGGTTCAAGAATGTAGGGTATATTAAGATCGTTATGAAGGGTTTTGTTGCTGACGTAATAAGGGGCATTTACTAATGTTCTCAGGACTTTTGATTGAAAGGATTGGATACGCTTGATGTTCGACTTTTTTGCTGTCCCCCATAGCTCTATTCCGTATGTCCAGATTGGTTTAAGTATAACTTTGTAGATTAGTAGTTTATTTTCTATTGAGAGATGGGATGTCCTTTGAAGTAGTCTGTACAGTTGTCCAAAGCGTCTGTTTAGTTCTTGTCTTTTTAGTCTCGTATGTGGGTTCCAGGTCAGTCGTTTGTCAAGATGGAAGCCTAAGTACCGCACTGTCTCGGATACAGGGAGAGGAATAGAATTAAAATAAACTAGTGGACAAGACTTGCGACAAAGGGTTAAGGTAATGTGGGAGCATTTTGCTTCATTAACTTTGATCCGCCATTGATTGCACCAATACTCGATCTCGTCAAGGTGTTTTTGAAGGTTATGGGATGCTATGTCGGGGTCTGGGTGGGATGACAAGACTGCAGTGTCATCTGCAAATGTGGCCAAGAAGGTTTTGGGAGTAGAGGGGACATCAGCGGTGTATAGGTTATAGAGGATGGGGCCCAGGACACTGCCCTGTGGAACTCCTGCACTTATGGGATAGTAGTTAGAGTATTCTAAACCACAGCGGACTTGGAAGAAGCTGTTTGAAAGGTAGGACTGTAGGATTAGGAAAAGGGTCTGTGGTAAATATCTTTTGAGCTTGTAGAGCAAACCTGCGTGTCAAACCCTGTCAAAAGCTTGAGCTATATCGAGAAAGGCAGCAGTGCAATACTGTTTGGTTTCAAGGGCTGAGGAGATGTGATCAACAACTCGAAGGCCTTGTTGAGCAGTGGAATGTCGTTGGCGGAAACCAAACTGGTGTGTGGGAAAAAGGTTTTTGGATTCAACAATTGGAAGTAGACGTTTTAGTAGGAGTTTCTCAAATATTTTTGAGAGGATAGGGAGTAGGCTAATTGGACGGTAAGATGAGGCTTCATTGGGTGGTTTACCGGGTTTGGCGAATAGGACAATAATGGAATGTTTCCAGAGGAGAGGAAAGTGCGTCGTTCGGATAATGCAATTGTATTATGGCTTTAGGAGGAAGTTGTTTGAGAATTTGAGGAGGAAGGAGATCATATCCAGGGGATTTTCGGTAAGGTAAGTTTTTCAGAAGGTATTTGACCTCAGAGGGATTAACGGTATGATTATAATAGATTCCATAATTCTATAATCTAGAGTTTTGAAGATATCGTTAAAAGATCGTCTCCAAGTGTTTTGTCTTATTCCCTTCACCAGGTTCTAGTTGGGATTTATATATTAAATGATGACTCAATTACAGTCACATGTGTCGCTGCTTTTGAGGAGGGGGCATTCATGCTCTAACATGATCAGTGCGATCTTTAGTTGCCAACCATTTTCAATCATTTTGAAATGGCTCCGTAGTTGTACAGTGGCTCATTCCCACCCACTAATTAAACCAAGTAAGTAAATTATTTTTTTTCTTTCGCCATTTACACATTCATTTTAGATACAGCTAAAGATCTTTACCTTATTATTTCTGATACACGTATGATATATGAAGTTAATTTTAAAAAATCTGCAGTTTTTTCGTTACCTCGCCTCTCCTCACGAATCTCTTCTCTGGCCACCCATTGAGGGACATACTTCTTCAACATGTGGCCATTAAAATGTTGAAAACGTTCTTAAGCACTAGGCGAAGTATTATTCCACTGTGATTTCTCCAAAAATTATCATACAAAATACAGCGTCTTGATTCAAGCTACACATTTAGGTATAAAAAACATCAATTCACTCGGTAGTGCTGGGGGGCAAGACTTGTCCCGTTTCATTTGTACGAATTCCGACAATCTTTATCATGGATCAGGAGCAATTTGGGCTCTCATGGGGCCAATATTCTGCTTCATTAAATGTGAAATTCTTGCGTTGAGAGGAATTCATTCCTTATCAATCTTCAACGCAATATACTGCTGCGGGTATAGCACATTTACTGCTTAGTACTCAAAGAAGCACTCTGAATGCTAACTGTAAGGTGATTAGCCCTTTCTAATAAAATGGCCCATATAGTACATTAATTAATTATGATACATTAATGTGACCTTACTTCTTGTTTTAGAGACATTCTTATTACCTACCGAAACAAATAGTTTCTAGCTAATTTTTTTTATTTATTTATTTTTCCTTTGAAGCAAGGGGGGAAAAAATATATCATCATCATTTATGTATGTGAAATAATATTGTATTTATAAAAACATTATATTATTATTATCTATACATATAAATAAGTTATATATATATAACTTCTTTATTATGCTAAAATTACAATCTGCCTTGTTAGGCAATAAGTAATTGAGATATATGATCTCATTAATACCATATTTACAATTCATCATTCGCTCGCTAATTCATACAATATTTACAAACAGCCCGGAAGCCTCCCAAATCCACATGGCTGGCACCACCCTCGCATGCGAAAGAGGAAGCGGAGTCTTGGGAAGTCCCCCAAGCTCCTCCGTTAGCCGCGTCACCGGATACGAGCCAGTGGAGGTTGACGAAGAGCGCGAGAGCTACATACGCTCAGGATATGATAGGAGAAACTGGCCATTGCCAGGACTCCCACTGTCACGCATATATACCAGGTCACAGGACCACTGCCGTTTCAGTCTCCGAGGAGGTGCTTATAGGGATGAGTGGTGCAGTGCAACTACTTTGCTGCAATATTAGGGTGGTTGGATAGGTTACTATGGAATTTGATATACTTGGAAGGGATAAGTTCAAGAATGTAGGGTATATTAAGATCGTTATGAAGGGTTTTGTTGCTGACGTAATAAGGGGCATTTACTAATGTTCTCAGGACTTTTGATTGAAAGGATTGGATACGCTTGATGTTCGACTTTTTTGCTGTCCCCCATAGCTGTATTCCGTATGTCCAGATTGGCTTAGGTATAACTTTGTTGATTAGTAATTTATTTTCTATTGAAAGATTGGATGTCCTTCGAAGTAGTCTTTACCGTTGTCCAAAGCGTCTGTTTAGTTTTTATATTATTTAGAAAAAAAATTCTGCTTTTTTGATAAAATAAGTTTGATAGCAACGAAAGGGGTGGGTGTGGATCATCTTTTCATCTTGAATGTATCGTAAATACTCTAACTGTTTTTCATTACCTACCTATATAAAAAACTTAGGAAGTGCAGGCCGTCCCTTCGGATTCAGCCCCAGTTCTAGAATCAAGAACTCCCCGGCAGATAGTTAGTGTTTCTTTCATCACCAACAAATGTACCCTTTACTCGGAACGCATCAACCCTTTAATCTCAGAAGGAGCGACCGCTCATTACCATTTCCCTCTTCATTATCTGCACGTGTAGTTTGCTTTGTCAAAATTAATTGCAAAACCCTCTTCCTCCTGATATTTCTTTCTTGAACAGGTAACGTTTGCGATCTTCATCTCCTATCAGAATTGGTCAGTGCAACTTACAGAAGATACAAATGTTCTCCAGGAATACCTACCTTATTATTTCCTCATCATGCAGCCTCCAATTAATACTTTGAATAAGACTTATACCATAGCCAATAATTTTTTTTTTAATTAAACAATCCATCACAGCTGATAAAGGTTAATTAAAGGACATCAGCCCTTAGTGAGACAGTCACAAGCCAGTTAGCTCAAGGCATGATTGAGTAAGGTGGACTTGATAGATTGAAGTTTTAATTGCCCTGAAGC
This sequence comes from Acanthosoma haemorrhoidale, assembly GCA_930367205.1. Classification (NCBI taxonomy): domain Eukaryota; kingdom Metazoa; phylum Arthropoda; class Insecta; order Hemiptera; family Acanthosomatidae; genus Acanthosoma; species Acanthosoma haemorrhoidale. The sequence continues at coordinate 94,702,315 of OV884015.1, read as the reverse complement.
GGAACACTCCAATAGCTGAGGAATTTGATTAAAACCACGCGAAATCTCTGTCTAATTTTAGATCCAAACTGATTGAAACGTTTACATTGCATTTACAGATCTAATAAAAAATACAGCAAATTTCATAATTCTTCTTTTTCTCTGAAAAATGTTATGATACATTGAGGGGAAAGATTACTTAATGACCAATCCACATTTATTTCAACTTATTTGGCTTTTTATAAAATCAAGGTTTGGTTAAAATGCATTTCACGGGGAAAAGTCAATAATAACACAACAGGCACTAATTTTTTTAATGTATTTACTTCCATAAAATAAATAAAGTTTTAAAATTATTTTCCAAACTCCTCTTCCGGAAAATATAAACATAATCCTTGGAGGAATAAAACTATTATATTATTCGGCCAGAGGAAAGAAAGATTTTTCAAAAATTTGCAATTACCTTGAATGTATTTAGAAAATAACATGTTTTGGGCGAGGGATCATAAGTGATAAAATAATTATTCAATAGTCAGTTCACCGTTGAGAATGAATTCATTATGAAGAAAGTTTTCCACTATTCATTCATGCATTTTCAATAAATAAAAATAAATTCAATAGTTGAATGATTTATATTGAATATATTATTCATTCAATAACTGCAGAAGTTAGATAACTAGTTTTTCATCGCCAGCTGAAACATTAGTGACTCGCAGATCGTTCTAACTAAAGCTCATTTATTTTATTTTCCTTGGCAATTTCCCAATAGCGGCTTAGAGTACTGACTGAACGGCTCAATAAAAATCTCTAATAAAAGAGGCTATTGGCTATAAGAGTAGGACAGACTCTTGAAAATAAACAGCTCTATGCCGTTTGGGAAACTTTCTGAAGCTGTTCGAATGTTTCATACCATTGATAATGTCAATTCGTGTACTGTAATATAGAATTATAGATATCGGAATCAGTTTTCTTCTTCTTGATATTTAGGTTTCTTCAGAAAGTTTCTTTTAGGATGGAAAGAGGATCCAGTGTTGTTCGGTGAACGGTCCTTACTCTATTAACACATATTTATTAAAGTGGCACCTTTTTCCCTCTAAATTTGTAATGAACACAAAATTTATCATAATATCTATCGTATTTATAATTTTCTAGCAGTTTGACTTAAGACCGATAATACGTACAATATAGAGTGGCTCTGAGCTTACTAGCACACGAAGGAAACCTCACTATTATACAGTCACTATCTCGTGCTCTGAGAATACACTTAACGCGCAAGACATACTAAATCTAAATTATCAATTTTTAGAATATTGAATAGGTTGGGGATATGCAATGCAAAAATTAAACCACCAATAAAAATTGGAAATTTATTTAGAGAGAAAAATAAATATTTAATTAAATTTAGAACAAACAATACCAATATATTTTTTTACTTGAAACGCAAATATAACTAAATTGATGAATATATAAATTCTAACGAAAACTCCTCGTTCTCTCCGTGATGAAGTTTATTAAACGATAATGCTTTCGACAGCTCTCAGCTGTCAACCTTAGTTGCTAAAATAAAAAGTCACTCGGCTAAGTCAACACTCATAAAATCTCTGCAGTTGTCAGTTTCAATTTATTCCTTATCCCAACAAATGTTGCATATTTTATATGTGAATATGCTATAATTTATTATTTTGACAGTCTCATTGACTTAAATTTTTAATTGAAAATCTGGGTTCCACTATAAACCATGTATTCTTGAAAGTCTGTATTACTTATTCGGTCATAACTATTTTTTTATTTTTCCTGAATTTTCCTTCCCATAAAACAATACATAAGTCATAAAGTAGTGATGATTGCAGAAATAAAAAAATTGAAAGTAATAACTATATTTCCTGTGATTTTGTCATATGTTTCAAATCTTTATTGTGATAAAAGTGCCTTATTGGGCAATAAGTAATTGTGATTAATTTTCTCATTCATACCATATTTACAATTTTCATTCAATCTCTCATTCAAGCAGTATTTACAAACAGCCCAGAGACCTCCCAAACCCACGTGGTGGTCACTTCCCTCGCGTGCGAAAGAAGAAGTGGAGTCTCGGGAAGTCCCCCGCGCTCCTCCATCAGCCGCGTCACCAGATACCTGCCAGAGGTGGCTGGCCAAGTGCGCGAGACCAACAGATGCCCAGGACATGATTGGAGAAACAAGCTATTGCCAGGACGTAACTTGGAAGGGATAAGTTCAAGAATGGAGGGTATATTAAGATCAAGTTATGAAGGGTTTTGTTGCAAACGTAACAAGGGGTATTGTCTATTGTTCTCCGGACTTTTGATAATGTTTAGGAACTTATGATCTAGTAATTTTTATTTTATGAATATTGTAGCTCTTATTCTTTGGATACCATTTACTAGAAAGAAAGAAAAAAAGGCGATAACCTAGGAATTAACATTCCTACGTAACAGTAAATTCGAGGGATCTCTGCCCTCCCTATGGTTTAATGTTTATATTGGCGTGTATGCATATTTTAAATACTGTGAGCAAAAGAGATATAATGTGATAGTCCATAAATGAGATTGTTCATTGTCCTATAAGTGGAGTTAAGTTATCGATTGCCTCGGTTCCACTTCTCATTTTAATTGCAACTTTCTTGAATTAGTTTGACTTGACAAAAGGCGTAATTAAATCTCCGGAACAAGTAAAATAATGATTATGCACAAAAGATAAACGACTTGTGTTTTTAACACAATTAAAATGCCATTCCCCTACCCTTAAAGGTTACTTCCTCTTAGAAGGTACCAATTAAAAGTTCTTTTGCTTTAAACAATTACTTATTGCTTGTACATAAACCTTCACGAGAGGTGAACTTTAATTGAAAATGGACTTACCATGTCGGGTTAAGTAAATGTCAATTCCAGTTATTCAGTTATTACTAATGTAATTATTATTCCCCTTCTACATTAATTCTATTGCATCTATGTTTGTTTTAACAAAAGATGATAATTGACTGAAAAATAAAATTTATTATATTCTCCAATTCATAACGCAACTACTATTTTATTTATAAGGCTAAACAATCACTAACTACCACTGCTCAGAGCGTTACACATGAGTAGATCAACCCAAATTTCCTTGTTTGCGTTAAAATATAGGAATATGATCCTGTTTTTTTCAGTATTAAAATTGAAAATGACTCCTTTTTTTTCGAATAAAACTTATATTGGTATTAAAATTTTACTCTTTGATTACTATTTTGAATTTCGCACATCTTGCGAATTTTTAAACTGTTGATAAAGTTTTATACATCTCTGCATTTATTTTTAGGGTCTACATGGCAGAGCATTTTTGATAGGAATCCATTTATACTTACCAAACATATTAACCGAATTTAATAAGTAGTAATTATTAGCAATACGTTCTAATTAAAGATAAATAAAATTAACACAACTACAGGCATTTAAAAGAAAGTAAATTCATTTGTCAATAAATTTAGTTGATATGCCGGAGTTATTAAAGATTTAAATGGGATAGAGGTTTAATTGGGTGTAACTTATCACAAGTCCGGCTATATCCCTTCAGCTGAAACTGCTTATATATCAGAACGTCCTGAGGCCAGCACTGCTGTTTGGAACTCCGCTCTTCCGTTTTCTCCACACCAGCACCATAACTAGACTCCAGAACTTGCAGAACAACATCCTGCGCACGGCACTATGGCATACCCCTTTTCGTGAAATGAAGGCTCCTGACATCCACGAAAAGTTCGAGTTCCCCACCATCACCGAAGCCATCAGAAGATGACACATCAAATTCTTCGACCAAAACCCTCTATTCCAAGACCTGACACCCCCACCACTACCGGCAAGTTGGCAACTCTCTAAATCAGGGAAAGCAGACCAAATGGTGGACATTACTGCCCTTGCCCCACCAACAACAAGCCTCTAACAGGCACCCATCACTGCTATCCAACTAAATAAGACTGCACTACATGCCTAGAGAGACTCTAGGCTCAGCCTTCAGTGGACTCTCACCACTTCACCGCAACATTTTCAGGAGGCTTCCCACACTCCTTAATTCCCTCACTCCACCTTCAAACAGGTACTCCTAGTAAAAGGATACGCTCACCCTAAATAAATTCCTTTATTTTTCCCTTATCCATAATCTTAAAAATTTGAGAGCTAAGGAAAAAAAAAACTGGGTGTAAGTGTTTAGTTAATTAAAAATCTCCACAGGGAATGAATTAATAAAATGTCTTAAGGAAGGCTAAGACTGAGAGCTACCACAAATCTAAACTTGACTTCTTCAGCAGTACGAGAAAAGGGAAACAAATATTTTATCAAATTTCTTTCTTATTCTTCAGTTTTTCTCTTCTATGTTAATATTTTGTTTGCATTTGAATAAGATTAGACTGCCTTCAGAGTTGACAAAGTAAAATAAAAGGCGCAGCCTGGTTCTGCAAACATTAACTTTCCAGAAGTTTCCCGAGCTATGCCTGAAGGCGGAGAAAGTTGTTACTGCCTATGCTTGCTCGAACTGAAATTATTTATTGTATGACGTATTACAAAGAAAACTCTTGGGCTTTGGTGGAATGAAATTAATAGCAATTACAGGCGGCTATCCACGAGAATGCCGTTTGTTTAAGTCGTAGATCGTGATGATAACTTCTTCTTGGCCCTTGATAATGGCAGTGCGAGTTGGCAGAAGAACCCGAGCGTTAAATGCGTGGGCAGACAAGTTTAATTGACTTTCCTTTCAATCATTTGAACCAATTTCTTGTCCTCAACTATAGTTCCTCTTCACAAACTTACAACACTGTTTTCATCCTTTATTTCGATTGGATATACTTTTCAAGAATTCAGAGCTAAATTAATGTAACAAAATTGTATTGCAATAAAATATACGATTGGTTTAATCGACTAGTTATTATTTTATTAAGGGGTCTGACTATAAATGAACAGGCACATAAAATATATAACATACTTATAACGATGTATTATTATGGCACAGTTATTACTGTTATCGCTTGAGCTAATTAAATGAAAAATATTTGACATCTCTAAGATTGATGGATTGGTTGATCAATTGATCGCTTTTTTATCCTGAAGGCATCTGTCTTCTCCTTTCCAAGGACAAGGAACGGAAACCTTTGTCTTCAATTTCATAATTAATATTAGATTCTATAAAGTGCTTGTGCCTTTGAAAGTTATCATTGATTACCTTTACATTATTACCATGAAGACAAATATCACAAGTCACTTAAATTCTTTGAAAACTAGTAAGTCTTGGTGGTGTAGAAACTAACAGTCAATAACTTTGATGTTTCTTTAGAATTAATGAAAATTGGGAAATGTGTGAAAATTATTTATATGTTTCTCATATTCTGGAGCGTTAATCTTCAGTTCAACTTCATTTTTCTAGCACAATTCAGTAATCCAGTAACCACAAACCACAGTTTACAATATAGAAATTAATTGAAGAGACAAGACCTATCACCGTAATACTATCATATTTAGGGTTTCACTAATTTATTAAAGAGAAATTCTTATTTTCACCCTGCGTCTGCCCTAGTCTGCAGAAATGAACTTTGACATGCATGTCCCTTTTTAATTTGGTAATAAATAGAAGTCATAGGCATCTCCACAAAACAAGAATAATTGTAATAAATATTTTATTAAAAAAAAATTTCTGAAATTTTTAGTAGGATATCTGCTTTTATTTAATTATTTTTTTAAAAAGTATCATTGTGAAAAAGGGCTAAAATCGTCATTAACAACTTTTTGTCAACCAGGGACGTTTTTGGATACGTATGTTACTTGACAGTATGGCTCTCCTGTGCTTGTACAAAATTATTCATTTTTAATCTTTTTCATATCTACGGTAATTTTAGTTTCCAGGTTTTAGAGAAAATAACAAATAAATAAAAGCGTTAAGCTATAAATGTTGATAGAGGCTGTAGCGACCGCTAACTACATAAGATAAAAGTTTTAAGACTTGGCCTTCTCATTTATGAAAACCTCTGCATCTCTCTTCCTAACCTCGCTATGTTTTAGTCCGGCCTTGTCAGACCCCACACTCTCCTAGTGGGATTCTCTGCCTTCGTCTCGCTAAAACTAGCACCTCCTTGGGAGAGACCTCTCCCTCGTGGACAACGGTTGCCGTGGCCCTACAAACTTTACCTAGTAGTGCCTCCCACGGCAATCCAGTCTGCCTCTCTCCGGTTCACACTCGCCTTTTGGATCCGGACGGTTTTCGCCTACCCTCAGATACCTAGTATGAATTCGTGGTCATTCCAAAACCACATAAACTACCTACCATATACCTCTTCTCCAGAACATAGTGCATTGTCGGGGCACATGCCTATCAAATATGGAGTCAGATAGTAAGACCGTCATGAAGCAATTGTCCAGGTCATAGCCTATTCAACCCTCACTTCGTCACCAGGTCTAGGGCAACTAGGCACCCCCTTCGTGACGACCCGACAGAAGCGATCACAAAAAATAAGCCCCTCTTTTTAAATTACCTCTTCTCAGACAGCAAAAGCTTCAACTTAAAAGTAGTTATATCTATTTATATCATCAATAATCTGGTCACAATTTAAATATATATTTTAGTGAACTCAATGAGTTGAAACATTTATTGGGAGATCAGATGGGGTTGATGAAAAAGAGCTGGTAAGTTTTAATTATGTTTACTTATTGAGAACGTTTCAACATGTGTATCAGGTCATTGCTACTTTAACTCATGGCTATGAATAAACTCGTCGTACGCCAACAAAGTATGAAATTAATCTTTATTATTACTATTAATAGATAATTACTAACGATACAACAATAAAGGAAATATACACCGAGATCAAACAGTACCTCAGCTGGCTGGTTTATGTTTGCCAGAGATAGAGAGAAGGGTATTGCAAATAAAACCATGTATGTTCTTTGACTAGAGGTAGCTTCTACGTTTCTTCCGTTAGGTAGATCTTGTTAAATCTATATTGAGGCATAATGAGCCTCGTACTTGGAATATAGTGCAAGTCCTCTGGCAAAGTCCTCTTCACAGAGCGATCTAGTTATTCTATTCAAGGGATAGACCCATTTCCTTGGCTCGAAATCGACTTACTTTTCTCCGTCTTTCTCCTACTTTTATTTACTCTTTTTCCTCTCTCACTACATCTTTTGCTATTTTCAATCTCCTTTATCTATTCATTGGCACTGCACCATTCTGACATTTTCACAATTGTTTTTCTTACCTTTGTCAATATGCTTACAATTCTGCGAGACCTATTTTAAATAAACTTCCTCTGTCGCAAGCCGACAAAAGATCTGTCTTATGTAGATCTACGGGTGGTCCTGAACCCAGTAACAATCTATTTTTTCTCAATGGACTACAATAGACTTCCACAGAGACCTCCCAAGACAAAGTTCCTTATTTCCCTACTTTCTTTGGTTACAAAAGACCGTAAATGGGTCGATACTTTAATCTAGGTGGCAAAACTTTGGGTGGTCCGACAAAAATAAAAACTGTAGGTCCTTTATTTTTGTTCGCACTATTCTTACTTAGCCTCTTTCAATTTTTTTAAATAAATTAACGGTCAAATTTAAATTTACAAATCGGCTTGACTCAAATTCTAATTTATTGTTCTCGCAATACAGTTTTTCATACATTACAGCAGTTCCATTAAAGGACACATTCATGCTAAAATAAAAACAACCCCATGCAAATAACTGATCAAAGGTAATGAAGTAAAATGTTTCCACATCAACTTTCCTCCCTGTCGCAAGTCCTGTCCACGAGTTTTTTTTCAATTCCATTCCTCTTCCTGTTTCCGAAACAATACGGCATTTAGGGTTCCATCTCGATTAAAAACTGACATGGAACCCACACACGAGGCTAAAAAAACAAGAACTAAACAGACGCTTTGGACAACTGTACATAACCGTGCAAATAAGATGATTAATAAAATAATTAATAACAAATAATTTAATTTTTGACATTCATTTTCAGTTTTATTAATTATAACTTAATGTTTAAAAATTAATCAGCAACGTTACAATTGCTTTCTTCCTCATTATTTTGTACCTCAGAAAATCCTTGGGAATTCATTAAACGGCATTAAATGTTCTTATTTTTCATTTTCAAATCATAAAGCACAATATTATTGTGGAATAAACTCTTAGTTAACGCAATGCAATCCTCCAATTACCAGGTTTTAATATTAGGGGGCAGAAAGTTTAAGAAACTGTAAATAGATCATTGGAACAATATATCATAGAAGGGGCTTTTGAAATTCATGTTCGGACATGTTCAATCCCCTCCCTAGCTTTTCGTCTCCCCCCAATGCCCTAGCCTTCAGTTTTATTTCCAGACCCCACATCACTTTAAATTTCCTCATCAAAGTTATCAGTAACTGTTTAACAAAATGAGTAAAGTGGTGTATAGGAATGTCAAAGAAGTGCATGAAGCATTACGCTTATTGGACCTACAAGCCCTATCAGCCTAAATTCGAAATCCATAGTTTTGTGAAGCATTCTACTAGGTTTCACTTTTTTTTTTTTTTTTTTTTTACAGTTTCTAGACAAAGCCTGCGTATGGGTAAACCCAGAACATCCTGAAGAAACTCCTTTTCTGGTTCAATGTAACATTTTGTAACGTAATATTTACACTAAAAATTGACAGATAATATCACTGCGTTAAAACAAATCATAATGAATGATTATAGTTCGTTTATTAACTCCAAGGGTCGGCTAAGAGGATTCAAACCGTTCGAACAACTGTACATAACCGGGCAAATAAGATGATTAAAAAAATAATTAATAACAAATAATTTAATTTTTGACGTTCATGTTCAGCTAAACCCATTTAATTAATTTAATAAAAATTAATCAGCAAGGTTACAATTTTTTTCTTCCTCATGATTTTGTATCTTAGAAAATATTAGGGAAAAAACCAGTGGTTTTCTAAAATATTAGAATGATTTTTGAAAATATTTACTTCTGCTATAACATTATATTACTTGCTGCATTATAGTATTTGCCTTTTAAGGAACTTTTGTGTAAATAAAATGTTTTAGCCTCCTTGAAAGTGAGATAATGTCTTTTGGGCACCAACATTTACACTGAAAGAAATTTTCATTGAACTTTGTCAGGTCATTTGCAAGCTTTATGTTATTTATGGGTCCTAGTTATAGGTGTCGATATGGCAGCTGGTCGATGTGTGGACTCAGCCATTGTTGGGTCAGGCGAAGGGGTCAATACTGTAAATTCTTACATCTTTAATAGTCTGACCATTATATATATATGAAACATGGACTGAAATATCAACCTCTTTGTAGTACCTGGCATGAGATATTGTTACCGTCAAGCATACTTTGCTTGGCTGTAAAAAGTTCACAGTAAATACATATACCGATTATCCTCGGAAATGCCCGAAGTACTGAGTGATTTGTAAGGATATAAGAAACCACTAAAAAATCAATACAAATATCATTGATGTGTTCTAAATGTATAAACCAATGTTGGCATTGCATTTTTTTTAATATTCTAGTTTCTTGGAGTAGAAGACGGGGAAACAAGGAAAGGGAAAGAGTTTCACTGTTGTGTAAACAAAGATAAACTGACCTGATTATGTTATTATTACATAAATATAATTTGTGGAAGCTTTCATTAATTATTTTTTATCCTCGTCAGAGAGATTATTGTTTCAGATTGAAATCTTCACACTGTGGCGTATCTATTAGTAATAAACATCATACAAAAATTTAAATATGAGTTAAAATATAATTTAAAATAAGCGTTACTTCTAAGTAAATCTAATTAATATCAAACCATCCCAGGTTCCCTAGTTGTAATCCTTTAAAAAATTGTTCTCTTCAAAATGTTCAAATCAAAGGAAGTACCTATAACCGGATACGGGATTATAAAATAACAGATTGAAATTATTTGCTATAAAGAACTAGTCAATGTTAATAGTTTCAGTATTGATTCTTGCAAACAACCCGTATATAAATAAATAAGAAGTAAACCACATTAAAAACACTCCGATGGAACTGAACAGACTTTTCAAATCTGCCTCCTGAATATAAATGATTTGAAATGTATTCGGAGTTAAATCACGGTCGGTTGTCACTTTGAATACCAATGCAGAAAAGCCTAACCACAACTTGTAGAACTTTCCAATAGATAAGTATTCTACGCAGCCAAGGCACATTTCCTGCATAATGGTTCGAAGACAATTATAGTCAAAATAAGCACTGCATAATTTTAATAAGCAGGAAATGTACCCAGCAATGTATAGGGAGTCTAAAACATCATCCTGATTCCATATGTAATAATATGCAAGCGAGAAAGATTTTCAGTGTTAAATTTGAATGTAAACTTGAAAATACTTACCCTACAGTGAAAAGCAAATCGTACAAGAAGGAAAGGGAAATCGTATTTCGTACCAACAGTCACAGGCATCCAAAATGAAACCGAGTCAATAATTGTCAGTAACAAAATCTGCTGGTCCGGTCAAAGCACTGATTAATCTGAAATATCATGAAACAACACTGTTCTATGTAATCAGCTATCGGCCAAAAATATTGCTAAGAAATATATGAGTTTAAGTAAAGTTATAGTTCCTATGATTTGTTTACAAGACGCTGTAATGTACACAATAAATTATAAACACACAAGTAACAGAGGAAAATCCTATAGCTCTAAATAGTTTTAAATTGTGAAAAATCAATCTTTGAAATAATTTAAAAAGTAATTACTATCCACTGTGAAAGAGAAATTAAATTAAAATTAACAAATACCTCAACGGAAAAGCAATTGTCAAATTCCCAGGTGCCACCGCTACAATTTAACTCTGGGTATAACAGCTAGATTGACATTTTTCTTCTTTTTTTTTTCAATTCAAATAAGAGCCCAGAACTAATCGACATGCTCCAATTAATACTTATTTAAGGCCTGTCTTGACTACGGGTACCTTTTTACCTTGATAAATAATGAAATTATGATCTTCTAGTACACATTATAAGCAAGAGGCCAGCTATATATACCGCGACCAATGACATTCACTATGAATAATGAAAGACACTATCGATCACTCAGGAAGGGAGGTCTGACCGATACTGACCGCTACAAACCCGCTGTAGACTAATTCCATCAAACTACAGCATATAGGTATATAGGTATCAAAGTAGTACTATCGGTGATAACTAATCGATACTTTGACGCCAATATTTTGACTTTGCCTAACAATCAATTTATAGCTTGTCCTATGAACTAGGGACACACTTCTCATAGACCTGTCAAAATTTGAAAAAACTAAAAACCCCAACGGAAGTATCCAAGCAAAAGATTAAGAAGTGTTCTCTACAGATGGCAAATTGGAAATAAAATAAAAAAATTTCTAAATATAGTATAAAACGTAATGGTAGTATCTATTTTTTTAAGAAAATCGAGAAATCAAAGAAGACTTAAGCGATCTTTATTATTATTTTTTTTTCATAGCCCCTTTAAATTTACAGATAATCATAGATCCTCAGGCGAATCTATTTACAAATTATTTTAGTATTTCCTGTAGCGTCGCTACATTATGTATATATATATATTTTCATAACCCCTTTATTTATCAATATTTTTACAATTTAAAAATTCACGTGTGTCAGGTGATGGCACAACTGAACAATGATCGTACCAATTGTTTTTTGTTTTTTTCATAGCCCCTTTAAATTTACAGATAATTAGATATAATTATAGATCCTCTGGCGAATCTATAGATTTGTACCAATTACATTATATATATATTTTTTTTTTCTTAACCCCTTAATTAATAACATTTTTTGACAATTTACAATTTTTAATTAAAATTTCAATTTAACAATTTCTCCTCTTACTCCCCTTTAAATTTACAGATAATTACATATATAATTATAGATCCTCGGGCGAATCTATTTACAAATTATTTCTGTATTTCCTGTAGCATCGCTACATTATATACAGGTTTTGTTATTTTATAAAAATTATATAATGAATAAACAAGTATAATGATATACATTATACATGACTGGACTAAACTGACTAATAAAGGTGATGGGGCTCACCTTTTTGATCAACCTTAAAACTAACTTACATACTAATTCTTAACCTAATAAGCATTATTCTTTACGTCCTCTGTCCCAATTTTGTTGCGATGAAGTGAAATAAATATACGAGAATAAGTAGAAGGAATATGCTAACCCGAGTCAAGACGAGGTTGAGAAGAGAGGAATGGTTGGAGCAACTGTATCTAAACGATGCCGCTTACAAATTCCGATGCCCATACATCAGCACAGTCCCCCAATATTCACGCAGTCGTGATATCCATGAATCCCAAATTCTCTGACATGTTCTCTGACAGCAACAGTCCCTTTGAAGCCCCAACATTGAAAAAAAAAAACTCCGTTACTAAATTTGTGGTTTATATTTATATTATTCTTAGCCCACGAAATCTTCAAAGGCTTCGCAATCTTTATTTATCTGAGCATTTCTTCAACCAAAGGATTTTATTTCCATTTACACAGTTTTGGTAACATGTAATGTAGCTTTTCTTTGGTATTCATTCCATAATCGTGTGCGGTTGGCTAACTTACCTCACAACTCTCTTTAATGACTTAGATGGTAGAAGAAGTTCATAGACCATAAAATTTAAAGTTCAACCATGGAAAATCACCGAGCAGTTCCAACGCACATGCACAAATAACTCTAGACGTGAGTAAATCTCACTGCTTAATTTTGTATCGTCAAGTACAATATCGAGTCTTTTGAGATGATTTGATGATGGATTTACTATACCATAAAACTACAATTTAAGCATCATTCTATAATTAATATAACTTCATTGAACATAATCCCTAGAAGACTCTGGGCTGCAATTGTTGGAGCGATGCAGAGTACAGGAAAGTAATCTTTGTATGGAAAGTAATTGCAATCAGACGTTTTATTTTATCGGGCTATGAACCACTGAAGCGGATCTGACACTCGACCGTGATCAGAAACAAAGGGAGCAGACACAAGTGTCAGATGTCGCCATTAAAGCGACGACTTGGATCGTAAAAGCAAGTCCTCTGATCATGTTTATACAAAGTACGTTTATGGATTGAACTCCAGCTTTCTATTGCTGCACATTAGTAATCCCCCGGTAACTTCTACTTCACGTAAGATGATAGTTTTCCAGTGGCCACATTTGAACAACCCAGCTAGAGAAATGTTAATATACACACTACTTTTTATTCTACAAAAAATAAAATAAAACCCGACATTGGGACCTGTTGAATTTGTCTATTTCATTCTCTCGCTCTCTAAAAACTTCATTTTAGAGGATTATATAATTCTTTGTTTGCTATAGAGATAAACTAGAGCTTAAAGTCATAAGCGGGTTTTGAGCTTGGACTTTAAAAGTTAATGAAAAAAACCCGACATTTTCAAATTTATTAATTTTTTCATAGTTCCTATTATTCTATAAGTTAATGTTAAATAAACCTTCAAAACTTCAGGTTGATTGAGTTACAATTGATATCGTAGAACATTTAGTCATTCAGATGGATGAAATAAGATGATACTATACCAGATTAAAAGAAAGGGTATCCTTCTTGATTGATAATAATACTTACATTTTGCTGACTGCCTATTGCCCTTCATATTTTCAGAGTTTACTGCTTAAGTGCAAAAGACAGGCTCTATTAGCAGAATGAAAGAAAAAAAATGAAGTTATTAGAGGAATTACTGCTGTGTCAAAAAGGATCTTTTCTATCGCCTTGGCACAGGTCCAGCCAGCCTTCGCCTACCCCCTTAGTTGTAGGCAATTAGATTCATTGTCGTTTTAAAAGACAAGCGACATATTTTCAGCCTGTTTGGCAAAGTCTCCGCTAGCTGGATTATTCCTAATAGCTAATTTATATTTTTAACAGCGTCTGACAAGATAATTCATTTGTTGATATCGCTGGAAATTTGTCCACGTCAATCCACCAAGAAAGAAATCTGGGGATACGCTCGTTGTCATAGGGCAGTTATATAATACTCATATCTTACATTTTTAGTAGAAACGTGTACCTGAGTTGAGAGTTATGGTTTTTTTTGTCTTTTAACCATTCTCCTAACCATAACCCCTAACCCTTTGGCTGCCTGCTGCCTCAACCTACAAGACACACACACTCGTGCCTTAGCCTTCACAAAATTATGTTGTAACCCTGTAACTGATTATTATTTGTATATATAACAGTGTTTTGATTGTTATTCATAATAAAGTTTTTTAAAAGACTCTCCTCTACAAAATTATTTAACTGGGCAATTCATATTATCTTGTCTTGCAACGTTTTAGCTAAATTATATATAACTTTGGTTAAATCTTCAGGGAAGAATTTAAATATTGGCGTTTCGTTTAAAACATATTTTTATTTTTACCAACTACATTTTTGGGGATAAATCAATTGAATAAACGGTATCAGGAGATACTCAAGGGACTCCACGTTAAATGCTAACACATTCACTAAATGATTTTCAATAAAGCTACCCTAATTTATGGCCAATAATGCTTTGCTTTAATTGTTAAACTATACCGGACACATCCCTTGATCAACAAGTAAAATAAATGTTATTTTTGGGTCAGTAATTTCATTTTGGTTGAATATCTTCGAAATTCTTTATTTAATGTTTTTTCCGCTATTTAAGTCACCTGCCAGAGATAACACAAAGGTCTCTAACTGATATAAATAATTTATGATCGCTTTCCTAGAGCATACAGACTTATTTACACAGTTACAGGCAGATAATGATTGCAGTTGTCATTTAACAATGTATAAAAGCCTCTCTCTTCAGTGTAGCATATATAAAAACGAATGTGCAGCCAAACCCAAGCTATAGGTAAAATCCGTCCTCGAAATCAAGCAGATAGCGCCTGACACTTATTCGATTCCAGTCTCTTCTAAGGATTTTCTTTCTTGTTCCAGTTGGGCTGAACGTGCCTACTCCTTTAAACCTTATAACGGGAATTGAGAAGCAACGCGAATAAAGAATCTACAAAACGAAATACCTTGAGAATCGTGTGACTGCTTACTGAAACTTTACCTATTTCAAAATATTGTGATATTTGATTCGTCATAAGCCATTTCGGCATAAAAACCATACCAATAAATACATGCAGTAATTATTTTATTAAAAACTTCTTAAATAATTGTAGAAAAAACAGCTCTGTACTTTGACCAAAAATATTAAATTTATTTCCCTAACCTTTTCAACCCAGAATCTGAAAACACAAATTATATTGTTGGCTGTCAAACTGTAATTTTTAGGACTATCTTCAAAATTATTTTTGGGTTACTTATCATCTATCTATAGAGGAGATACTTCTAACTATTCAATCAAAATCGGAACATGAAATCTTCTGAGCCGCTTGGTAATCTTAAAGAGAGAATAGAAAATTTCAACAACATTTCCAAAGTGAATTTGACTGTTTTGTTCTTGAATTAAAAAATATTTTGTTGGACCACTCACTTTAATAAATTATTCAATAGTAAAGAGTGCATTATCACTTCTCAACAAAATAGCCACATCGTTCATTTTATCAATTAAGGTAAAAACAATTAAAGAACCATCTAACAGATACAGATTAAGAGGCATATCTTAGAAGGGAATAAGTTAATAAGATAAGATTAAAGACTTTGAACATTAAACGATGGAGTATAGAACTAGTAATGTTCAACAAACCCGATTGGTTGCTTACACAGAATTCTTTATAAACACTTTAATATTCTATTAATCTAAGAGCTTTCAACATGCCTCTTTCATATTCATAATGCACAGACTGGAAAGAAGGTATGCACTTCTATCCATACTTCGTTACTGTGATTGCTAGCTTATTTTTCGAAAGGGATTTTTCTAGCTCATCGTCATAGTTATTTATTAACAACCTTAAGCATAAAACAGATCATACAGTGAGTGATCTAATCATCTAATCATGGTGTGAGTGACCTAATAGCATGAATAGCATGCGGGTAAGAACATCCACTAATGGCTTACTACCTGAAGTGTTGTGTTGGCGGGAGTTAATTTTAATAAATAAGTCCCTACTCAAACTCTTCCGAAGTCGTCCTGTCTTGGTAGGTTAGTCAAGTGTTGCTAGTCCAAGTATGTATAGATTATTGATGTAGGTCTGTAGGTATGTGGATTTCGCAAGTCTTTCTGTTTTTTCACATACTGAAGTGCACCAGTTATAAATCATAAGTATTTTAGTCCAAGTGGATATAAGAAGATTATTTTTCTATCGGTTTAATTTAATCATATTCTATAGAATGGATATAAATACAAGCAACGCTAGGGATTCGTTCCTGACCTTCACGTATAAATAAATAAATATATATATACGCATAGAAGATAAAGGAGACAGAAGGACTGAGGGAGAAATTGTATGGCAGAAAGTGGGGAAAGGGCGGGTGTGGTGTGGAGTGGGGATTATGGTTATCACTTTTAGCCTAGATGGGTCTGCTACCCTTCTCCGCTTTACTGCAGCCACTTCAAACCACCTTCCCAATACCCGCGTTATTTTCGCTCACGATTGTCAGTCTGCAAAGTAAGCTGAAAAATAAATATTTCCTCTATTTCACACCACTCTTAATACAAATACTGATTTTTAAAAAAAATTAACCCATGAGTGCCGCAATAGTAACAAGATTACAATGAAATAAAGTTATTTTCAATATTTACATAATACAAATAGCTTATTATATGCAAAGCAATATACTCTAAAAACAAAAAATAACGACATTCCTCTTTATTTTGAATTAAGTCTTCATTGAAGAACATTTTAACATTTATTTACAAAAATTACACAATTATAGGGTTTGGATGGATTAGTCACTATATCAAATAGGGTAATTCATTCGACACGTTAAATATTGAGTAAATTATAAATCGGATAAGATTGCCAAAACATCTCACACGCCTCTTGGTCATAATCAATTACCAACGTATGGCAGGTAGGTTTCTTTGTAAAAATGAGCAAGAATAGTTGAGGAGTAGAACAGATTTTTGGATACTCGATACGTTAATAGACCAATGAATAATTGGCACTCATTCGTTCATACACTTACAGACAGCAGAATAAATAATTTTACAGCACATGTTTTGTTGTTGATTTTTATTCATTTAACTTCCCTTCCACATTCAAACTATTGATCATAGATTATCGATTACAAAAATATATTTTAGATTACTCAAGCATGAAATTCGAAAAAAAAATACACATATATATCTACAGGCTATTTAAACTAATCGGTAAATACTTGAATAGTTTCTTGAAATCAATGGACTCGCGTAACCATTATTGAAACTAACAATAAGTTTTTATATATTTTGGGGATATATTCGTTTACTTATTGGTTGTTAATACGCCTAAGGTTTGGTGTAAGCTCCTTGGTGTTTTTTCTCTTTTAATATTGCGATGCATTACTTCTTTCAGGAGTTTATAAGAGGTTTCGCCCTCTTCAAAAGAAGCGAAAAATAATCCTGAAATACCTTTGACCAGATAGAATACATTCAGTACCTATGCATATAAATACTTCAGTGCCCCATTTCATGTTATGATACTTCCAAAGAAACGTACCTAATCAACGCTGATGAAACGTATGTATTCACAACTAAATATTTACCTTCTGTATACTACAAATAATGTACGAAATATAGGTGGCCAATCGATGAGTCTATCTTGTAACTTCGGTATTATGACATTAATTAATAATCAATTATTACAATATATAAGTGTTGCCTATTATTAATTAATAAATATATTTATTATCCTAGGATTATAATATATTAGGATATTAGCACTCCTTTAAGAATAAAGTCAATTTTTAACATAAAGGGGGATCGTTGACAGTAATTATCAGACCCCACTGTTACAATGTGTACCAATACATAATAGTCGCCTACATAATAGAATGTGAATGTACTTAAAGTGAAAGCTCTAAACATTAGTTACCACTATTTGCAATATATTGTAATATTATAAAACATAGCTTTAAAATAAGTTGTAATAACCTATTACAAAGACTAAAAGAAATACACATTAATTTCTGCGATATTAAACAACCAGGAAGCAATATTACAAAACGTAATACTCTTATATCAAAGTAGCATCAGCCTGGGATTAATATTGCATTCATCCAGTCAACATTCCACCAGTGCCTAGGGACCTTGAGAGAAGTCACATTGATTAGCAAGATGTCGACTTTCTAATTGGACTCAGCTTTCCAAACATTCGTAGATTACGTATGTGATTGGATGCTCAGTCATCATTGATTGGACTCTAGAAGTTCGTAGTGACTTGGGTCTGGACCCGGGTCAAGCACTCACTGGATCGACCAGAACGATAGTACAAATAAACGAAGGGTTAGGCTAGGTAAATAAAAGGCTGATATTTAAATTGGTGGAATTGTGACCCGAAGTAACCATGAACTGACTAGGCAGTCGATGATATCAGATCCGGGGAAGGAAACTGTCACTCCTGCGCTTCCATTTATTGACTGGCCCGAAACAGTTGAAAACTAACTGTGCCTTTTCCTAAAATGCAAATTAAAACAAAATGGGTTTAGAATATTTTTGAAAAACTAAGCATAACCCTCTCTACACTGACACTATGCCAATGATAAGGCTTTAGGTTTGGTGAGGACCATAGGAGGGGGCTTACTAAGTAGAGGGGACCACTTAAAGCTGTCTTAAATGTTCAAAAACAGCGTTTAATTTCATTCCTAAATTTTCCAAATAGTTATTTACTACTTTAAGATTAAAAAATCAAGTTTTTTTCATAATTGAAAGTATGAACCCACCAGATAAAACATCCATAAGGACTTTAACATTTCGAAATTCAACCATCACAAAAAAGCTATTTCAATTTTTTTTCAAATGTAACATATCTGCAGCACTCGTGAATTCTTGTTCCGTTGCATGAGGAAGAATTTGCAATGTAGAGTTTAAGGTACCTAGCTTAAGTTTGTTCGTTCAATCCAAGTATCTTCATTTGTCCATTTTTTTTTTTTTTTTTTTTTTTTTTACTCCAACAACAGTTTATTAAGATAAAATTAAAATCTACCTTCTTTATTAGGCAATAAGTAATTGAGATAAATGTTATCATTCATACCATATTTACAACATCATTCACTCGCTCATTCATACAATATTTACAAACAGCCCTGAGGCCCCCCAAGTCCACATGATTGTCACCTCACTCGCATGCGAAGGAGGCAGCGGAGTCTTGGGAAGTCCCCCACGCTCCTAAGTCAGCCGCGTCACTGGATAAGAGCCAGCGAATGCTGACCAAGAGCGGGAGAGCCACAGACGCTCAGAACATGATTAGAGAAACTGGCCATTGCCAGGACTCCCACTAACACTTAGTTATAGCAGGTCACGAGGCCACTGCCGTTTTAATCTCCGAGGAGGATTATAGGGATGAGTGGTGCAGTGCAATGACTGTGCTAGGGAATTAGGGTGGTTGGATAGGTTACTATGGAATTTTATGAACTTGGAAGGGATGAGTTCAAGAATATAGGGTATATTCAGATCATTGTGAAGGGTTTTGTTGCTGACGTAATAAGGGGTATTTACTATTGTTCTCAGGACTTTTGATTGAAAGGATTGGATGCGCTTGATACTCCCCATAGATGCGCTTGATCCTCTATTCCGTATGTCCAGATTGGCTTAAGTATAACTTTTGTCCATTTCTTAAGTCAATGATTTCGACTCATCTGGTTTTTCACAACCACTATAGTTATACATTAAGGATCATTCAAACTAGGCTGTATAAGTCTATGACTTAATTATTATTATTATTATTAAATTATTAGTAATTCTTGTGAAATCAAATAATATTGGATTCTATTTTTACAAGATCACTGTATTTTACACTTTGTAAGTAAGAAAACAAATGATCAGATTCGTTACGACTAAACTGTAGCCCTAGTCAATGCTTGGGACTTCCCGGCTTCCTCCCTCGGCAGTTTGGTCTCATTATTCCCTCCCTTTGTGGTACTACTGATTGGCGAGGAGGAATCCACTCCTTTGTAGGTACTCCGTGTAAAGGACACCCTTTCAACGAGGTTTAAGGGGCGGAAGCCACTCTATATTAGTTCAAGTAGGGCATATTATTGAACGCGGGTTGCTGGTTCATAATGATTATAATGGTATGGGCATGTCAAGATAATGAGGGATGATTCCTACTCAAAAAGACTTCTTTATCACATTACATCTACACGCAAGAAACGTCGTTAGGTATAATTATAATTCCTGTGATTGTACCTAAACCAAATCATACCCAGCTTAAAGTGTGGTGCTGTTGAATATACTTGAACATTTTAGATCGGTAGTTAAACAATGTTTGAGGAGAGTAATTTGAGGATTTGAAAAAACTTTATTATGAATCACAATCAAAACACTGGTATATATATACAAATATCGATCAATTACAGCACTAGGACATTCTTTGGCTAAGGCTAAAGCACAAGTATTGGGGGTGTCTTTGCTGGAAGCAGGTAGTCTGAGGGTTAGGAGGGGGTGTAAAAGAACAAAGGAAAGTGAGACAATATGTCTCAACTGAAGTACATGTTTCAGCTAACAATTAGTATTATAAAACTGGTGATTAGTATACTCGTAATTTTCCTTAAGACTTGAAGGAAAAAAAAATATCTTTTTCACCTTTCATAGAGACCTAATTACTTTATGATTAATTGCGTCAAAAATATACTACAAACAAACAACATTTTGAAAGTTGTTTTTTGGAAAGTGCACATATTTGAGATAAATTTCGATCGTGAAGTAATACGTATGTTATGTATAACGTCTAGTAACACGTTCCCAAATTGGAACAGTCAAGGGTAGCAGCGTTCAAACAGACAATAGCTAATCAATGCACCGATTAGGTTAGCTTTAGGACCGTCTACGAATATTAAATGATCAACGATAGACATTTACTGCTACAGTTTGCATATGATCCCGCCTTATCGTCGACTATCGTCCACTAATATTACCTGAAATGGCTTTCTCGAACATTAAACATTCCGATACTGGCTCAAGTAGGGTTGATCAGATAAAACGGTTGGATTTACGATGCATTAAGAGGCAGCAAATCTACCGTGCCTAGAAGAAGGAGCTGGCATCAGCACAGACTATCATGTTCCTTTCTTTGTTCTGAGGATAAATTGCCTTGGTCCGCTCCTTCAGTTTTTTCTAAAAGGTAATTGTCTATAGCTCCCCTCCACTGTACTCTGTTCTGTAAAACCTTGGAGACACACTAATCCATCGTTCCACTGCACCAATTACCTAAGTACACTGCACAATAAGTATATTTCAATTGAATATCATTCTTTATGGAAACTTTTATCGGGTCGAAGAGCTTTTAAGAATACTTTACCAGTAGATCTGTGCAATCATCTTTAAAGCTAAGTATCTGGCTTTGTTTTAAGATGGATCCTCGTTTGACCAACTCTTCCAACATAGGCTCTGTACTTTATTCACTTAGATTCCTAACATTCATGAGTTGAAGGGTCTTTTGGCTGTGTGGTTTGATCGAATGAGTGAATAAAACAATATAGACGAATTGATTTCAATTGCTTATTTCCCAATAGGACAGAATATTATTTCAATCAAATAAAATAATAGCAATGCAACATTTTAAAACTTAATATCCTCAATGATTCAAAATCTGAGCCTTGTGCTTGAAGTTTCTGATCCGATTTGATTATCTTTCTCCTTATCTTATAGTTTCTAAAAATATGCATCATTTGATGCAACTCTCATCGTTTTAATTTCCATTCTCGTTAGCCTTCGAAGGTCAGTATTTAAGGTAACAGTATGAGACCGTGCAGGCATGCCAGTCAATGGTGATCTGATGAGTAGTTTGTAGCATCTTGGTTGTGTTCAGTTCTAGTGTCGGTTAATTAGTAGGTACAATTGTCTCAGTATTTTTACGATATGCTGTTGCATGATGGTGGTGGTATGTTAATTATTTAGATTTAGTCTCAAAGGGTTAACAGTTAGAGTTATGGTGCCCATCTTTGCTACAGTTTTGGCCTGATTGTGTTGGAACTTACATTTTCACCGTGAATGTAGTCTGCATCTGTATTCACATAACCTTTTCAAGCACTTGAATATATATTGGTAATTAGACGTTTACGCCTTGAAGCACCTTTATTAGAACAAGAAATGAAGGTTATACTATCGATAAGTTTTGTGATGCTGTGAACAAGTTGAAGGGTCTTGAGCAGAACCTTGCCTCGTTGCTTCATTGAAGTCACTGATGGTTCCTGTTATGTTTAAGTAAGCAATCCTCCTTACTTCCCTTATTCCCTATTCCCAGAATCTTACTCTTTTCTTATACATATATGTCTCAGTTTTAGCCCCTATCTAGTCTAGTATATATGTCTAGTGCCTAGACATTCCACCCAGTATGTAGTAACGTAACTCTTAATATTTGTACATCCCAATGTTTGGCTTGTACTTCATAAAGCTTTTCTTTCTTTCTTTTAAAAGACTCTCTCTCCTCTAAAAATATTATTTAACTGATAGACACTCACTATTAATATTCATGACCCTGCTAGTACTAAGTTTCTACGCATTTAAGGAGTCGAACCCAGAACATGAATGTCATAAAGCAGTTAGTCTACCCACTACACCGTAGGAAAGTATCTGTAGTAATAAATTAAATATAATTACCCTTATAATCTGTTGATCTCATTTTGATTTATTATTTGTTTAATCTTCAAATCCTAATTACATATACAAAAATTGTTTATGTAGGAAGACAAATATAGAGTAAATCTTTCTTTATACACCTTACCCATCTATTTCTCGGAAAAGTCTTTGTCCCAGTGTTCGCTGTTAGAATTTTGTTTTGGTCTCGACCTTCTTTTCTTCTTCCTTTCTTTATCCGAAGACTGGGTAGTGTGATCCATTATCAAGTTGGACACGTTTCCAGATGATGGCTATCTCCAGGTCACCTTTCTTTCCTAACTTATTTGGCACGCAGAGGGAATATTTCTAAGATGACGAGGGACGTGAAACCCTATCACTTTACCACCCCACAACAGGTCCATAATCTAGAACCTTAGACTTCATGATAGATAGGTAATTTGTTATTGATTTTTAACTTTTGAGCCATATTTAATACTCCACAAGCCACAAAAAATTCCAGGAGAACAGACAAACTGGAGCGTGCAATTTTTCAATCTATCTTATGATGATTTAATCTTAAGAATGATAAAGCATCTAAGAGTACTTGAAAAACAGCATCTCATAAATACACCTTTTGATCGCAGCAGCTTTATGATTTGGTTGGAGGAAAATTTAGATGCATTGCTTATAATAAATAAGTTCTGAGTGATGAGTTGAAGATCTTCTTAGTAACACGTAATTATTCTGCTGTTTTCCACTCATCTCAAGCTCTAGCCGATTGGTTGCACATCTTTCATAGTGACCCCCCCACCACACATCCAAAACTAGGCTCGAATCACTTTTAGCAGATTTGTGATTCTCATTAATAAAGATTTTATAATCAAACCGTACCTTTTGCATCATGAATTAATGAGGGTAAACACAAGAGTGTTAGAAAAAACAGTACTTTTTATTTGTAGAAAAATACAATTTAAATACTGAAAAAATAATAGTTTATTTCATTTTTGTTTTCGCAATTCGCATCTAGCTTTTCTTTTTTTCTTGATACTCCACACACCTTTTTTAACGGAGCATTTTTCGATTATTGGTGTTGATGATTAACAAACAAAAAATCCAACAAAATTTCTATTGACTTTCATGCCAAGTATGGTTTCCTTTGTGTTTGGAGCTTTTGTTGTTTTTTTTTACTTCGGTAGGACGGTTTTTCCGTCTTAATTTTTTCGGTTTTGGAAAGTAGCCATGTAGAGCGGATCTGTTCCACGTGCAAGGGCCCCTAGTGCAGCCTCCTTTTACTCAGCTGAATAATGATGCATATCCATGCATAACTTCACACCCTTAGGTACCCAGGACACGGAGAGACCAGTCATAAATCAAAACTTTTCTCGATATAAATGACTTTCACAACAAATTTATAGTCCCAGGACTTTTGAAGGAGGTTTTCGATTTTTTTTTCTTTGCATTAACAAACTTCAGGCAGTTTATTTTACGAGCTCATTTTATATTCTTGTAGAGCATAGTCAGTATTTCATGGGCGACATTGTTATTCTATAGCCCATATTTAAATAGCTTTTAAAAAGGTCAAAATTGTTACAGCAAATGAAGTAATAAATTTAAACACAAGAAAAATCATCAAAATTTAAGTTTTTGTTAGCTTGAAAGCTTGTAGTGTACCTTCTCTCACTCTTTATTATTGTCATGCAAAAAAAAAAATCAGTTTTTATCTGAACTTTCAGTCCGGTCGACATGCTTTAGCATATCTGTACACATAAAACCTGATTATAGCAAAGGTTTAAAATTTCATCGGAGTATAGATGTGTCTTATGTTGAGTAATTCACCATGCCATTGGTATGCTTGACAATAAATCTTGAGTGAAATATTATGGAGTTAAATAGTTATTTTATCTAGAAAGTCAAGTTACACCTGGGAGCACAAAGTTTTAATGATTAGTTTTATAATTATTGTTAAATAAAGTCCCAACTCATACTATTATAATATTTCTTTTTTATTTACTTTATTTTATCATCTGACATCCCCACTCAACATAATAGGAAAACACTTATTTTGAAATTACCAAATAATTGACTTGAATGAAAAATTGTCATCTTGGCCAAAGAAAAAATACTGGCATGAGCGAGGCTCGAATCCGGGACCTCACCAAAAACACAACGAACTAAAAAAAAATCTCTTGCTACCAACTCTATAATTTTGCAGGGGTTCACTAATATGTACGTATATCATCATCAGAGTATCAAATGGTATTAGCATGTAAAATATCATACCTTTTAAAAAACACTAAATGACTTTTATTTTGTTAACCAGCGTTTTTTTGCTATCTTAAATTTGTTACCCTACTTAAGATTATTCAAAAACATATATTTTTTTTTATAATTAAATAATCGGACTCATTGAACCCCTGTGTTGCTAAAAATAAAACCATACTCATCAAAAATGATGATGAAAAATTATTAATTACATTGTTATTAAAAATTATAATATTATTTAAGGTCTGGATGTTTGTATTACTTATATTTATAATATGTTGCGACTTTAAAGAACTAAAACATTAAAACCATCTCTAAAATCGTGATTGGAACATTCAACCAATTCAACCAGTGGTTTATGTAGAAACAGTTGTGGAAGCAACTTCTTTACTTAAAACAACTCAGGCTGCCCACAAATCAGTATTTTCTGCAGTTTTTGCTGCCATTTTGAAGCGAAGTCAGAATAAGTAAATATAATGATCTGTGGGGAGACACAATTATTGACATATAACATTTATATCATACTCGCAGAGCTGATTATTTGACGATGTCTATCGATGAACATACATGAAGACAATAGACGATTCCCACATTTAAAAGTATAGCCTGTACTTTCTTTCGGTATTGGTCTTAGCCCTAAATTTTCATACCTGAAATATAATTAATCTTGTCCTACGCATTTTATTTAGACAGCGGGGGCCATATTGGACTGAGGAAAACGAAGATAAATGACCGTACACATAACAGGATGAAATAGTGCTTTGTTAATCGCGAGGACACACTATTCCATTGAATCAATTCAAAAAATAGTGACTGAAAATTGCCTTTTGAACACATAACGAACGACACTAGATATGTGTTTTTTTATTATTTTCTACCAAAGATTTTTTGATGTATTAGCAATTATCGATCTATCATTAACCACTACTTATCAAACCATACCCTTAAACCTTAAATAGCTTTAGAGTTGGGATACTTCATACAACATCAGAATTAGCAACTTTTTTGTAATATTATTGAAATTTTTGTAATATTCAATAGGTTGAGGATGCGTGGTGTAAATATTTAACCACTTAACAAGACAATGTGAGACACATTTAGTCACGCTGCGCTTGTTGGATGGGTGTATTCCGTCTCAAAGACGCAATAGTTATAGAAATTGCTGTTTAGAAGTAGATTAATAAAGCTTAACTAAAGCTAAACTAAAGTAAGTGGCTTTTTTAATGATGTGAATACTCGATATCATTTTTTTTTAACAATGAATTTATTCAACCACTTGGATGTTGAATGTGAGTATTTTTTGTTCAAATCCAACAGCTAATTAATTCACTCCTAACTGTATAATTCTCTTTTCCTACTGTCAAGGGAGGGGGGCATATAACCTTAAATAATAGAAATGGCCTTCCCAAAGATCTGTTTTTTGTTTTTTTAACGATGTTTTAAAAACATATAAACAAAATGAAGGAGTAATAAAGTAAACAACCATTGACAAGAAATGATTTTGTTTCAAACTTCATAAGTGTAATTTGATTTTTAAACCATCTCGATTAAATTCGAAGAAAGGAATATCAGGAATAATATTGTTAAAAAAAAATTCTGAGGTGCAACTTTACCCTCAAATTTTGTTATAACTTAATCGAAATAAACATCCAGCGTATCCCGGGGTGTTTTAGAGTAGTATATTTTTAAAATTTCATTTCGATTCCCCCCGAACCTTTATGAAAGTAGAACATCTCTCATCTGGCTCTAACCTAATTATTCAAATGACGTTTCTAAATAATTTTCCAAAGGCCAAGTTGACCTTATTCCTACCTTTAGAGAATGAATTTCTTAGAGTGCTGGAAACGAAACAGAATTTTGCATTTGATATTATACGGTCCTCCGCAGTGGAATTAAACATTAACAATCATTGCAGGATAGTCATTAATTAATACCATTAGAAAATCTTAGTTCTGTTCAACCAAAGCCACCGGAACTAATGACCTTACTTAATGTGCCTTTAAACAGAAGAAACGACCTAACTCACGACCAATTTGGAGCTTTAAGCATCTTTTTTATGAGAAAGCCAAGACGACATTGCCGAGTTTTAGATTTAAGCATCTAATTTCCTACAATAGGGTCTGCGATTCTGAGAACCTCCATGTCTTCTTATTGTTTCAATTCAAGATTACAATTCTGAAACTCGGGGAACAACTCATTTGAACTTTAATTAAAAATATAAAGTTTTTCTCTGCTGTGCTGGTGTTTTTGAAATACTTAAATTGGATTACCTTTCGGTGAGGATATATAAATTGGAACGTACTAGCTTTTTTTAAAAGTATAGTTCGTGTTAATTTGTTTTTCCATTTTGTTTAGCTGGTTCTCTCCCATCACCAAAGAAACAAATTCTCTGCTTGACATGTGAGGTGAAGGGATGGTGGATTTAACGAAGGGATAATGGGTTTTAACTAATAGCTATGTGAACAACCATTAAAATGCAACAGCTCACTGTGTATGTGCGCTATTACACAAGTTTTTGTTACCAATCATATCATCTTCGTTAGGATGCTAAATCATAAGTAGTGAGTACTTCACTACTTGAATACATATAAAAATTTAATAACTCTAAAAGTTCCTGAATAATTGGATATATTATAGCAATCCTTGTAGAAATGTGGCAAGATTGAAACAGTTAGTAAAAAATGCCTGTTCAGGTGAATATTTTTTAGCTCCCTAAGTGCAAATAACATTAGGGTATAACAAAAAAAAACTAAGACTCAAGCATACAGGACAATCTTTTGGTTGTCCTGATTAATAAAAGGTGTACTTTTTCCATTAGAGGAGTTTGTCCCCCATGGGAGCAAAACGATTTGTCCAGCTGTTGCTGCCTAAAGCGGGTGTTAATCCTTCTAGCAGAGCTAACCCCCATCTCACCGCTAAGTCATTAAGTATTCAAGTGGTTTCCGGCCTCAGGTATCTATAGTTGGTATTGCTGTGACAGGTCAGGCTGCTCATCTACTTATTTTAACATTGATTTATTATCTACTTACTTACGAATCAATGTTATGTTTTTGTATTATTTGTTATGGCTATATTGCATAGTTGTAGTATTTGTGGAAAACATAATTCCCAAGCGCAGAAAGGGAGGTACTACTCTCATGCCTGTACTGGCCAGAAACGTAATGACAATAATACCTTACTAAAGTTTTATTCTAAAACAAAAACATGAAGTACGCGAAAAGATAAATAAACGCTAATAATACCACTTTGTTTGTGACAATATGTAGCTCAACGAAGAGTGTCCAAAAAATGTTACATACATAACTATAGCAAACATAAATGCAGTTCGTTTGGGATAAAAGTTTATTCTATTCCAACCACAAGAAAGTAGAAGAAAGTTTTTTTTTATTATAGCAAAGCTCCATTCATCATTGTATTACATATAAAGTATGTTCAAGAAGTAGTTTAAAGCAGTTTTCTTCACACTTTTTCAGTTTAAATCTTTGCAATGGTTGCCTTTGGAAACTCAAGATGAAAGTTTTTCCTCAAACTATCTGATTCTCCTAAGGAATCTTTTATCGTTTCTTCTACCTAACTTGTGCTTCGTTTTCTTCTTTATTTTCTATTAAGTATTCGCAGTCCTATACTTTAATCTATGTGCACTGTTGATATCCCAACCCATGCGTTGATCAAATCTTTTATTTTTGCAAGTGACCTTACTGACTCTAGAGAAAATTCAAAAAAGTTACTTCTCCACCTTAAGCTAAAAAATGGGAGAAATAATACAGACAGCTGTCAAAATTTAAACATTTAACACAACTGATATTTTTGTATTGTGTTTGGTATTTTTGCACCAAGTTTGTGCCATTATAATAGATTAGAATACTTTCAACAAAAGTTCACCGTGTAATTTCTTATATAAAGAATTAAAAAAAAAAAAAAAAAATTTGTAACCTTCGTTTATCACAAAATAATTGAATTTCATTTTTAGCGATTAAACATTGTTACTTTTTTTATCAATTTATTTGATTTATCCAAGAATTTAACCGTGAAACTCATTCGTCCGTTAGTGATCCAATCAACTAACTTAATTATTTGAATTAATATGCCGTTCCAATGGATGAATGCTCTCTGATTTTTTTTTTTGGTTCGGAATAAAAAAAGTGTTAATTATTAAAAATCATTGTGATTTCGGAGCCGACCAAGGAAAGTTAAATATTTTTCAATGTTTATTTAATGGTTATGCCAGCACGTTGTCCTCTTCTGTATTTTTGATCGAAAATAACTCATTTTGAGTCACCATTTTTAGTATCCTTAATCAAGAAGAAAAATCAGAATTTTGAATTTTATACAAATTCAGGGCTGAAACTTGAGAAATCATGCAAGGTACTGAAACGGCCCGAACTTTTTATCCACACATCCCGTTATTATATCATCTGCAAAAATCTAATCAACATATTTTGAGGTCCAATGAAATATATCTTAACAATTTCAGATCGATTGAACCTTTTTACGGCAATTATCTTAGAGCATACAGACCGACGAATAACAATCACCCTATTGTTATAGAAGAAAGGGGTTTAATTTTGACTTTTACATCACATTAAATTGACTAAAAATCATAAGTTAGTTCAACTTAATAAACCAGCCTAACATTTGACCAGGAAGGAAATTTATGGGAAAACGGATCAGCAGACGAACGAATCATTGTTGGTCATTACACTACTTGATATCCGTTTATCTAAGATGGGTCCGTTTTAAGGATTGAACGAATCATTACGATCCACTCGTTCACGACCGACCCATAACATTTTCAGTTGACGCTAAAATTAGGCGATACGAATTCGATGAGGGAGTTATATTACAGATGTGCCACAATTAACAATAAAAGCGTTGTTAAGTGGGCATATTAAGCACTTAAATTCATTTGTTCAGATTCCCAGCTCGTTTTAAATGGTTTTTTTTTTGTTTTTTTAATCCATAACAGCACTTGAAATAAATTAAATGGTTTTGGAAAATTCCTTTGTGCAAAACAATTCATAGAATCAACTGCCTGCGGCAAATACTTATTTGTTAACTGTGTTGCGGCTAAGCCGTTTTTTTTGTTAATTAAGTAGAGTGGTTTCCCATTTCAATTCACTTTATTTCTTGGCATTCAGGTTTTCTCATCGTGAGTTGATTTTATATAATGTTAGTAATATACTCGTACAGTAAATTTATTGCGCAGGATAGGTAGGGGATATTGTACAGTGAACCACCCACTTTTATTTTTGGAGCGAAAAAATTATGCCCGTTTGATGATTCCAATACAGAGCCTGCATATTATGAAGCTATTGGCCCGATCACTACGGCAAATGCAAATAATGATGTCGGGTCGTCACGAGGGGGGGTCTAGTTATCCTAGCCCTGGTGACGAGGGGGTGCCTAGTTACCCTAGCCCTGGTGACGAAGTGAGGGTTGATTAAGTTTATAACCTGGACAATCGTTTCATGACGGTCTTACTATTTGACTCCATTTTTGATAGGTATGTGCCCCGACAATGCACTATGTTCAGGAGAAGAGGTATGAGGAAGGTAGTGTAGGTAGTTTGTGTGGTCTTGGAATGACCACGAATTCACACTCGGTATCTGAGGGTAGGCGAAATCCGCCCGGATCCCAAAGGCGAGTGTGAACCGGAGAGAGGCAGACTGAATCGCCGTGGGGAACACTGCTTGGTAAGCTTGTAGGGCCACGACAACCGTTGTCCACTAGGGCGAGGACTCTCCTAAAGAGGTGCTAGATTTAGCAGGCAGAGATTCCCACTAGGAAGGTGTGGGGTCTGACAACGCCGGACTAAAACGTAGCGAGGTGAGGAGAGAGATGCAGAGGTTTTTCATAATGAAGAAGCCATGTTTCAGAGTTTAAAGCAGAGCAACCACGAGCCAGTTAGTTCCCAGGAGAATAATATACAGGCCCCAAACCGCCGGTCTTAAATACCCAGCTGGCTCCGTCAGTAGCCAATAAGAACCATATTTTTACCATATTTACAATGATTTATACTTTGGTAATGTTATTTACATTTGTTTACAATATATATACAATAGAGTATAGGGTGATTTATCTTATGTAGTTAGCGGTCGCTACAAATGATTTATACCAACAATACCGTATTCAAAAAAAAAAAATTATGAAAGCTTTCTAGAGATTTATTTGGCTAAAGATATTGTCTTCCCGTGACAGAAGAATAGTGTGTAGCTGATTGATCAGTTAATGGAATACCGGAGTAATGCTTATCTTTGGATTACAGCTTATTTTTAATGGAAATTTCGTGTTTCGTAAATAATCTGTTCCTTTGTGATAAACCTAGCCATAGCAGCTTATGATGTATGGCTCTGGACTTAACGGGACCCAGTTTAAAATCGATTTGAGGTGAGTATGGTTGTTAAGTCGGCAAAGAAAGAGGTCTTATAAACAAACCAAATAGTGTTATCTTTTGTACTTATCACATGAATAACCATTTATGTTTTCCGTTTCGTTTTTTTTTTTTGTTTTTTTTTTTACTAAAAATTCTTATGTACTCCTTCGGCTCACACAAGGGTGAAAATTTGAATTTCTGGACAACGATAGGTCATTCTTTCAAATAAATTTGTAACCACACTTTGATGTTTTGGAAAAATTAAATTTCTATTTATCCGTTGATTTACATATTAATATTCCTTGTATATTTATCTTCTCCCTAGCATCAACCCTGTCTAAGTTAAGTAATTCACACTTTGGCCTGAGACGACCGATACCAAATCTTTATATCTATTTAAATAAATGATCTCAAGGGATAAGAATTAATGAGCAGTTTATTCAACACATCTTCAGTTCCGTTTTCGTAGATTACGACTCATGGCCAGCTCGAAAATATTTATGGGTTATCGTTATTATCGTTTTTGAATGTAAGAATGATGAAAGTGTAGAATGATTGAAATTAACTTACAGCAAAAAAGTGTCTCCTCAAATGACCAGTTGAAATATAAAATCTGTAGCTTAATTATTAATATGCAAAAAGAAAACTTTCCTGTATAACAATATTATAAGAAAGTTAAAGAACTTAGCAAACACATAGAAAAAAAATCAGGAATTTGCCTATATCATATTTAAATTACCATATTGAAGTAGAGAAAAAAGTCCCGTAACGGTGAAAATGTTTTTTGAAAAATAATTTTCACATAAATATTTCCAAAATATTTTGGTGTCGTCCCAGTGTATGTCTGTTTGTCATTTTGTAGGAAATATGAATCATCAGTTCTGGCTCAAAAATTAAATTTGATGAAATATCCATGAAATTACTTGTGACATGATAAATATTTTCAACAAAATACCATCATCATATACAATACAGCTGGGGTAAAACCTTTTCTAGCAGCCTTCGCTCAGTACTTCCCTGTATTGTGCAGCTACAACCCAGTCCTACATTCCAGACAGATTACTGATATCATTCTACTACTGCCACTACCACAACAGTTTTGGATTCCTCAATACTTCATGAATCTGATTCAACATCATATTTCTAGGAACATCCTGTTGTCTAATCCTAACGACATCTCCAGCCCATCTAAGTCTTCCCACGTGTGAGACTACCAAGATTCTGGCCCATTAACACATAGACCTCTAGGCTGCTCTTTCAATAATTGCCAATTTGTTGTGAATATCATAAAATATCATTCAAAGTATGCTAATTAATATCTTGAAGGTTAAAAAAAATCCAATCATATTCAGCAGGGTATTAAACTATTCAGTGCATGAGAAAAGAAAATTGAATAACACATTCCTAAACTGAACATTTACCCTATCGTTTAACGGTTTTTGTTATACTTCTAGTTAGTAAATGTTTTGTAGAAAGTTTTTGTACTAATAGATATTTGTTTCCCAAAATGAATTAGCAAAGCTTTAATAATTACCATGACTAAATCTTTATAATATAAATCACTTTTTAAGATCAGGTCTAAAACAGTGGTTAGTCTCATTTAAATTAGCTTGTTAAATAATCCTAATAAAAAATGACGATAGGCTTGAGTTTTTTTAAATGCTATTAGTCTCGATCGGTGAACTCTGTCCACGAACGACTTTGGTATGGAATATTATTTAATGTGTAACTGATCACTGCATCTCCTCAGCATTATTTAGCCAGTACTAAACAATTGTCTGTCGGCTGCAATACAACTGGCATTTTGCCTTATAACATGTGGTGTTTTTGTGCTAAAGTTAGTATGGAGGACTATATAGATGAGTTAAGCCCAACACTCCGTTCTTCAACTTTAATGTATATGAATAATACTTGAACGATGAGTAATATAATGTTACATTCAAAACTTCGGGGCTAACAAAACAACATACATTAGTTACGAAACTATATATGGCTTCCCATTACATGATACTGAAACAAACAGGATATTACACTCGATGGTTTAATCCTAGGTATCACTTAGAAATGACAGACCTCCTGAGTTATAGTCAAAATTATTAAATAAATAAATGTACAGTGTGAATTTGTAGCATATACACACCCCAACATAGAATAAATTGCAGCATAGAAACTAATACTTTACTGTTCTAACAAACACGCTGAAAAATTGCCATAATCAAAGCCTATTTTTTTCCCCCTTAGCTCTTAAACTTGGAAATATAGGATGTGGGAAAAATAAAGGAAAATTATTTGGGAGGATGGGTGCCTTCCGTTAAGGGGAGTCCCATTTAAAGGAAGTATGAGAAGGGTATGGGGTGTGGGATGCCTAAAAGCGGCGGGTGGATTCGGGAAGGTAGTGAGAGTCTACCTATGGGGAGCCTAGGGGTACTAGGCATAGGGTTTGAAGTCGGCCAGGTCACACCTGGCCTCGGCCCCTGTAGGGGGCAGCACTGAGTCGGCCTATCGGCCGGGGAATCGACCTACCCTGAGCAGGTAGAAGTGGTCATGTTGCTTCGGTTGAGTCGGCCGGGAGGTCGACCTCTATCTCTCGGCTGAGTGTGGGTCATTCAGTCCCCATCAGGGGGGCTCGGGTTCTATCACGTCTATCATCCTCCAGGCTTCGGCGGTCCAGCAGTGCTTTCATCGGACGGGTATTGGCGGTAGTTGAAGGTCGGAGAAGAGCGGGTTGTGGCTGTCTTGAAGTGAGTCGAAAAATTTGATGTGACGTCTCTTGATAAAATCTTGAATGGTGAGCACTTCAAATTTTTCGTGGACAAAGCCTGAAAAATAAATTTTGAACAGCAATGGAAAATGATAATTTTATGCTACGGGAGGTAAAGAGACACTTGTTAGATTAATAAATATAAACATACAAAAATCAATAAATGAAGAACTTTGCAGATAACTGGTACGGATGATGAAAAGAGGACTATCAGATTGAACTGGGTTGAGGGACACAATGAGACTGCTAAGAGAGAAGCGAAATTAGCAGCATCGGATGTGGCCTTTCAGACGAGTCAACAGTAAAACACCAGCAAGCATGTCCCACGAAGTGGCTAACACGACGAACTGGCGCGAGCATTAAGTAAACGTATATATTTCAACAGACGTTCAGACGCCGAGATTGAAGCTGTTTGGACAGAAATTAACGCAATTAGTAACAGAACTTGAGGGGTAATAATTTAGATTTTTAATAATTAACGACATCGTCTGTAAATGAGACAATCAAACTATGGACAATCAATTTACAATCACACATTATTTGAATAATAATGGAACAATATGATAAACCCGATACTACTGAAATAAAGTACTTGGCCAGCAAATAGAGAGAACTTTAACTAATTAAATAAAGACAGAACTTACTGAATTTTCTTGGCACCATATATTTTACAACGGAAAGAAACCAATGTCTAGACACTGACTGCTTGATCTCGTGCTATTCATACAACAATACCGCCGTTGTTATTAATTTTGTCCGGTCTATTTCATTTTTTCTCCCTCTTTCATGATACTTAAAATTTGAGGGTTTTTCTTTTAATTTAATCTACTGATGATCCATACATTTGTTTATGTCTAGTTCTTTTTAGAGTGTTTCACATATTTTCAAAATCATAAACCTAGGTTAATCTGTCTCTCCTTTTGTCTTTGAAGGTACCATGTCCAAGCTATAGATATGATATTTTACATGAGCATCATATTTAATATATGTAAAACATGAATCATATCTATAAAACATGAATGTCATTAATTAATTAGTCGTTGTAAACAAAATCTTATTTTATGCATATAAATTTTAGTAGGGTATTCAAATTAAAGGTTTCGATGTCCTGGTTAACAGTATTTAATTTTTATTTTTGTTCGAACTATCATTGCATCTTTGACTCAATCAGTGATTTTTTTTCAGGAATGATATTTTGCATGATAGCTCCGATGTTTAAAGAAAAACATAAAAATAATAATGGATAAATAATAAATTAGTTTTTATCATATTAATCAAGATTCAAAACTTCTAGACTTCCTAATAATAAGTAACATGAGTTTGGGTTAACATAAACTATAGTTAAGTAAAGTGAATAAAGTATATTCAAATTTGCTTCGCAACCCTGGTTAAATGTACGGTGATGAGATTTTACAGGAAAATTTTTCTCGATGAACCACAAATGTGAACATCCTAGTCGTCTAATATTTAAAACATGATGCCACTCTTTGAAGGACTCTTGGAGGGGGGTAGGAAATGTAACATCATATTTGTTTTTGCTGTCTTGTGTAAATTAAATACTTCCGTTCAGTTTGTTTGTTTAAAAGCATAGTTTACACAGTATTATTTCTTTTTTGAACAGCTCACATACTCGCTCGTATATACAGTGAGCGCTTTGACTGGCTGAATGTTAAACGAATCATTAAAATTAAAAAGAAAATACCAAAGGATTCGTAACGTGTTACTTAAATGGTAATAGAGTACTATTTACAAAGGGTTTTCCAATATCAATGGATTCTATTTTTTCTTTACAGTATAAAAGGAACTCACTCCAGTCTTTATGTTCGGTTTTTTCATATAACAGTGAACAACAAACGTTCTATTGTTCGGAGCTTAAAGCATAAAAGTAAATTCTCATAGTAGGTTTACTTATCATATATTTTATCATCCTATTAAGTATTTTTTACGTTATTCAATTTCCGCCAAATCGATCATGTAGTAACAGGTTTAAAATTTTCAAGGGAGAGGAACTTTTAAACATGCCGTGTGTATATACGGTTGTTTATGTGTTATTGTATTATGTTGTAGGTTTTGCTAATATTTACAAAACTCATGGGAGGTCGTGCAAAAAGTTAACAATTTTTTCTAACGATAAAAAAAATAACGAGACAACATTGTATTATTCTTATTTTCTCGGCTTTCTACAGCCTTTTGATTGATGAACCAAGAGAGAGAGGCTCTCCTTTCCAACGGGTACATTTCGTCCTTCGACTGTCTGTCGGTCATAATTATCTATGGTCAAGAAAAATTGGAATTAAGGACCGCAAAAACTTTGAACCCATTCATGACAATAATGAATATATGTTATTACTGCAAATATCAGACTATTATCAGTAGTCATAGATATGTTCAAATGAAGTCAGTCGTTGTT
Source organism: Acanthosoma haemorrhoidale (assembly GCA_930367205.1). NCBI lineage: Eukaryota > Metazoa > Arthropoda > Insecta > Hemiptera > Acanthosomatidae > Acanthosoma > Acanthosoma haemorrhoidale. The sequence continues at coordinate 94,665,872 of OV884015.1, read as the reverse complement.
GATATCAGAAGTAGTAAATAATCAAATTAGATATGTTCATATGTTTGTTTCGTCTCATCAACGATTATGTTTATCCATGATTCTATTTTGGTATTTCTACATCAAATTTTTCTATCAAACTTCATAACGAAATATTCTTTTTTAAATAGGCATTGCCATGTTCACATAACCCACCTTGAACAAGATATCGATACCCAAACATTAATTGTAATACGATACGTTCTACGATAACAGCTGGGATGAATTTTTATAACAGCGATGTAAATTTTTATACATATTGGCATCATTTTTTTTATTATTTTAGAAGATAAAGCAACATATCCTATTTTTTTTGTTTAAAGTGTAATAACGAGGTGTGTTTTAAATACTTACTTTACATTGTTTAATCTGAAAAGAGGTTCCAGTAATAGATGACAAGGAAGCAAAATTATTTCAAATGAAAGCAGCTTACAGGTTTTACAAAAACATTTACTGCGAAGAACTACAACAACTGAGTTTTTATGTCCTTCCAAAATTGACTGTTGTTTGCCTTTACTATATCCCACACTTGACATCGCTAAATGAAACCTTATTGTTGTTAATCGCAAAAAAAATAGCAGAAGGACAGAGATAGAGATGGAAAATAAAAGATGGAATATCATCATGGATAGAAGGAATATAAAAGAAGAAAACCCGAAGAGGAATAAAATCTAAACTCGTGACCTGCTAAATACGTGATAGTGGGATCCTTGGAGTTTCTTCAATCATCCCCTGAGCGTCTGTGGCTCTCGCTCACTTAATCACCCTCCACTGGCTCGTATCCAGTGATACGGCTGACAAAGGAGCGTGCTGGACCTCCCAAGTCCCCCTTCCTAAGACTCGGCATCCTCTTTCGCATACGAGGGAGGTGACAACCATGTGGATTCGGGAGGTCTTTCGGATGTTTATAAATACAGTATAAGTGAGTGAGTGAATGAAAATTGTAAATATGGTATGAATGAGAACATTTATCACAATTAATTATTGCCCAATGAGTGCTATTATTGAAGCAGTTATAGCTCAGTAAAGAGGTATAATAAATCCCTTATAGTAAACAATTAATAAATAAGGATTCATTAAACGGAATACCAGCGCAAAAATAAATAAGTTATTCTTAAAAACAACAATAAAAATAATGCCCAGCTTCTAATAGCTAGGACAACTCTAAAAATTCTTTTTCGTTCAATATATTAATCTTACCTTTCTTTCTATTGAAAAAAACTATTCTTAGTTTGCGAAATCACTTGAGAATTACAATGAAGTATTTGTTATCAAAATACGAAGCTGGTAGATAATTTACGGCTCAATAATTAACATTTAAGAATTGGTATTTATTTTTCATGGTTTAAAGTTTTTTCGTTTGGATGACAATACACCTATTTTAGACAATTATTTCGTAATGAAGTTTGTAAATAAATAATTCGATATATTAGTCGAATTAGCAAAATAAAAACGAAAAGCCTTATATCCTGTCTAGTTGATGTGCTAAAAAAATAATAAAACTAGGACAATGAAACTTAGATCTGATAGTATATTTAATATCAACAGCTGACTTTATTTAAAGATACCTAAAGCCATAAACAATCGCCTGATATTTGTAGTGATAACATTTGTTTATTTTTGTTGAAAGGTTCAAAGATACAGTGATCATTAACACGTATGTCTTTATTATAATCAAATTATCAATATAAATAGAAAGTATATTAGCATTTTTGCAACTATCAAGTGATGCTGAAATATTGAAAATCGACGTCGATTAAAGCCAATCTTCGCAAACAGGAGCGTCACTTTATGTCCAGCGACAGTATGATCGATTATTCACGAGTCGTCGTTTGGCCGAGCCCCAGCTGGAATGAATCACATGATTACAGAAGCTAAATGTTTGATATACAGCGTGCTTTGTTCAGTTTGTGCATTAGAGGTCTTCTATTAACTTTATATGTATGAGTGCTATTTTTGCATGTAAACATACAATGCTATCTACGCTAAGTATCCCTCGTGTAGAGGAGACATGTAAACTATTTCAATGTCAACTATATCTTTAGATAATTTATGTTCACACGATAAAGCGTCCAGCGCAGATGATGATTCAAGTTGCAAGGGCAAACCCGATGAATAAAATATTATTCCTGTAAACTCGAACTATTGTAACAACTGACTGAAGTGTGTTCTCAGAGTAATTTGGAGTAGATCGATGTGTTTAACAACAAAGTTAGGTGGTGTAACTAATTTATAGATAAATGTAGATGTAGTAAGAATCCATTACTTAAATAAATTACTAACATATATAAATTACTAAAACGTAAGGGCTTATGGCATAATATAATACATAGAAATTTTTTCTATTAGTAACAAGTTTTTGATATTTCTTTCTAAAATTAAAAGTTTACATGACAAAGAAAACTTTATTCATAATTACAACCAGTGATGCAAGTCTTTGGTTTTTAGACTAGATGCATTGCATATTAGCATGAAATCATTTTCATTATGTAAATATTGGAAATAGATTGATTTTATTTTTTTTTTAAAAAGTAACTTCAAAAAGTCAGAAAAGCAATAAAAAACACAAGTAGCTCTCAACCAACGAAAAAGAGGATTTTTGATTACGCTCTTCTCAACCAAGCAACATTAATGAGGAACGATTCAAGGAGAGCTGCTCTTTAAGAAGGAGTACCGACGTCAGTTCATTAAATGATTATAAACAAACTACTTGGCGATTTTGACCAAAAACAACATTTAATTAGTTCAATAAATTTCTTAGATCACGTCATCTCATTTTGTATTCTTCTGATTTTCTATTTTTGTCAATTGTTCTTCCCATATATTCACCCGCAATCACAGTGGATTTATACAAAGGTCTCTGTACATAATTTTAGATCAGTGAATTATTTTCGAATACACCTCCCCCCCCCCACATCGGGATTGGAAAAAAGTAAAGTTAGAGGGTAAGGTCATAAAAAAAAAATGTTGTGCGACTTAGTTTGGGATTTTCAGTATTATTTTTTTAAATCGAGCCGTATCAGGAGGAGGCGTAAATTGAAAAATATATATAAAGTGCTTAATGCGATGATGTATAAAAAGGAAAATAAACAGACTGAAGGACAGGTTCGCATAGTATATCATTGTAAGGAGTGAAATATTCAATCTATGTATACCCCAATGCATTAGTGAAGGGAAATAATAATTACAACTTGGTTCCGGGTCCATAAATATTAAATCAACCTACGAAATAAAATGGAAAATAATAATGTAATTATTTTAAAATTAACACAATTACATTCACAAAATATTTATTGCTAAGAAATCTGTAGTAATATAAATTAAAAGATACCAATTATATATACTTAGAATCTGCCGACTTGCCCGAATCTTTATTCAATTTATTTGTTTCTCTTACCCTAATAAATACCCCCCTAATAATTAATTACCCTAATAAAGCTATTCACAGTCCTAAAAATAATGTATACTCATTAACTTAAACTATATAAACTATAAAACGGTACCAACCTATTCTAAACTAAATGCTAATATATGATAAAAACGCCGCACATTCCCATGTATGAGTACGAATAGTCGATTGGTTGATATGGCGATTGGTTGATATGGCCATTGTACGTAGCTACGTTTGTAAAACCCCTTGAGCCCTTACAATTGGAGCTTACGGATTCATAGAACGTGTTGTGTCAACTACATCACCACGAATAAATACAAGTCCCTCTCTTCTCGGACTAAAAGCACCCACCTACCTTCCCATATGTTATCAATAAAACTTCGGCGTCCTTATTCACTACACAGCCAGAGCTAACAAGGCGCACGGGCATACCCGGGCCTCTGACCTGCCTTTACAAAGGCGAAATTCTGAGCTTTTTCACACACAGTCGGAACCAAAAACTTGAAGTAAACATTGCTCTCTCCATCTGCACTGGCGCTTTTGTTATAATCGAACCATGACTGTCTTATTTAATTACCTCTGCACCTCTTTTCTAACCCCGCTATGTTTTAGTCCGGCGTTGTCAGACCCCACACCTTCCTAGTGGGATTCTCTGCCTTCGTCTCGCTAAAACAAGCACATCCTTAGAAGGGATCACTTCCATGCAAACGACGGTCTCTGGGCCAGTACAAAATGTAAGAAAGCGTCTCCTCCACCGATCCAACCTCTCTCTGGTTCACTCTCGCCTTTCGGCTCCGGACGGCTTTCGCCTACCCACTTATACAAGGATACACACTGTGAATTCGTGGTCATTCCAAGACAATGTAAACTACCTATAATACCTACCCTGTAACACTTCTCCTGAACATAGTGCACTGTCGGGGCCCACATTCTAAGATCTTATGGACTCAGATCAATAAACAAAATACGAATTAAGATGACCGACCCAAGGTCAAAGACCACAGGTTTACCCATTTCATCTCTCTTGACGCCCTGTAGGCGCCTCCCCTACAAACGGGTTGAGGTTTAAATTTCAATGATTTCCTACATCCCGTGTATTACTCATACATGACTGATTGACTAACCGTATTTGTTAGTCTCGCGTCAATCGTATCTGAAAATAAAAACAGAGAAATTATTTTATTTTTACTATTTAATCATTGTCTATTCTCTCGGTTAAAACACAATAGAATAGTTAACAAACTGAAGATGTGGATTAACTATTTGTAACAACTCATAAAAATAATCATTTTTCATACAATCAAAATTTTCGAAATCCTCTTCCTTCTTGTGGCATGTCAAATGTGTTTAGACTTCTCTTTTCTGTAAGTACAATTGAGTTATAGTCATCAATCTATCACTTTGCCATCAGTCTATTCACGATGATAGTCATTGATGCCAACCCAGCGTGAAACAACGGACTACGTGATGCAGGGAAGTAGTGTTTAGGAAGAGTTGACCTTAACACGAAACCCAAAGTACGAAGCCGTAAAGATTTAGTGGGAGGAAGGAGTAATGAACAAATTTTATTTGTTATCGAAATTGGCATATGAAGGTTCTATTCACCTCTTTTGTATGAAAAATAATCTTTACTCCGGCTAATAAGGGTTGCAGAGACCCTATTAATACCGTGCTTTGGATAATTACTTATACATTTTGATGTATTTTTCGTGCCTCAAGGTGCTAGAAATATTTCTAATTTATAACTTTTGTACCTGGTGAAGATGATTAAGCTGACCAGCTGCATAGCCAGCCAGAGTGGAAGCTGCTCATCCAATTCACTCGACCGAGGCTACTCTGGTATTATTGAATTTTTACGGCTGATAAGAGAGGCACTTAGATCGATGAGGCTGTGGGTGAGGCCTCGCACTGGAAAGGCTCTTTCTCTATAAATACCCAGCCTGTGTCTGCTCTGGGGCCGCTCAGTGCTGGCCCGATGTCTGCCGAGCCGGGGGCCCCCCAGCCCTCCACCTGGGTGTCCAATGTCGTCTTGGTGAGTCCGTCTGTATCCTTCTTCTAATATCTCTTCAAACTAACTTGTCATGTATAATAATTGTGCACCAAGCTTCAAATATCTTGTCAGTCTAAAAGTTGCCTAACATTGTGGTAGTAGGGGGCACTGCTTGTCTGTAAAGCATTGGTTCCGATTCAAGTGCTTCTATTGCAGGCACGTAATCGATCTGACGAGCATGAGATGTAAGCCACATTAAATATCATTTCTGGAATCAGACCCCGGCATGCTCCATCACCATAAATCACTTTCAGTCAATGCATTCCACTTCAGGCTTTAAAAAAGTTCCAAAATACTGGGAAAGGATTGTTGTCTAAATTCGATAAACAGATCAGATCAGGTCACGCGCTCATGACTTGTGGCCCTAAAATAGGGCTGTTCGTCATTTTCAAATGGAAAGGATCCCTTGTAAGCATTTCCCATGAGAATTAACAAGTCCCGAGGGTCGTCCTGTGACCAACTCTGTTCGTTATTCCAAGCGTTCGAAAGTCGAGCGCCGTAAAGGTTCTAATTAATGAGAGTGGTAAGCAACAGAGGCTGTTGCAAGGCTTGGATGGAGTTTTTGCTCTAAATCCTGCAATTTTGAAATGCTCGGCTCCCACCATGACTGTATAAATCAACTTCAAAACCCTCGTCAAGTGTTAATCAGCATAAAAACGGCTGAATAACCTGTTGAGTCTACCCCAATGGTATGACTAACCCCAGTCTAAATAATAGCCCACTACAACATCATTAACTTTAGCGATGAATAGCATATATAAGGAATTAAACGTTGCTTTTTCAGTTGAATCTTATCTCGTTTTTATGTCTATGAGTCGACAGGTTGGTTTAATTTCTGAATTGAAACAAAAATGAACAATTGACTGCAATTCATTATTTTTAATAGCATTCAAAACTGCTACACTAACTATTAATCAAAACTGTTGCCTGCACACACATTAATAAAGAAGATTAATAAAAAAACGGCCCACATAACTGCTGAGCGGAGTATTATTGTTTTACACACATTATGAGAAAAGTGAATTGTTTTTTTTGTATCAATATATATATATATATATATATATATATATGTTGAATAGCTTTCGTTAAATATAACTGTGAAAAAAATCACACTCAGTTAAGTAAAAGAGCTTATAAAAAAAATACCTGTTGAATGTTGCCTGTGAAAGAAATTCTATTCACCGAATGTAGAAGTATTTAAACTTTCTGGCAAGGCCCATGAATAGAATCTTGAATGTTTTGAAGGGGAAATTTCCGAGTAGAATGATTGCATTTTCCACTTGAAACCGATCCAACAGAGAACATTATTCTTTCTACTTATATAGGAAAATTCAAATCTATTCTTCTCCTAAATGTAGGTTCGATATTTATAACGCTTCATAAATTCTGAGATCTCTTAAAAAATAGACGACTGGCATAGCTATTTGTGTCTCATAGCTATGAAAAGTGGTGAACTGATGTCAGTTCAATTTTGTTTTCAGGTACAAACAAACAATTTAATTTGCTTACATATAAACACAAATAAGACGTGAATTGACAGTTTTCTATTAAATCTACTCAGCCATAAATGACAATTTAATAATAATTAACAGCCAAAGAAAGAATTATTCCCTAAACAGATACTTGAACCCGGGACCTTCCCAACAATCAGTTTTTATTTGTAAATAGAACTAAACAGACACTTTGGACAACTGTATTTACGATACATTCAAGATGAAAAGATGATCCACACCCACCCCTTCCGTTGCTATCAAACTTATTTTATCAAAAAAGCAGAATTTTTTTTCTAAATAATATAAAAACTAAACAGACGCTTTGGACAACTGTACAGACTACTTCAAAGGACATCCCATCTCTCAATAGAAAATAAGTTACTAATTTACAAAGTTATACTTAAACCAATCTGGACATACGGAATAGAGCTATGGGGGACAGCTAAAAAGTCGAACATCAAGCGTATCCAATCCTTTCAATCAAAAGTCCTGAGAACAATAGTAAATGCCCCTTATTGTCAGCAACAAAACCCTTCATAACGACCTTAATATACCCTACATTCTAGAACTCATCCCTTCCAAGTTTATGAAATTCCACAGTAGCCTTTCCAACCACCCTAATCCTGTAGCACAGTCATTGCACTCCGCCACTCATCCCTATAATCCTCCTCGGAGACTGAAACGGCAGTGGCCTCGTGACCTGCTATAAACGCGTGACAGCGGGGGTCCTTGCAATGGCTAGTTACTCCAATCATGTCCTGAGCGTCTGTGGCTCTCGCGCTCTTGGTCAGCCTCCACTGGCTAGTATCCGGTGACACGGCTGACGGAGGAGCGTGGAGGACTTCCCAAGACTCCGCTTTCTCTTCGTATGTGGATTTGGGAGGTCTCTGGGCTGTCTGTAAATATTGAGTGAGTGATGAATTGTAAATATGGAATGAATGAGAGCGTTTATCGCAATTACCGATTGCCTTATAAAAGGCAGATTGTAATTATAGCCCAATAAAGAGTATATATATATATCAATTTGTAAATAATGATAATTTATTAAATAAAAAGATTTTAGTCCTTTTTTACACGATAAATTATTTTTCCGCTTTTGCAGAGCTCCTATTTTCAGTCACTCGGTTTCTGTCGGAACGTTCTGTGATAGTGGGCACCAAACTGGTTTAATATATCTGGAATTTTAACTGTGCATATCTCGAAATATGCCCACTGGCCTCAGCACAGTAAATATTTGAATTTTTTGTTTGTTTTTTTCCTACATAGTTAAGGGCACGTTAAATAGGTTAACATTTTAAAATTCTTTTTTATGGAAGACATTAAAACCTCAGTGATCAATTCTATCGAGCGTCTATTTGTTGCCTATATCACTCCCTTATCTATTTTGGACCCGTCACCAGAGAAAGATATAAAGTAGAACAGCCAACTACGACATGGAAAGTTGATAGTTTTCGTTTCTATTTTAACTCCGATTCAGGTTATTCTTCTTCATGTAAACGTATTGTCCAAAAAACATCTTCGAAATTTGTGTCTAGCCCCTTTCTATTATTTAAATATATACGTGTATTTTTACTAACTAATTTTTGTTACATCAATCTAAAATTCAATTCGACTTTTCAAAAACCTATGAAAACAAAAATTAGTTCTGAATTAGTTTCATACATATTTATTGAATTATTGTGAAAAATAAATAAGTACCTTTCATAAAAATTTCATATGTATTTGTTTAATCATAGTGGTCATTGAAAATCACCTTTAAAGAAAAAATATAAAGAGCTAAAATATTGACAAAAAAAAAAAATTTTGGGAACACTATTCCGAAATTTGTGATTCATCACCAGAAATAGTTGTTTAACATAAAATGATTATTGACATAAGCTATCTGTCGTGTAGTTTTACAATTTTTCCGACCTTGTAAAACAATAGATCACTCAAAAACAATCTAGTTGGGCCAAGATAGTTAGACTTTCTAGTTACTTATGTTATGATATAAGTAATGACACTTGAGCCACATGAACTAAAACAATCTCAACTTATCCGAATTTCCTCCCTGTTTCCTTGTCCACGATTTACCTGACAGTCCGTTTTTAGGATTGGTAGGTGCTCAAAAATCAATAACCCTTATTTTTTTCTCCCCCTGTGCGTGTGCCTTTAAATCTACTAACATTTGAGACGTGAAAATGTACATGGAAGTTCCATTTGAAGACACGGGGACAGGAAAATACTGCCAATTGTAGAAAAAATGGTTGAAGCCATTACCTAACTAATTTATTGGTAATTAAAAAGTAAATAATTCATTTTGTGGTTGACGTGCCCTAAAAGCAACCAAATAAATAAATTGTTCAATTATACTAAGATATGAAATGGAATATTGATGTCTTGATCTGAAATTGATGTAATTTACATTTGGTTTAATATAATTAAAACAGCAGCCCTTATGCTCCATCGTAGTATTTTTAGTTTGCACTATTCATTTGTTGGCCCCTTCAGTAAAAACACAAAAAAACAAGTAAGAGTTCTTGTAGGTTCAAATAAAACCTCTATTATGTGATTGAGATGATATTTTTTGGTAGAGGTGTCATGTGATATTGTATGATAGAAGTGATATGTGATACATACCACGTGGGCAATTTATTATTTATGTAATTTTCTTTTACTTAATATATATAATGGGGTCGAACTGTTATGATTTTAATAACAAGATCATTTTTCACTAACGATTTCTCGTTTACAACAGCTTATCTTAACACATAAAAGCCTGGTGAAGGTTTACATTTGTTTTCTCTATAAACAGTCTGATGTTATCTGTCCTTTCGCTCTATAGAAGCGCCGATAACCAACACAGACATCTCCCAGAGTAAAGAAAAACAAACAAACGGATGGATCCCCAAATACCGTTGGCAGAGAGCGGAAGTAAACATGAAAGCATAGAGAAGCAAGTGGGGAGATCGGATAAAAGCATTTGACCATTCGGTAGGTAGCCTCTGGTATGCACGGGCTCGTCAGCGCCATAACGGTAAGTATCTGTGCAAGCTCTTGATTGTTGTCTGTGGTTGTTGCTTTGTACAGAACAATCCATATGTCTATGTCACCTATGACCTCTCCGTCGTAAAGCTCGGCTGTCGTTTGTATGATTGTCTCTCTGCCGTTCGTTCCATGCATGCTAGTCAGCAGCAAATGACTAATGAGATATGTCTGAAACGGTCTGAGCATTTCTGAACACCGATCATGCATTCTCTATCCCTTATAGTTTTAACAAATGACCTTCTAGTGAACTTTTTTTACTACTAGTTTTTAGCTTATACATATACGTTCTGTTTTATAAATAAATGAACTTCAGTCTAATCATTTTCTTTTTTGTAATTCCATATTACTTGCAAAAACACATTAATCTAATTTTTCATTTGAGGGGGGGGGGAAGTTTGTCAGGGAGGACCTTCCCATATTCCCTTGTTACACAATCATTACAGAATTTACTTTAGATTCTACAAATCAATCTATTTCCAATTTATTCATTATTTTCCTGTAGCTTGGCTACATTTTATACAATTGCTGAGTATTACACATTGTGATCTGCACTTGCCCACAAGTATAATGTGGTAAATTATACATTAATTTATTGAACATATTTAAAAGTGGTGGGGCTCACCTTACTTATCATACATAGACTTAAAACTACCTAACTTCTAACACTAAACTTAAAGTAAATCATAGTCTAATTTTCCTCGCCAGTCTGTTGCCATCGATGCGGGACAAGTGGTGGGCCATATTGTTAAACACTGGATTTGTGAGATGCTACAGCGAGTCAAAAAAACGTGATGTGTCTCCGGTGGATGAACTCTCCCACCGACGACACACCAAGCAAAGGGTCGGCGTTCTTTAACATCTGGAGAGAGGAATGTCGGACCACTTTTCGCATGATTCCATTCTGGAATTGTTGGGGACTTTTAGCTGTACTGTCAGTTAAGTGAGTATATAGCAAGTACATTGAGAAAGTCCTTTCTCTTGCCCACATAAGCATATGATTTTGGCAAGGCCTTTTTCCCCTTTTGGAGGGAGAAGATTACGCAGTCGGTCTTCCCGGCCTTTACGATGATGTTTAACATGCCCAGTATGTCACTGATTACGTCGCAAACTGACTCGGGCTGTGTAAAAGCTCTTTGTTCACTCATGCTGCTGCTGTAAACAGCAATGTCGTCTTGCGACATGGTGCTAATGCCACATACTTGTAAATGAGACGTGTAAATTTCAAATATCGACTAAAAAATAGATATTAAACAGACTAAAAAGAAAATAATAGTTACAGGGCTGGGATTCAAACCTGGGACTTTCTTATTACCGTACGGACGTCTTACAAACTAGACAATGTGCTTTATTTATCTTTGCTCTTTGATCGATAATTATCACGATGCTGTTCACTGCACTAAACCCAATTGTTCCACACTTTTTTTTAATAGTTTTTGATGTCTAATATAAGTCCAGGTTCAGGTATGTTTCTGAGATTTGATAAACTAATGTCCACATTATTTATTTTTTTATAAAATTTTCAATTTAGTTTCTAACTTCAAAAACTTTCACTATAGTAAATTAACCGGCGTCAAGTAAAAATTAACTAGATAATAATGATTTATAAGACAGTGGTATCTCATCAAATAGCTTTTTCGCTTTCTCGTCTCTTAGTACTACGTTTTAGGGTCATTTCATTTCATTTGATGAAAATTTATGCTAATGTAAAATTCCTTATTAAGATATGTCGTTGGAAGTTTAGAACAAAACATCGTTGCAGGGTATGACTGTACTCCGATTCTTAAGTAGTTTTAAAAATATCGTTTAGAAACACGTTATGAGAATTAGAAAAACAGAGGTGAACACCCTAAACAATTAAAACCATCTACTTATAAAACGTCTGGCATATTGATATAAATGGAAAATTTTTAAAACGATAAACTAACTTTAAAAAAAAACGATAAAGTCTAGGTGTCTTATAGACAACATTAAAACATCTGATCGTTATTAAGAGGGCGGAATCTGTTCCATTAAATGAGAAAATAGCTTCCCTCAATATATACCTATATTTGATTATGTGGTGTTGTCGGGTCGTCACGAGGTGGGGGTTCCTAGTTACCCTAGCCCTAGTGACGAAGTGAGGGTTAATTAGGCTATGGCCTGGACAATTGCTTCATGGCGGGTCTTACTACTGTACTATCTGACTCCATATCTGATAGGTATGTGCCCCGACCGTGCAATATTATCAGGAGAAGATGTATAGGGTAGGTAGTGGTCTTGGAACGACCACGAATTCACACTAGGTATCTGAGGGTAGGCGAAAACCGTCCGGATCCCAAAGGCGAGTGTGAACCGGAGAGAGTCAGACTGAATTGCCATGGGAGACACTACTAGGTAACGTTTGTAGGGCCACGGCAACCGTTGTCCGAGAGGGAGAGGTCTCTCCCGAGGAGGTGCTATTTTTAGCGAGACGAAGGCAGAGAATCCCACTAGGAGAGTGTGGGGTATTACGTGGCCAGACTAATACATAGCGAGGTTAGGAAGAGAGATCCAGAGGTTTTCATAAATGAGAAGGCCAAATCTTGAAACATCAGTGCAGCTGCAGGATACCAGTCAGTGCAGGAGTCGTTGTTAGAATGATTTACAGGTTTTTTTCCTAAACCCCTTTATTAATGATTTTAACAATCATTTTAACAAACAACAAGTGAACAAGTAGTTCAGCAAACAAATATTACAATTTCTCCTCTTACTGCGATGCGCTGATGCATGCAAAGGAGGGTGGGTTTTAATAACAATATTGATTTGAAGTTAAAAGGTCAACAAATATACAATGCTAGGTAATGGAGCTCACCTTCTGTTTACAATAATATGATATACAGGCCCAAACGTTTCCCTATTTATAGCTGGCAGTAGCCAATCATCTGGGGTGTTATTCTGACCAACCAAACCGCAGGGTTACGGTGACGTTTGCTTGTTCTAGGCCGGGACCCACCCTAGGCATGGGTCTCTACCTGCCTCTCTCTTCAAGGGCCCCTGACTAGTTTTTTGCAGCTGCGTCTTTTATTGTTTACTATATTTACACTGGTATGACGTATGGTTTTGTAATGTTATTTACATTTGTTTAAATTAATTTACAACATATTATAACCAATTTACAATATATATATACAATAGAGTATAGGGTGATTTATCTTGTGTAGTTAGCGGCTACAACTGTATTTAATATTAGTGGATATTTTGGTATTATTTTATATATTTCAATTGGTTTTTAGCCAGTCAACTCATAAACAACGTGGATGATAGTTAATAACTCAAAAATGCTGGCAAAAAGGGGCATTATTATTTAGCAGAGAATTTAAACTTTTTTTAAAAAAAGAAGACTTTTGGAAACTATATTGTTCTTTTTTAAAGTCTTCTAAACAAAGATGAAGGAAATCAGAAGATCTATATAAATATTCTATTCAATAATAGTAGAATTCTAAAAAATGAAAAGGAAGAACCGGATAGTGGAATAATTAAACAGTTCTATTGTGAGCAGATAAATATGCCGAGATTATAAGGAAAATAAGCATGATATGGAGAGTCAGTGTTTACAAATTAAAAATAGAAAAAGGAAAACAAGCACCCTTTGGTGAATAATACTTAACCATATTACAGAAGATATTTTTTTGCTTTTAATCGTATTGCAATACAAATGAATTTCGCGATCATGCGAAACAGTATCAATATATCAAAACATCATTAAAGCCATTCAGTTAAAATTAAAATATATATAACGTATGAGGAAATAACTGCCTCCATGTTTCATCACGAAGCGAACATGAAGTGTAACCTAAAGCAGGAACCTGAGGCCACTGTATTACATTGTCGTAATTGGAAAGATCAATTGCAGGTTGATTCGGACACTAATTGCAGGGGACTACAATGCGCAACAGATTGGGAGGGCAGCTGTGGTTTTCCACGTCATAGTTTTTCTCTAATTTGCTGATCGTTTCGACAGTCGTCACCTTATCTTATCATTCCGTATTGATTGAGTAAATGCTTTTGATGAGAGTGTATGACTGGAGGGTTTATAAAACCATTTTGAATGATATTTCAGTTCCGAGGCAGACATAATCTTTAATAAATCTGCAATGACCCCAGTCTTAAAGGGGAAAAAATGTGTAAATGAAAAAGAAAAAATAATTAACGCGCCCTGAAGAATGCGACCGTTGCCCACTTTGAGAGATAAATATGATTTCACTCACTATCTTTGTTAGACCTTCTCCTGAGCTATATCCCTACAGTGAAATAACTGAGGAAAACAGAGTTTTCAAAAGGCACAGACACAGAATCTTCCTTTCGTGGAAGGATGGTCGAAGTCGCTCCCTATCAGACCCAAACTGGCTGGAGTTATCTCGTTACATCATCCTTTGAGCTATTTACTTTTGACGTGACCTTTGGTTTTTTTTCATTCAATGTGCCCTTCATTAATATTAATGAAAACATTTTGAGAAATAAAGGCAAGAGCAAGAATAACGACATCAACCAAAGGATAATTAAATTATCTTTAAATAAAAGACAAACTTCGGAGATGAATATATTTCTTTATTCTGATGGAAAAGGGTAACAAGTGTAATCAAAGAAAGGTGTATCCCTTTGATAAATATCTTTATAAAGGAACATAATAAATGGAGCTGCTATGTTTTTGAGCATCTTACCTAACAGTAAATGAAAACACTGCTTCAAAGAATACTAATATATTTAAGAAAATTGTCTTATATAAACACTTTAAATGCAATAGCTCGCTAATTCAAGTTTAAACTATACTCTTGTAGAAGCAAACGAAAAAAATTCGATCACATGAGTAAATAGAAAATAATCTTTAACATAAAAGTTTCCGTCCTTGATATTGTGAACATTGTATTTAATTTTTAAGACATAAACTGAATGATGGACATTGAAATTAAAGAGCGGGGTGTGGGCTAGGAAGTACGCGTATTTTTTTTTACTATTTAACAATTTTGAAAATGGTGTGTCTGGTCGTCACTAGGGGGTAGGGGGGTGCCTGGTTACCCTAGCCCTGGTGATAAAGTGAGGGTTGTTTGAGTTTATAACCTGGACAATCGTTTCGTGACGGCTTTACTATCTGACTCCATTTTTTGATAGGTATGTGCCCCGACAATGCACTATGTTCAGGAGAAGATGTACAGGGTAGGTAGTTAGGTAGTTTGTCTGGTCTTGGAATGACCACGAATTCACACTCGGCATCTGAGGGTAGGCGAAATCCGTCCGGATCCCAAAGGCGAGTGTGAACCGGAGAAAGGCAGACTGAATTGTCGCGGGAGACACTGCTTGGTAAGTTTGCAGGGCCACGACAACCGTTGTCCACTGGGAAGAGGTCTCTTCTAAGGAGGTGCTAGATTTAGCGAGACGAAGGCAGAGATTCCCACTAGGAAGGTGTGGGGCCTGACAACGCCGGACTAAACGTAGCGATGCGAGGAGAGAAAGAGATGTAGAGGTTTTTCATAAAGAAGCAGCACTTTCAGAGTTTCAAGCAGGAGCCACGAGCCTGTAGTTGTCAGGAGAATGATTTACAGGACCCAAATCGCCGGCTTAAATAACCAGCTAGCTTTGCCCGCAGCCAATAAGAATGGCCATTGTAGTGGCCAATGATGTGGCTTTCCTTTGTTCCCTGGCAGAGGCTGGAAGGGTCTGCAGGCGAGTTTGGGCCTTATACCTGACTACAGCTGGTGTCCCAGCTCATATAACTAATTGGCCCTGGCAGCATGTTTTATTGTTTAACATATTTACAATGATTTATATTTGGGTAATGTTATTTACATTTGTTTACAATATATATACAATAGAGTATAGGGTGATGTCTTATGTAGTTAGCGGTCGCTACATACTTACACGGTGCTTGGTACTTAGACCGAAAATAATTTATTTTAACATTCAAGAATCGTAAAAAAAAATGTTTAAACATTTAAAATATTCCAAAAAAATATATATATAAAGCAACTACTATTTCTTTGTCTGAAAGAATTACTTTTAATAACAGCATTATATTTATTTTCACTGTGTTGAAAAAATCATAACATAAATATAACTTAACATATATTTAACATAACTTAAATCTTAAATATTTGTATTAAAAAGATGCTAGTGGAAGCAGGATGAACTAAGGGACAAACTTTTTTTAAATTGAATTATTCGCGTAATTCTTATTATTATTCACCAAAACATAAACATGGAACATAGCTCAGACAGCAATGAGGTCATGATAAATATAAATTTTAAACTTCCCAATTTCTTTATTTTTGCGAATGTTCCTTGTACATATTCGACTCAAAATAATAAAAAAAAATAATAATAATGATAATAATAAAACTACCATTCTGTGGTCCCTCGGCAATAAGTGTAACCACGGTCAAGTTTAGTACCAAATTACAAACAGATACTGTCTTTTTTCCAAAACAAAGACAGTGTGAAAATATCTATCTATTTGAATCGAGAAGGAATTGAGAACGTAAATATAACCCTTAGATACATAATTCTGAAAACAATTTGTTTATTGCACTTTTTTAATATTGATTTTTTTTCACATTTTGGAAAATCGTGATAAAATAATTAAATTAAAAATGACATTGTCACTGAGCAGTTGTCCGTATTAGAGCATTGTGTGTCTAATAATGTAATTTTGAGAGACAAAAACCTGGTATTTCCCCGATCACTAACAGTCAAGTGCACCTGAATAATAAACTAGAAAATTATCTGTCTCTCAGTGAACAAATATTCATTCAGTTCGGTTATTTAGGTCGTTTCTAAAAACAGGCGCATCTCATTAGTATTTTAACAGATCATTTGTTTCCAACGTAATTATGAGTGACTTTATCATGTAATCAAAGCTATATTTTTTTGTCATATTCAGCTGGAAATTATTCAAACTTGTGTAAACAGATAAGCAAATATTTTTATCGGAGAAGGGGTTCGATAGAATAATTCAAACCGGGTAATTCTGGTTCGTAAATCCCTTCTATACGAAATCATTATCGTGCCTACAAAATCGACCCTATGGGGAGATGAAAATACTACTCATGAAAATACAATTCCAGTTTCAACTGCCCCCCCCCCCAGTCAAAAAACCCAGTCAACGAGTTCGTAACCCCAATGTGAATTCCAAGATCGGAGTCTTCCACTTAATATCTGCATCATAGAACAAATAAACGAAAGCTGCCTTTTAATTGAAAAATTATAACATACACTATGACGTATAGTACATACATTGTAGATGTATGCAGTAAGACTAAGTTTAAAGTATTTTAAATTTATTACGTAGCTATGTCTTTTGATGTATTACAAAATGAATTTATCATTATGGCCTAGTAACTAAATAATGGTACACTTCCATTAAAAATAGTGGTTGAGTTCGTTATTAAGGGAAAATAAATTATTGAACTATTCCTAAACAGACTGAGATTTTTAGGGTTTTTCCGATGAATCTACAACAATTTTCTCTCTTTGTCAATTTCCTGGCCATGCAACAGACGTAGATTTTACTTTGATATCTCATTAGTTAGAAACAAGGAAGACGTGAATATCTATGTCGGGCTCAGATAACTGAGTATCCTCAAAGTGGGGAGGAGACGCCCACCGCGGGCTAGGGTCACTACAACCTCTTAGCCGCCGCTCGGTAAGCGCCAAGAAAGAGATAGAGTTTCAAAGACCTATGGTCTTTCACCCTGGCTGCCTAATTCGCTTTTTATCTGATTCCATAAGATCTTTGTAAGGTGTGTGCCCCGACAAAGCACTATGTTCAGGAGAAGAGGTACAGGGTAGGTTTATAGATAGTTTATGTGGTCTTGGAATGATCACTAATTCACACTCGGTGTCTAAGGGTAGGCGAAAACCGTCCGGATCCCAAAGGCGAGTGTGAACCGGAGAGAAGCAGACTGGATTGCCGTGAGAGACACTACTACGGTAAGTTTATAGGGTCACGGTAAACGTCGTCCGCGAGGGAGAGTTCTCGGGAGATAAGTGGGTAGGCGAAAGCCATCTGGAGCCGAAAGGCGAGAGTGAACCAGAGAGAGGTTGGATCGGTGGAGGAGAGGCTTTCTTACATTTTTTAGGGGCCCAGAGACCGTCGTTTGCATGGAAGAGATCCCTTCCAAGGATGTGCTAGTTCCTTTCCCACTAGGAAGGTGTGGGGTCTGACAACGCCGGACTAAAACATAGCGAGGTTAGGAGAGAGAGATGCAGAGGTAGTTGAATTAGAAAACCATGGTGAATGAATAGTGCTGCAAGCGCCAGTGCAGAGAGAGAGAGAGAGAGAGAGAGAGAGAGAGAGAGAGAGAGAGAGAAGTGTTCAAGGTGCCGATTTGTTTCTTTCTAATTTTCACCCTGTGGGGCGTTTCTTATATAGCCAGGCTAGTCGTGGTGGGGGGGGCCTCGACACGGATGAGAGCCACTAATTAATTAGTTAGTTATTATTTTAAAAAATCTGTAATTTTGAGAAGAGGATCAAGTTTATTGCTGAGATCTTACTTTCACTTTTTATCGCTACCTTATACTCGGGATGATCTACTTCGCTATTGCTAGCACGGCCCAGTATAACAAATGCCCCTCTACCTACAGAATCATTCCATTCCACCAACTGGCAGACTTCATTATTTAGGAGTAACGTTGATAGAAGGGCAGAAGAACCCTCAGAGCCGTATCAATAAAATTGAAGGATATACCCTACCGAGACAGTGCTAAAAAGTAAGAGATAGAAGAAAAAGCATATCCTTTTTTCTATGAATACGAACCGATATCTTGACTGGTAGTTCCATTTGATGCACCGAGGATGGTGAAAATAACAGCAATCCTATGAAAAATAATTATCAGTCATTAATAAATTACGTAGCAAATGAAAAATAGATCTTTTCCTAGTATACTGAGCAGGGAATCAAATTAAAGATAGTGTCATCTTTAAAACTTTTATCAAAATTGTGTTCGCAATATTTCTTCAACTCGAGTTTCATATAGCTGGATAATATTCTGCATGGAAGCTTTACTTAAGGCCCGAAGATGTTAAAGAAACAAACAAAAAAAAAACCATATCTAATTAAAAATAATGAAGGCCCATAATCTAATAAGTAAATTTTTAATAAAAATAAAATTCTTCTCGACGCAACGATAAATAATATGGGTGAGGTTTAAACCAAATATAATTAATTATAAGTCATTAGAATATTTTTTTGCATCCGTGAAGCACAGCTACTTCTTCCTTCTTTCTTTATCCTACCTTAGTTTTGTGTACTTTTTCGCCCGTCTTCTTGGACTTCACACGAGATTCAATCTGGTTTGGAATAGAGATTAATTGTTTTCAATCTATTTATTGTTAGGTGCGTTGCGAAATTTGGAATTTTGCCATAATCGTCTCATATGTACCCGACAGATTCTGCTAGTGATCAATATGAATATATTGAATTACCGGACCATTTACGGCAGGGTGTTCAACGAGCCGAAAGTTTACATAGATTTACTTTCAAATCTTGTGTATAGAGAGTATCTGCTATTCTATCACATAGAACCTATACTATCAATACGGGCATAACAATACTCTTTGTATTTAAATTATGAAACATAAAATACAATTCATGGTCGAGTTCAATTGAAAAAAAAACAGGGGCACCCAACCCACAGGCGAACCATTAAATAAGCAGCAAAATTTGATTTGTGTGCATGTTTACTGTGCACAATCTGACAGTTTGATTTTCAGGACCGGATTCAGAGCAGTGGATTATTACTACCACTGGGATATAACGCTATTTATATAAAAATTATTTCAGAATTCCAATTTTTTTTTTTAAATTGGAATAGTTGCGATTTTAATATTTTTTTTGTATTTTTTGCCCACTAAATTATCATTGGAAAGAGCTACGGTTTTCGTTTGCCTACTGTTTTAAAGATGGTGAAACCCATGCTTCTTTTTGTGCTTACACTAACACGCTGACATATTATGGGTTATCTTAATCTTAAGCTGAAAAGCATTTGGTTAAGAGTAAAACATCTTGACATTTATAACCGTATTTAAACTATCGGAATACTCAGAAACATAGAAAACTGTGCAAACCATAGAAAGAAAACACAAAAAAAATCGAATAGGTTCGCATTGTCACGTAACTCAACTAGGTAGATAGTAGTGCATACAAAATAATATTATATTATTATTATCATACTATATAGTTATGAGCAATGATTGATCATAACTAACTAAGAGGCTTTTTAGGGAGAGTTATCGTTGTAAAACGTAATCTAGGAATGGTATCCTCATTTTTTTTTTCTAAACACATTTCTTTCTTTACCTACAGACATTAGTGTAAATCACCCGTACTCGCGTGATCGTAAATTCATTTTACTTAAAATAGTAAAAAAAAATCATACCACTGCATATATGAACGTGAGGTGAGTCCCCGGGTTTTCTGTTAAAATAGCTAACACACTGCTGTTAATTTTAACTGTATTTACTGCACAATAAACAGCAATCCCCTAAGCTTCATTAGCGAGAACAAACATGCTTTCTCACTTAAATAAACCAAACTTGAATACCAGCTTCCATTCCACACAATAAACATTTATAATAGCTGTACTTTCGTTTATACTGATTTATTGGTTATTCAAAAACTGAAGGGTGACTGTCTGTTTTGATCAATGTGAGAGTCATGTCTGGCCCAAAAATATGAAATTTTATATGTAGGACTCGTTCTATGCTGCAACGACAGGAAAAAGTATTTTCTTCTTTATATTATTTTTTCTATAAAACAATTAAAAATATGTCTTCAATAATTTCGTGTAGGTTTTTGAACTAATGATCTTGATGACCTGATTAAAAATATGTCTTGTTTTTTTTTATAGGTGTTTTGTATGGAGTCCAATTGTGTATCCCAATAATACTTTTTTTTAGGTCTTTATTTGAAATTACAATTTGCTTATACACCATATCCACGCCAAAGAAATTCATTCATACCTATGTACAACTCTATTCATACTGAAACTGATTCAATATAGAGACAAATTCTGCCCAGGAGCCCCCCACTCTTAAAGCGATTCCCCCAGCAAGCTGACGGAAGGGCCGGAAACAGCGCAGTTCCCCCAACCTCCCTTTCCAACCGTTTGACCTTCTGTTGAAGACCACAGAGATGGCAAGAGAGCCACAGACGGTCAGGACATGTGTGGGGATGATGCCCCCTGGCCCCCATGACTTTCATATCTATTTATAATAGATTCCGAGGTTACCACCGTTTTAGGCGACAAGGAGAATTGTAAAGATGACTGTTACTGGATAAGAAGTTGACAAAAGGATTTGAATGAGCCGATAGGTTTATGTGAAACTTGAAATATCTTGAGGCTATAAGGTCGAGGCAGTTGGGATATGGAGATCTCTGTGAAGGGTTGAGTTTGTAATGTAAAAGGAGAGCGCTTTGACAGCAGTTTTGAGGGCTTTGGATTGGAATATTTGGATTTGTTTGATGTTTGACAGTTTCGCTGTCTACCATAGCTATAGTCTGCAAGGCCAAATCAGTCTTAACAACTGTTTGTACACGTGGAGTTTTCAATGGCACTAAAAATAAAATAACTTTAGGAAAATATAGAAAGTTCTTAATTGATCAATTGCTTGCAATTAAAAATATCAAGTCAGTTGTGTTATAAATTTTGTCCACTTGAACTGCAACATACATTGCAGGTCACTAATCAGAACTCCAATATCTATAATTTGATTACTCACTGAATATGAGAAAAATAATATTTTTTTTAATAAAAGCGATTGATTCATATAATTGGCTGCTCCATATTTTTCAATGTAGCATTAATTTGTTGTCTCCGGAGCATCAATTAAAAGTTACATGGGAAATATCAACCCTCTATATTAAACTGGTGATTTGATTACGCTTCTATTTTAATTTTCATGACCTAGCACATATTAACTATAATCAGTGGTGTACCTGTAGCTTTTGTCGCCTCGAGTGGTCCCCAATAAGTCGTGCTGCCTGCCATTTTTAAGTCAATTAACTTTCTTTGCTAAGAATTTTTAGTTAGTATATTGTAAAAGCACTTAGATGGATTTATTCAATAAAAAAAAAAGTAAAAACTTAATGATGTATCCATTTAGGTTTCAGAGAAATTTGAAGTCATAGAAAAAATCTATGGCCACCATTTTGCATTTGAAATAAAAAGTCCTAGAAAAAATTGTTACCAACAGAATATTGTGAGAAACAAAATCTGGAGAAAAGAAATCTGAAATGGGGTATAGACATTTATGAATGGAAGCTTTAAGTCTAATTTTCAAAAGGGTCGGACTTAAAAAAAAAAAAACTTATACACATTTGAAATAATTTCAGTCACAAATTTTGAATATGGAATTCCATGCTAGAGGAATTGCCCTTCCTGAATGACCCTGCGCCACATTCCATTCTTAATTATAAACTTTTTTTTTAAGTATTTTGCCCGATAATATTGAAATACAAAACTAATTTCAATTAAAATGGTGAAAAGTATGAATTATGTTTAATCATAAACATATAATATCCACAAAATAATAATAGCACATGAAAATAAAAAAGTATGATGATTATGATTTCTCAGCTTCAGATCTGATCTGGGTCTTCTGAAGTTCATGTGTTTTATGTTATTTGCTATGATAAATATATCATGTATATAATAAATTGAAATGACATTGTTTGTTGTTTGATAGAGTTTACATTGAAATTTTTTAAAAATTCAGTTTTGTTTTTACTGAGACATGCTGATATTTCTTACTAGAGATGTTGATTAGTGTCCTAAAAAAGTATATCCTATTCTGTAATGACTACCTAAATGAAAATTCAAATTAAAAAAAGCTTAGATTCCTAGAATAAATGTTGTCTAGTGTCCTGAAAAAGTATATCCTGCACTGTAATGATTGCTTAATGAAAATTGTTTATAAAATTAAAAAAATATAACTTCCTAAAAGAAATGTTGTTTAGTGTCCTGAAAAAGTATATCCTGCACTGTAATGACTACTTAAATGAAAATTGTTTATAAAATTAAAAAAATATAACTTCCTAAAAGAAATGTTGTTTAGTGTCCTGAAAAAGTATATCCTGCACTGTAATGACTACTTAAATGAAAATTGTTTATAAAATTAAAAAAATATCCTAGAAGAAATATTGTTAAGTTTTGTGCCCTAACAATAGTATATATACTATACCAAAATAAGTAAATGAAAATTAATTACTAATATTAATTAATTAAATAAAAGAACCAAAATGTCCTATTACAGCTACTGGTGAATGACCTAAAAAAAGTGCAATCAAAACTCAATAAGTTGAAGACGCACAGAGTGACATTTTATTTTGAGCTACCTATTTGCCAAGTTATCAGGAAGTTTGGAGGGTTTTTCTTCACCGACTTTTTTGCTGAGTGGTAAATAAACAGAATAGTAATAAACGGTATGTCAATCAAGTTTGTCTACCTAGAAATACTGTTCGGTATTTTTAGAGGTTTTGATAGTTGTTGATTTTAGTTATTTTTTCCATGTATTATTTATCTCTTCTGGAAATGGACACGCAACCAACCCCTTCTAGGGTTGTATATCACATGAGCAATATGATCATGTTTTTGGCAGTTCTTGCGCAGTTTTGGTCTGAGGAGTTTCTCGTCATGGTCAAGAGTTCTAAAAAGAAGGGATTGAGCCAGTCCCACTCATAAGATTCATCCTTATTTTTATCTACTATGGATCAGTTTGATTCACTAGCTCATTTTCAAGTGTTAAGGATTGTTATTGGTTAGAACTGTATTCAAGTGAGAACAGGTCTCATTTGCATAGTGGTCTATTGCATTTTGTTTAATGTATGTTCATTTATTTTATCTTATTGCATTATCATTAGTGTTATTACCTAGAAGTACAGAGGTATAATCTTTTTTTATTTTGATTATGTTTAATTATGTGCTTTGCCCACACAAATACAGTTATTTGAGGGAAGACAAACTTGATTAATACGTCATTTATTCAACCACAACTAGAACTAGCGATAAAACCCCTGAAAATAATAAGTGATCACTATCAGTGGGTATGTGGCTTATTATTTGCTAATCTATCTACTTATTTGCTAATGCACCTATCATAATTTTCTAATGCACCAACTACCAAATATAAAGGTAAATAAGTTAGAAGTTGATTAAAATCTGTTGTTCCTTTAAAGGGTGGTAGGATCTAACAGACAACCACCAATTAACATTGAAATGATGAGTCTATCATATCGACAAATTGAGCAAAATACTTTTAATTAAAATCATCCCGAGAATGGATTTTGATTTCAATGTATAGTGTTTGAGTAAACCTTCATATGAGAAGATTTGGACCCATTAAGGAAAGAGAAGTGTAAGGAAGTTAAAACAATCTTGAGATTAATGAAAGTTAGTTAGGGACCTTGATATTGTAAAAAACGTTAGGGGCATAAAGAGAATAATGAAAGATGAAAAGTTTTGGCCACAAGGATTAATGGAGGTACCAGAAAAGTGAGGTAGCTAAAAGTGCTCAGATTGCATATAGTGACAGAGTTGCCATAAACATTCTTCTGATTCTGGTGAGCTGCTACTGAAATGAGTTGTGAAAATTGATATGGGGGGGGGGCAAAGGCTAGGTTTTACTACCAACTAGGATAATGTTGATTTTATCAAAAGAAAATTTTGGGAGTCAAATTAACAAGCTTCAAGTTATCAAGTTTTGACTACTATATGTCTTATAAATCAATGAAACTGTTTAGGAATTAAGAATGGTATCTAATGTGTGTGTCATTTGTATGCAATCTGCTATTGTGAAGATCTGATCTGAAAAACCAAAACTACTAAAACAATAAGTATATATTTTGGTTTCAGCTGTTTAAATTAATATGGATAGATTGATCTAGAAGAGATAACAACCCCTGAAATATCTGATAGACTACCTACCCTTTCAAATACCATAAGACTATGAAGCCCCCCCCCCCCCATAAAGAGAGGACTAGTTAGCTCTCAATTCGACCGTTGTTCACAAACACACCTTTTAACTTCATCCCCCCCTTATAACCACACAGGAGTATCACTGTCACCTTACTCCAGATCAATCTATATAGTATAAAACAGATCAACTAAATGTTATTGCGCATTAAACAATCCAATGCAATCAGGCAGACATTTCTGCACCTCAATTAAATATAAATTTTTAGTAAAAAATCTCCAATATTTTGCTTATGTGATTTCAAAAGTATTATTACTAGCCAAAACCAAAACTAGGGCAGGGGAAAGCAACTTACCACTCAGCATCTCCCATTCTCACCTAAAACATAAAATAATTAATTTGATACATTTTTCTGTAAATATTTCTTAAAAATAAAATTATATCATACTGTCCCATAATACTGTATATTTGTACTTCCTTTATTTGCCAGCCCAGAAGAAAATGGGGGGCTTATAATAATTGAAATAATTATAAATTACTTTGTTTCAAACCTGGCAAGTATTATAAGACAAGTATTTAGAAATTATGAAAAACTTGGGGACTTTCAGACCCCATCTAGTTTTTTGTTGATTTCTGCTATTTGCATTGACTTAATTGATCCAAACTCATTCGACATTCATAAATTAAAAAATTACATGCAATATTAATGAGAACCAAAATATTTTTTATTGAAATTAGACAAAGGAGTGTTTACACAGTTTGATATGGCTAATTCAATGCATTAAGTCATGTAATACAATAAACCAATGTAAAATTGTTTAAACAATTCAGACGTAAAATACCAAGTGCTTTTTGTGATAAAAATTTCACCAAAAATCGCATGATGCAAATGTTACCGACAATGTAAATTTGTCACTGATAATTAAAGAATAAATGTAATGTCATTTATAAATACAACTCTAAGAGTTGATACAGTGATTGTATATAAGTGATTCTAAGAGCATAACATACAAAAACTAAGGCATGGAGTCTGGTTTATTTGGAGGGTTAAAATAATGCAGCCTTTAAAAGAATGTATGCCCTAATGTTTACATAATAATAACAAAAAAATAATTAAATCTTAAATTAACTTACCAACCTTCTCCATCGCAGACATCATCCAGCAGCAATGTTCTTTCTTGAACCACTGACACTCCCGAAATTAATTGCACTTCATTAACTCCGGACATAGTAAAAGCACTTTACTTCCCACAGAATAAAGACTGGTAAATATTACCATGTTTAAGAAGGAAGGATACTTGGAAACATGTTCAGGGCAGATAAAAGCCATATTTTAGCACTAGTAAACAATAACAGGAATAGTTTGGAATAGGGTTTGTGTAAACAAACTAATACAATCTAGTAGGTGAAGTCAGGGACAGGCAAACAGTGAACAATAAAATACTAAACAAGAGAGGGTATCGGTACAGGACTAAAAAAAAACTCTTTACATTACATTCATATAAGAGCCAATAAAATATTTACGACTACCAATAAGCCTATGAGCTACAGGCTTAACAAGCAGTCAAAACAAGAATGACAATAAACTGACTATATATCATCAGTTATATCAGCATTATATACAGCATCTGTATATCAGAGCAGTTAAACAGAAAAGTGCTAAGGTACAATGTTTGAGGCTACCTGTTGATGCATCAAAAACAAATATAATTTTATAAATTTTTCTAATAGCAACAGGACCTAAATTACTTAGGAATCTCATCAGGAAAAAAGTGTATAAGGATACACTAGGTGAAACCTGTGAATCAAAAACCCTGCAGTTAATAACTGATCCTAACACATATCTAAAGATGAAAATATGGTATACTATATTTATGTACCTTGCCAAGAAAAAAACATTATTCATGACATGAAACAATAATAAATTCATGGAGCTACACCGCATGAAAACTGACCAAGATTGTTGGTAAGTAGTGGGGAAGAAGTGGTGTTGTTAGTGTTAGATGGTTACTTTTCAAACTTAATTTTGAGTTCCATAACGAGATTTTATGCTTGTTTATTGAAGTAAATACCCTCTTGACCTCATAAGACCAAATAAACAATGAACAAACCCATTTCCAAAGAAAAAAATCCACAGGGGATTTCCGGTGGAATCAATCTCATGTTTCTGATGTTTAAAGACAACATGCTGACCTCTAGGGCCAGGTGTGTTTAGGGATGGCCAGGCAAGAAACAAGAAGAGGTATTTTCATCTCTCCTTGATTTCGTTCATCAGTGTCATGAATATTGACAAACAGTAACAGAAAAGGAATATATTTGGATTTCTGTGAAAAACTCAATTTTGTCATTCTATTTTATTTTTAATTATTGGTGATTTCATTACATGCCATGTTCATAAAGAACTTACAGTTTACAGAATTGATTTGTAACACCAACTGAATAAGAGAAGAGCAGAATTTGCAGGAATACTACTAGAATTTGGATATTTTTCAAATAAAAAGAAAGAATCAATTATAAGGTTTTTGTTCTCTGCTCAAATTGTTTATATTTGCCATATGGTTTCTCTTTATATTAATTGTAAGCTATACAATATAGGAATAGAAATCACATTTATATGGGCAACAGAACTAACTCGGATTGAAGGAAGTGATAAAGGACATGAAGGTGGAACATTCAGTTGTTCTTTTTTTAATCCTAAATGTCGGTATGTAAATGATATAAGTATATAAATAGAGTTGTTAGTAAATCTGTTAATAAATACAACTAAAAGGTTTCATTAAATGTATTAAAGCTAATTCAGGGGAAAACCAAGTAGACAATATCTAATAATCAAGTAACTGAGTGAGTATTATTTAGACATTTCTAATTAATATAATGTAACAAATATTGAGTAATACTCTTTTGGCAAACTATTTCACTCACAAAAACCAATCAAAAGTCACTAACTACTTAAAGCAATAAAAAACAAGAACATTAATTTCAAGTGAATTATTCACAATTTATTTTATATTTATGACATATTTTGAATTTGAGACAGATTTTTTTTAAGTGATTAGTTTTAATGTTTAAGACAGTTGCTAGTAATTATAAGTAATTATTATTTAAAGTTTTTGACTAGAGAGCACAATTTTTGTATTTTTTTTTTAATTATATTTTGATATTTCTTTTTATGGAAATATTTGAATATGAAAGCAACACATACATAATTTTTTTAATATTATGATATTTTATCAATCAAGCATCTTAAATCCTTAAAATACAGCTACGTTTACTCTGTCTGTTTACATGTTTGGTTGTAGTAATACCATCCAAAGCACAAAAGTACCTATGCCCTAATAAAAAGCTGTTTCAGTTAATTTAACTGAAAATTTTAATCAATAAAATAATAATGGATTGATCGAGAGTTGGCTCGATGTAAAAAAAAAAAGTTTTATATTTTCATTATGATTGGTTGCTTTGTAAGAAATTAGTTTAGATTGATAAAATAAAATATGCTGGATATTCATCGCATTTTATAAATGGACAAAGCTTTGACATGGAATGTATGTTTGCTACAGTTCCTTGTGTGAAATGATTAGAATGTATGATAGTGTCCACAGTTAGTCAGCGAATTCAATTTTTTATGTCGAAATAATGACCATTAAAAAATTAGATGAAAATTCGACTCCTTATTTTCACCAATTAAAGCCAGTTTTCAATAAAACTCTCACTCATATACAATGACACTATATCGGAAATATTAATCTAAATATTATATTGGCCAAGAATCATGCTGGTGATAAAATGATTGGATGCTATGTTTTCATTACTTATCAAAAAAAGTTTTCACCTGAGTTCAATCTTTGCCCAACAGTTCAATTCTTAAGTAATATAACATATTCTGTATTTGAAGTTTTCAAGTTCAAAGTGATTAATATTATGAGTACTATTTGACAATTAATTATTTTTATTTTTTGTTTGCTTGTAAGCTATGACTGTATTTGAGGGCAACAGCCCTTTGATAAAAACTACAAACCTGTTATGAATTAAACAATCATACTTTTTATTATATACTTCCACGACATGGCAGCTATTTAGTGTTTTATTTTGATTGTTTTTGCTAATAATGCAGTTAAGCTCTACAGATTTTTACCTATATAGTCATACCTACATGTTTTAGAGAAAATTATTTCACATTTTTCTTCGTTTCAATATTTATAGAAGGATATTCTATATTTGAGTTAAGATTTTATTATATTTTCGTTTTGTAACGAGGGGAAAGTTATTATGTCTATTTAAGAAGTTTTCGAAACTTTAAGGTCTTACCTAGCAACAAATGAAGTTAAGGTCATAATGTATCTAATTTGAGAAAGCCTTTGTGATTATATTTTAAATGTATTATTGAAGTTGAATGTACCTTTATCTCCATTTGCTTTAGTTTATTAACGGCTTAAAATGTGGCGAAGATGGGATTAGATTTAGAATCAGTTAGAGCCAATTTCTGCAGAGAAGTGACGTCACAACGGTACCTAACCGAACAGCTGTTCCTCGAAGTTCGAGGATATGCTCAAAATCAAATTGGAATCAATTTATTTCCAATATTTACATAATATAAAATAATAAAAATATTTTTGTTTATTTTCAATGCAAAAAACAAAAGACTAACATCATTGCTCTTGATTCTGGATATAGTCTTCATTGAAGTACACAGAGCTGTTCTTTTTCACTTACTGAACTATCCAACCGCCATTTTTCTTTTTAGGTGTTATTCATTTAGTACAAGAGTAAGTATTTGTTCTCAAAGAGAGTTTACTCCCATAGCCCACATATTTTCGAATGCAAACATATTATTATTTTTGACAATTGTATATTTAACCTCATAAGTTGTTGCCGAGTACAAGATTTTTACATTGGAAGATGACTTCACTTAACTGTTACATTGTAGTAACGGAAAAGATTTAAAAACTATACGAACTAGAATTCCCCCATGATTTTTTGTTGATTACAACAGTGCGTAGCCTTGGGAGGTTGGATGCATTCACCAAAATTTTAAAAATTCCAAAAGTACATTAATAAAATTATAAAAAGTCTATATCTGTTAGACATAAGTTTATATAATATGTCTTACGTACAGTTGGCGAAAAATATTAAACATGTCACTGACTAATTATATATGTTCAATTACTATTATTTGTTTCGATTTCTCCCGTGAAAAAGTACTTACATCACCCCAAATAAGCAAAAAGTTTAAAACTTCCAATATTCAATAACCGCATTGAAAGCGTTGAAGGCTCGTTTTTAATCCATAATACAAATCATTTAAATATGAAATGACTATACCTATTATAGTTTTTGAAATAATAATGGAATTAAGTTAACATCATATTTTTTTTTTTAATAAATCATATTTTTCTCCAATTCACCATGTAATGAAACCACGAATTATAATACTATTTAATAGCTATTTACTACTTAATTGTATCACTTTCAACTGCAATAAAGTTTATCCTTCTACTTGTAAATCAACTATATCACACTGTAAATGTAGTTGTACAATTAAAAATAAGTAAATTTTATCAAATGATTGAAACAAATATGCCGATTCTCTATAAATTAAGACTTTTTACTATGTTACGTTTAAATCTTAGTCTTATATCCTTGTCTCCTAAAAAAATTATTAATATTGAATTAAAAAAAATCAAATGAAATGTGATGAAGTTTCGGTACTAGCGCGAAAACGATTTAGATTCTTTAATGATTTATTGTGATTGTAAAATTACAACATTGTATTAAATCTGCTAGATAATTGTTACCGCCTCGTTGGAACACGAGCTGTCTGTAACTACAGCCTTCGCCTCCGAACTTGGTGATAATGAACACAAAACCATTTCCCAATTGTGAGGACTTCACAGCGACACGACTGGCCATCTGAAGAAGGTTCCAAAAACGTTGATTCTTATAATTGAATCAGGAGCCATATTTTTCTTTCCGTCCGGTAACTAACTGGATTAGGCATCTGTGCTTCTTGCAGTCTTTTCTTGATTTTCAATGATTTATATGTGCGAAAATGTATTTTGTCGTTATGTATGTATGCATGTAGTTACTAATGAAGATCTGAGTAGGTGTCTAATCTAAATATACCCGCAATTATATAAAATTTACAAATATTTTTGTAAATTTACTATATTATTTTATGTAGTTCAAAAAATTTTTTTTTTGAAAATGTGAATATATCATTTAAGCAGTAAGGTGTTAAATTTGTACTTAAGATTATAAAATCTTCGAAAGCGTTGCGCATTTTTTCGTACACCGCATGCAAAACCTCGAGAATGTTGGAACTAAACACCAGTTGCGTGCTTGGAGATTTTCCCACCTGTGGCTGGGGCGCGCCGTGGAACGAATTAACAGGAAAACTGGGCGTGCGTTTTTCTCATCGATTGCTCAGCCGATCTGGTTGATGCCAGAAAAATTCAAATTATTACCCGATGTTTACATCTTTCAATTTCATGCTTATCCCATATCAAAAAGCCAAGAAAAATGGAGCTTTTTTCGAACACTTTACGGACCATTACAGATAAATAACAGATTACGTAATTTTAGATTAACTTTGGATTTACCATAGTCGTTATCATTAAAAACCTCAATATAGCAAATTTCTCATTTAAAATATTAAATTTGAATGTAGTAATGGAAGAAAAAAAGATTGAACGTAAAAAAAAATGTATGCATCAAACAAACGTTTTAAGAAAATAACAAATTAAGCAAGCGCAATAGTGTAACCAATATCACTTACTGACTAAATATACTAATTAATTAACTAATTTGTAAAATAAATTGTAGACATTTTCTCGACATCACTATACAGTTTTGTTGCTTTCCTTTTCATGGATTCATGGAAACTAATAAAATTTATAATTTATTTGACATTTTTATATGATATATCATGTATAATTATTAAATAATTTTACTCTAAAATGAGGTTAATATTTAGCTACCATGTTATTTCTGAATTATTTTAGCTATTTTATTCAAAAACAATAGAATAAACAAAGAGAATAAGTTTTCAAATTAACTCGTTTGATAACAATTAACTGTATTTGAACCATTTGTGAGCAAACGCACTCAAAATAAATTATATCCTTTTCTTCACAGGGCGATCTAATCCTGCGTACATGGGTATGTAAACTTATCTCGTTTTAAGGATAATTGATGTTACCCACTTTAAGGATATTTCTATGGGTTTCTTATGGTCTATAAGTAGACCATAATAAAACCACTTTCACAAGACCATTTTCTTATGGTGACTATTTCAGTTCTACCTGAACAGTTTTAAAGAATTAAAAGCTCAATGAATGTGCAACTAGCCTCACACTGCGAACAGTTTTCACTATGGAGTTTTAGCCGTACGGTTTCACCTAACCGCGAGTATAATTTTCTCATTTATGTACCTAACTGTTATATAATTTATGTTTAAACCAAATCCATTTATTATTTACTAAATTCTGACCAATCATGGCTTGAACAGGATTAATAGGTAGATTTTATGACTCCGTTGACGAATTTTTGTTGCTGTCATTCGATTATTGCCCAAGATCGCAGGAAGGCACAGAAATCATTGACTAAAATTAGACAGTTTTAACTAAGTTTTGTCGCATTTGAAAGCACGTTGGTGCGACATTTTCTTGAAAATTACAGTTGTATGTATTTCAGAAAACTATAATTCATGAAACCTATTAGCCGACTGTTTAACTTTGAATATTATATATCAGTATTATTGGTTTTGAAGTAGTGATACTACGTGAGTATTTTCAGATTATTATACAAATTTTACAATATTTTTGAGGGAAAATCTTGATTTTTTTTTTTGTTCGACCAGGGATGGTAGAAAGAAATTCTGATAGATAATTTAAAAGTATAGATCACCATCGTAAAATAAAGGTAAAATCAAAGATTTTATTTTTAGCCGATGTCCACTTTTTTTCAGTCACTCGTTCCACTGTGGGGGGTACAGTAACGGTTACACCGTTTTGAAGAAAAATAAGGAACAGTAGTCGTTGATTGCAAAAATGTCTTAAACCAAAAGTTGAAGAAAATAATATGTATATTATACTAATAATCTGTATAATACTAAATCTTTTATACATGAATAGTGTTGGTGATTTAAGGACATTATCATGATAAATATTGATTTAAAAAAATATGTGTATATGTACACATTTTTTTTAGTAACTTCAGTTGCAGGTACCGAATCAATTCAAGGTTTTTTCTTTATTTTTAGATTATTTCTTACAATTATATTCCGTGTCATACTATTTTTCCCCTTTCAGTGGCAATGTTATCATTTTATTGTGTATTTCAGTGATTCGATTGTATGTGTTTTAGTTTTGCCATCCACTAGCAGACTTTTAGCCAAAATTAGCAAAGAAGAGCTTTTTTTTTTTAATTATAGAAGAACAAAAATTCTCGATAAGATAACTTGCTTTTACAAGTTACACCTACCTAAAAAAATAATTATATGAATAAATACAGGTAGTCACAACAATTGTGTATGTAGAAATGTTGGTACTATTATAATTATGAGTTTCGAGGAGTTAAAATACGTCTTTATCATGTTCGAAGTTAATTGTATTGTCAAATTTCAAAAATCCAGTTTTAAGCAGAACAGTCTTGATTTTCTCTATTTTTTGAGGAAATTTCCCATTCTAACATAATATTCGCATTATTCGAAAACATAAGGGTACAAAATAAAAAGTTATTCAGAGGAAATTTACATGCTCTAAGTCAATGTCATGGAAACCCGTCTTTCACCCAAGTGTCAGCCCGTTTTTTTGTTAAAGTGCTTGAACTTATTATAATTATTGATTCAAAATTATTATATTATACTAATTTCATCAGAAGATGACTTTAATTTTATATCCTAATCAAACTTTTTTTTTAAAAACCAATTAAAAAGTAATTAACGAGAGATGTCCGTATTTTTCATGTCCTTTCTTTATTTGAATTCTCAAACATAAGGGTTTTCTGTTTTGAAAAAAATCAACTAACCGCTTTAAAAACACTGCTAATCTAATTACAGGCTAGCGAGACGGTAGTTGGCATTAGCGGGGGGCGGTGCACACTAGGTTGGCTTGTGAATATTTGATCAAAGTTGGGAAGCCACGAGTGGATGGAGCCCTTTGTAAAAATTTTATAAGCCTTGATAGGTCTCAAGGGGTTTGGAAGGGAATCCCCTCGGTTACAATCAAAGCTTCATCAATTGTTAATCGACGAATCAGCGGACGTCTTTTGCACATGCAGTGCGATAGTAAAAAGTTAAGAAAATTCTCCTGTTGGGAACACACTTAATGGTACATAAAGGGAAAATTACAGTATTTATTGTTGGGTAAGAAAGGAGAGGTTTTACTTTACCATTAAGACGTATCTAAAAAATTAAATTGATTTTGTCAAATCTGTAATTTGTCCGGAACTAACCAGTGACAGGAACATACAAACAACTCAAATAATAATAAATTAATGCTACAAAATCATCTAAGGCATAGAAAATCATTTAAGGCGTCTGGCTGCGTGATCTACGGTTCTGTTCGTTAATTCATCATATCGTTCTGAAATTTTAAAGGTATTCGAATTTAACTAAAACATGAATGAAAAAATAAAAAAATACATTATTATTTTATAAAGAAGATAAATAAAGTGCTATTAAATTAAGTTCCGTATGTTGCACAATTTAAAAAAAATATGTTCTCTTGTGGGTTTATTATTTTGAGGTCAATTTAGACTAATAACCTATATCTTAAATTAGTGGATTTATGGAAAAAGGCAAGTTGTCAAAACAGTTTTCAGTTTATGGCTGGAAGAATTTTGAAATTAATTGACATGAAAAAAAAATCTTTATTCTGAGATTGAAGAAGTTAAACGTTTATTCTATGAATGAAAAGTTTAACCCTTCATTAAATCGTGTGTTTGTTCGGTTAATTATTGTTGATGATTTTCTACCATTAATTTATTATGATTTGAGTTTTGTATATTTCTGTTACTGGTTAATTCCGGACAAATTACAGATTTGACAAGATTAATTTATTTTTTAGAGATAGATTCGATTCTTTAATAATGTAAAGGTTCATTTTATGCATTTCTGTTATTTTTTTTTTCAGTTTTTGATGTTAGATAATAGGAAAAAGTTAATTTTTTGTCTAGGCGAACTGCTATGGATCGTACGTTATTTCAGATTTAAATATGGGCATTTTAATGTCTTATAGTACAGGTATTATCTGATATAAGGTTTGGAGAATACTATGGATTCTGTTTTTTTTTATCTACAACACAGAGAATCGTTAAATTTGCCATAATGCGTTTTGATTATTTTTTATGTTAGTAAATAAGTTAATTGTGTTTGATGATAATAATTTACTTATTATGAGGCAGATATTTTTTGATCAGAGGTATTTTTTGGGGCCAGTTGAGAAAATAAAGACACCATTGAAATCGCCCAAAGTCGCTGTTGTGACCTCTTAATTACGAATAATTAAAAGTTACCCTCATCTCGGCCCAGAAAATATATGTCCATGTTTCCATATGTGTTAATAAAAGTTACGACGTCAGTGAGAGTGGGGGAGAAGCTAGTGGGGGGAACAGCATCAGGTGGGGACCCATCCCCACCACGGCTGGCCGCCTATATAAGAAACCAGACTAGACCGAATTAGCATAACGAACCGTACCGTCACTTGGAACACTACTCTCTCCTCTCTCTGCACTGGCGCTTGCTGCTCTACTACAAACCATGGTCTTCTCATTCAACTACCTCTGCATCTATCTCTCCTAACCTCGCTATGTTTTTGTCCCACGTTGTCAGACCCCACACCTTCCTAGTGGGAATCTCTGCCTTCGTCTCGCTAAAACTAGCACCTCCTTGGGAGAGACCTCTCCCTAGTGGACGACAGTTGCCGTGGCCCTGCAAATGCAGTGTCTCCCACGGCAATACAGTCTGACTCTCTCCGGTTCACACTCTCCTTTGGGATCCGGATGGATTTCGCCTACCCTCAGATACTGAGTGTGAATTCGTAGTCATTCCAAGACCAATACCTACCCTATACCTCTTCTCCTGAACATAGTGCACTGTCGGGGCACACCTTCTAAGATCTTATGGAGTCACATCAAAACTAATTAGGCTGCCCGCCGACTAGGCTGGAAGCCAGGTTGAAAGACCACAGGTCCGCCCGCTCTATCTCTTTCTAGGCGCTCGCCGGACGGCGGCTAGAGGTTGTAGTGACCCTAGCCCGCGGCGGGCGTTTCCTCTTCACCTTGGGGACTCACATACCTGAGCCCGACAGTCGCTAATTAGCCTTTCTTTAAAGACTTTTCCAAAGTACCTAAACCTTCGCAACGTGACTACATGCCAACTATCTTGCAAACCACACAGGGTCGGTATATATTTTGAGAGGGTTCATATGGATAAGTATCTTTATAACATCTAGTTTTTTCTTTTTATATTATCCAAAAGTAGAGTTTTATTTAATATTTAATAAACTACGAAAAGTAATTGAAACCTGATTTTTTTTCTTCTTTTAATGTTTGTAAGTTTAAGAGAAACAATTAAAACTGGTTTTCCGTTTCAAATTCCAATATAGAGAAAAAAAATTGACATTTAAATTAAGCTCTGTGACCTTATGTTTACGGTTTGCCAATTGCTACCAACAGATCAATTGATTTCGATCAATTACGGCCAATCACACAGTATGCCTAATCCACCAGCCGTTACATAATGTTGCTAAATAGATGCCTGTCAACAAAACCTCGGTTTATAAAAGCAGTGTGTGAGTGAGCGAAGGGGTCAGTGTACACCGTGGGCATGGGCTGGAAGGAGAGGATTCAGCTGAGGCAGGTTTGCCGGCTGGTCCGAGAACCCCCAGGTATACCGTACAGGATGTTGGAGGATACCAAGAAGCCTATAACAAATGTGAGTATTTCTTTTTGCATAGTTTGATTACTTCATGGTCAAGTTTCAAAAGTCAATCATACCTCTCTTCAGCAAGGTGATATGGATCCCGAAATACGGAGCTGGGAGGTCAGAGCGGCTCTTGAAAATTGATGCATGCTCACTGCCCACCTCTCTTTGAAGCGGTCCAATTATAACACACGTCCAATTATACATATTTCTTTAACTCTTCGTTTTATTAACTTCTTTGAGTTATCATTAATTTCTACGAGGAACCCAAATCAAAGAATTCCAACAAATCTACATCTGATGTCAAATATTCGGTCTAACATCCGTTCATTGTACTAATATAGAAAACGACATTACCAGTGCTTACAAAAATAAAAGGTCCCGAATAAACAAAAACAATTTATGGACTAAGAGTAATGGGTGGTCTATCAGGTATGTCGTGCCTATAGCAAGAGTATTTGATTCCTTTCGAATTTATTATTTAAATGGTACATTAATTAATTTTAATTTTAAATTATTTACTTTATCATCTTAACTTCTGTAATATACTAATTAAAAGCCCAGGGGAGAGAGCCACATAGTTTTGGACTGAAAAGAAAGATATGAAGTGAAACAACTACATTTTGAGCTAGTTTTAGTTTATAATTTAAAAAAAGCAATACACATTTGAGATTCTAACGGTATTAAATTAAAGCTGGTTAAATTCCAAAAAGAATGGCACCAAACCAATATATGTAAAATTACAAAAATAATTAATACAAAAACTGATTTTTCCTTATCTAAATATATAAAATCCAAATACCATGCTTGCTCATCATATTTTCAAATATTCTTGGGAAATTCGACTCCCTACAGGCTTAAAATTTGAAAAAAGTTCATTCCCGGGGTAACATTATCATATTATAATAATAATAAAAGTTAAAATAATTAACAAATTAGAAAACCAAACACAAGAAAATAGTCTTGCATATGTGGCCATCAATGACTCTTCTGCTTGACATGCCTTCGGCCAAATAACAATTAATAGTTCACTTCGAAAACAAATACAATATTTAGATAACAATATTATTCGGAACTACTCTTTACAACATATTCTAATTGGTGAAAAGGCATTTTTACAAGCACTGGATAAATAAAAGCGTGCACAGCCGAAAATTTAAAGATTTATGTTTTTATGATTTGACAATTTCTTTTTTAGTTTTAAATTACGGGAGTAACCATTTAAACTTCAATAACTCCTCTGATTCTCTTGACAGCTCGTGATTCGTCGTCAGTTGATTCTCGTTGTGCAGCCGAAGCGGTGACCAAAAAATGTAGTTTACAAATCATTTTTATAAAAATTCTTTCGCTATTTTAATAAATATTGAAAAAGTTCGTGTCAATTAAAAAGCAACTTTCTATAATGATCTTAACAGTTCTCTGAAGACATTCCGCTAACTGCTACATTGTGTATTTATACATATTCAGACAAGTATGTAAACATTATATATATATTAACATAATCTCAATTATATCTAACTTTAACAATTTAAATAACTCCGGTTCTGGTTCCAATCAGTATTCTAGATAATGCTAATTAACTTGTGGGCGAAGCTTGAGATTGATAAATGTCCAAACTTGCAATTTATGGATCTGCCAGAAGGACTTCAAGAACTAAACACATCAATTTATCTGATCTCGTAAGACTAATTGAATTAATTGTATATTGAACAGTAGCTGAAATTGAATTGTCATTTTAACAATGGCCTCAGAGTCCATTTAGTTTTAAAATAAATTAACTTAGGAAGTAACTGAGGATAGTTGGAAGATGTTCAACTATTCCTTTCTATTTTCCCAATGGATTATTTATACAACCCATTGCTTTTCAATACAAGGGCGTTTGATTATTTTCAAACCGTTCATTTGTTGATAGAAGCTTATATAGGAGAACGAGAACTCAAAACAGTCCTGGGAAATATCAATCTAAACCCTGAAGGGAAGTTAAATCAATGGCAGAGCTTTGTACATGCCTCCAGGTACTGATCAATAACACTGGATATGTAAACACAGTCAAATAGATAAAGCATTTATGATTGTTCCATCTCAAATAGCTTTCGGACTGTCTACAGTTAAATAATATTTGTCGAGGAGAGTCTTTTAAAAGAAAAGCTTTATTATGAAGTACAAGCAAAACACTGGTATATACAAATATTAAGAGTTACGTTACTACATACTAGGTGGACTGACTAGGGACGAGTTGGGTCTGGGGCTAAAGCTGAGCCATATATTTGTAAGAAAAGGATAACATTCTGGGAAGAGGGTGGGAGGTGTTGAAGGGATAGGGTTGCTTACTTAAAAATAACAGGAACCATCAGTGACTTCCGTGAAGTCACGAGGCAGGTATCCAGTTCTGCTCAAACCCCTTGTACTTGTTCTTACCAAGATTATAAATATTATATATAAAGCAAGCATTATAAAACTTACGATAATTGCTACTGCTAGAGCTATTTACTGCTATAACAACAGTACATAATTTCCTGTTTAAGTAAAATAAAACAATTTCGGATTGTAAATATATCCAATTATTCAGTTGCCTTGCTATGATTTTACTGTTTGCTTTTTTTGTCAAAATCCTTTATGTTTTCACCAGTGTCAGCCTTTTGTGGTCTTTGAGATCTTCTGGTTAACTTACAGGCATGAAAATTAACCTGCTTGTGCTGACAAGACGATATTTTGAATCCCGTAAGACATGATCAAGTGACAATAACTGAATAATTTCTTGGTATTTAATTTCCGAAACAACAATATGTAAGGCATAACAATATAGTAGGTTTTTTGCATTATAATTTCAATAAATCATAATGGTCGTCAATAAACCATTTTTTTTTTTTTGAGGCATTATATTTTCCATGGTGGTTCCATTCAATAATCCTATAATGCTAATTATTTTTATTGTTAACAGTTCATTTACTACTTGCAATCAATTGAAGCCGGACCAATTAGAGCAATCATAACAATTTTTTTCTTGATTTTTTTTTTTTTTAACGAAGCATCTAGATTACATCACGGCTGTCAAGAGCACCAGAATAAAGATGATGTAACAAGATATTTTTAATTGCTGTTCAATTAAAAAAACGCAAAGGACCCTTCGGAGCTTCAATAATAGAGCTATCAATAAAGTTTATCAACAATTTCTGTTGTGCGCCCATCCATTAATTCACGAGTCGCCATTCTAGCTGCAGTTTCTAAATAGGGGTGCGGTTGCTGAATATTAATCAAACAACTTCACACACATGAACTGAGTTCCTTTGAGCAAAATATTTCAATATTTAGTTCATGGCCTCCTAAATTTATCTTGAAGACAGTTATTATATCTGCCTGCAATCATGCTGTTTTGTAATGAATATTAGCACAGACCATCAAAATCTATTGATGATTATTAAGACTAGTTTATCCTAATTAACAGCGACTACATAGTACATGAAGTATTCACACAGCGGAAAATACTATGAAACAAAAAGAACTTGACTCTGAGCAGTGAGCGAGTACCTAACTTGGTTTCTGCCTCTAAGCAGCCACGTAAGACTGAAATACCGAAAATATGGCATCCTTCGCATTCCATTGTATTTCTCACCGAATAAATATTGAAAAAATGTGAACAAGTATATAACTATCTACTTTTTTTTTTTTTTTTTTATTTCATAACCTCTCTTTATTAATAGTATACGATGAACAAAAAATAAATAAATAAATGATTTTTGATTTACATATTTCTCCTCGTTCTGCATACACAGATGCATTCGATTATAATGCATCGAGATATAATACGATCAGTTTGTTGTTAAAAAGTCAAAAACACATACACTTCACTCGGTGATGAGGCTCACCTTCAGCTTACAACCGTGGAAACACTAAAACCTAAACCTAGAACCTAAGACTAAAGCGTTCCAGCCGCTACAGCGTCCTGCCATCGATGGGGTAACGAATCGGTGGTTATCGTGTTAAGCACCGGGTATGTCAAGTATTGCAGGGAGTCCAAAAATTTGATATGTCTACGTTGGATGAATTCATCCACCGTAGGCAGCTCAAAGATCTCGTGAAGCTCACTGTTGCTCCGCTGCTCGAATGAAGTACCTCTGACCACTTTCATCTGTATACCGTTTTGGAATTGTTGGAGTCGCCGAGCTGTTGTATACGTCAGATAACGAAAAAGCGGTGCACCATACAGCAGAGTAGGCCTGAGTACACTCTTGTAAATCAGTAGCTTGACACGCAGTGATAGATTGGGGGAAGTCAATAAATGCGCAAGCCGGTAAAACTTCGTGCGTGTTTGCTTCAACTTCTTCGTAAAATGGTTACTAAAATTGAGGTGTCTGTCCATTTTAATTAATAGTTTTATTGCCTTTCCACAACTTATCACTTCTTCTTTCATGTAATAGCGCTGTCGACAGCTCTGCAGTTATCTCCAATTGGATATATGGGATAGCAGTCGTAGAGTGAGGAGCGTGGATGTAACACCCTTAGTCAAATAGATAAAAAGTATATTAGTGTTTTAGATGAGTTAAATATCTCACATAACCAATTGGAGATAACTGAATATGACAGCGCAGACATTAAAGAAAAAGTGATAAGTTGTGGAAAGACAATAAAAATGTTTTATAATTATACCATTCCACAATCCGGCAGTCATTTTTATAATAAAATGTTATGTTTCAGGTCCTGTCCCTTGGAGCGGATGTCCTGCCCGAGTACAAACTCCAGTCGCCACGGATACACAAATGGACCGTCCTCCACTACAGCCCGTTCAAGGCTGCCTGGGACTGGATCATCCTCCTCCTCGTTATGTACACTGCCATTTTTACTCCCTACGTCGCCGCTTTCCTCCTCAACGAATCTGACTACATGAAGAAGAAGTCAGAGAAGTACAGCGATGAACCTCTCGTCATTGTCGACCTCGTCGGTAAGTTTGTGTATGCAACACTACTATATTACTGTACTGGTCCAAGGATTTTATTTTTCTATTCTTAATAATTTTGTTTTAAATATAGAATATTTTTTATGGGAGAGGTACTGGGAGGAAAGCTGTCACAGCGCCAAAGGTTGTTTCGTACATCCAAACTGCTATGTTGTTCGGATCAGAATCATTTTAATGTTGCACACTCCTTGTTCGGGGTGCCTGATTGAATTTAGCGTTCTCTTTACACAACGCACTATCAAAAGTCGTGATTATTTGCTAATCGTTTAAACTGGAGGGGATACCTGAATATACCAAATAATAAACCAATTTTATTATATCATTTGATTATCAATCAATTAATTTATATGCAAGTTTCGAAGGGATTCAAATAGTGACCATGTCAGTGGCAGCGACAGGACTAAATTACCAAAGGCCTAAATGGCCCAGACCTGGTATTACCAAATGTAAGTGCAATCAAGTACTAAAAGACCAAACATGAAACAAAAAAATATTATCCGGCATGGTAAGGAAAATTAGAAAATGACTATCGAAAACTGAGTGGAAAAAGACAATTTTTTCTCTATTCAATCTAACCGGATTTTTCTTCTAGCCAACAATGTTGCCTGGTGTCTTGAGGAACGCCCAGCGTTTCCTCCTACGTCACCTTCATTATAGAAATGGGCTCATAGAACGTCAGCTTCATAGAAATTGGCTAGACAACAAAAAACCATCCGTCCTTGTGTCCTGCCAGGGCCTTCTAGCTGATAGGATACAGTACATTAAATTGACCACCACAGGTTTTTTAGTTTTTACAAGGTGTCCATTAATTTCTGAAACCTGGCTTTTGTTGCCTATTTTTCATCTTTTAAGATTTTGAATTGGGGTCCCTTGTATACAGTTAATGCACCTCTGTAATGTCCCTGTTGCTCTTTTTTTTCAATGGGTAAGGACTAGGCCAAAAGGGTTTCTCTGTTTGTTATTTTTGGACTGGTCAAATGCATCAATAAAATTAGGTATCTTTATGGTTAGACGGCCTGTTTCTTCTGTGTTAGATACTCCGTCACCGAGTCTGTTCTATTAATTTACTACTACATCTTCATAAATCGTTGTATTCGATGGACTGATACTATATACATACCTAAAAAAATCGACGACTTAACACTTCATGAAGAAGTGGGGCTGAGTGAAGGTTATCACCGTAGATCCAGGTGGAGTTGAGGTCTAGTGTGGTTAGTACTTGGCCTTAACTTTCAACCTTAAATTCGGTTACTTAATTGGATTTGCTACGTTTTTATTTAAGTAGCTATTCATTTATCCCCTAGCACCCCTAGGCGAGTAGTTGAAAATAGCGACTAATAATAATTATTCAAAACGAGCAATATTAGTGTTGAATTCATAGTTTTCGTTGTCGCTGAGATGAATAGTGACATTTCCGGCAAAGTTTAAGTCCAAATTCAGCCCTGGGGCGTGAAAAATAAAATTAAAAAAAAGGGCCATCATTAATGTCTAAGTCATAGATTTTTATTAGACGCTAAACTGAGATAACAAATATAGTAAATATTATTAAAAAACAAAATAATATGATTCAGTAGAAACTTATAGAAGAATGTGAATATGATAGAGCTCGGTAGAACCTTCTGAAAGATTGTGGATACAAATAGAACGCTATTGGACAATCTAAAATGCTCACACAAAGCAACTGCTTAATCAAGATAAGAAAAAAAAAACATCACGGTCAAGTAGCAACAAGGTTGTTTGTTTGTTTTTTTAGTGAAAACATTTTAGGAGAAAGGCAGGTAATTGATTGAAATC
The DNA here is from genome assembly GCA_930367205.1 of Acanthosoma haemorrhoidale. Lineage (NCBI taxonomy): Eukaryota > Metazoa > Arthropoda > Insecta > Hemiptera > Acanthosomatidae > Acanthosoma > Acanthosoma haemorrhoidale. Next base: position 94,622,302 of record OV884015.1, on the reverse strand, counting down.
ATTGATAAATTTATTTTTAAAAATAAATAACGTTTTGGTTCTAGCAGGGTACAGATTAGCCCTTTATCATTTATTCTCGCTGGCCATAGGATCAATATATTAAGTATTAATAGCGAGAGACGAGCAGGAACCTTTTCGACTTTGGCAACACGGCATAACAAATTGTTCGGAATTCATGCGGAAACCTTGACTGATCAAGTCTTTCCGGTTTCTTCGGAATCGCCATAAGTTTCAAATTTCAAAGATGAACACGTTTTATAAAATGGCAGGGTACGCTAGTTATGTTAATACTGTCTATGTTTTTTTTATTATATGATTTTATATTTGATATTTTTAGTTAAGGAAACTCTCCCCCGTAATGTGTCTAGTATGTATGATTCAGAGTAGATACGTATTGGTTTCGTGTATCAACAATATTTGAATAAAAAAAAGTATGCTTATCGTCAGACCATCGCGATCGGCCTTCCCCCCCCCCCTACCCATAAATGAATATATAAATGAAATAAATTAACAACTCAGTTCTAGCTATAAAATTTAAATAATTTGAATAATATAGTGTCTCTAGTCCATTCCGGTTCTAAGTTCTAGGAACTTTCTTCGGGGGTTTAAAGGAGTGAGGGGAGCTCTTTACTTTTATAAGGGCTATAGAAGTTTAAAAGCGCATAAATATATAGCTACTTATTCAAATAAAAATTTAATAAATTCAAAGAAACTTATTTAGAGGGGAAAAGATAATTTTCAGTGGCTCTTGTTATTCTGCATTTTTCCATTTTCAGTGAATTGTGATTCTGTCTTTTGCATTTCTGGTTGAAACTGTGTTATTTCATCTGCCATACTAGGATCCATCATCTCATCTGTGAACGGAATGCCTCATTTCTCGTTATATCAAATGAATGTATGAGTTGTGAAATGTAGTCAATAGTTATGTACTTTACTTTATTTATTTTTTTGTCTGCTAGACATTCTTATTTTGTTCCTTCCAGTTATTCTGATGTCCCAGAATATTGTTATGATTTTTTTATAGAATAAAATATAAGATGCAATATTAATAGGAGTACACTAGTTTGTAAAAGAAACCATACAGAAAATAGATGTCTATAGTAGACAATATGTATAATCCGAAATCTAGATTGATATGAGATTCAAAGGGTGTTCATAATTTAATAAACAAAAGGCTTGAAAGTAATATAGCAATAAAAGTATGAGTTTTTTGTTTAAAAACTTCTTCATTTGGCATATTTTGATTTGCAATATTTAGAATCTGTAAAAAACTAAATAAACTAAAATTTCACCTATTGCTTCTACAATTTCTGTTGCTATGTTACTTTTTATTTGATACATGAAGTTATACAACTGATTAACTTTCAATGTCACTGAATAAGAGAAGAGGAAGTCACATTAATAACAAATGATTGCATTTTATAAGTTAGATGGGAGGGAAATAGATTAAATTGCTATTGATTAAAATATTTAAACTTACACCCAAAAATCAAAACTTGACACAACAGAAATATATTAATCAAAACTACTTTAACAGTGCAGTATGTCATAAATACGACCTTACACACAGACTAACGAATTCCACAAGCACACACCTACATCGAGACTCTGTAAAGACAATTTCATCAAACGCTATACAGACATGCGAATCCTCACATACTTAGACTAGCAACACAACTCCTACTCAACAAACCATGACGACTCCAGAAGAACAGGGGCAGGGATTTAGTTATTTAAATATACCCCCAGTAACGTAATCCTTCATATGGGTAGGCATGTCCTTTTTTGCTGGATGTCCTTCCTTGCATGTGATTCACGCCTATTTGATACTATTAACCACCTCATACACACTTATTCGTACATAGGTATCTGTACATATCAATATGACAACAAAAAATAATTACATGAAGAAAAACTATCATATAACATAAACAATTTGACAATTAGTTATAGATGTAGAAGTTATGAAATTCACCAACCTAGAATGAGATGGTTGGAGGATGGAAGTAAGGTGCGATGGCTTAACTCATGTTTAAGAAGTGAGGGACTGGTTTTGTTGTAATATTTGTTTTTGTTTATCAGTGGACGTAACGTTCATCGTGGACATCTTGATAAACTTCAGGACGACGTATGTAAATAAGAACGAAGAAGTGGTGTCCCATCCGGGGAAAATAGCAGTGCACTACCTCAGGGGCTGGTTCCTCATTGACCTGGTGGCTGCCATTCCCTTCGACCTTCTCATCTTCGGATCCGACACTGATGAGGTAATTGAGCACATATTAAATAATCATTAGATAATTGTTTTTAAAAACAAAGGATTTAATTAAAAAATTTTAAGGAAAATAATTCATTTCTAGCCATTGGAACTATTGTCAATACTTCATATCCTGTTATGTCTTGATGTCCGTTAAAATACAATACTATAATTGAATGAGATCGGCACTATCATAATCACACCCTCCCTCAAGTAGGGGCTCCCCACTTACGATGGTAAATAAATTATTCAATCATTCAGCCGACTGTAAAGCCCAGGGAACAATTTGCATAACTGTCAAAACTGGATCTATGGATCGATTACTTACAATCTATTTCATGCCTGCACGCAAAGTGTAAAGTTTGAAACAAAATTAAACGTCAATGAAACCAATCCAATTTACATTAATATTACAGAAAAAAACAAAACTTTGGAGTTGGGTTTGCAGCATGAAATATATAGTGTTGGAAACTTGAATATGAATTTGATCAATTTTGACTTAGTTTTTAGCATTGAGCACGACAATAAATATAAAAGGGCTCTAAAAGTTTAATAACTAATATTTTATGATTGGAAATTGAATTCACTACTTAGTGTACTTCAGACGTTGATACGTTTTATAACTCTATTAAAAATTTTTCCACTTTTTCAAATCTATACTTGTGATCAAACAATATCGATAAATTCACTTATTATTTGGCAACTCAACAACAACAAAGGCTCTATTGCCCACTTGCTTAGTGGATCCCCTAATCTGAATAGCTGCATAAAATTGTAAATAATTAATTTTAAATTCATGGTTTTCTTTCATTGTTGATTTTTATCTCAACTTCCAATGCTAATGAATAGTTGCTTAAATAGTGCCTTGATTTTAACCATTTTATCTTAGCAACTATTCAATAACATTAATTAATTTCTCAATTATGCAAGAATGTAAAAATACTAATTAGAATTAATTAAGCTTATTATTAATTGTGTAAATAAATTGTAGTTAACCTTTTTTTTTTTTTTTTTTTTTCTGAGACTATCTCAGCATTAATTCAAAGTTTCTCTTAACTAAATTTATTCTTTCTATTTTTTTATTTTTTTTTTTTATTATGACAACACAGGTAAGATAAAAATTATGAAATAATTGAGTTTTTTTTCTATTAAGAAACTTTCATTACTTGTAATTTTCTAAATAGAGATGTGCTATGTATGTAATTTGCATGATGGAGCTATGTTAATTTCAACTAATTGTAGAATTGTAAAATTTCTATGTAAATTCACACAATTAAGTGTAAAAATAACCATTTAGTGCATATAGTAGGAAGAAACACTGGTGAATCTAGATAAGCTTGGCTGGATCTACAGGTCGCTTCGCAAACATGTCGACTTAAAGACGAATTTAATTAGAGCCATTAATTTCACCATAGCACATTTAGCAATTACTCCATTATATATATGTATTCAAAGCTATTATTTTTTTTCAGATACATTCTAAATACATTTAATTATGTATCTGTGAGCATAAATTTTAATACACAGGGTTTTGAAGAGAGGACGTGAATTTTCTTGATTGTTTTAACAATGCAATACCTTGCTCGTGATCATTACGACCTCATTAACATATTGAAAAAACTTATATTTTGTATAAAGCATGACTGCTAATGAATAAATCCGAATCATCAAGTGAAAAGGGACTACGAACCCCGAAAAGGGAAATTTTCCCCAATGACCGATCTGATTTTTCTCCACAATCCACAACTACTAGTAAGTAGTACTGGAGAGTATAAATGGATGACCAATTGCTGACTGTAATTAACTATTCATCAACTGTAGTGTACTATCGTTTGTCAACTGATTATTTTTTCAAACGATCAATGTTTTTCTAAAGGACCTTCCCCCAAGCCTTTTGAACAGCCGAGCTATCCGCTAAATGTCGCGAAATATAAAAAATGGATAGAACAGGACAAACAATAAATCTCTCATCAAGTTAACAGCAGAAAATGCTCTTGCGGTGGAATCAAAACTATCGAAAATGACTAGTTTACAAAAAAACAGTGAAACTGCGTTTTAAATTATTTTTATAAAATTTTCAAATAAATTACGTAAAATTGAATTTAAGAGGTAATTTCACACAATAATAAAAAAAAAATTTTTTGGCATTTTTTAAAGTATTTTAGAAAAATAAAACACTAATCTATTTAGGTTTGATTTATATATTTTATTTTTCACTTCATATCACTGCTTAGAAGTATCTACTTAAGTTATTTGTTGCAATAAATCTGATCTGTCCTTTTTAAACCACCATTTCCGTATGACTATACCTTGGAATCATATTTATTATACCTATATTTCCATATATAAATTTATAACACTTAAACTTTCATTTAGTCCAAATTATGAGAAAAAAATGCAAAAGCTATCCGTTCTATTTGTGTGTGGATTAGTAGTATGTTGCAGTTTGAAAATGAGTTTGGTCGATTAAATGTTTAAAATGTACTGGCGTGTTTAGATTTTTTTTTTTTTTTCTATTTCGGACTCCGATTGATTACAACAGTACATCAAATGTTTACTATACTATCGGCTTAAATAATTTAGCACTGAACAAGAAGAAAAAAAACTTCAAATATCGGTAGAACATATCATTTCAGTCCCTATAGCTTTTATTATCATTTTAGTGATTTTATAGCTCATCATTAAATTAATTTTCTTTAGTTGATTCCATCTTATGTAACTAGGCATTTTGGTTTTATAATGTTGTGCTCAAAATGGTAATGGTTTTGTCTCCCGGTTGAAGTGCTCATGCCAAAACTGTTAAAATGCTACCCCTATCCTGCTCTATCAACCAGTGCTAGAACTAAGCCAAAAAATTTACCTAACATATCAATCTTGACCAAATTGATTAATGTACTTTCGTAGGTTTCATAGATAATTTTTCACCCATTGTGTAAATATGTCCTTGGTAAATTTATTATTTATTTGAGGAATATATCTAAAAGTCCTTAAATTTCAAAGTAATTCACCAAAACTGTATGTTCCATTACTATTTTAAATGGGACTGACATTATTTTTCCCATTGTTAAAACATCACCAAATCCAACTTTGAGAACAAAAATGTTGTCTCCGTATGAAATAAAAGGTGTACAAAAATTAGAAATAGATTCAAATCAAGATTCTACAGTTTTTTGTCATTCTAATAAGTCTAAGTCTACTCATTTCGGTCAGTAATTATTTAATGCCCCCTTCCTTTTTTTATGGGATTAGAGGTATTTATTTTCACCACTACTCTAAGATAAAGTGGGCCTTTCAAATGGGAGAATTTGCAAAATCGAACGAAACCCTTTAAAATAATTATAAAATTTGTCATTTTTAAATCTGAATCTGGATAGATTCATCAAGGAGCAAAAACAACAAAACTTTTCAACCACCTTTTAATAAATGGAGAGGTCAGAAGTAATGTTAACCAAGTCAAAATTACTATTTTCAGAACGTTTTTGCTTATTATGTGTTATTTCCTGTAAATTTGAATCAAAATGTCATTATTAAACATAATTATTCTTAATTAAATAAATGATCACTAAAAATGTAAAATACTAGTCAGATCAAATTAATGGCTTGGTCAACATATGAACCCGACATTGAACAATTATATTTAATTAGTTGATATTGTGTAATGATTTTTCTGGAGATGGGCTTGTTGGAAAAGAAATGATAAGCTTTTTTGATTTATATCAAACTATTTTGTGATAGATGATATTTAATTGAATTATATTACAGACCCTTCCAACAAGCTGATCATCAGTCAATGCACCATGTAATTATTAGGCACTTGCATTTCAAAACTATGTTTTTGTAAAAATGTATCTCTGTTGATTTTTAATTCACAAATTGAATGAAACAAAGGTCACAACTCTTAGTACAAACATGAAAATCATTTACTTTACGCCCTAATAAATAGTGTTAAACTCAAATTGCTATGAGAATTGTTTTTATAGGCCAACGCCAATAGAGAAAATTTATAAAAATGCAGTTCACTTTAAATATAGTTGTTTTTATACTGTTTATTTGAAACATTCACTTTAAATAAAATGAAAAAAATAATCAATTAGTAAATTAAAACAGGGTTGTTTCTTTAATTTACCATTAAATAATTCTGTATGTTTCGTATTAGAGACATTCCATGTGGAATATTTGATTTCCCAAAAATAAAATTTGTATATACCAATCGAACTTTGTGCAATAACTATGAGCTAGGTAAAACTGCATATTATTAAAGAATGAGATTATACAGCTTTAACAACTTAACAGCCTTTAAGTAATTATTTTTAGTTTCTAGCAACCATATCAGAGCTAAGTTATTACAGCTGACGAATTTTCCTGTTTCTCTGAAGAGAGTATTCCGGGATTTATTGCATTGTCAATTTGCTCTTGACTTATAAATATTTTGAACGACCTAATTTTGTTATAACAATATTACTTATTACAAGATTCTAAATTCTATAAGTTATTGTAATTAGTTCTTGAGATATTTGTTTTTCATTATGAAATAGCCAATGAAAATTTTATAATTTAGCTTCTTTTAACCAAGGAATACCCCCAGAATGGTAAATCTGAATAATAATATTTCACATTTTTTCCTAGCTGATAGTTATTTACCACTGAACATATTTTCTTTGAATAAAAAATTTATGCTCCATCAGCCTATGTGACAATTAGCCATGGAATGACTCATTTATTTAAACATAGCTAAATAAAGACAGTTTATCTACAAAATATTTTATAAGAATACACTACCATGAGAATACACATTAGCAATAAGACTAGTATTATTGAAACTGGCGTAGCTTCATTGATGTGCTGCAGGGTAAAAGAAAAATTTGTCAAAGATTTGTTCGCATATTTTCAGTTGAGCTCGGATAAAGATGAGGTCAGTTGGAAGTAGTGAGAAGATTTTTATCTAAATGCTTATTGATCGAACACATGCTAAAGCTTGGCACTAGTTAAGTTAGACTGAGGATATAGTTGCAGTGAATGCATGTTCTGAACATTAACCATTCTGATGAGTTCATCAAAATTTAACAAACCACACTAATCAAATGAGACTGGTTACAGTGAGTGCATAGAGTTCTTCAGATGACATTCTGACAAGCCAAAACAAACTCGGGAGAATGCTTAGTTAAATTAACATGATAAACGATAATCACTTATTAAAAGCATTATGCTTAAAGTGGGAACAAAATTTTCAAAGTATTTTTCCTAATCCTTTTTTGTTAGGCTCAATTTTTTTTAGATATTTTCATGCATTTCAAAATTTGTGACAAAACACACACTTTTCTCCCTTCAACACTTCTGAGCTCCAAAAGTTCCTTCATCAGCTTTCATTTCTCTTCTTATTCCAATTCAGTGTTGCCTTCCAGTTGCAGATACCTGAGAGGGCCTTGAGCCGTCCACATGAGCTTCATCATGGTTCTGCTAATATATCTTGTTGGTTTCAAATCATGCCGCACATGCCTGCTTAATATTTTTAACTTAAGAAACTTAATGAAATTTAACTCTTATGCCAGGTTGTGTAACCCAGAATACATCACCCTTGCAGGAGTTTATTGAAGCTTATAAACATTGTCAATCATGCCTAGTAATCTTTTTAGGTCCTTAAATATTCTAAATTCTCGTAAAATAATGGTTTTCCAAATAACAGCAGTTGTCTATATTTTATATGATAAGAAGGTATGTGAAATACACGATCAGTGCATGTACTACAACCAACTATTTAGCCTTGACCGAATGTGTCATACATGACATCATTCTGCCAACGAGGTTCATCCTTGCTTGATAACCTCAGGTGTAACCTGCTTATTATTGTCATCATTATGCATTCTGTTGTGGTGTTGTTAGAGAGTTCCAAATATATTTATTCATAGTATTTTCAGTGTTCCTGAGTACTCAATTCAAATACACAATAGAATGAATCAGACGAATTTGTCAGAATGAAAGTTCATAAGAATGAGCATCCACTGTAACCATTAAGCCTAAAAACTGCATTAAATTATTTAATCTGTAAAAATATTAAATTTATATTTCACTAAATCTTAGAATTCATTCAAGCTTTATTTAAGTTATTTGTCACAGCAAAATTATGAATATCACATAGTTTTTTTCCAAAAACTAGATATTACCATTCTAGGCAAAGGAAATTAGTTAAAACAAAAATATTTTAATACTATTATTTTACACAAACACATAGTAGTAAAATTTTAAAAGCATGAGTTAAGTTTATAAATGTACTATCGATATTTTAACATATTACCATTAACATATGAAAATTAAAACAATGTATAGTTATTAGTCAATTTTTTTTTTATTTATCTCACAAGGTTTATTTATCTCGGTGAACGTACTTCTTAATTCCATGAGCAACTGGAGCGTCAATTATCAAATCATATAGCATTTTTTTTTTATGTTTGAATCTGATTCTGTCATTTTATTAGCTAACCTTGTAGTATTTACGCTTCATAATAAATTTTATTTTATTTTTACATATCCAACTATCACAGTGCTTGCTACATTCAAAAAATCAATTACGCTTTCCAAATGAAAACATTAGTGAACTTCAAGTATTTAATCATTTCAATTACCAATTTCAGCTCAAGGAATAAAAATATATCCCCTAGTGGATATGCATTAACACTGTAAAACAAATGGTGAAACACATGGTGAATGAAAATGTTTTCTTAAATCCTAGCTAAATCTTCCTGATACTTAAAAACAAATGTTTGTGAAAATCTCTGTGAGAAGAATCAGCACTTCCAGGGTAGAATTATTTGTTTTTTACTGAAGTTCTTCCAACTATCAAGGGGTTCTCATAAATAATGGGATGAGTAAAAAAAAAAAAGTTTCATTTTCAGTTGAAACTTTGATGTTTTATTAAACAGTGATTATTAATTTTAATATTTTAAATGTATCCCCATAATTTGTGGGCCATCATAGTGTACAGAAGTCAATCCATCTAATTGTAAGATTTTTGGATTCCCTGCATATCCATGAGTAGGAATGCGAAGAATTCTAGAACACTGTGAGGAAAATAAACAATATCCTTAAAACTTTATAGTCGGCTTCAGTTTCTAATAAATTTTCAAAATCACTAGAACTTCATATCCCATAAGTCATGCCCATGGGTCAATCAATAATCATTATTGATTAGTTGAAAACCCACAGTTCCTGGTTTTATTTTCCCGTGCCAATGTCCAAGCTTTTGGAAACATGGCATCGGGCCCCTGAGGGGGTTAAAGTGTGACCCATTTTCTGTTTGGGTACAAATTGGTCAGACTAGCCAAATTACTGACCCCCCCCCCCCTTAAAAGCTTTTCTTTTATTGAAGTGGTTAATGTTTTTCTCATCCCAATATGTTTATATAGATTTTGTTACTTTCTGTAAAAAAATAGCTAATTTCAAAAGAGAAACTAAATGTCATTGAAGTTCATTATGAAAAGCTGCCACTTGTACCTTCTCCTGTCTTAGTAAGGAGAAGTTTACTGAGTGAATTGTATCGACTGAGATAAAAACTAAGGTTTCATCTGTAAACTGTAGAGCTCTAAAGTAGAATTGATTTTATGGTTTAAGTACTCATCTATTGTTATCATAGTTCTTGCTTATAAAAATAGCTGCTTAAAATTAGGCAGTAGTTAGTTATTGCATATAGCTGAATATTTAATTTAAAACTTTTCAATTTCAATTTAAATCATTTTGGAAAGCATAATTGAATTTGAAACATTTAAGTTTTTTTATTAGTACAATGTTAATATTTACTCACTGGTGACTTGTGTGAAAACAGGTGTAAGGTCTTGTACACACTTGTATACAAAGAGGAGTGATCGTCTGACATGTAGAGGGAGTCTAGAAGACTTTGTCACGTGTACACACTTGAATGCCTTGTTCCTCGTGAGTTGGTCAATATGACTGACCTTGTTTGGATGGCGGACATCAAGAGTTTTTTCAATTCAATTAGACCATGAAAAGACACATTGCACCCTTCACCTCATAATAGAAACCGTATTTCATGGTGGTAAAAGGACATGAATATTTTTTACTGAAACAATCTCTATAATCTCAAGCCTTTAAGTCTAGTTCTGTTGTAAATCATTTAAAAACTAGCAAACTGATTCACATTAAATCTGCACAAAATTTTTTATAGGATCTGGAGAGTACAATTGGCTCCTGCCTACAATAACAGATGAAAACCTTTTATCATTTAAGGGAGTTGAATGTTTTCTAGAGAGATTATGGTTTTCATCAAGTTTAGTCATGTACAATGGTGATTTTTTATATTTAGGATTAATAACTTCCCACAAACATGATGCCACATGAAAATCTTCAATAAATCACACTATCTCTGTAGGCCACATCTTCATTAGAAAAAACAGAACAAAAAAATACTGATGAAGTGTTTCCCATAGCTCAAAGAGAAAGACTTCAATGAGCTCAAAGACACTATATTGTCTAAGATTTGGCTCATCTCCCTCATTTCAAACAGAAGAGAAAAGTTCTGCGATTTTATCTTAAAAGTATGACTTTAGACATTGTCAATCGCTAAATTGTCTAAAGACCTTGTCTTATACAGAAATCGCTCGACTTTGTATACAAGTGTGTACAAGGCCTAATATTTAACAAATTTCAGCCACTTTTGAAAATAAATAATTATTTTCGACACATACCCATGAGGGTCATCAGTGGGTTCAGAAATAATTTTCTACTTGATTACCTCACTATAAATTATATTTGTTTGAGAACATAAAAACTGTTAAATGTTAATAATTAGTTAGAATCTTATCGAATATTGTCAACGAAAAACTTGTCAATAATTTCATACATACGTAAAATTCCCCAATAGCTTATTCAATGAAAATAACTTATATTGAAATATAAATTGTATCCTGTGTACCTCAATACAAATTATATTTGAATTGAATAAGATATGGCAAAGTTTTATGTATGTACAAAATCATTGATAGGTGTTTTGTACAATAAGACTCCAACTAATTATAAAGATCTAACAGAATTTTATGTTCATAAACAAACCTGATCATTTTATGGAATTAAAACAAAAAATTATGAGCTATCATTGAACTTATATACTTATATTACTAGTGTAAGACAAGTCAAAATTGTATGGTTATTGATTTCTAGTAGCTATTAACTCTACATTCATTTTTAAAATTAATGATCACTTGCGATTGGTACAAATTCCCACATTTATTAAAATGCATAATAGATTTTGATTGAATACTTAAATGCAGAATTTTGCTACTTTAGTTTTCTTTTTCTTTAGATAACGCATGAACCTGATCGTTGTGTATAGATAGGATTGCACTTTTTCATTACATCAGTCAATATTATTTTTTTTAGTTATAAACAAGATTTAAGTAAGTATATTGCCATGCATTTTATTAAATTATTTCTGTATGCTTCTATTCCAACTTACAATATTTGGGAAGAGATTTAACCCCTGGCATGGTCACTTTGGGTTTATCGACATAATTTACTCTAACAGAAGACAATAAACCCATATTACCAATAGATCGATACAGTTTTATTTCCTGATTTTATTTTGTGGATCTGTCAGAAATAAAACTCACAATCTTAGCTAAAGCCTTATCCTATTTAAATACCTCAGCCTAAGTAAAAATTACATTAAATGATTAATTGATTTCGGTTAGCAGAAGAAGTGGCAATAAATTTAAATGACCTTGTACAATAATAATAGAAAAAAGTCTTATAAGGCATAGAGGTTTGCTTGATTCTTTCACAATCTGAGGGGCTAAGTTCAAATCCCTAGAAAGACGGTTATATTTGTTTCACTTTTAAAAGTAAGAGGAGGTATTCGGGATAGCTCAAAATTCCAGCCAAAGATTTGAGAACTTTGTGGAGAAAAATACTCCGATTAAATGAATAAGAAGTATCGGTGTGTTGCAATTTCAATAACATCCAATTATTGTATTTCAAAGCATGATTTAATCTTTGATAATATACTATAAAAACAAATTTAATTCAAATGAATTTATTGCAGACAACTACCCTGATAGGATTGTTGAAGACTGCTCGTTTGCTGAGACTTGTAAGAGTCGCTAGAAAAATAGATAGGTATTCAGAGTACGGGGCGGCTGTTTTATTACTACTCATGGCTACCTTCGCACTCATAGCTCATTGGTTAGCTTGTATTTGGTAAGTTATTTGTCATTTATGCTAACATAAAACTAACTATCTGGGTGAGCCAAAAGCCACTTTTTCAGATAGCTGCAAATAAATTTTACTTTATTTTTTTTGCTTTCTGTATAAAATTAATTAGCTTCTTCAGTTAATTTGATTCTTCTCAGTTGAGTATTTTTTCCGCGTTTAGAAAAATGATATTTTCTTTTCAATTGAGCATAGTAAGGATTGAAATTGTGGTTATATTATGGTTAAGTTATTTTAAAGAGAAGGATATAAACCAATTGAGACATGTAAAATAAAAGTGAAGTACTGCAAACAACTTCACAGGCTCAGCTTAATGAATTTTGAAACAGTGACTTCAGCATTGAAAGAACATTGGTTCTTTGATCTGTAATAAAAAAATTAATTAGCAAAAGAAATAATAAAACGCACAAGCTTTTAAATCTTAAGAACACATTTCTCAAATATCAGTCTATTTATCCCACAGGTATGCGATAGGAAATGCTGAAAGACCTCATTTAACCAGTAAAGTTGGTTGGTTAGATATTTTAGCCAATGACACACATCAATTTTATCTTCATAACAACACTGGTGGACCTTCAATAAAGGTAAGAGTTTTTTTTTTGAAGTGAAACTTTGTAAATTCAATTTATTTATTTTTGGAAGATTTACATTGTTAAATATGGATTTTAACATTTTCATCTCTGCTTTAGTCAAGGTATATTACTGCGCTCTATTTTACATTCAGTTCTCTTACTTCGGTTGGTTTCGGAAATGTTGCACCAAATACAGACACAGAAAAAATATTTACTATTGCTGTGATGTTAGTTGGATGTAAGTATTAAGCATCAAAATATGTTATAATTAGTGATATTGCTTTTTATTCACAGCCTTACATCATTACATTATATCCGTACCAATTATGAATAAGCAAATAAGCTGATTTACATAAAAATTAGCATCTAGCACAGCCACAAATCATGAAAATATCGGTGTATGAAAAAATATAGATTAAAATCATCAAAATTTTCACCAAAAAGTTTAAGAATAAATGCCAGATCTATGCCGATGTAGAAAATATTTATGATATTCTCCTTTATAGTCAGAATTGTAGGGTTAATTGGTAATTCATAGCTGGTGTAGGTATATTTTCTTCCCTTTTATGCATTCATTATTAAAAATAGATAATTTTTCTTATAAAAATAATAATTATTAATTATTTTTATTTTAAATTTATTAGTTTTTTTATCGTTTTAGCACTAATGTATGCCAGTATATTTGGAAATGTATCAGCAATTATACAAAGATTATACTCAGGTACAGCAAGGTATCATACCCAAATGCTAAGAGTACGAGAATTCATTAGATTTCACCAAATACCAAACCCACTCCGTCAAAGGTTGGAGGAGTACTTTCAGGTAATTTTCAATAGTTAAAGCTGTTGTTAAATAGTTTGTAATAGACAGTTTAAAGTATTGTAATTTACAGTTTGGTAAATTTTTGTTGTGTGAATTTAGGATCAGATTTGGCGTTTTAGTTCAATTAGTCAAAAGCTAGAAACCATTAGACAATATGCCAATTTACAAAGCTGCTTAAATTTGTTCAAACCACTTACTTTATCAGTCTGGCAAACGGAATAATCTTTGTTTAGTTAATATTTAAATGTTATTGGAAAAATTGTTAATTTTTTATGGTCAGTTAAGTATATAGATGCAAGAATCAGTTGTCTCGCCTTCTTTTGTTTTAAATCAATTGATCAATGCATTTACATATTTTTAGTGACTAATTATGAACTAAGTAATTTTAATTTTTTTTTAAAACCTAAACATTGACATATAAAGCATTTAAAATACATAAAATAATCTAGCTAATATAGGGCCATATTTAGAAATGTGATGATGACCGGGCAGTATATTAATTAAATATTTATGAAAAAATCATCATTTTATTTGATATTTCTCCTCTGTCTCTGAAAATTGATATTTTAAACTGGAAAACAATTTGGAGATAGAAGAAATATTAAGGAAAATAAATCCTATTAAAATCAATCTAAATTTATTGTGAATTCTGTTTTAGGTTTTCATTTTTTTTTTCATATTATCTGATTTTATCTTAATTTTAATATATTTATCTTAAATCTGAATACTGCAGAATATATATTCAAAATTCCAGATAGACGTGTTCATTTTTAGGAACAGTACATAGCAGACAGACTTAATTCTATATGAACCTGGAAGTACATATTTTAAAATAATAATAATAATTATTTTACTGTATTATACCAGCCAGTAAGTTTTAAGATACAAATATCTATTCATTCAGTAGTCGATTCAAGTAACAGAAACTATTCATTTTCCCTTTGGGGCTGAGTAAATATTGTTTGACTCAAACCCAAATAGTAAAAATTCATCAAGAAAACCAAATGTTAAACCTAGGTCTAGACAAGGCTTTGGTATTAAGTGATATCACTAGCCCAGTAAAACAGTCCCCTACGGTCTACATAGCTTCAATAAAAAAGAGGATTGAGAAAACCTGGAGATTAGAGTCTGGTGGTGACAATATTACCTCCAATCCTTTTCCAGTACTGCACTATTTACTTTTATGATCTTTCGGTGGTGGGAAAGTTCTCGATGCGATATAGAACATTTTAAGCAACTTAGTCTGTAAATTTTGATTAGACATTAGTAAGAAAAAAAATAGATCTATACAAATCATAGAATATATCCTTTTCTTATGTTAGCAGATGTGTCAAATGTAAAAGATTGTTGTTAGAATGTTTTCTGTAGACTATTTAAGTATAGGTGACTTTGTGTATTGTGTGTAGCATGCATGGACTTACACTAATGGAATAGATATGAACAGTGTGCTGAAGGGATTTCCAGAATGCCTCCAGGCAGATATATGCCTGCACCTCAACAGAAATTTACTCACCTCCTGTACAGCTTTTGACGGGGCATCTCCAGGATGTTTAAGGTCAGATCTCTAACAAAATAAATTATGTCAAATTAACATTAGAGAATTATCAATGTACCACCATATTTCAAAATAATTAAAATATGAAAATAAAGGTTAATATATTAGCAGTTCATTTCAAATACACTTAGCTTCACAAATAAACAGAGGATCAAATAAATATTTGATAATCCAGAGTTGCCTTTATTCCAATTTATATTAAAGAAATTTTCAATAGTGTTTTTCAATAATGAATGAAATTATGAATACTCTTCAAAAGAATGAAGAAAAAAAATCAAGATACCTACAGTATTCATAATTAAATAACTCTACTAGCACTTTCGATGGCTTAAACCATCATCCTCAGGTGCTTAGAAGAGATGCTACCTCCACGACTCCTACCCCATAAGTGTCACATGTGCTTTCCTGCTGTATGTAAAAACAGACTGGTGAATATTACCAGGCTTTTAACTTCATACGCTTGTATATTAAATAATATATATATTGTTAAGTATGTTAGGGAGCTCATGACACCACCAGAGTTGTCGTGAGAAGCAGCAGCTTCCTTGCAAAGCACCTTTACTGATTGACCTTTACCTCTCTGGTGGTGTTCCCAAGACTTGGATTCCATCACTTGGATATTTTTTGTGAGCCAAGCTTTGTTTTTAGGTGTCAGCATTTATCCACTTTATGAGGATATCCCTTATAGACAGAGCTTGTTTTATAGTGGACCGCTTTGTTTTGCCAAATGCTCCTTCAACATCGAAAAACATAAAAATTCTAGACTTTATTCCCCATAATGAAAGGTTCTGGATTCATTACCCTAGTCCTGGGATTGCTTACTCCAGCTCCGAACCCAAGTCCATCTCCAGTACCTCATCCCCTGTCTCTCGGCCTTAGACCACCTCTTCCAGTACCCACTCTCTCATATCCAATCTTTTGGCCACTCACCCTTTGGACCAATGGTCCGTGGTGGTCCATGGCACTACCCTCAGATTATTTACCCTACCTCTGGATCCTGGAATAACTGGAAAAATGTTGGGATCTGTCACAGTTTATATCATGTATGGTGCA
Organism: Acanthosoma haemorrhoidale; assembly: GCA_930367205.1. NCBI lineage: Eukaryota > Metazoa > Arthropoda > Insecta > Hemiptera > Acanthosomatidae > Acanthosoma > Acanthosoma haemorrhoidale. The sequence goes on along the minus strand of OV884015.1, from coordinate 94,605,831 downwards.
CTAGTGATGTACAGAAACATTTATTAATTTTATGTGTATATATATTTTAATTCTACACCATTGTCTGAAGAAGTTAATCCCATTGACCAAATAATCTAAATCAACTTCTAACAATTATCATTTTGAAAATGAAACTTTATTCTATAAATAAAATTATATTTTATTGTTATTTTCATTAGCATTTTAGTAGTAAATAACTAAATAATTAGTACATAGCATAGCTAAATAATTTTATTAATTTAGAATTAATCTTAAATCATTATTTAAGAAATATTTTTAAACTTTAGGTTTTTAATAAAGTAATACCCAAATTAAATTGCAAATATTTTGTTGGAATAATTATTATTGGCATGCGTGTACATATGAGAGTATGTGTGTTCAATGTCAAAGTTATTCATTATTGCTATGTATTCATTGCATGAATTCATAAATTAATTTTAAGGCCATTAATTAGCATACTTCCTATAATCCTAATTTTTATTTACTTTTTAGATCTTTTTGTCTCTTGTTTAATTTATCTTCTTTTAAAGTATTCTTAATTTTTAGGGCTTTATCCTTGAAGTTTAAAACAACTCATGCTCCACCCGGAGACACTTTAGTGCATAAAGGAGATGTGTTGACATCACTTTACTTCATATCTAGAGGGTCAATAGAAATTCTCAAAGATGATTTAGTCATGGCGATTCTCAGTCAGTTTTAGCTGTTATTATTGTAGTTTTAAATTACATATACATAATTTTAATATAGTGCTACAACAATTATATTTGAGCAATAATATATTCACTTTTGTCTCTAATCGTGATATCCTCTCTTCACTTCCAGGTAAAGATGATATTTTTGGCGAAAACCCATGTGCCCATGCTACAATTGGTAAATCTAAATGTAATGTAAGGGCTCTCACATACTGTGACCTTCATAAAATTCATCGGGATGACTTGTTGGATGTGTTAGAACTTTATCCTGAGTTTTATCAGTCTTTTACTACCAATTTGGAAATAACATTTTATCTTCGTGATGTGAGTTGAAAAAATAAGTATTTAAGGGATTTTTTTTAATTAAAAATTTGTTGAATGTCTATAAAAACTTTATAATTGCTTTATTTTGTAGGAAGAACAAGCTGGAGTTGATCCATGGGCTAGTCGGCAAACAAGGAAAGTCCATTCGAGGACAAACTCTCAAGACTTAGGAACAGGAGAAGTTGGGGGTGGAGGTAATTTTGACATGGATTTTCGAAGAAATTATTACCGCCCCCAAATGAGGTTAAGCATGGAGCGAGGAACATCGTTTGAAGATGATGGCTGGTAAGTTTTATTGGCTTTTTGTTTTTATGCACTCTCACTGTATGTAAATGGGAAAAGTATTAATAATTTTTTTGAAATCAATAATTTGTGATCAACATTAAAACAAGAGTAAAGGTATCCTTGTGTGGTATATGAAACCTGCGGGCTTACTCTTGAATTTGATGAGAAATATGATTGTTTTTTTATATTAGTTAATAGAAAATTAATCAATATGTGCTTCACATTTATGTACAGTAGATAATTAGATATCAAGTGGTTCTAATATAATTTAGTGGCCCATAGGGAACCATAAGAAATTGATTTCTTAACTAAGTGTTAAATCTACATTGCCAACTGTGCATTCAACTTTTTAATTATACATTACAATAACAATAACAATTTATATGCAACTAAACAAGATAACAATTTTTTTTTTCTTAAGTAGAATACACATTTCACGAATTTGGTACCTCCTTTTAGTCTTAAAGTAACTGAATCCTGGTTCATCATATTTTTTTTTTTAAACTGAAATAAATGAGTTGCTTTCATTATTTAGGTATATTTGATCATTGATATCCTGTTTTTTTAGAAAATATTTCAATATGAAATCATGTGTTTTTTTTTCTTTAATTTTTGACTATTTTTAAAAGTGGGAAAAATATTTAATGTTACTGTTCACTGCATTCTTAAGTACTGTTTGTGATAAGCACTTGATGCACTGTTGGAAATATAGTAATAATTATTCAATGAACTTAAATAACTGAAATTAAATTTGTTTAAACTTCATTTGGTGTTAACTATTTGGCAGGATCAACACTTATATGAAATTCATTCCATGATTATCGAGCACTTATTAAATAACTTATATTTCATATTTATCAAAATACTTCGTTATTAATTAGATAAAAGTATTTAATTTATCAAACAGCTTATTGTGTGTTTTTATTTTTTAGTGAGAGGTTCCCGGGTCATGGGATTTTAGAATTTACAACAGACAAGGCAGGTCAAGATGTAACACCGATGAATCTCCAATTTAAAGATTGCAACGAACGCCCTCAAGGGGTTAACTCAATAACTGGTATAAAGAAATATTTCAGCTGAAAAGCATTTATATAAATAATAATTTCATTGTTACTTCTGCATGGGAAATTTAAATCCTATTAGTTAAGTTAAATTGAATGAAACCACCTCATTAAAAATCAAAACTTTAATTGAAAACATGTATTTCTAAATATTTATGATATGCGCATGTTTAAGGAAAATATTTATTCTTAATCAAATGTATCACATACATTATTTATTAATAATTACCTTTTATTTATTTTGGTAAGATAATAAGCACTAATTGTTGTCGTACTATTAATGTATTAATTTCTAAAATGTAACATTTTAGACTAAATTATGAATGAAAACCCACTGAAGACATTTTTATAGATTTCATGTTTTTATTTATTTATGCATGGAGGAAATTTTAAATGATTGAGCATGATATCAGTAAATATTTTATGAATAATTGAAACAATTTTTAAACATAATATATTTTTATTATATATTTTTCTTTAAAAAAATCTTGTGTGGTTTAAATTTCTTATGCATTATTTGTTTAATCTAGTTTTCTAAAGAAACTTCTAATACATATTACATTTGGTATTTGCATTGGAATGTTGTAAAATATTGCAACATATTAGTGAGTAACAGATTACAATAATAGTTCCATGGATTATCCTGCATACTAAAATTTGTTTTCAAAAAAAACAAAATTAATAATAAATGTACATTATTTTTGTAATGTACATTGACGGCTTTTAAATACAAATTTATAAATGAAGCACTAGTAATATGCACTTTAATATTTTTTCAAAAAACAAATTTTGACTAAATGTGAAGTATATTCTATGAGATTAATACATATCTTTGTTGTTGGATATAGTGATTTTATTTTTCAATAAATCACATAGTTTACAGACCATGATTATTTCCTTCAGTTTTTTTTAACTTTTGTGAAAGCTGTGATACTTTTTTTATTTAATTGTAACTTAACTTTTTATATTGACTGTTTTGTATGCTATTCAATACATAAAAAATGGGCACAGTCGAACTGCAATTTGTTAGTAAGAATACTAAACTATGGATAATGTAGTAATACCATAGATATGGTATTAAGTGTGTTTGCTTTCAGCACAAACATTTAAGGCTCTGAATCATAAACTAGGGGAAAAAAGTTGGTCCAAAAAGTTGCACAGCCTACAAAGTCAATACTTTTGAACCAATTTGAAGGGTTTTTTTTGTACTGAATGCTGAAATAACAGCTGTTCTAAAGCATAGGATATTGTCTGGTTTGCAGCCAATTTGTTTTGATTCAAGAATCAAGAGAGGATTGAGGATGAAAGTCATGTTAAATAAAAAAAAAATCATGATATCCTAATTCAGGGGTTCTCGTTCTTATACGTCCCCAGCTCATGTAAAAGCTCTTGATTTCCCCGCCTAGGGGATAATGGACCAATCTTACCTGACTCCCATTACCCCTAATGGATTTTATCCTTATCACATCATTATATCCTACCCCACCACTGAGGACCTACCTCTGAGTGCCAATATCATTGAATTAATAGGATCTCCCCCTTTTCTGGTATTACTTCTTAAGTGATACAAAGAGATTGTCACTCTGAGCCATGATTCTCTGCGTTTAACGGCAATATGGAGGCAGTGAAAGAAGAAGAAGAAGATATTCACAATTGAAGAACCTATATCTACCTCAATGCTAAACCAATAGATTTGATCTTGAATAAATTATAGAGGTCTAGCACAAATAGATGCAGTCAATAAGAACTAGCATCAAAAAGCTCCCCCCAAGTAAATAACGCCTGCTTTGTAACAGTAGCTGACAAAGGATTATCCTTATTGCAGCTATTTGTACTGAACAGTTCTGATCGAGCAGAGACTGTTTGTTACTAGTTTGTAACTAGAACCCTATTAGGCCGAAATATGATGGTCTGCAGATTATTTTACTACTTCTTGAGAGAATTTGAAGAACAGTTGACTAAGCTTTCTATTGATTGGTGAAGAAATTTGAGCTTCATTGAAGGATAAAGGATTTTAAAAATAGCAGCCAATAAAAATTGGCCTAATTGTTGGATCACACAAGGTCTCTCCTTAATTTATCCATCCATTTAATCAATCCTGTTTTTTCTCATTCTCTTGATCAAAGTGTTTTGAGGCAGATTTATGTCCAAGCACTCAGAACCTTTCTCCTCAGTTATGGGTTTCTAGCAGAGCCACAAACCAGTAGTTCAATAAATTGTTTTTAAATCGGCAGAATTTTGACTCATCCTAATATGAAAGGTTGAAAATACTGACACCTTGTTGGTGTGAAAGATTTTGTTCTTGATACTTCCAGTAACAAGTGACATACCTTCAAAATGTAATTTGCACAACAAATAATATTTACTAAATGATCTTTTTAGTTAGTATATTTTAAACATGGATTTAAAAATATAAAGAAATATTTTTCCTTTCTGTATTTAATTATGCACGTATACAGTGAATTTAACATTATAAATCCGATTTCAGAGATACTATATAAAATATATTATCATGCGTACTTCTTCATAGAGGGGAAAACATTTCCATTTATAATAAATTCATTGTCCTCTTACTTAGCTGGTTTATTCTTATGGTAGTGTTATATATGAATTACCTGCTAAGACACTATTATTACATACTCATTGGGCATGTTGTAGTGTAGTTGTGTGAATGTGTGTGTGTCAGGCATGCTCAGTCAACTGAAGCGCAGTATCACAGACCTACGGTTGCATGGCCTCAGCGGTAAACAGCCGATGAAAGAGGATTCTTCAAATGGTATGTTTGTTACTGTTTATTAATATTTGTTAATAAGCATGTGGTTAAAACATTAACTGTCTGTTATAAAATTCTGCATTTGATATGATTTGTGTCTAACTTCCATAATTTGTTTGTAACAGTTGATAAGTTCTTCTAAATATAATTTGATAGTATTGATGTAGAATAGTCATTTAGTTATGAGTGTGCTTGTAGAATAAGTTAATTGATCTTATTAGTTTATGATTAGTCACTGTTAAACTGCATTCTGATTAGTAGAATCTAACATATTCAACTGTAGACTAAAACATTGTTGAGCATTAGAATTTTTTTGTTAGGATCTATTGTTACTCATAATGAACAAGAACTATTAAGAAATTAAATAATGTTGAATGTTTTATTTAAACAAATGGAATAGTTTTTATTTGCTCAAATAAATCATAAGAAAAAATAGTGTATAGAAAATAAATAAAGGGAAAATTTATATGAAAAGTTATAAATTTAAAAGCTTGCAGTATTCCACAGCTATGCTCCTCTTATGAGTTTCGCAATTTATCGGCTGTTTAGTATATTTTTTATTTCAGCAACCGCTTTAATAGTAAAATAATTCATATATCAATTTAGTATTCAAAACTGATTATATTTTAAATCCTGAAACAAAGATCGAGTAATCAATTGTTGGAATTAGGAAGCATGAAAAAATTATATGTTTTTCTTATAATTTTGTCAAATGTATGGTGCTAGAGCAGAATCTAACATTTTTAGACAAAGTATGTTAATATAACAATAAAAATCCTTCAATTGCCAAATAAAATTATTTTAAAATGATTTTTTTTTGTATAATTACAATTACAAGCATCAACTGTTCAATTCACAACTTAAAATAGTTATTTTTAATAACTCATAACACAAATTAATTGCCTGGACAATAAATTGAAATTACTGCCACTTAGTGTTTTTATTCAACTCTTCTTTTAATTTTATTTACTATTAATTTTCTTACAATAGACTGGCCATCATTTTATCTTAAAAAGTGGCAATATTTATTTGTATTTTTTTTTTAAATTCTAATTGCCAAAGAAAATATTTATTTAAACCATCAAATCAACTATCATAGTGATCTATTTCAACTCATTCAGCTGTTCCTTCATCGTATTCCTCGATAAAATGGGACTGGTCAGTCTCTAACACCTGAGGATATTGTGTCCAGTACAATAAGTGTCCAAACTGATATAGTTTGATTTTCTCAAAATCAAATTAAATAAGTTATTATTTGAAAAATTACTTAACGAAAATTGCTAGTGACTGACTGCTGATTAAAGGCACTTCCATTGTGGTATATTACGATTAACCCTATTGATCGCTGTAAAATATTAAAACACAAAATAAAAATTTTTTAAAGCCCCATAAACAAGTTCCCGACATCTACTCAAATGTAACTATGACGTCATAATTCTATTTATATAGTTTAATGCTATAATTTGCTGAAAACATGTTCTTTTGTTATATAATTGTTGGCTATTTTAATATTACAAATATAAATTATATCTGGTAGAAGTTTAGCTTCCTAAAAATTATTTCTAAAATTAAAAACAGTAATTTGATTCGATGTTGTAAATTGTACAATGCTTTCAATGTGTTGAGAGCACTTGATGGTTGGCTGTAGCTATGTGCTTTCTGCTGATTGGGTGTAGGGCGAACAGCTGAAGTGAAGTTGAAGCACTCCAGCAGTTCTGGCAACATGAGGAGAGGAGATGCCAGGATCATTTCTTCGGTTACCTCGGATTCATCCCGTGAGACCCAGCCTCTTCTAGACCACCAAGCACCACGTATGTATCAGCATATTAACGAAACTGACTATGTTCATACTTTCAAAATATGTGCATGCACTTTCAATGCTGAATTTTTTAATTCAATTTAATGCTATAAAATTTTGGCATATGTTGTCATTATATTGATTTTTTTTAGATGTTCTAGTACTTTACATATAAGTAAAAATTTTGTTGTATTCCTCAAATAGAAAAAATGAAATTATAGATTTCATTGGCTATATTCTTGACATAGTGTTTAGCACAATAGAACATGAGCTATTGAGACTTAAAATCAATTCCTGGCTTCTGGTTAGCATTCGTTTTAGGGGATTGAGCCTGGTTTTGGTTAATTTAGCGTTTGGAGGGAAAATGAGTAATCTTGTCCTTCTGAAAAAGCTTTTTTGAAATTTGTTCATTTTTTGGGTACATTCCAAAGGATACTATTCTTGATTAAGATTATTAGAGCATTATAACCTGAAAAAAAAATATGGTTTGAGTAAATCTGCTTATCTACCTCTCAATATAAATGAAAAATATACTTCATTCTGGGACTTAGTCTCACATGAATAAAAATATTGATTTATATGACAGCATGCTGGCCTGTGTGAATTACAAAATTGATCTTGATAAATAGGATAAATAGGTGTGAAATTACTGTGAATTGAAATATAAATGAAAAATAATTACAATAAAAATAAAATTTTGATGGTTAATGATTTGTGACAGTCAGCACTATTGAGGATTAGGCTATGATGGATTGAGAGGAAACAGAAATTAGAAAATACAGGATTTGAAAACTGCAGTGGTAGATAAAAGGAAGTATAGAGTTTCAAAGGTATGTGGGAAGAGCAAAAAATGAGTAATCAAAAGAGTGGGGCTTGTGGATGGGAAAATAGAGATCTGATAGGCGGGATCTAGTGTTGTGGGGGTGGATTGAGGATTAAAAATTAAAGAAATGCATATTTACTGTGGAACTTTGGTCATAGGCTTGGTTAAGGAACGGTATAGCCATGCTAAAATTAATTTAAATCTCATAAAATAATTTTAATGCTCATTATGTCAACACAGGTAAAACTATCTATTTTTCAACATCTGATTATTTTTTTATTCCTAGAATTTTTCTGGTAAGCAAAAAGTTTATTGTTTCAATCTGTCAGAGTATGATGCTGTTGCCTCACTAGTATCTCCTCCTTCACGTTCAACAAGCTAGATTGACTATTCATAGTCATTCTTTAATATATTGTGGTAGAAAAATTTCCAGAAGACAGATATCAGTTGCTCGGAAAGTTAAAAAATCAATTGAATTCTAAACAGTTATAAATAAACTTATCTAGATCGTAGCAAACAGAAATATTGTGATCAATTATGCATCATTTTTCCTTTTTTACTATTTTTTTTTTTTAGTTTCAGAGGGACTGCCGTTGGGTGGTGATATGCCAGAGGATAACCACCTCAGTGGAACTTCGCATTACACCACCCCTGGCTCAGTCAGTCCCTTACATTCCAACTCGTTTTTAAGACCCCATCAACAAGGTGAGGATATCGTTATGAACTCTTTTGAAAATGTCTCTTTAAAAGATTTTGTAGCTATCAATGAGTCAACACTATGTGTTTTTATTTCATTAATTTGCATAAAAAAAAATAATATTTTTTTTTTTTTTATGCTAATTCAGTGCTTTGTGCCAACTACGACAGGACTTGTAGAGAGTTACTCAATTCTAAATTGCATGCCCCTACATAAGTGGAAGAAAAAGTTACTGTCACTATACAGATTTTGTTACAATATTTCTCTTGATCCTGAACCAGCAGATCATAAAATACTCGTGCCATAAATGCCTAGTGCTAATCATTATTTCTGAATATTATAAAATAATACAAAACTTGATCTAAATGTGATTTCTCTCCTCTGTTGGTTTTTCACTCAAACATAGCATCCTTCAGCAGACAGTATAATTATGTCAGGTTTATTTTTTATTTTTACTCTTCTATCAAAACAAAATTTTTTTGATTAAATTTACTTTATTTGTTATTTGTACTGTACTGTTACAAATTAAAATATTCAAATAGACTGGCATTATAATAATAGCAGTTTTTTATTTTTTTGAAGGGGCAACGTCTGTGATAATGCACCCAAACCACGGTGAGGGGAAATGCAGTAACTGCGGAGGAGTGAAGGCTCGTGTTGAAAGTGATATTCATGGTAGGATAGATAGGATAAGCAGGTATTCAACACTTTTATATTATTAATTCTTCATTTTATGATTTTTTTTCTGTTCTTCAAATTCATAAATATGGTATCTTTTATAGGCAGTTAGATACTCTAGAACATACGATAACAAATGATATCAAAAACATACTTCATATCTTGAAGCAGCAGCAACAATATCAAACTGGTGCAAGAAGTTCAGATTCTCTTCCAGAGACTAGAGAGGTAATACAAATAAATATGTAATTTTTTTAGAGAAATCATGGTTTTATCACATGTAATGAATCTCTGTTGGATTTATTTAATTTCCATTATAATAAGATATTTCATCATAATATGATAGCCCCCACTTCAGCCCAAAATAGGATTACATAAGGCTATAAATATTTTAACAATAAAACTCTGTAAGCAAACATGAGAATGCCAACAAATTATGTAACTCACCTTTGTAAACATCATAGGGATTCAGTGGCCGAATTTTATTACTCTTTGTCATTTCTCTAACTGTAAAATTTATCCTAAAGGTGCGTTGACTTAGCCAAATGGTAACACTTTCCTGTCTTCTACTTATTCATTCTCTTATTCTCTAAATTTACAACATTTTTATTTATTATTATTTTATAAAAACTCCGAAAATGATTACAACTTGGACAGGAATTAATTGTTGAAAATTTATAAATCTAGATAAAAATGGTCCCATAAAATATGTTTAGCTTCAGAGAACGATGATTTTTTTTTTTTTTTTTTTCGTGCATAATATTTTTATATCATACTTTGACCTGCTTTATCATAACTGAAAGTTGAAAGTTTTTGTAGTACATACATACAGACAGACAAACAATAACTGCTTCATAAACTTATTTTAATACAAAGCCTTTCCCCTTCAAGCTCCACAACAAGAAGTAATATTATTTAGTGAGCATTATTTAGGAAAAATCCTTCCCATCTTTTAAACTATTTTTTATTGCAACTTATTAATTTATTACCTTATTATACCATTGGATCTAAAATCAGTAGTTGTAGTCGATTAAGAATGTTTCTCCCTTCATGAATTGAACTTAAATAATTGGTACACATCATCAAATCTAAGTAATGCCTGGTTCTTACATTATGAATTATTAATGTATCATATGTAGAATGAATCGGCGATAGTTTGTGTAATAATCTATAGTAATTTTTTTTTAATCTGAAGGTTGGTTGGGGAGATTCACGTGGGAGGCCTTCCCCTGTGAGAAGAAGTTCAAGTGTTCCTCAAAACACAGATGTGACTGTTCAGTCGCAATCAAGGTATACTTATATATATATTGTTTATTATATCAGGACTGTGCTGAAAAACAAATAAAAACAAAAGAATTTCATTTAGGCACTTAGAATTCTTTTAAATAATATGATGACATTATAATTACAGATTGGCAGATCCTCAAATACTAAATTTGAGGCCTTGATTTATTTATTTATTATTTCCAACAATCGGTTTTATTTTCCATTGTTAGGAAGTAACATATAAATATGATGACCCAACTCAGCATGATTCCACCCCACCGCTACTGGCAAGATGGCAACTCTCAAGATCTGGTAAAGCAGACCAAATGGTAGACATCCCACGCTTGGCCCACCAACAACAAGCCTCTAACGGGCACCCAACACTGCTATCCGACTAAATAAGATTTCACTACATGCCTAGAGGGACTCTAGGCCCAGCCACCAGTGGACTCTCACCACTGTACCGCAACAATTAACCTCTACTGAGGCTTCCCACACTCCTTAATTCCCTCACACCACCTTCAAGTAGGTACTCCTAGTACAAGGATCCGCTCAAGCCAAATATTCCTTTATTTTTACCTCATCCTTAATCTTATGATTAAAGAGCTAAGGGGAAAAAAAACAAAACATGATTCTAAAATCTCAAGGAGAGGAATATCTAATTCAACTACTTCTTTTAGGAATTATTTTTAAAAGAAGTGCAAAAAAAGATTTCCTGCCCAGAGCATTTTCACAGCCATACAGGAGCAGTTATTTGTAAAAAATGATGGTATTGGTTATTGCCAATAGGTGTTTCTCGTAGTCCAGCCTGGCTCATCTATTGCATCTGATGAGTCTCCATCAATTAGCAATGCTGGCCTTAAGCTCAATTCACACTAGAGGTCAAAGATACAATCAACATCAATCACAAACAATCCAATTCAACAGGTCCAATCAAGTCCCAGTACGGTCATATCAAGTCTTAATTGTTCCGCGGGAGATCCAGACCATTACCTAGAGGATTTTGACTGAAACCGCCTAGTGAGAATGTAGCCAGATGACTCCCTCGCTCATTGTCATTTTAAGATGTGAATAATACTGCGTTTGATTATGAATTTGATCAAAGTTTACTACCTCTGGCCTTTTGATTTCAATGTTACTGTTGATGTTGATAGCTCATATCGGTACTCCAGTTTCAACTGCATTATCATCCCAAGCTCTCAATTTAGAACCCTTTCAGCAGGCTTCAGCATATTGACAGTGTTTCACTATGCTGCGTTAAATATGCATGTAATAAATAATTAAAATTAACAATAAACCGTTTTATTGCTAAATTAATCTGAGTTTGTTCATTAAACTAATTGTTGGTTTATTAAATAAATAAAAATAAAATTATATGATAGATAATTTTATTTTAATCCGATTTGTAATTTTTTACAATTTTTATTAGGTTCTAATTTTTTTCTGGTGTTTATTAAGGATGAAGTGGTACATTGATGTTGTTTTATATAAATACTTAATGTGTTGTTACCTTCTAATACACTAAATGCAATATTATTCTCATCAAAATATTCACCACAAGCTAGTAAACTGAATCATCATTATTTGATGATAATTTGAAACAAAATAATATGACAAATTAAAAATAAATATTTAAAACAAAGAAAATAAAAATTAATAAGTATTGAAAAGTGGCTAATATTCAAATTTAAAGAAAATTGAAACACTGTGAGAAGTAGACAGTTACATAGAAAAAAAAGTTAGATGGTTTTGTGCGAGAAAATAATAATGATTTATTTTATAGGGTACAGGAAATTTCTCGGTTACCTGTGCCATCCCCTTTACAACAACCAGGAGTTTTCGTGCCCAGAAGGAGTCAGTCTCAACCAGTGGACTTATCACAGGTTCTTTTGATTTTGTATTTTACTAACCATAGGAGGTTTTTTAGAATTTACATTTTTTTTCTTCATTGTTTCAGCCTCAGGGTCTTCAGAGGTATATTGATGACCCATCTCTTCCTTCTAATCAAATGTAAGTTATATAAAGAAGTACTCAGAGTTTAAAATATATTTAAGATTTAAATTTATGATTTTTCCTCATGGTTTAGAACAGATTAAAGACAGTAATACAAAAAAAATTCAAAGGTATTCTAAAAAATAAAGTTTCGAGATCGAACAATAAAAATTGCAACATTAATATCATCCAGCATGATTTTGATAAGTATTTTTCAGTCAATATTTTGGTTTTCTCCTCTGCCATAGGCTTTATTAATAAAGATTTTTTAAGGAATTAATATTGTACTGAAATTTTATGCTTTAAAACAGAAATATTTTATTTTAAATTAATCAAAAAATTAAAGGTACAACTTTCAACTGTTGGTTTGAAAGTGCCATTGGTTATTAAATTACAATTCATGTTTTTTTATCTCTTGCATCTAAACATAACTAGATGATAAAAACTTTCTTAACTGTGTCGCTAATAGATCTGGTTAGTGATTCTCAATTTTCAAACTAGTTAAATTTTTTTAAACAAAATCTTAAAACAAAAATAAAATGATCAACCAATTATTTTTAAAGGTGAATTACAATTATAAGGTGACAAGTATTTGTAAAGGAATTCAACCCAAAAGAATAACAAAACTATATGTCTAACATTATGGTGCAATTAAATATTGTTAATAAAATTTTACAATAAATTCAAATAAAGATGTAATATCACTAAAATATTTAATTATATGCAGTCAATGTCAATGGTATAAATAATGCTTAAACAGAGACGGAGCTGGTGACGCTTGGAGGGCAGATACAGCTCGGAGAAGACAAATGCTCGCTTCTAGCCGAGGCGTGACCAGTTGTGATGAAACCGATGCCAGCCCGCCACAACCATTGGCCCCGATTGCAAGGCTGGACTCTCTTCAAGAAATGGTCAGTCTTACATTAATTATTATTGGAAATAAAATAAACCAGATTGTATTTATAACATATTGTATCAATCAATGGTGGGTAATTAATAAAATAAACAATGCAACAATAATTTGTGTGATTGTATTTCAGATACTGTAATATCACCTTATTTCATAATCCGATATGAAGGTGATATACACTCCAGGTAAAAATAAAGGTTCATTTAGAAAAGAAAGCCCATAAATAGTTAGTAATTCCCCCGCTTATTATTTATTTTCTGTAGTGAATTTTTATTAGCTTATTGAAAAATAAATGCAAAAATCCAGGAGTAAATTAAAAATCGTTTTTTGATTTTTCTTTTGGAAAATTAAAAATGAAAAAACTCAATTTTTATATTATTGATAAATTCTTATTTTTTAAAACTATATTTTTTTTCCTTTATGATTTTTTTCTCCTCAAGCTTAAATTACTGCCAGCATTTTTTTTTCTAGTGTTCATTTTGCTTCTCGTTTTACAGCATGCTCTATTGGAGAGTAGATTAATTTCAAGAATCCTTGCTAGCCCACTCAGTGCACCAATTTTAATATTTTGAAGATACTGCAACATGCAAAGTTCTGTAAAAAAAGTTCTTAAGGGTAGTCATGCTTAAATATTAATTCAACAATGAAACAAAGGGCCATCACATGAAATGCAAGGATCTCAGTTATATACAATCCATGATCAATAATCAGCAGCTCTTTGGAAGATATTAAATTTGTCCTTCTACTACGATTACAGATCCTCTGCCAAAATTTTCTCAGGATGAAATTATTTCACAGCAATCTAGTAACCTTACATGAACTCATGGATGAACATATTATAAAACTCCGCTTATCCCCACTAGTTGAGGTGATGTTTCTTCGGGAAAATTTAATTTTGCACCTCTGAATTTGAGGGGTCCAATAGCTTGTAACACATTCTTTAAGTTTTTTTAGCCTAATGTTGAGAAATTCAGATATTTATAAAAGATATTGCTGACATGATTGGCCCTTAGACTGTTTATTCTGGAGAGTGTGAATTTTCACCAACATAGCTTGGGAACTCTGTATTGTTACTTAATATGAAGATGACTAAACCTTCTGTACTTAAAAATACGACACAAATCTCTTCCTCTTTACTTTTGCTTGTTTATTTTAGGGAATGTCAACTATCATAGGTCATTGATTGCGAACAAAATAAAAAAATAATAATATATTCTTAGAAGTATGTAAATTTAGATTGTGATGTGATCCTTTAATTTTGTCCAGGAGCATATGTGTGACAGATTTTCACGTAAATTATCATGCGAATTTATTAATTTAAAATTACATTAATTTTCCGAGTTCATTTAGCTACTAGTTGATAATTTTCTTCTAATCTTTCTGGATACTGACTATATCAACTTTATTTACCCAAGTAATGCTTGTTATATTAATATTCTAGTTATATTATTTAATTATGTTATTATCTTACAAGTGATATTATTATTTAGTTATAGTTTATATCATTAGTAGGTGGTTATAAAATTTATTAAAATATACCTTGAAATTATATTTTATAGCTATAAAAATCTTTTGGATGAATAGAAATGTGGTATTTTCAGAGCCTGAATGTGTGGTTATCTCAAGCTCTATGAAGAATGTCGAAAAATAAATAAAAAAGTAAAATAATTTTTTTTTAAAAGATATGAGTAAAATTTGTAAAAAGCTATCTTCTTCTTTTTCATTGCTGCTTTTAAGCATATGAGGCCATAGAACTTCAAATAGAAGCATGTCTACTTAGGTATAATTTTATGTACAACTTGGGATTCATTTATCCTAACTGCATTCATTTTTTCAGGAATCAGCACTTTTTTCGCCTCGATCAAGTTTATCAGATTTACAGCAAGACTCAAAATCTTCACAAGTATAAGAAATCTTAATTTACTCGATCTCACATATTTATTAGTTCCTCGCTCGGTTACCTTCTAGTATTAATTGTGAATGTATATATATATATACATTCGCCCAATGCTCCCATATCTTTTTTCAATTTATTTATTACATATGATATGCTGTTCAAGCTAATAATTTATACTAATGTTTTGCCAGTTTGTATAAAATTTATATATAAATATATTTTTTGTTATGTGATAACGTATTTCATTACAAATCGTGAATTCTAAGCCTTGGCTTTGAGTTATTTTGGAGGAGGTTGTATACTGTTTAGTATGTGGGGTAAGGCCTACCCACTCTTTCATTGTTATCAAAGAATATCAGACAATTTTAAATTGTATTTATAATGCACCAAGTGCATGCAAGTTATGAAATGATCGTTAAAAATAATAAGGATTTTTTATTGAAAGAATTAAGCTTTGGAGAAAATTATAATAATTAATAATAGAGAAAGAACTCTAAATAGCTAATGCAGTGACAATTTAGATATATTGTATCTATACACATACACGTGCACTTTCAATTTTGTAGCGACAGCTCTTGAAGAATTGTTGCTGAAATATTTTTATTTGAAATTAATTTTATTGTAAAAACCTTTTATAAATGAGAGAAAAAAATATTTTGTCAAAAATATTAGGATAAGTTAAACTAGTTTTAGTATTATTTAATGACTCAAAGTCATTTCCCTCTGTGTATATTTTTTATGCCTCAAATTTAAATTTTATAAACTTGAGAATAAATTTAACTATTGTCTTTCTTAGTTTTATTTTATCACAAGCATTAAAGCAATAGTTCACAAGTAGGGTATGATTGTAAAATTGTTTAATATTTGTACTAGATTTAAATATGGATGTAATAATTTGCTGTTTTCATGAAATGTTCATTGTCAAATTTTTAACTACATATATTTAATAGGTGTCACCGGGTATCCGCTTGTTAATTTAATACTCTTCTATAGCTTTGCAACCCAACATTTTTTTTCTTTGAAAATATATACTACCTATAATAAAACTGAATAGGTGTCTTTAAAAAAAATTTTATAAGAAAACTCACAAAAATTCTGGTCCAGCCAACAATTTAGTCTGCTGATTGCAGTTCACTTTATATAATATATATAAGAGTTGCATTTTAAAAATAAATGTAAAAGTAAATTAAGAATTAATTACATGTATTTTTATCACCTTTCTTAATAATTTTGTTAAATTGTGTGACCTTGTCACTATTTATAAGTACACCATTACGATTGCTCACGTTTTATAACATCAACGAAAACGAACCCAATGTAGAGAGTGACATATGTTTTGTATTTTAATTTTATTTTTTTTATGATATCATCACAATTTTGATAGTAATTGCTGTAATAAAATATTTTGTCACAAATTGATGTAATTAAATTTGAAAATGAAATTACTCGTAAAAAAAAAAATCTCATAAAACTAAAATATATATTTTAACAATAAATAGTATTAGAATTAATGTTTTGGTTCTATAAATTAGTGATTTCATGTTATTTAGACTTTTCGAAGACACCTATATGATATGTGCATACATATATACGATACATAAAATTGTTGTTAAAGATGTACAAAAAGTTATAAAAATAATAATAGAAATGTTCGCATGCTTACATTTCCAAATTTATCAGACTGCTAATGTATAAATAAATACTGCGTTATAGTAAATGGTGCTTTAGTGCATTATTCTAATGATGTCTTAAAAAACACTTAGTTTAATTATTTTTACACCAATGAAATTAAATTATAAATTTTCTAAGCAAACTTTTTATTGATTTAATGCAAGAGAGAATCTAAACTTTAAATATGGGTGATTTTTGCAGTTTAATTAGTTTCTATAAATATTATCACTCTATGCAGGGTCATGTATATATTGCGTTGGTACAGCTGCAAATCATGTAATTGTCCATAATGAAAGACAATGCTACAAGACTTAAATTATTGTATTAAATTCTTGGATATTGTTAAATGCTTGTAAATATTAATTTTTCTAATTATGTAATTTATTTAATTTTATTAAATACACATATGAAAGATTTGTTTTCTTTTGTAGGTACATATACCTCCTAACTTCTTTAAAAATCTTTAGGAACCAGCATGTCAGCGATAAATTGTGCTTCTGGGCCTTGGTCAATGTGCCAGGTGCTAGTGGCTCTGTTTTCTTTGTTTGTTTTTGTTTTCCACATCCAATGAATGTGGAGAAAGTTATGTTGTTAAAAGCAACAAGACTCGAAAGTAAGCAGTTGTAAATTCTGACAATGAAGTGTAAATTGACAATGTATTTGAACACCAATGATGCCTGAGTTGATCGAATGAGTTAACCTACTCAAAAGAAATATTAATGATATTATTTATGCATATAATGACTAAATTTATTTATAAAAACTAATGGCGTAAAAAATGTGAGCATACTTGGGTGAGTCGAAAGTCTGGACATTTGTGGATTTTTCATTTACATCTAATTATCAACCTACCATATTTTTTACCAATGCTAAATGGTGTAATTTCAGGTTTAAGGACTCCCCTACCAATCCCAGATAAATGTTTCCGAGTCCTTGAAGTTTTCTTCATAGATGGCTCTTTCTCTTCTGCGAGTTAGTAAAAGTAAAGTCTTGAAATTAAATTGAGTGAATGACATTGGGAATCAGTGTAGGCTCTTGAAACAAATATGCCACTGTAAACCCCCGACTTTCTCTCTCTTCCTCCTCCCCCTAAATGTTTACAGGAATCTGGGGAAAATATTAATGCCAGGAGAGGGCATTACCCAAGGACAGGGGAACCTGAAATATTACAGGGAATTGACATTTAGATTACCGACATTTTATTAAATGATAATAAACAAAAAAAAATCCTTAAGCTATTTGATAAAAAAAAAAAATACTTAAACTATTTGAAAAAAAAAATAATTAAACTATTTGATAAAAAAAATAATTAAACTATTTGATAAAAAAAATAAGTAAACTATTTGAGAGAAAAATTACTTAAACTATTGGACAGAAAAATACTTAAACTTTACTAAACTGGAAACTTGTAAACCAGAGTTTTATTAACTTAAAGTTTGCTGATCGAAGAATGAGAACAAAACAAATACATCACTGTCCGTGTTTATCTATACGTATGCATAGTTTGGTGTTATTTGGTGTAAACTGATGAACGACGTAAACAAACAACATAAACCCTCGGTACGTGGAAGCTACGTCCAACGAGGTTACCTGTCGTAGCTAGATAGTGGATTAGTCATTCAGCTGTGAGGTTCCCGGTGGATGGAATCGGTGAGTCGATGATCGATATGCTCATATCCATACTAGTTCCAAGTCAAATCTCCAACCAGAGGTGCTCCCCATAAACCATAGGCCGATAAGGTGGTGAGATGAGGGGGGGGGGCGCTCCGGCGGGTGTTGGCCAACTGATCCACACACTGACTGCAAGCGACTGATCCCGGTGCTCCGTCCTTTTAATCCTCTATAAAGGATGTAGGGTTTTACGGGGCCTCGGAGGCGTCCCGCACCGTTATTTGTTTTGTTTACTTTCCAGCATATTTCACATAAAACAAAATCAATACACTCACATTTGAAACACAAAGATATTCTTAGAACATTTATAATATTATCAATAATTATTAATTCTTTATATAAAACTAACCAAATACAAAAAAATATTTATCTCTAATTTACACTTTTTTTTTTTTTATAATAAATTTTACGAGGGTACTTTGTTAGATAATTACTTGTCAGCGCAAGACCCCTTATTCGGCTTAACAATGAATGATAATTTTTTCCTTCAATAACTAAAATAAACGAATTACAGGCGTAAACAATCGCTAATTTACATTGGCTATAAAAGTCTATCGGTCACAACACATTTATAATTCTCTTACTAATGTACAATTTTTAACACACTATGTAAGCTATGCATGAAATGCTAATAAGTAGAGAAAAAAAATGAAATTTTATTATCAAAAATTTATAATAAACAAGAGTAATAAATTAACATCAAGAGTAATACGTGAGAAAGAATTTGTATACGGATCAGTATAATTTAATAATGGATGAGTATTTTTAAAATTGGTTGATGTCGCTTCAACGGCAGTGGTTATTGGTGATGAATCTTGGGTTTGTAAATAATTGATGATCTTGATGTGATAAATGGTAAATGATTGATGATGTTCATTGCTTGCCTTGCTTAGCTCATTGTTTGGTGAATAATTTAAAAGAATACGGGGGAAAATCCAAGCCATTACACCTAATAATTAGGCAGGGGCCAATCAAAGTCACAAATATAAAAAAAAAAATATTAATTAAAGATTTGTGTTTCTTTCATTTTCATTAAACTTGTAACATTCCATTTATAACATGGCTCACTTTTGAGGCTTGAAGATGTTTTAAAGTATGTTTGAGAAGCAGTTATAGACACTTCTACTCAACATGTTTTATAATTAACATTAGTTTTGTAATATTTTTTTTCTGAAAAAATCACCCTATTTTCAAAACTTACTTATTAATTTAAAAAATGCTATATAAAAACACAAAATCTTAACCTATAAAATATATTTGAAAATTAAGTTATTTATTGCCCATTGCCCTTACAGACTATTAATTGATTAGTCTGCTCCACTTGTAGATGCCAGATATGCCTGAATCATCTCCTTCTCAATATTGTCCTTGCTCTTGTTCTACCCTTTGCTCTGTTCCTGTAGGTAGCACTTGTGCACAATTTCTTGGCAGCTTTTGAAGTGCCACCTCCGTTACCAAGCGAAACGTTTCCCGAAGTTCATGCATGACAGAGGAGAGGACAGCAGGGACCATGAAACGGGCAGGCGGCCTGAAGAGTGGGCAGGCAGAGGGGTGACCGCACGTTAACAAATTATAGTGTGAATGGAAATTACGATGGTATACCCATTATCCGAGAGGTGAGAGGGGTGAGGTGTCTGGTTGACGCAGGGAACTCCTGTACTATCCTCAGCAGAACGGCGGCGAGAAAATTACGCGCCGAGGGGATGGCGTTGCAGATCTGACCATGCGAGTGTAAACTAGTAACCATGGGAGGGCCTTGCGAAGTTGAAGGTGAAATAGCGATGGGGTTGGCTAGATGAACGTATCAGGAGAAGAAAATGACAATACATGTGGTGGAAAAGATGCCACGGGAATACGAGGGGATTTTAGGGTGCGACCTCCTGGGAAAGGTAGAAGCAAAGGTGAGTAGCATAGAGGGGATGTAGTCCTCAGAATTGGAAGAAAACCGTACCGACGTATGAGGACCCTGGAAGTTGGAAAGGAGAAAATCGGAGCAGTCAAGCGAGAGGAAGACTGGGAAAAGGACATTAGGCAAGAGTACGTCCACGTTTTCTTCAAAGAGGGGGATAAACTTGGCATAACGGGGGAGACAGTACATGAGATACCGCTTAAACAAGACCGTGTGACGTGTGTCAAGGGAAGAAGATACCCGCAACCGCTGAGACAGCATATCAGGGGGGATATAGAGGAGTTGAAGAGGCAGGGAATCGTAGTTGACAGCACATCTCCATCCAATAGCCCTCTGTGGGACGTAAAAAAGAAAGGAGTAGTCGGAGAAGAAAAGTACCGAGTAGTCGTCGACTACAGGAAACTGAATGAGAATACCGTCGACGAAAAATACCCCATTCCTCGATTCTAGGACATTCTCGACCGACTAAGTGGAGCAACGATATTCAGCACACTCGATCTGAAGGCAGGATATCATCAAATACAGATGCATCAGAGAGATCAGCAAAAGACGGCTTTCACATTTGAACGCGGGAACCATGAGTTCACCAGAATGGAGGAATCTTACTTCCAGATATAATGGACGATCTCCTAGTTTTCAGCCGAAGCAAGGAAGTACATCAAAAGCACTTGAGACAGGTGTTCCCAAGGATCAGGAAATTCGGACTGAAATTATCGGTGGAAAAATCGCTTGTATTGGCCAAGCAAAAGTAACATATTTAGGCCATATCATCGCAAGAGAGGGAGTGCAACCCTCTCGGAGCAAAGTCGAGGCGATTCAGAGGATGACTATTTCAAAGGACGTCAAAGGAATCCGGCGCCTTCTCGGATCGCTG
The DNA here is from genome assembly GCA_930367205.1 of Acanthosoma haemorrhoidale. Classification (NCBI taxonomy): domain Eukaryota; kingdom Metazoa; phylum Arthropoda; class Insecta; order Hemiptera; family Acanthosomatidae; genus Acanthosoma; species Acanthosoma haemorrhoidale. The sequence continues at coordinate 94,584,510 of OV884015.1, read as the reverse complement.
AAATATTACCGAAAGTTCGTACCAGAAATGGCTGAATGCCTTGTACCGATCAATAATATACTCAGGAAGGGACAGAAGGTCAATTTCACCCCAGAAATGGAGAACAACATTCAGCGGGGCATGGAACGGTTACTGGGGGAGCCTATCCGCGCCTTCTCTAATTTCGCACTCCCTTTCACCATTACCACGGACGCCAGTAAATACGCGTTGGGGGCGGTATTCTCAGAAGATCGCGACGGAGGAGAGAGACCGAACGCATATACTAGCAGGCGGCTTATGGACCCCTAGAGCAGGTATAGCGCGCTTTAACGGGAACTGCTGGGAATCGTATGGGTGATAGAGCACTTCCGTTCCTACGTCTTCAGGAGGCGATTTAGGGTCCAAACGGACCATCGAACCCTACAATGGGTGGGGAAGCTGAAGGAGCCGTTGGCGCGCATATCCCGATGGAAGGAATTCCTTAGCCAGGGCGAGGGAGTATGGTAGCGGATTGGCGTAATTCGTCCAGGAATGGTCACCCATGTGGAAGAGGAGCGCGAGACCGACACAGAAGACGTCACGGGATGTGGCAGCTCAGCGGAAAACTATCCGTCGGATATCGAAGACATCCAGGAGATAATAAATGATAAGAAGCGCCAAATCATTTGGATCACAAAGATGTCAGGGATGCTTACGACATTACTCCGGTCATTATTAGTTGTAGTATTAATCTCGCTTTTTTTAATATTTATTAGCCACCAAAGTAAAAATATACTGGAAGGGGTGGGACTCGAATCCACAATCTCTCCTAATACTTAAAGAACTCCATCAACTGACCAAGTCCTGGACGAATTAGGATATTGTCAATAGGAATTCTCTTTGGGTGAAAACAGACAGTGGGGTCACTGCTTGCTGACCCTAAATCCTAAACTTTTGGAGAACTAGTTTGCCTACTTTACGCCATTGTATGGCTAATACGAAACATTCAACATTCAGTTCTGGAATTTATCCCACTATTTATAATAATTATTACCCAGCCAAAGTTTAAATTGAACATATTATATTTATTAACAGCGAAGCCCCTAAACAGCCAGCCTCGATACCATAACAGGCTTTGAAGCCTTGCAAGGAACATAAGTAATCGGATTTCCCTGAAAATTGCACAATCTTTTCCGTTGTAACTTGCTCTCTCGTAAGACGGAAGGAAAAAATTATCAAAATCACTTATTTGATATGATCATTCGCAATGTTGCAGATAAAATCGATGATTAACACGCGATCTGTATCTTGTTTACAAGCTGAAGAGGTTCGTTTTTTTCTTTTTGTAAATTTAATCGAGTAGACTGCATTATTTATACTCTGAGTCGTAAAAATAATCGCTTGAAAAGTACTATTTCAACAGTTTTTCATTAAAAAGGAATGTTCTATGGCATCCAAAACTGATCCCATCAGACGGAAGTTATTGACCAAAAATACTGGGTTTCTTTCATTTTTTTTTTCAACACAACAAAGGTGATAGATGTTTGCCAAAAATCCTATCGTACTTTTTAAAGGTTATTGTTAGGGAAATTGTTGTTGTTAGAGGAGAATTTATTTTTTTTAAATGTGTGATCCTTGAAATTTTTCCACTACACCTAATAACCACTACACTTAATAAATTTCTTTAATTTTTTATGTGCTTTATATAGTTTATTTATATATTACACGGATATAACTTAGTTCATAATTTATACAGCAAAATTTATACAACAACCGTTGATATAATATAAATAAAAACGGGGAGAATGCTGATTCTTACACGAACTACTTGAACTTGTATACAAATAAATTCATGGAGCAACATCTCTAGCAGAGGAAAGCGTCGACCGAAGACTGTCGTTAAAGTTAAATATACTTAAATTCGATTTTCTTAATTGGATTCGCTACTTCTTTATCCAAATAGCTGCTCATTTACCCTCAAGAGGCCGAGTCAACTCCGACCAGAGCCACCTCAAAGAAAAAAACCTACAGTGAGCCAGTTCCTAGGTCTTCACAGTTAGAAGTCAGCATGATGGCCACTTGAGTGAGGGACCTGAATACTAACCTAAACCTGTATACTAAGTCAACAAATATTGTTTAATACTGTTTATATTGTTTACTAAGAACATTTGTGGGTTTCTAATCAGGAGCGTTTTATATTATGTGAATAAGGATGATTTTTATAAGTGTTTAGAAGCGATATTTTAGCATGGTCGTTTGCCGTCTAAAATAAGTTATGCCTTCTGAGCTCTTTTTTTTTTTTGCTAAAATGTTGCATGGAATTGAAGCAAAAGTCTATCGAGACCTTGGAAGCCTTGGGACCGTGGCGAACCACCGCTGCTCCCGATACTGCGCATCCGTCGACGGGCAAGGACGCCAATTTCTTTTCATCGCCTTTTCCATACAAGCCGCTCTATTCAAGGCCAAAAGGAAGGAGGAAAATTATCCGTATTTACCCGAACGGAAAATTCACCCGGTTCCTGGTGGTAATTGTCAGCACGAGATGGTTTCAGATTATTTAGGTAGCCATGAGTCAGTAGTACTACAACTACTAAGAAGTTTCAAAAAACCTTTGTGTAGTCTCCCAACATTACCTACTTTCATATAAACATTATGTACAAAGATGTAAATATTTTGAAGTGAATCTCGCCATGTTTACATTAATAAACAAATATTGTGGTTATTGCTTTTAAAAATATCTAAGATATAATCAACTGTGCAGCTTAACCTTGCGTACCTTGGTCTGTCAAATATTATTTATTACTCACTATTTTATTTTGAAATATTTGCTGGTATTAGTATGACTGACGATGCTCCAACTAAGTGCTCTAGTTTGGACTTCACTTCAAATTGTAAATGAGCAATTTATTGCAGGTATTTAACTTACAATTTCAATCGATGAACGGGAAAAGGACACCTATTTATTTTCTGGTTATGCATGTATGGTTTATATGTGCTACGAAAGTGAGTCTGTGCTCTATATGAACCCCAAGGTACTTAGCAAAAGGTCACCTACTCGTTCTGTAAATCTTCTGTTTGGCCAAGAAATGTAAAACAAACAAGACGTTATTACTAATTCGGTGAACAAACCCAGTGTTTAACACTATGACCCCACCACCATTCCCGCATCTATGGCAACAGGCTGTTGGGGAAAATTCGGTTAAGATTTTGTTGTTAGATGTGTTAGTTTTAAGTCTATGATTCATAATGTGAGCATTATAACTTTTGAACATGTTTAGACAATGAATGTATAATGTGCATTATAATTTTGTAACAATCGCAAATCGCAATGTAAAATTATTAAAAATTGTATAAAATGTAGCCAAGCTACAGGACATATAATGACCTATTGTAAATAGATTCATTTATGTAGCCTATACTGATTTCCATAATTTACGCTATAATTGCAGTCATGGCAATGTCCAGTTTCTCCAATCATGTCCTGAGCGTATGTGGCTCTCGCGCTCTTCGTCAACCTCAGACCAAGTGGCGCGGCTGACGGAGGAGCATGCGGGACTTCCCAAGACTCCGCTTCCTCCTTCGCATGTGAGGGAGGTGACAACCATATGGATTTGGGAGGTCTCTGGGCTGTTTGTAAATACTGTATGAATGAGTGAGTACTAATTTAAAGGCTAATTGGCTAATTTAATAAAAATTCTAAATATGGTATGAATGACAACATTTATCACAATTACTTTTGGCCCAATGAGGCAGATTGTAATTTTATCATGATAAAGTTGTATTTAATTTATAATAACAAGGGGATATGAAGGAAGGAGAGGAAGGGGGAGGGGACGTTATTACTAGATGATCTGGTGGTACCAAAAATACGGCAATAACATAAAATCGTTAATGGTAACTAATCAAACATATACTTTCAAGTATATCAATCATTTTATATATTTTTATTTGCACCAATACATTACAATTTTACACGAATTTACAGGGGAGTAAAATTGAATGGAAGTTAGTCAAGAGAGATATATCACACAATTAAGTGCTTCGCTGCTGCGAAAAAGTACGAAGTATATACCATTCATTAAAATATCTTCGATTAATATCCTATAGAATGTAATAGGATAGCATTAATCTTTAATTAGATACCCTTAAATATTTTTACGTATGACTGCATTTATTGCTAGCATCATAGTGGGATCAGGTGGAACGTTCATGCGTTTGAAGTAGAGGAACAGGGATTACAGTTGGGGCAGCACTTTTATGGCGGTTTTTTTAATTATAGGTCAATGAAGCCACAGTGATTAAAACTTAAGCGTTGTTTGTTTTGAAAAAAAAATTATCTGAAACATAACAAAAAAAAAATTATAGGTCTAGGTACTTCCTTCGTAGTTTGAGTATCTGCTGAATGAGTTGAACTGGTTAACAAGGTTGACTGCCCTTGAGGAACGTAGTAGACGTTTTTGGTTGAAATAAATAAATTCAAAATTAAGTTTTCTTTTCTATATAAAACACAATACAAATGTATATACAAACTAATGTTAAAAAAATGTTCATTATTACAAAAAAGAAAACAAATGTTTATTTTCTTTGAAAGCCCGGTTTAAAATGTAATAGTTGTCACACTAGTTATGGCAGCGTTAGTAGAGCAGTTCAAGGAGAGCACTTGTAAAGTGAGTGGCCTTAACGAACATATGCTAAAAAAACCGACAAAATTGTCTGTTTTCAAAAAAATTAAAATTGGCAAACTTCTATAATAATACGTCAAAGACAGTGAATCAACAAACATGAAACATAAGGTGGAAACAATACAATTAGTTGATCTAAGGATCTTATTATATGTTAATCTGGTTAGTCGAGTTTTATGTTACTATTATTTGAAACTAAATGTTGTTTATGAAATGTATATTTCATGTGAAATGTGTGTAGTATGTGGAAATAAAGGAAGGCTTAAAGAGAGTAATTTCGGTGTTTTAGTACGAAATAAAACTCAATTTTTTCTATACAAAAAATGAACTTTATTCAGTCATATATCTTCCATTCTGTTCAATGACCTTTTGCCATCTTGCTGGTAACTTCATGATCCCGTGCTCATAGAACTTCTAGTCGTTATCAGCAAAAAACGCAATTAAGTGCGATTTGAGGTTATCGTTATTACTATTTTTCTTACCATTTAAGAAGTTGCGTAAATTTCAAAATAAATGATAATCCGATGGTGCAAGGTCAGGGCTGTATGGGGAATGCGACATCACTTCCCAACCAAGCTCCAATAGTTTCGTACGTGTTGCTAAAGATGTGTGAGGCCTTGCATTGTCGAGGCGGAACACAAATATCGAGCTTCTTAACAGTCTTTTATGATTTTCAATTGTTGTGTGTGATGCATTTAACTGTTTTGCGATATCTCGCACAGTTATATGACGATTCGATTTAATTATGGCTTTCATTTTGTCATCATCAACTTCAGAAGGTCGACAAGAACGTTGGACCAAGGACACGTGCGCTCTGTTAAACAATCAATACCATAAACTTCACATATCCCTTTGCGAGCCTCAGCCGCTTTTTTGCCTTAGTAAAATGTGTCGAAAATGCTTATTTTTGCACTCCATTTTAAAACTGACCGTAAACAGATAGTTGTAAACTAACTTACACGGAATTTCTTTCTATAGCAACCTAAAGGTATCGACTACCAAATCTCAAAAGAAAAAAAATTCTAACATGCACAAAAGAATAACGAAACAAATAAATAACGATATCTACTGGTCCAAATCGAAATCACTTTCTTGCCAACACATTAGCTGCAGCTAACCGATGCAACTGTGGGATACTGAGATGCTAAAAAAAACAAACATTCGATTCGATTTGAGTTTTATAAAACCCTGCATCCCTAATTCTGATAACATACTTTTCCTGCCTCTATAATGGACTCCTAGCTTAATTCATGAATTTATCTCCATTGATGAACCAAAAACTTCTTCGAAAGAACCCAATACTGGTTTCACGATAAAATAAAATTAATTTGTTGCAACAAAGCTATATTTTATTTGGCTAAGGCTAAATTAAATAAATTAGGGAATTGATAATTTAGTAGTGTATTTATATATTTTGTTTCAGCACACAGCTTAAGTCTGTCTCATCTACAGGAGCATTCCAAGTTAGAAGTCATTTGAAGATGAACGACATAGGCTAATAAAGCAATCACTGCAAATAAAAATATAGAAGAGTCTTCTATATTTCTTATCAAATATAAATAAATAATAATATGTACTCAAAATTAGATATTTCTTCGACTCTTGGCCTTACCACTCGAATTGGACTTCCCAATAGCCTCTTTGCGTTGCCCAGCACACATGGTACCAAGAGAGTTTAAGCAATTCAACTTTGTGTGATTTACATATTGCTTTTATAAAAAAAGTTAATCCCTAATACCCTCCTCTACTAGGTAGACGCAAAATCGTAGAATAAAATCAACCATCCACCAAGCACCCTTCTATCGCATTCAATAATGAAGGGAAATTGTGATCTCAAATAAAGTGTTTGGCAACTTACACTCTTCGACCGTATGCTTGAGGCCATAGGTCATACTTTTGCAGGGCATGGTACAGATATGAACTTGAATAATTTGGCTGTAATCTATATCATAATGAAATGATTAACGAATGTATGATATAATGTATCAGCTCCATAATAGTTTGGTCACGTGTTAAGGGTCAATTGCAAAACCTTTAATCTCTGTCGCCTCATTCTAATCATCTCCAGCCTGATAAAAAATTTTAAACTATTGCGATTTACAAATTTTGAAATACTAAATTTTGTTATTAGCGATCAAGTTACTGGTTTAGCATTGAGAAATGCATTGTAATTATATATGAGCGCGGCTCTACCCACCTATACTTTTCCTCCAACACTCATTACTTCATAGAGTCCAACCTTTCTTTAAATATGTCTTCAAATTATTCAATTGTGAATGAACCGTAAAATTATAACGATCTTCTAAAACAGTCAATTTTTCAAGTTGTCATACCAACACTAAAAGCATAAGTTTATTTATAAACAAACACTTACAGCCGCTCACGCTGCCATTTTTAAGTAATATTAAAAGAAAACCATTAGCAACAGTATGACACTAAAACTTTATAAACTTAAAACATAACACCGCTGGGTAATGGAAATAAAAAATATTGGAAAATCTTTCACATCGCATCATTCTAATTCAATACCACACATATATAATTATAGTGTTAATTTAATATGGTTGTTTGTTTATGTTTACTGCAACATTTGTTTCACAAAGTATAATAATTTGAAGAATAGGTATGGCAAATAAACACAAATTCTAGAAACGTAAACACGTAATAAGACTATGTATACCAAGAGACCAAAAGGCGTTGTTGGCCATTAGGATTTGACAAACTTCAATTTTATTTGTTTAACATTGAGAGGTTGAGCGGAAAAGGAATACAATTCGATTTTTATATTTTTAAACACTACCTTTCTTTTGTATAAGATAAAGTAACTGATTGTATGTAATAATTTTGTTGTTGATACTGATTGTAATAAGTATAACATGCGATAATTTTGAATGAAATGATTTGTTTCCTCAAATGATTTCGAGAATTTCATTCTCAAGAACCAGAACTTGTGACTATTCGTGAATTATACATTTTGAGACTAAGGATATTATGTAAGCGATAAAATAACTGAATGATGAATAATAAGATAATAAGATAAAAGTCCGAATATAACATGAACATTACTTTATTATACATAATACACTGAAAGTGACCATTGAAATACATAACTAATAACATAGAGAAAAGAAATAGAGAGATAATTGTTAAGAAAATTACCTTGTGTTATAACAACTTGAGCATATGAGTCTAAAATCTATTGAAATTAAAATTAAACAAAGTCTTTACAGAGGCTACCAAAATCCTCTAAATGAATAAAATTAATTTGAAACACATAAAAACCTAATGAAATGTTAAATTGAATGTTAAGATATATAAGCATTCAAGATGAGCAATACATCGTTAGTTAGAATAGTTCCAATTATCATACTATTCTTAAAGTTATTTCTGGAAAACAAACCAGACTAACCAAATATAATTAATTTTAATTTTTGGTGAATGTAAAAGTATCGGTAAAATACTAGAGTTTGAGTTACTATGAAATGTAGTACTTTATCTTTAATTACTCGATACGTAATTACAGATCTGTAAATATATATATACAACTTTCATTCTGCAAGCGTTGTCTACATCCAGCTACAGGACAGGCTCACCGGATGGCTCGTCAGTGCGATGAAGAAGATGGCTCTGGAGAAGCGAGAGCGAGAGAGAGAGAGAGAGAGAGAGAGAGAGAGAGAGAGAGAGAGAGAGAGAGCGAGAGAGAGAGAGCGAGAGAGAGAGAGCGAGCGACCGTATGGCTACGGCAATGTCTCGCTGACTTGTGTCGGGATTGCCCCGGTAACATCGCTAATCCTATAGCTAGTATCCGGCTGGCAACAATACATACCGAATACCAATACGGATTACATTTGTTGGCCGCAACATATATCATCAACAAGTTAATGGTTTTGGCTAAAACGGAAACAAAAGTAAATAATTTATGCAATACAAAGAAAATAATCACGTGATTAGGTTTTCATATAACTAATATAACGTAGTATTACCATGTGTATATTGTATTATTAGGGTTAGTCTTTTTTTTTTTTTTTTTTTTTTCCCTAAGCTCTCAAACTTATAATAATAGGAATGTGGGAAAAATAAGGAAAATTATTTTTGGCTGGAAAGTGCCTTTCACTAAGGGGAGACCCCTATTTGAAGGATGTATGAGAAGGATATGGGGTGTGGAATGGCTAGAAAGGCGGATGGAGTCAGGAAGGTAGTGAGAGTCTACCAAGGACTAACCCTAATTTGATTGGGTAATAGGGTTAGTCTATGTAAATTGTATTATTAGTATTAGCATGTATATATTGTATTATTGGGATTAGCCTATGTATATTGTATAATTAGGGTTAGTATGTGTATATTGTATTATTAGTATTAGCATGTATATATTATATTATTAAGATTAGCCTATGAATATTGTATAATTATGGTTAGTCTATGTGAATTGTATTATTAGTATTAGCATGTATATATTGTATTGTTAGGATTAGCCTATGTATATTGTATAATTGGTCTTAGTCTATGTAAATTATATTATTAGGATTAGCATGTATATATATTGTATTATTAGGATTAGCCTATGTATATTGTATAATTAAGGTTAGTCTATGTAAATTGTATTATTAGTATTAGCATGTATATATTGTATTATTAGTATTAGCCTATGCAAATTATATTAGGATTAGCATGTATATATTGTATTATTATGATTAGCCTATGTAAATTATATTATTTGGATTAGCATGTATATATTGTATTACCAGGATTATCCTGTATATATTGTATTATTAGGATTAGTCTATGTATATTGTATTATTGAATTATCGTTTGTATATTCTCTGTTTATTCATATCTCCTTGTATATTCCTCGTATGTATCTTCGTTGTCTTTATGTCTCTTCGTAAATAGATTGAAAGGACAATATTGTGTTATTTCATTGTTTCTTATGTTATTATGATGAATAAAAACAGTTTTCAAAGAGTATACTAAAGTGCGTTGAGCGGTGCAACAATCCCAGCTGCACTGGAATACGAGCTGCACTGGAATACGAGCACCACAGTTGGCGTACCAAATCGGGTCCGATAGAATACTAGTAACATGCTTTCGAAAAAAAAAAAATTTATTGGCAAATGACCCTGAGGATGCCCAAGAAAATGGTTGCTGTGCCACGTGGAAGTAGTATCCAGAGCAAAGGGTACAGGAGGGATTGTCTGCAGCTCCCAAAATAAAAGAAACATATTTGATCGCATGTCTAATTATGTGACAGTTTGGCTAGTTCCTAGAGTGGACCCGGTGGATCCTCGACCCAGATAGCTCAGACATCGCTAATCTAGGGTTATCTTACGGCCAATTATTGACCAATTAATTTTCGAGCAAAGTCCACCAGCCGACGGGCAACCTTCAGCCACGCAGATAGGAAATACACAGGCATCATTCCTTGTATTTGTCTATTTCATTATGTTATCTATGTTGTATTTTTTTGGGCATCTTGTTTAATGTCACATCTCGTTAAATAATAAGAATATCAATGGTTTTTTTAAAGGTTCATATATTTGATAATCTTTGGCGCAATAAAATATGGAAATTAAAATTTGATGTATTCATTCATACCAATCAACCATCAACCAATGGGTATCCATAATAATAATAAGATAATTCTTTTACTAATTTCGTAGAATATATCTGAAAGCAAATAAATGATTTTATGTAACAATATTGAATATATAGATTATCAGTTATATAATGCTCATTATATCTTACATTTTAGTAGAAACGTGTACCTCAGTTGAGACTTATGGTCCCCTTGTTTTTTGTAAGTAACCATTCCTCCCCTAAAATCCAACCCTTTTTTGACCTGCTTAGGGCCAAGACACCCTCACTTGTGCCTTAGCCTTCACTAAAGTATGTTCTAACGCTCTAACCGCTTTTTTAATATTTTTACATATACCAGTGTTTTGATTGTTATTCATAATAAAGTTTTTCAAAAGACTCTCCTCTACAAGATTATTTAACTTACCTTTTTTTCTTCAATCTTTTTTGGACTTCCAGCAGCTATTTCTTCTATCAAACTCGGGGTTTTCTAATAGAGGATCATTTAGTTCAGATTTTTCAGTTGCTTCAATTATATAGAAGAGCATTTCATTCTTGTTGGACGATTTATATTTTATCAGTTTGTTTGAAAGTTTCGTTAGATACTTAACACGCCAAAAGATCGTTTGCCATAGGCCAAAGTTCATAGGATTAAGGGATTTTCAAATAAATGGGACGTTGGCCACTGAGGTTAATCAATGCCAAGCTTTTAAGTAATTTTATTTCCTGCACAGGCTTGCTCTGGTTCTTCCCTGATTCCCCTTAAATCATCATGGTGGTAGTTTGGCTTGCCTACCTTTTGGAGGCCCAAATGAAAATATATCACACCTCTGTAGAATTTAAAGTTGGGAAAATTTAGTTGGGATAATTTGAGGTGAATGCATAATAATAAATTAAAGATAAATACAAAATATTGAATCCCAGTGTAATTTACCTTACATAATTTTTACATCCTTCCTCCAATTATCAATTTTTCTGGAAACAATAACCCACTACATTTAATTGAACATAGGGTTATTTTTATTTAATTTATTAATTTTCCATAGAATGAATTAATAAATATTTGAAATATATTAAATAATAATAAAATCTGTAATTTCTCCATTTGGTATTGAGTGCTTCATACAAATTCGGCCTTTATTTCAACAGGAAATATGTTTGAGCACATCACAATATAAGCAGAATTAGGATCACTTGCACATAACAAACAATAGATATATTACAAAATATGAACTAACAATAAGAAATGACAAACCTAGCCATTCAAACCCTCTGATACAAATTATGTGTCACACCTGCCCTCGAAAAGACTACGAAGATCTTGGGATAGATGTGATGAAGAGACTTGCTAATGACAGAATTACTTTCGGCAAATCACTCCGAATATGCTGTATAACGTTGTGTTGTTATTTTTACTTTTCATCAAATATCAAATATCTTCCTTTTCTAAAATTTCAGTGTTCCTTATTCACTCTACCACTTACCATCCTCCCACTTTGTTTTTAGTCCATTATTTTATATCCAATCACCATCTACGTAAAATTGATGTAGTATGTTTTTTTCAATACTTCTTCACCCCGGAAGCCATAAAATGCTTAGTCAGTTTAGTCCAGTCACGTGTAATGTATATCATAATACTTGTTTATTCATTATATAATTTTTATAAAATAACAAAACCTGTATAAAATGTAGCGACGCTACAGGAAACAAAAATAATTTGTCTAATCTATAATTTGAAGATCTATAGTTATCTGTAAATTTAAAGGGGCTATGAAAGAAAAAAACAGTCATTACCTAAGATATTGGTCGAAATAATTTTAGATCCTTGGAACTTGAGACTTTCTGATAACTTGCAATGACAATATTTAAAGGTTGTATTATTCACTACATTTTATATTGTAGACCGTCAATACCCTAGTTCTTAAAGAAATCAGAGTTTATGGATGGATTTTTCAAAAGCTACGCTATGTTTAAATTATACTTTAGTTTCATTTGCTGTTCGTCACATGACGAAACAGTCGGAAACGGAGACAGGGGGGGCACCGCTACTTCCGAGCGAGTCTTTGAATTGTGCTGGGGAGTGAAGGGGGGTCCTGGGTATGTGTATCTATCTATTGAATGAATGCCAGAATGAACGAGAATGGTACATAAGGACGAATGATTTCTTACATCCCAATAAATAATGCTCTTTAAGCAAGTTGTATTTTTTCGAAAAAGATCTTTATAATTATTTATTTTCAGTTAGTGAAGGTTGAAGGGTTTTTTTTGTTTTAACGGTTTGACGTCTGACGTATGATTCGGCTAATAGTTAGAATGAATCATCTCAATGCATAAAAGTCAGGTCCGGTAAATTAGTCTTTAGCAGAACGTAGTCGTCAATATTGTTTTGTTTTTTTAATTTTATCACCGGAATCAGATCCTATTGACTATTAAAATTATATCTCCCAAATAAAGGGATGATAAGATTAGTTTTTTTAATTTCTGTAACCGTCGCCAACGTCGATAACTGAGATGTTTTCGAACCGGAACGTTAGGAAATCCAAGAAACGATTAAAAATAAATTAGCTAATCGATAAGTCGATTTTTTTTGTCTTCCTGCCAAATTTATTATTTTTACAAATATGTATCTTGCGGGAAAACAAAAATCGATCGACCTCAACATTTTCAAGCGACAAAAAAATTTTCTGCATAACCTTTTTTGAGAAAGGACATCATTGGCACGATTTATTCATATTGGGTTTGTGCCTACACTGATTTATAATTTTACTTTACACCAGCGAATTCCGTTGTCGATGGTTATAATCATAGAGATCATAATAACTAGGCAATAGAGGGCTCAAATACTAATACTGAATTACAAGGGGGCATACGAGTTTGATTTTTTAATTGATTTCACTGTATATTTATTCCTGCAGTGGTGTTTTGGTATTCAACAGGGTTCGCAGTAATGCAGAAAAATAAATTGGTTTGAGCTGCTCGTGGATGTCACATTGACGGATATGGGGTTACGAGGGACACCCCACAAGTACGCAGCCTCACCCCAGAAATAGGTAGCTGAGGGTAAACCTTGTAGCCACATCCAAATTCTTCTGACCACTGTAATCTCCTTTCTGGTCAACGTCCTGGGAATCATAAACGACTCGTTGGTGATATAAAATTAAAAAGAAATATAATTGAGATAGCTCATCCATTTTTTTTTTTTTTTCAGTTATCCCACGATTTTCTAATTTTACACTGCATGAAGACGACAAACCTCAGTAGAAAAGAATAGATTCAAGAACTATTTCGAAGAAAAAGGCATTTTTTGCGATTTGCATAGCCTAAAATCCTAACATTAGGCGTGACTCGTGTAATGTTCACTTGCATATTTTTATTTCTGAATCCAAATTAAGTTGAAATATAGACAGATGGATACTAATCAACCTTCCATAGATTCTAAAGCTACCAAGGAGTACGTGAAGATGATATTGGGTGTTATGGCAGTTAGGCAGCGTAGAAAACAACTATCTTCTGGTATTTAACCTACTTGAATAAAATTATGTCTATCGAAGTTACTGCAGAAAATGCGGTCGTTGTATACAAGTTTTTTACTCTGTTAATATTTGCTTGTAGGATATTTTGAATGGCTAGCTTCTATTCTTGGTATCTTTGATTTTATTAAAGAAATACCTGACAACCGCCTTGAATTTCAGCAATGCTGACTGCAATTCCTTCATCGTTCTTTGGTTCATCAGTGTAAACAGAGGAATATTTTTAGGTAATTTCCACATATTTCAGATTGTAATTTTTTTTTTCTTTTCTTCATAGCCCCTTTAAATTTACAGATAATTATATACAATTATAGATCTTTAGGTGAATCTATTTACAAATTATTTTTGTATTTCCTGTAGAGTCGCTACATTATATACAGGTCTGAATTTTCAGATTGTAAATGTTAGGATATCAAACAACTAAAGTTTGATTTAGATTACGCAAGTGAGAAAGTGCCATTGTTTAGGTAAAGTCCTGTGGAGGCTAGGTAGCTAATGGAGGTAACACGAACTGGAATCCACATTTTTCTTATTTTTTTATTAGAAATTAGAATTTGTATATTGGGTTTTATGGCAGTTAGGCTCCGCACAAAGCAATTATCTTCTGGAATTTAACCTACTTGAATAAAATTATGTCTATCGAAGTTTCTGCAGAGAATGCGGTCGTTGTATACAAGTTTTTTATTCTGTTAATATTCGCTTGTAGGATATTTTGAATGACTAGCTTCTATGAACTATATGTATGACATTGTGTTAGCAATTTCGCTTTGTATTTTTAATGTTAAATATCGCTTTATTGACAAATGAAGTACTTATACTCTTAATACATAAAATAGACAATACAATTAATTGTCGGCCATTAGCAAATCACAGATAGATCTCATTAAAAATAAAATTACTGCTCTTTGGAACACTTTGAAAACTAAAGCTATCTTAAGTCTTTAATAAATTTCTTTTTCCGGGCTTGACCTAAAATAATATGTATATATCATACACGAAGGAAATCTTCCACAATATTGTTCGCTACACAATTCACAAGATTCTAATCTTATCAAGATTTAAATGTTACTCTTTACTAATTTACTTTTCAATTCTTCAATAGGTTAGTAGATACGGGCTATAAATAGATTTTAACTTGATTGTCACTATCAAGTTTACAATGTCAAATAGGATACAATCCTTTGGTCCTACTGACATAGGTCATAGACTAATTGTCGATTATCAGCTGTTCTGTAATGATGTGTAGCATTGCTTACACATGTTGATACTGTAGCGTGAAACAGTTTAGAAGTTTATCTTATACACGTAGTACTATTGTGCATATTTCTATTTAGTAAGTATATATTCTGTTCAATGTAGCCTTAATCACAGGTTATTCATTATTTGATTATATCAACTAGGTCGGAGCTTCTGCATACCCATTCTTCCTAATTTTTATGTTAAATATACCAATTATGGAATGTAAACGTCAGCCGGCGGATAACACTTAACCAGCTGAGACAAGACCTATTTTTCACTGACCCAGGGCTTGTTTTGCAAACAATAAACCGCTTCCTGCTGACCAATGGCCGATGATGGCCGATGACGACCGCCCGTGTAAGGCAATCATCACCTATTTCCCCACGCTAGCTGAGAAGGCATGATCCATTTCTCCTCAATATATACCTTCCCAAAATTCTCCTCCCTCTCACTCAGTCAGACTCACCTCACGCAGTAACACTCCCTCTTCCCGACTAGACGTAAGACAGTAGTTAGTAAAACCGTTACATCGTTGTACTATCGTTGTAAAGTCTTCTTGTAAAAAGTCTATCTGTGTAAAAACTACAAGTCTACTGTATTTATGTTACATAAATATTTCCCAAAAGTCTATCCACGAAATTTGTATTAACAATAGACAAGCTAAATTGTTTTTGCGACGCATTCAGATGACCTAAAGGATTATGTGGGCGTACTACATTTAGAATTGCCTAACGTTCGGATGCCTGCATGTAGTGATGGGTTCGTACTTCTAGGTGATACCTCTGAGTTGGTGCAACGAACTGAGTAGGCACTAATACTATAAAACTATGGCCGCAAAATAGGAGTAATTAAGCATAAAAACAATTAAACCTACCACAAAATGAGCCATTCCCTTAGCAAGTGGAAAGAGTTTCCTGCATCGGATTTAGGAAGAGAGGGAAATAAAACTTAACTTAACTTATCCCTCAAGAAAAAACTGAGTTAATTAATTATCAGGCATGTAACCCTACATTATCTTTGTCTAGTCCCATTATTTATATTTTACCTTTATTAGAGTCAGTTCAGTCCAGTCACTTATAATGTATATCATTATACTTGTTTATCCATTATATAATTTTCATTTTCGACTAAAACTCAAGGGATCACCTTCTCCTTCCAGCATGGAAAACGGAAGCATCCAACCAGCTTCACCATAGACGGGACTGAATGCAAACTTTCCAACAGCATATGCTACCTCGGCATCAACCTAGGCAGACGCATGACGTTCTACGCACACCTGCAGAAGAAGTTGAAAAGAGTACGTAGGACTTACTACTCTCTCCTGCATCTCATCGCAAGCCCGGCTATATCCCTTCGGCTGAAACTGTTAATATATTAGAGCGTCCTGAGGCCAGCTCTACTGTTTGGGACACCACTCTTCCGATTCCTACACACTAGCACAATAACTCGACTCCGGAGCTTCCAGAACAAAACCCTGCGCACGGCACTATGGCATACCCCTTTTCGTGATATGAAGGCTCCCGACATCCACGAAAAGTTCGAAGTCCCCACCATCACCGAAGCCATCAAAAGAAGACACATCAAGTTCTTTGACTCGATGAAACATAGCCAAAACCCTCTATTCCGAGACATGACACCCCCACCGCTACCGGCAAGATGGCAACTCCCAAGATCTGGTAAAGCAGACCAAATGGTGGACATCACGGCGCTTGGCCCACCAACAACAAGCCTCTAACGGGCACCCATCACTGCTATCCGACTAAATAAGACTGCACTATATGCCTAGAGAGACTCTAGGCCCAGCCACCAGTGGACTCTCACCACTGTACCGCAACTATCAAACTCTACCGCGGCTTCCCACACTCCTTAATTCCCTCACAGCACCTTCAAGCAGGTACTCCTAGTACAAGGATCCGCTCAACCCAAATATCCCTTTATTTTTCCCTCATCCTTAATCTTATAATTAGAGAGCTAAGAAAAAAAATAAAATAATAATAAGATGGATCCGCTCACCCCAAATAAATTCCCTTTATTTTCCCTTATCTATAATCTTAAAAATTTGAGAGCTAAGAAAAAAAAAAATAAAAAAAAATAAAAAAAAAATAACAAAACCTGTACATAATGCAGTGATGCTACAGGAAATACAAAAATAAATTGTAAATAGATTCACCTGAGGATCTATAATTGTATATAATTATCTGTGAATTTAAAGGGGCTAGGAAGAATGAAAAAAACAGTCATTACCTAAGATATTGGTCGTAATAATTTTAGATCCTTGGAACTTGAGACTTTCTGATAACTTGCAATGACAATAGTTAAAGGTTGTATTATTCACTACAGTTGTTAAAAAAAAATTGAAGTTGAATAATTTTGTTCGTGTCAAGGCTTAGAGTGTTTGAGATATACACAAAAATAATTTTAAAAAACAATTTTCCACCCCTTTTCCCCTCCACCCACCCGCCAAACCCTAAAGGAAAACTGACATATTACCATTTACTGCGGGAAAGTAACGAACAGTTTCATTACAGATTTTAGCTTTTTTGGGGAGTGTTCTGATTAATTCCTGAATTTTCTGTACTAATACGAGACCAAAGTGCCATCCCAGTCCCGAAAAAAAATGAAAACTGTTTTAACGATCGGGAAACCCAAATTTTTCACCAGTCTCTTTTATTTAAACCACTAACATTCAAAAAGCAGAGGGGAACTTTTTGAGGAAAACATTTGATTTGAAATTTTGGCAGGCACATAATCTCCTTTAGTCATCTGAAAAACCGAAAGAAACCTGAAACGTAATCTCTCGACACGGATTAAAACTGGAAGTCATTTCTACACTTTTTATACTTTAATATCAAAACCAAAACAAATAGCACAGGAAACGTTTAACTGGTAAGTGAATGTTCTAGCATGTGAGCGGTTCCCGCAGAATTTTTTCATCAAATTATTTCCTATTAATAGTATATGAATATTTTTATGCATATGTTAGTTTACAGGAAAGGCAGAATTCAGCATTAAATGTACAATTTCTTAAGATCATTTGGGTTATCGTTATCCTCTTGAAGGATGAAGGGAAACATCAGTCGTCTGGATTAAAACTCACATATTTTTTAATTAAATATTTTCCCAAAAATGTTTTTGTTTTGTTATAGAAAATAATTTGGATTATTTTTTTTATTTTCTTTTATCTTGATGGTATGAATGAGAGCATTTATCTTAATTACTTATTGCCTTATAAGGCTGATTGTAATTATAGCACAATAAAAGAATATCTAATCTAAAATCTTTTATTTTGGACAACAAGAAAATATGAAAATTATTTTCGTTCATTTCTCATTTTTCAAAGTAATTTAATAACTTGAATCCTAAAGAACATAATAATTTTTTAATCCTTAAGGTGTTATTTTTAATAAGAGAGAGGATTAAATTCTCATAATTTTAATAAAAATTAACAAAATACATGCCATACATCTTAAAGGTAAGATTATCGACTGATAATTACTGATGCTTAATGATAAGTGCTCATTCTTAATGTTAATAGTTCCTACTACGAATTTCCTAAAACGGAGAGTCATTCAAGTATTTGATTAGTTTCTAGTGTGGGCGTTGGCCAGACGAGACTAGAACAACGTACTATCAAAGAGTGTGTAGGCAGTGTTCAAGTACTAAATTGTCTGCCGATACGTATTTCAAGCCCAAAAATAGCCATAAGTGTGTAGCAATTAATGTTAAATCGAAAACCTCTTATCATTTTTACAGAAGATAAAAAGAACAAACATTTATTTTCACTCTGTTATCGAATAACAACCAAAAAAACCGGAACTTTTTTTTTCTTTTTGATTTTCCTATATATGTTTTATAAACGTTAAGTTAACTACGCACCCCTGTTTCTTTTAGCAAAATGATTTATATTTCGAAAAATATCTGTGCAAGAACAATATTTTTTTTAAAAATATTTTATCCACGAGATTATTTTTGCTGGCTCATATACAAATTTTGTTTTTGACTTTTTCCTGTTCCGAAGTCAGTGTAGATTCAATTCTTAATGTTATAACTAATCCAATAAGCATGACAAATTAAGTCAGGGTTGTTATTCGTAGGGGAGAATGCTTCACGTTCATTCATGAAAACGTCTAGTTAAGCCTCAGACTGCAAAGTAGTATTGATAAAGATTTAGCGTAAAAATAAGTAAAAACACGCAAGTATGTATATCTTTTTAGCAGATAAGTGTTAGCCTTCAGTTTTTTTTTTTTTATGATATAGTAAATTAAGAGAATTTTTTTTTTTATTTCAGACTAATTTATGCAAAATACATCGCAGTTAGAACAGACAATATTGACCTATGATAATATTCTTCTTGATAGTTGGGCCAGTGAACTATAAAACACCCCAATGGGATCTGCCTATATCAGTATGTGTACTAGCAAAAGTTTCATTCAGTTAATAAAAGAATGAAAATATTGAAATAAATTCATGATGTCTCATATTACTAGTTGGGCTGAGCAAAAGTTGTCACCTTAGTTGGTAGGTGGTGATTAGGTGCTAAAGGGGTTAGCTCTGAACTTTCTTAACGGGGACAATAAGAAAATTTCAATAAATTTCAACATCGCATCGAAAAATTATCGCCCATCGAAGACTTATAAACGGTACATAGCATCGAAATCTCTTCGTTTATTATTGATTTATAATGTGGTGCAATGAAATGAGATTGACCTGACAATGACCCAATAACTGTACAAGTTGGCTACAATCGTCAGGATGTGAAGATCATGAGCCAATGCAGTTGGTCATTGTGTGGACCTCCAGTGTATATAATGACCTCACAAGTACATCAGCACTACACAGACCAACAGTAAATGCTACAGTCCATCTCCTCGTTCATAATTCTTTTTTACAACGGCCACTCATAAGGACACTTGTCTCTTAGGCCATCCACTTTTCATTCAGGCACTAGTTGGTATGATGCACTGTGAAGAATTAACCGAACGGGAAACATATTTTTTTTGGCTATTGGTAGAAACATTTGTTTAGGAATCCGAATTGTGTGAGTTTTTCTCATTAGATCATTTTAGCTATTGCTAAGTATAAGAAAACAGATACAATAAAGCACACCCTCGCTAGGCTAGACAAAATTTACTTTAAAAACTATTTTATTTTATATTTAAGGCTTCAGTTTTTTTTTTATATTACTGCAAACATCCATGATTATGCAAAAAAAAGTGACTTTATTTTCGATGCCGAAAATAAAAACATCACGATGCTTTATTCTAATTATTTACATAATCACCGAAGGTTTGCCTTTGTCCAAAAAAGACAACCTTTAATCTCCTTCAAAGTACTTTCCGTTGTTAGACTCAAACTCTAACTCTAGGCAATGACCTATCACAGTACCTTGCTAAAAATGATGTAACGATTTTTGGATTTTTTGGATAAGTTAGTTTGTTTAATAGCTGAGGTTGAAGTTGTTATGCTACTTATCTGCAGATCGATCGCTTGTGAACTCGTTATTGAGCAAAACCATGCTTAACACACTAGGAAAAATCTAGATACTATTATTTTTAAATACATATAATACGCTTTGATCTGATGAATGATGATCTGGATTTTAAGTAAGCAGCCCACTAACTGAATACCCACCCACAACTGAAACCCGCAAAAGTAGGTTAAGTAATCTTTCAAGAAACGTCTGCGCAAGGCTCTTTGTTACGATTTTCTACCCAATACCCAACCTGTAAAACGTATTATACGTTAGAAAGAACAAATATAATGTAATATCAAAATACTGTTCAATGAGCCTGATAAATATTCCTAGTTTCTTTGTCCTAGATACATGGAATGAAGATGAAGTAATCAGAATTCTAAAATTAAAACAATTTTCGAGGATACGGACATGAAATACCACGAAAATAAATTTTAAAGGTCAATAATCTCTAGTTTCTATATTTATCCACATTGACGTAAAATGAATTCTTATCTCTCTGGAATGAAAGCCGATTGATCTAAATTTCTCCCAATGGTATCTCCTTATTTGACACATTTTTAATAATACAGTTTAACATTGACGTATTTCAACACTATCTTGATTGTAAATATACTTAAGAATCCAATAGGACTTTACACTGGACACATACACGAAACTATAAATAAAATCAGTGTATATTATTCTGAATTATTGTCACACAAAGACAAGCTGTAGCCAACTTACAAATATTGTGTCGCATATATGTATGCTATTATAATCAACTAAACACTGTATCCATAACTATTTTATTTTAACATTTTGGGGTTGATTGAAATAAAAAACGTGACTGAAAACAATGAGAACGAGTCCTTGTAGACATCCTCTCCAAGATAACTATATATTGCTATTGAAAACTAGCAATGAGAACATTTTTATGAGAATGGCCCAAATCAAAGTGGAAAAACTGCAACGTTCCATTGGGGTTCAGTCCACTATAGTTAAAAAATATCAGTATAGTTGGTAATAATGTAAATTTAAGCGTGGAAAATTTGGAAAACATCACCTGTAATTGCGAATTACCATAGGTGTGAAATACAATTTTTTTAAAAGAAAGATGATAATTATTACTGAGCCCGAAAGGAGAGGCTTTACTTTCAAACATGTACGGGGACAATCGTCTCTCACCCAACTGTCTGAATGGTTTTCGATAACGGCATAAAAGTGATTTAATTGATCTGGTTATATGTTGGTACAAATGTCATAACGAAATGTATAAGAAAAAAATGTACAATTTTAGCTGTAGTCTGATGACGACAAAATAGAGTTCTTGTTGATAAAGACATTTTTGTCTCAATTGAAAAGGTACATTTAAACAGAACAAAAAATCGTCTCATCCAATCAGAATCAAAGTAGTTCAAAAATTGAACCCTACAAAGTTTTGCTTGATTTAAAGCCAAGACGATATTTAAGATTTCATTTGTTTTTTTCAATTTTTAAGCACACATTACCACAATAAAAATTCCACACATCATTCACATTGGAAATCGCAAATTAATTGTGGTGATGCTGATTTTTTTTCAAATATTTTATAATTTTAATTTAACATTTTTTTTTTGGAAACGTGATAATTTTCGGAACTGATGTGTTATATGGTTCAACGAATACAAATTAAGTGTTTTTCATTGATAATACCGAGTACTTGATAAGTATCTCTAGTTGTCAAGTTCGATTTCTGCTTTATTTATTTCGGTTGCATGTATTTCAAAAAATAAAATTAAGTCAAAATGGGCGTGAGGATGTTTTCAAGTGAATAGATTTAAGGGGTTTTTGTATGATAATTCTTTCCTTTTAATTTGACCTTCTTCTTTTCTCGCCAAACATAAATAATTATGAAACTATTATCAGTTTAACAAGGGCATATGAAACGGTCAAAGAATTCGTAAAAATGGAGGTTGGTGCTGATATTTTCTGTCTGACGCACACCCTACGCCAGTCTTAATATTGACCAAGCACCTGAGAACTGGCCGGGGGACTTGACGCAATGACCTTCCACAGTAATTTGCTAAAAATAATGTAAGGATCTGGTTTTTTTTAATAGCTGAGGTTGAAGTTGTTATGCAACATATCAGCAGGTCGATCACTTGTGAACTCGTTATTGAGTAAACACATCAACACTTAACTTAACAGGAACACTAACGCTTAACACACTAGGAAAAATATATCCATATATTTTATGTTCACGACCTATACCACGTCATTAAATGCAAGAGCTACATAAAAAGTTGAAATCGTAATTTTGTGAAATTATGGAAAATTTTGTGCAAATTTAAAAAGGTGTATCTCACTTGATGTCAAATCTTTTTTAAAAGATTTTTTTTTTCAAATTAATAAGAAACTAATTATCGGTATGTTTAACCAGAAAAAAGTTATAAATTACAAATAAAGTCCGATATTTTTGTGCTTTTTGGCTACCAAATATTAATCCGGGGGGGGGGAGGAGGTAGAAAACTCATGTTCATCTTACCACTACTAATTTTTACACGGTAAAATACCTTCTACCTGATGACCATTTGCAAGCATATGTCCATTTTAACTCCCTGGTGACTGGACTATAAAGTCTTCATTGAAAACTGATATACATTTTTTTAAATTTCTCTATGCATAATATTTATTTATTATAGTCCAAAACAGTACATAAAAATATACATAAATAAATTATAAGTGGTTTTGAATTTATCTTGTTATATCATATGTAACAAAAACAAACAAAAATATAAAATGTTTCTTATAATTGGTTATATGTCCAACTTCATATATGTCTTTAAATTCTGAAAATTAGTGAAATATAAACCTTCGTGTTTATTGATGAATAAATAGATTATATAGATAGATAGATATATACATAGAAAAATGTCCTGCAAGATTTGCTGGCAATACTTATATACAATTTATATAGCGACATAATTCACCAAGAGATCCAATAAATTACGTTTGACACATCAATTTTCTTGTTCTTCCAGTCTTTTACAATCCTATTTCTCAGTTCTGAAAATGTTTTGTGTCTTATTCTGCGCACTATTTATCCACTAACTATTTACTTGTCCGCTATGTAATTATACTCAACAGCTAAAAATTTTGATTTTCTTCAGTAATAAATAACAAAAAATAAACGTATGTGGTCTAAGCCCTTATACCAGGTAGTTCTGAACTTAAATCCATTTTAAGAGCTAAATGGTTCATTAAGCTAAAATATATCAGAATTCACCATTATCTCGCTGAGGTTAAGAAGGGAAACACTTTATCGATTTTATTTCGTGCTATAAAGAGATTAAGAGATTAATAGATTCCTGGATGGAACCAGAGAGTAAAAAGAAGGCCCAGAATAAAGGTGGCATATTCAACACCGTATAATCGTGGGAACGCGTTTTATTTATCTTCTTTACATAGATATAACGCTTTAGCGGGGCAAGGTAACTCGAGTTTTGTACAGGAAATACATATACCAAGGTAGTTTAGCCAAAAGGAGAGTTTGAAATATGCGTTAGCGAAATATATACTATCTATTTTTAGATAAAACTTTCAAACAATTCCAAGGAATAAGAAAAAAATACTTAACCATTATGTAGCATAAATTTCCTACTTTAACATGGTTTACACCGTTGCGCACACGCCAAGGTTTGGTATGTGCATAAAATCAGAGTTACTGATTTTGGCAACTTATGATGTCTTTGTGAAAACATAAAATACTTCAAATTAATCAAATATTATAATACTCCTTGGAATAGTGGTTATGTTGATATATGCTTCGTTTATAGTGACCTCCAACATTATTAAATTTTTTATAGCTTATAAGATTTTTTACCAAGAAGTTGGCCTTGTGCAGTATCCTTACTAATAAAATGTTAAAATTGTTAATCTAAGTATTAATACAATTTATCGACCAGTTAAATAATCTTTGTAGAGGAGAGTCTTTTAAAAGAAAATGAAAGAAAAGCTTTATTATGACGTACAAGCAAAACACTGGTATATACAAATATTAAGAGTTATGTTACTACATACTGGGTTGGATTTTTAGGGACGAGTTTCTGGGAAACAAGGGCCAAAGCTGAGACATATGTGTATATGAGAAGGATAGTTCTGGGAATTGGGATGGAGGTCTTGGAAGGGATGCGGTTGCTTACTTAAAAATATCAGTGACTTCCATGAAGTCACAAGGCAGGTATACACTAGCTTCTTTTATATACTATTAGCATTACAATATTCTTAGCAGTATGTAACTCACCGATGTCCCCTCTACCCCCAATACGTTGGCCACAATTGCAGATAACACTGCAGTCTTGTCATCCCACTCAGACTCCGATACGGAATCCCATAACCTTCCAAAACACCTTGATGAGATCGAGCATTGGTGGCGGATCAATGTTAATGAAGCAAAATGTTCCCACATTACCTTCACCCTCTGTCGCAAGTCTTGTCCACAAGTTTTTTAAAAATTCCAAATTATGGAAAATTTTGTGCAAATTTAAAAAGGTGTATCTCACTTGATGTCAAATCTTTTTTAAAAGATTTTTTTTTCAAATTAATAAGAAACTAATTATCGGTATGTTTAACCAGAAAAAAGTTATAAATTACAAATAAAGTCCGATATTTTTGTGCTTTTTGGCTACCAAATATTAATCCGGGGGGGGGGGGAGTTATTACAACAATCATTGTTTACTTATATAGCTTGTCATTTTTTTGTGAGTAAATAAAGATGAAAATTAACCAATAAAAGAAAAACTCGTCAAGATCAAGATCATATATAATCTATAGAAATGCCTAAACAAAAAAAGTCGACATTTCATGATCACCTCTCTATTCAAAACTATTCTTTTTAAAAAAACAAAAACAGACTAACAAAGCAAAAATGAAGTATTTTTCCTCAGAAAAATAGTTTATTGACGAAGGTTTCTACATTTTCACGGCCAAATGTTCTCATACCTGTTTGTCAAATAACTCATACTGTTTTTTACCCAATTAGTCCTCCATACAATTCCGACTATCTTTCAGAAACCTGTAATTTCTCATTTTCCTCGAGTTTCAGTATCTGACAGATGAGTCTTGAAAGGAATTGTCTATATTAAGATGTGTTTATAAGAAACAATAATTAAATAAATAACTTACTTATTTAACTTATGTACTTCTTGAAATCATTCTTAAATATCACTTAATTTCTATATGCAGTGAGTACTCCTTTCATCAGGTACGCCTTTCTGGTTTTGGTTTAGTTACATACTTGCCAGAACAGTAGGAATCATATTCAAAATACATCAAACCCACTTTTTTTTTCTTTTTAAACTCACGATCGAGTCGTAAGTTAAATCTTGATAAGACCAGAGAGAGTTTTTAAAAAGATTTATTTGAACTTTACAAACATAAACTTTAATTGATAATAAATGTCAGAGTAACGGGCCTAGTAACAGTCCAGAAGGAAGTGGACGTGAGAGGAAAAGAGGAATGATATATAGGAGCTGAGACTTGATAAGGATAGCTGACGAAGTGTTGATCTTGCAATGTTGCTGCTGGCAGGCGGCTTCTCTATCTGTAGTCAGTTTTATAATGCTAAGAACAAGTAGAAGGGGCTTGAGCAGAACTGTATACCTGCCTCGTGACTTCATGAGTCACTGATGGTTCCCTGTTATTTTTAAGTAAGCAACCGCATCCTTCCAAGACCTCCCTCCCTACTTCCCAGAATCTTATACTTTTCTTATACATATATGTCTCAGCTTTAGCCCCAGACCCCACTTCTCCCTAGCCATTCCACCCAGTAAACAGTAACGTAACTCTTAATATTTATATACCAGTGTTTTGCTTGTACTTCATAATAAAGCTTTTCTTTCTTTCCTTTTAAAATACTCTCCTCTACAAAGATTATTTAACTGTTCGCCATTAATCAAAGGATTATTTTAAAATATTAATGTTTTGGCTTCTTCTAAAGTAAATAGTTTTGTATTGACAGTTAAGTTATTATATTTCAGTCTGCCTGAGACGTCTAAGTCTTGCCAGTTCCTACTTTACGTTCAAATCTTACCAATGGAGGCTTTTTTCCTTTAATTGTGTAGCCTTCTAAAGTAATTAAAATCCATTAACATTTTAATAAATTCAATTTCTAATGAGAGTATTAGGCTCACCTCTTCACCTAGAATGTTATAAAAACTAACATGTTTTCTTCTAATACTTTCGTTGTTTCAAGATAGTGTTTTCAACTACTGATAAGTGTTGTTCAGTTTGTCCAACTTCCCTCTTGAATCCTTCAGTTATGATAGCACTTGAGAAGTTAATCTTCAGTTTTCTTTTGAATTCGTAACCATATAAAAAAACGTATCTTTTAATTCCTCCATTTTAAATAATTCTAAGTGTATATAATATTCTGTATTGATTAATAATACACTAAAATGATGATTAGGTTTATTGAAGAGATATAATGCCATAAAAAACAAAAGAGATATTTTCGTAACCAGGATTAATTCCGTAATGACATTGACCTACAAGTAGCAGATAGAATTGTGACGTGCTAAGTCGCTTATGAAGTTTCTGTCTTCGCAGTGACGAGCCACTAATAGACAAGACCTATTCACTTCACTTGCCTTACATTCACTAAGACTTATTTTATTTTGAATCTATGATTGACTATTAGAGTGAGTAAGGCACGTCTATAATGTCTGGTATTTGCAATATATGCAGTAAATGTTCCAGATGTAGCGCATTTAAACTGGGTTTACTTTAATGCTCTAAGTGGATTTTGTTACCTCAGAGTGTTTTTTTTTTGAAAATACCGTTTACCCGGTTGATGATAAAACAGCTACCCAAAAATATCAAACTAGTGAATATTTTCTATAATTTATATTCTAATAATTTGTAATGCCGTAGCCCTTCTACCCATACTTTGTGAGAAATGATTTGTGGCGTTTCTTATGGATAATGTAAACGTTACCAATCAATTATAGATAATACTCCGTATTTCTTTTCGTGTGATGCAGAATGTAGCAATGTTCTTCGACATATTCGAACACATTTCTACAATCCACCTCGGAGATTGAAGTGGTAATGGTCTCAAGATGTCTTATAATTAACCCTAGAAGTCCTAGCAGTGGCTAGTATTCATCCTTATGGACGGAGCGGCTGTGGCTCTCACGCTCTCTCTCTCTCTCTATGCCTGTATTGCTACTACCCAGTAATAGTGTGACCACAGGAGCAGCGTGGGGGATCTCCCACTATCCCTGATTCCTTCTTTACTGGGGCGGTGACAGACACAGTGGGTTTCCTGGGCTTTGTAATATATGTTTATATTGTTAATGCAATATGGAAAAGATAGTGAATACAATATTGTATGTATGATATCATTTATCACAATTGCCCATTGCCCAATTAGGATGTTTGCCTTTATTTGTTTGGGGTGTATTCCCAGAAAGGAAATATTCTCATAGTTTTTTTTCTAGAAGAATCGAAGTGAGTTGAGGGTGATTCATAATGTCCCATTACTTTTGCAAAATATTAATATTATTTGGTAATATAAAATGTAGGCCACTGCAGTACATATAAATACGCTGTATAATGATGTAAATGTATTCGTTGTTTTGAATCTATATTTAAATATTCTAATTAATTTTCTAACAAGGGGCTATGAAAAAAATATTCTTGAAATAAACATATAGTTATATAATTTAATATATTTTCTTGAGGACTGATCTGTTATTATTTTCAATTAACGATAGTTTTAAATCATTGTACTTTAATGGCCAGAATCGTGTTAATTCTTTATTTAAAACCCATAAGTGTTGTTGTGTTTTTTTAAATGACTTGTTAACTTTCCTCGAGTCACTCGGAGGCATAAGCTAACAAGACCAGTGCTGCACTCTGACTTCCACCCCTCCTGCCCAGGTAGCTGGTCTCTCGGTTGTGTGTGCTGACTGGTCAGTCACGCCGTGAAGCCCGAGGCAGAGAAGCCAGACTCACGTCACGCCTGAGACCATCGCAGTCTACACTCACGGTGTGTTATTATCATATTATGTACTATAGCATACTTGTACTGTTCCATGCTTAATCCATCCATGCTGAATCATGTTGTTGACGATTCGTCATTCCACTATAGCCACAAATGAACTTGGGCTAGTTGTCTCTTATGGTCTTGGTGAAAGTGTTATGGTTTTAGAATTCGGCCTTCAAGTCAGCTTATACATCACGTTGTAAATCTTTTTCCATCAATAGCTCACTTTTAACACCACAACATATTTACTACATGCTCTCCAAAACTCCTTGAAAGTGACATGGAATACAGGTAACCACCACCAGTCGACGTAGCGTCCTGCGCAACTAAATTGTTTCATCGTAATGATACATACACTTAAATGTTTATAACAGACATTCGCAACTACTTTTCCTCTGGGTTTGTTAAGTGTCTCCTTAAAGTAAGGCCGTTATTGTTTATAAGAGATCGTATTAATCAAAGAAACTTGTCAAGTTGTCCGTGCGTTTAAAATACTCATTGAAATTATTGACTAATAACATATTTACCATTGGTCCAATCAATAGCACTGGGATACTATTGAAGGAAGGAAGTATAATAATATCAAGAATTATATATATATTATTTTGGTGAAATTGTTCGTATTTCAGTAATGTAGTAACCAGTCAATTAGTGTAATATAGGCGAGACTTTGCATATCATTGAATGAATGATATGCCTTGCGAAAATTAAAGTGGTTTTAACGTCGGGAATAGTTGCTTTGAATACTTGTTTTGGTACATAGATGAGTAAAAAACCTTTCTTTTTTCTTTCACGGAGAAATATTTTGTACTGTTTTGTTATGTATTGGTCAAAGTTA
Organism: Acanthosoma haemorrhoidale; assembly: GCA_930367205.1. Lineage (NCBI taxonomy): Eukaryota > Metazoa > Arthropoda > Insecta > Hemiptera > Acanthosomatidae > Acanthosoma > Acanthosoma haemorrhoidale. The sequence continues at coordinate 94,555,211 of OV884015.1, read as the reverse complement.
TCATTTATTTCACTTTCTCTATTGGCAGAAATTTATGAATTCTGACGGTTCTCTTTCTGCAAATAAAAAGAAAATGTGATAGTAGACACATCTTGAATTGTTTTTTGGCGATGAAATAATGTAGTGACTGCAGTCAAACTATCTTAAAAGTAGATAGGCTGCAGGAAGCGTGACAACTGTGGGATACACTTCCGAGGTGCATGCTAGGTCACGTTGTCAAGCCATGCGATCAACAGATAAACATATTGGGTTTAAATAGTAATAAGAATGCCGCCAATCACTCAGTGATATCCTCTTCCTATGAATGAATCATAATCAACAGGCACAATAGTTAGTCTTCAATGTCTGCTCTTCTGACGTGCTCTCCACTTTTTCCTCGGGAGCTTTAATGATAATCCCATTTATTAAGTTCAATGGCGAGAATTTTTTTCAATTCGATTGATATTTTCATAGGTTTGTGGATTATTTCAAGCTAGATGGTTAAATTGCTGGAACGCTATTAACGATCCAACTTCTCTGAGGTCTAAATCAGCCCTTCGGTACCAGTAGAATGTCGGTTTTCCCCGTTTCATGGGTCATCGTTTTCCAATGAACTAACACATTAGCATTCCTTTCAAACGGTACTATCAATTCCTATGATAGATATGTATTGCATCCATTGATAGGTTGAGATAGGTAATATAATATTTACTGTATTTATTTAATTTAGACTGTATGTATATTATTATTGCACCTTGCTCGCACGTTCCCAAAGCCTCAAAACTTCAAACCGTAATAAGAATTATTAAGAATTTACATAAATAAATTTGTTCATAATTAAGTCGTATGATTAATTTGGCCCGAATATTTTAAAGCCGGTATGTCCAATAGACTTTGTAGCATTATTATAACATCAGACCTTCTCAACGTTTCGTGACAATATTGTTTTTATCGCTTTTATTCACTTGTGGTTTGATTGAAATCTAGTATAATAATCCGTTCAGGTATTATTGCAATTTACCCATAAATTCTCAAATTATTGATTATGTTTCAAAACGGTTGTTATCATTATAACTCTGTTATAGCACTGTAGAGCCATTAAATGCTAGTTCGGTCCTCTAGCAAATATATTTTAAATACATAAGAACAATGTTATAAGAAAATCTATCTATCGAGACATATATATTTTCAACTAGCTTATCCGGTGAACCATGCCTCCTCGCCCAACAATTAAAATATTATATTTAATTTAATAAAATTGATTTTGGTTGCCATTTAATTATTCAAACTGCTTGATTTGATTACTCCATCAGGCTCTGATCGTATTGAATTAGAGTAAAGTTTTAATGAACTGTAATTTATGAATATTGATCTACTTGATTTTGTCCCAAATAATTTCTGGTTGATCAATGGAAGGAATTTGAACATTGAAATTGGATTAAGGTACAGTATAATTGAATTTACCATAAGATAAGTGATGCGTTTACATGAATGAAAATTGAAATGATGGATGATATGATTACATTTGACATGTAAACTAAATATTAAAGTAGATTGTATCTTGCTCAATTCTACACATGGTTGGGGTCTTAGAGACGATGTCTTTTGAAGTAAGCCTAGCCAAGTATTCTCACAAACATATTACAAGTTGTCAAGTGTTTTCTCAAGGCTCTCATATCATCTTCTCAACTCTGAGTCCGTTTCGTATTTTTCTTCATCAAAAATCCCTGCCTATGCCGATATCTCCGAGCACTTAGCCCTAATCTGTTTTCGAACCTGTGTAAAAAAGGTTTTTATGGCAAAAACTATAAGTACCTTTCCATGCTTCGCTTTCGCACGTGCTTCCGTGCCGAGGTTTTTTGTGATCTCCACTCTCTTTACTTGCTAAAACCCATCGTGTTTCTTGGTGAAAAAAAGCGGTGTTTATCATTGGTCAGACAACTCTTCTATCAATCCACTTTTGTTTCAAAGACCCTTGTAGTTGGCATGCCTAAGAAACTTAAAAAAAAAAACTTTTTGTCGACAGTTTTATAATGCTAAGAATATTATAATGCTAATATTATATATATTGGTAAAAGTAGTAAAGGCTTGAGCAGAACTGTATACATATCTCGTGACTAAATGGAAGTCACTGATGGTTCCTGTTATTTTTAAGTAAGCAATCGCATCCCTCGAAGACCTCCCTACTTCCCAGAATGTTATCCTTTTCTTATACATATATGTCTCTGTTTTAGCCCCAGACCCCACTCGTCCCTAGACCTTCCACTCAGTATGTAGTTGCGTAACTCTTAATATTTGTATATATATCAGTGTTTTTCTTGTACTTCATTTAAAGCTTTTCTTTTCTTTTAAAAGACTCTCCTCTACAAAGATTATTTAACTGACTGCCGACAAACAAACGTATAAGTCACGGTCAATGTACATATCTTATTCCTATTATATTATAAATCATATATTATGTGGTGAGTTACGCGTATGACAATGGTTTTACCTCATTAATGAGGCGATCAAAATCTAATATGTATATAACTAAGATTCATAGAATGAGGAATAACATGACTTGGTCACTTTATTTCCTGTGGTGGGGGATTTTCATAAGGAAACAATTACTAATAAATTAAGGAAACCCCCATATTCATATCGAAAACATGTTGCAACATCATAATGTTAAAATTCTTATCTTATACACAAAAAATAATTATAAAACTCTTGTTTACAATATATATATATTCGATAATTTAAAGAGATTGTCGCAGTGCACTTGCACTGGTTAGAAGAAATTATTTTTATAGCAGATTAAGGTCAGCTGTCAAACAATGTGGCCAATGTCACAATCAAAAGATGGTTATTTACAAATTACAACAATCATTGTTTACTTATATAGCTTGTAATTTTTTTGTGAGTAAATAATCAAGAAATAAAGATGAAAATTAACCAATAAAAGAAAAATTCGTTAAGATCAAGATCGTATATATTCTATAGACATGCCTAAACAAAAAAGTCGACATTTCATGACCACCTCTCTATTCAAAACTATTCTTTTTAAAAAAACAAGAACAGACTAACAAAGCAAAAATGAAGTATTTTTCGTCAGAAAAATAGTTTATTGACGAAGGTTTCTACATTTTCACGGCCAAATTTTCTCATACCTGTTAGTCAAATAACTCGTACTGTTTTTTACCCAATTAGTCCTCCATACAATTCCGACTATCTTTCAGAAACATGTAATTTCTCATTTTTCTCGATTCGCAATATCTGACAGATGAGTCTTGAAAAGAATAGTCTATATTAAGACGTATTTATAAGACACACTTATGTTACATAATTATGTTACTTACTTATTTAAATTATGTTCTTCTTGAAATCATTCTTTTTTTTTTTTTTGGGCTATAATTACCTTTTATAAGGCAATAAATAATTAAGATAAACGCTCTCATTCATACCATATTTACAATTCATCATTCACTCGCTCATTCATACAATATTTACAGACAGCCCAGAGACCTCCCAAATCCACATGCGAAGAGAAAGCGGAGTCTTGGGAAGGCCCCCACGCTCCTCCGTCAGCCGCGTCACCGGATACTAGCCAGTAGAGGCTGACCAAGAGCGCGAGAGCCACAGACGCTCTGGACATGATTGGAGTAACTGGCCATTGCCATGACCCCCACTGTCACGCGTTTATAGCAGGTCACGAGGCCACTGCCGTGAAATCATTCTTACATATCACTTTTTTTTTTTTTCTTCTATCATAGCCCCTTTAAATTTACAGATAATTATATACAATTATAGATCCTCAGGTGAATCTATTTATAATTTATTTTTGTATTTCCTGTAGCATCGCTACATAAATATCTATTCGCAGTAAGTACTCCTTTCATCAGCTATACAATTTGGGTATGAATAGAAAGTATAACTAAAACTATACCAGGCTAAATATGAGCTTTCTAAATTTAATATTATGTTTGCATTCTGATTAGCTCTAAGTAACGAAGACTCGTATAATTCAATACGGTTCAGCCAATGACTGGGGCTTAGTCAATCAAAAGTAATAAACATGTCCTTCAGGCCTTAACGACTGAGGGCGGGTAAATAAGATCAAGTTGGATCCAAAAAAAGAAATCGTGATAATTCGCCTAGGGGGGAAAACACACTAAAATCGTAAAAGTACAAATTTTCAGAAGATATCCGTTACCCTGTAAATCCCAGGCTCCAGGAATTGTATCTCCAGTCATCCCCTTCCCTTCTAGTGGCCTGTCCTCATCCTCACCCTGAGTGACACATTTCCATAGTGACACTCACAACTGTTTATCAGTAAAAACTTTTCGTTGCCCTTATCTATCAGTCAAATATATTATGTGAAGAGAAAACTAGAAATCGGGCAGGAACAATAACCATTTTTAGGGTTTTGTTAACTTTTCCTTTATTTTCACCCCAGCGTATGTTCAGGTGTTTGTAAGTTTCCTGTTCAACCTAGATTGGTGAAATTGTTCATAGGATCCCATTTTATACAGCATGATCAATACTTCTGTCGTTAATTAAATAATTAATCGAATGGCGAAATAAACAGTGCGTCATAATAAGTAGGTTATCAATTTAAAGATCTGAGAGTCCTAAAAAAATTTATTTAATCATTCTTCTGTCTGTGTTTTGGTCTGGGCATGTTTTTGTCCATAGCAGTTCCAATTGATGCCTCAATGGTGATAAAAATGAAAGCATCTCCTTAAAAAAAAGGTAGGGCCATGTAGCAATTGCTTGATGGGTAATAAAAATAAATATCAAATTAGAGGTCATGACGTTATGGTTAATAATATGCATAAAGTATTTTAGCCTACAATTTCAAAAAATCACTATCTCGTTTATTCAAAAGGTTGTATGTGTTGGGTGGTTTTTTCTCTGTAAAACAACACCATGTTTGATAGATTAGCTACTTCTCACAGATATTGATAGATAAGATATCGCAAAATGAGCCACTCGGTACGACCGAAAAGTTCCTATATCGATACAGTCCGATTACTAAGCAGTACTGAATAACCTTCGATGCAGGTACATGATACTAACACTACTAACCATCCCATGCACAGCGGTGACAACAAAGCCTGGACTACCGAGGCATCATCAACGGGCGGAGTGCACCCACGTTTTCAGAACGGCCGATATATCGCACCCTCCCACTTGCCTCACAACTGACCTGCCCTACAGGTTTCGATGCTGAGATAGGCGAAAATAATACAAATTTATTTACAAGGGTGCTAAGATATTGACAAAGAAGAAATCTCTACTGATGTTGGATTAAACAACTTTTTTTATATAAAATAATAATAAAAAATGTTAGTTACACAGGTTAAGACAAACATGCACAAATGATTTTTTTATAACTATTGATGTCAGTTTTTCATAATTTAAAGATCGAAGGCATCGCATATTTTCCCTTAAAAAAAAAAAGATTAATTATAATTTTACCAAATTGTAAGTGAACGAAACGAGTTAAATTGTTGGTTTTCAAAACTCGCCTAGTTGTTCCGTTCATTCACTAAACTTAATTTAATATAATTTATCTTTCGTGAAAAACCGACTTTAATGTTTCCTGAGCATAAGGAAAATAAACTTAACGTTCCATAATATTTTCTGTTACATATCTTAACCAAAACATATAAAGAATGTAGTCTGGTGCGGTCGAAGTTAAACCATTTTGAGATGTGTTGAATTAGGATTACGACGGCTACTGTAGAACACTAATTGAGGAAAAGACGGTTTCCACTTACCTTATTTAAACTAAAGCATCTTACTTAACATGTACTTAAGTAATGGAAGGGTACTTAAATATGTTTTAATGGCCCTTAATTACATAGGAGCTTCAAGGGAATTAGAATGCCTCCCTTTCGGACCGTTGGTTTGGTAGCGTTATCATGGTAGGAGACATTATTTGTATGCTCAATTAATAACCTTCATTTATTGGTTGGATTGGTAAATTAATTAATTGGTTGAAATGGATTAATAACCTCATGTATTGGTGATTGCTTTCATAACTTCGGCACTTCAAACATGGAACGTATTGTCGCCGGAAGAGACACTTGGTAGTACAAGTGTTGCCCTCGAGTCAAAAAACCACCTATGATACAGAAATTCGATATTACCAGTGACATATTTCTTGGCGGCTCTTGATCCATTGGCAATCGTGAAAAATGTACTCATGCTGAGAGCATGAATCAGGCGCTAGGTAATTAGTTCTTGAATTTTCCATTGAGGGTAACAGATACCAGTGATGATAATTTTAGAATGAATCATTGCTTGATCACACTTGTTTAAAGTAGGAATTGTTTGTTTTGAATGAGTGTTATGATATGAACGATTGTAAAGAGTTGCGAGTCTGGTTTCAGGCTCTAGCATTGCTACTATTTTAAATTAAGTAAAATTACGTTAAATAACGAAAATAATAAATACTAGTTTTAAACTGTTTTTGACGTTAAATTACATACATCCTGCGTAATGTTTTGACACGAAAGTCCCACATCCTTGTGAACGTGGTGATTATCTCAGCAGGGTCGAGAAAGTACAATTGAAAAACGCAGGGCAAAATATTACGTTAAGCATTATCATGTTTTCATTAAAGATTTAGCAGTATAATTTTCTGTGTCAAATGTAGCCAAACTTTAAAAAAGGTGCTATCTAATCATAGCTTATAACCTTCGTGATATTCGTAAGAGGTATTTAGAAATAAAAAGTTTACCCGTTCTTTTATTTGTTTCATTCACTGCTCTCAGATAAAATGGATACACCTGTATATGAATATTTACATCAAAACTCATTAGGGCCAATAAATTCGCCAAGTTTAACACATAACTGAATTTATATGACAAAACATTACCAGTGTTTTTTGCAAACATTTTTGACTATTAAACTGGGTGGTAAAATTTGTACTGTCTTGATCCTGGCAATCACAAACTACGAATCAAAAACAAGGTATCCACCAAAATAACTATACTAGATCTTTTACTTTTGTAACTGAAAAATCATTTTGCGATTAATGTGTTACGTCTATGTGATTTCCGATGAAGTGCAATCAATTGGATCTTTCAAATTCGGACATGCGACTTGGCGTTTGTTATCTGAATAAAAAGTCTTCGTTTCGGGATCGGAACCTAGGTCCTTTGTATCATGGAGCGATTGGGAAAATATTGAGTAATAAGATAAGTTAGAAATAATTGTATCCCCTTTTATATTTCAGGGTCAAGGGGTCAGGTCTTTTTTGTTTTTACCACTGATTTTACAAAAAAAAACATAAGCCTCTTTCGTAACAGTATTGTGTATTTGCAGTCATGAATATTTTTTTTTGTTAAATTACAACTCGTAATCTGTTTTTTTTTTTTACATATGAATCTATTTTAAATTTTCAGTTAATATTCATGATGAATGAAGATGTTGTTCTAAACATTTTTTTTATGCTTTCTAAACGTCAATGGTGTGAATTGTGAATCTCAGAGAGCATTAGTACGACGACCGAGCCTCACCACGTAACCTATCAGGGCCCTTCCAGGTGGCACCCCAGCCTCACCTGTCTGGTAGGATATCACATATATATGGATAGTGAAGACACGAGGAATGTTTCGACGTTTTTAATATTCTTTCATTCAAAATCTAAGGTACTAGGCGCATAACTTTTGTGTGTACATTACTCTCAGCGAAATCTCTGAAACGAGAATTTCAATTTACCTTGAAGACTCCTGTGTGTATTTTCACTATTTTTGAAACGTCTAGTTGTTGAAGACTGTCCTTCTTCCTTATCTGACAAGGAGCTGCTGTTAGCCTCAATCCAATGTTTTTGTTTCGACCAGCCAAGACTTAAAGTCTATTCTTTTACTACAATACCAAATTAAATGAATAGTGTAAATAATTCGTCTATTCATTATAATAACATTTTATTTTAGTGTAAATAAAATCATAAATCAATATTTTCTACGAAATGTATAATTTAAATTCGATGATTATACAGGAGCATGATCGCTTTTGAAAGTTACACAATTATTTATATAAGAAACAAATATTAAGGGTGAGAAGGGTAGCTATATGTGTGGAGAAGACCCTCTATTAAGTAGGTACCAGCTAATGAAAGAAGTAAATTGAAACAAAAAACTGAGGTCATTCGTATATCGTGAAGTAGTTAATCTTCACCTCTGCAAAACCCATGAAACAGATAAACAGTTATGACACATTATGAGGGTTTTTTGTGTCACCCATTCCCGCTCTACGAGATAATCCTGGCTTTTGTTGAATAGACGCGGAAGAAATGGGATACCAACTCATCATTGTAGATAATAAGCTCGTTTTCAGAAGTGGCAGTTATGTAGTAATGCGCATCGCATCGATTTGAGCCTCAGAAGACATTTTAGATTATACATTTTGAGTTATATTTATTGCCAAGGACGTATTATAGACAGCAACAAAAAATTAGTTCAAGAATATTCCTTAAAATATAGTTTGGAATTGAAATTTCATATTTAATGTGTTGACGGGTTTCCAATAGGTTTTTTTTTGGTCAAGCTATCTCCAATATTTTGTAAGTTGAAACTACTTTACCGGCACCGAGACAGATTAAGCGATTAAGTAAAGTATTTTTTATTCAAAAAAAAATAAACCATTAGTTTTGTCTAGAATATTTGAATAACAATTTAAGTATCTTTAGATGTTCTTTCTTCACTTTATTTCAAAGACTTCGGTTATCTATTTTCCTATCCTACAGATTAGATAGTGACACTTACTTACACATTAACTGTCATTAGTATGGAGTTGGAGGTATTTTTCCATGTCATCAGATTATCAAATTTTTTTTTTCTTTCAAAACCTCTTTATTGATAATATATATACAATGACAAAAATAAATTTGGAATTACAGCTGTCTCCTCGTGTTGCATTCGCAGATGCATTCGAAGGAGTGCATAAAATATAATACTTTCAGATTGTTGTTAATAAGTCCAATACACATACACTCTCTAGGTGATGAGGTCACCTTCAGCTATCAAATGGCACCTCCATGTAGTGAAGTCTTCGTGGGGACTTACAACCTGAGCAGGAAGAAAGACATACATTGGAAGGAAAACAAAGATTTATCTTTGGGAGTACACGCCGTGGGTTTTGTTTTGTCGGTGAAATAAATGACTTGTCCACTAAAAAGTATAGATATAATTATTTTATATTATCCTGAAGGATAATACTTATAATTGTACTTCTCAAAGGCTAAGGGGTCCTGAAACCTGGCGAGTCGCCAGTCAGCTTCCGTCCAACACTCGTGATCCTTTGAAAATGACATTTATGTGTTGATAGGTCTAAGGACAATATAAAATAAATATGAAGTGACTCACATATTCGTTCACACTAAACAAATATTTTCAATGTTTACACTGTCAAAAATGTAGTATTTATAAATCCATCCCAACAACAACATCAACAATTTTATCGACCTTTTAATTGGAAACAAGATTTTAATAGCAGTTTCCTTTATGCGTTTATCACTTTAAGCTCAAGGTAGTCTCATTAAATTATTCATGTGGACAGTTTTGTGAGTAAAGATTCTATTGCTGATTTTTGATCTGTTTAAATTACAAATCCTACATTTTATCATATTTTACATCACGTATGTCTTTTGATTAGTGGCAAATGAAAAAAAAAAAAAATTAAGACGCTTTTATTTAAAACATACATAAATTGTTCAGATGAATAAGTTTGATAATTCTTTTAATAAATAATAAATCTAAGTTAATTTTTTTTAAGTTTTAATAATATTTAGGCTATTAAACATTTTGAAAAAAAACGGGCATTATTTTTCTCCATAATAACCAAAACCTATAAATTTTAAGATGTTGTGAACTAATTTGTGAGTGTCATTATCTATAATTTGTGGGTAGATAGTACATTTCATCTATCGGTAAGAATTTTTATGGTAAAAAAAAACATAAAACGAACCCCTTCAAAGTGATTGATTGCTCTTCATCATTGAACAATAATGAAATCTGGCATAAAATCTGAATATTATCGAGTAAAATATATATTTAAATTAAATGTTTTAAATTTAAGTAGTTAATAACCCGTATCTGCGTCCGGTCCTAATTAGTGAAGTGAGATGTAGACAGGCTAATGATGCTGCGACATCACGAGCCAACCCCGTGTCCATGGCTGCTACGTGATAGGATGCTGCACGACTTCTGTCACTCACCCTTACTGTGGGGTTAATGTCGTCCCATATTAATTATCTCGGGCAGATAAATATTATTTATTAGGAAAAACTAATTCAGCCAAGAACAATCAACTCCACCTATTATGTACCTGGACCAAACAGCAGGCTTACAAAACGCCTGCAAATTAAAAAAAAATTACTTTGGCATATGCGTCAGCTCATTGTGTACAAATCATCAACACACTAATTACTTTCCCAGGGCGACTGTTTGTAAGTAATAAGCTAGAATTATTATTATTATAGTTATATTATATTATAGTTATATTATATTATTATAATTATTATATTATTATATAGCTAAAATTATTGCCTTGCGCCATAATTAGAAGAATAGATGGTACAGACATCAGCAAGTCAAGGTCGTTGTAAATTCTCTCACACGCAGATCCGGGGCTTGATGAAACTCTGGAAAACAGCGCAGTGACATGAGAGACTTCGTAGCACTCACGGAGATCACAGAAAGTTTTGGAAGCTGTTGAAGACTACAAAAGGCAAGACAGCCACTGTCCGTCTTCACGAAGGCGACAATGTTCTGACTGCTGAGCAACATGCAACAAAACTGGCCGACCATTACGCTAGGGACATTACGGCTAGGACGGGATACGACCACATGCCTCCTCCGGTAGATGCTGAACAGAACCACATGTTTGTATCACCGAAGCAGCTCAAGGCGATTCTTCGCCAGTGTCAGGGAAACCGAGCACCAGGGTACGACAGGATACAAACAGTGCTGCTAAACAAATGCCGAGGAGAGGGATAGTACAATTAGCAAACTTGTACAACTCTTGTATGAGATTGCGGTACTTTCCTGACACATGGAAACAAGCCATTTTGTTTCCATTACTAAAGCCAGCCAAAAGTGGAGATCACCCAGCCGACTACCGCCCGATCAGTCTGCTACCACAGATGGGGAAAATCTTTGAGAAAATTCTTTTGAATTATCTCAAAGATTACTGCTCGGAAAATGATATCATTCCGCCAGAGCAGACTGGATTCCAATCCAGTATGAGCGCTGAGCACCCCCTTCTAAAGGTGCAGTAAGAAGTTAGCCATAACATGAATAGGAACATAGCCACGGCTATGATTTCCATTGATTGCACCCAAGCATTCGACTCGGTGTCTCACGGGACACTGTGTCAAATGCTCTGCGACCGGGAATGCCCGGAACAACTGTATTCAATTCTGGCTAGCTTCTTGAAAACAGATCGCTGCGGGTGCGGGTGAGTGATAGCTTCTCCGAAGCTGTGCCACTGACCTGTGGAGTACCCCAAGGCGCCGTCTTATCCCCTGTACTATTCAACGTATACACGTCTGAGATTGTCGGAGCCCGTTACAAAAATACCAAAGTTACTGCTTTCGCAGATGACATAGCGGTGTACAGTAGCAGCATGAGTGCCAAGGTAGCTCTAAGACAGGCTGAAGCAGCCTGTTACCAGATCAGTGAGAGATTTGGGAGACTCAATATCTCTGTAAACGCGGGTAAGACTGACTGTGTAATTTTCTCTTTTCAAAAGGGAAAAAGCCCGCTACCTACTAGTTACATAGTAAGAACGGAGGAAAATTCACCAGCCAACGACCTAGTATATCTGGGAATTAAAATGGACAGACACCTCCATTTTAGTAACCATTTTGCAAAGGAGTTGAAGCATACACGCATGAAGTCTTACCGCCTTACGCATTTATTGACTTCCCCCAATCTATCACTACGTCTCAAGCTACTGATTTACAAGAGCATACTCAGGCCTACTCTGCTGTATGGTGCACCGCTTTTTCGTTATCTGACGTATACGACAGCTAAGAAACTCCAACAATTCCAAAACGGTATACTGATGAAAGTGGTCAGAGGTACTTCATTCGAGCTGCGGAGCAACAGTGAGCTTCACGAGATCTTTGAGCTGCCTACGGTGGATGAGTTCATCCAACGTAGACATATCAAATTTTTCGACTCCCTGCAATACTTGACAAACCCGGTGGTGTTTAACACGATAACCCCCGCTCCGTTACCCCATCGATGGCAGGACGCTGTCGCGGCTGGAACACTTTAGTGTTAGGTTCTAGGTTTAGGTTTTAGTGTTAGTGTTTTCCACGGTTGTAAGCTGAAGGTGAGCCTCATCACCTAGTGAGTGTATGTGTATTGGACTTATTAAGAACAATCTGAAAGTATTATATTTTATGCACTCCTTCGAATGCAGCACGAGGAGAAAGCTGTAATTCCAAATTTATTTATTTATTTTTGTCATTGTATATATATTATCAATAAAGATGTTGTGAAAGAAAAATAACCCCAGACCACACTCGTCCCTAGACAGTCCACCTAGTATGTAGTAATGTAACTCTTAATATTTGTATATACCAGTGTTTTGCTTGTACTTCATAATAAAGCTTTTTTTTCTTTTCTTTTAAAAGGCTCTCCTCTACAAAGATTATTTAACTATTGATAAAAGTAACCGAATCTACCCATTATATCATACAACAGAGGTACGATACAAAAAAGATAAATTATTTTCTAAAATAAAACACCACATTTACCACAATTTAATATTTATCTATCAATTATTAATCTATTTAAGGAAGGTTTTCAATTTTCAACACGTTTGGTGACATTGTTACATATGAGCACTTTTTAAAAAATGGAGAGTTATTATGACGAATCCTATTAATTATGAACTATTCCTTGTATCTCTTCTAATTTGTCAGATTTTGTATTTTGTTACTAAAAATTATTGCTACTAATCTCTTTCAGTTTTGAGAGATACTGGAAACTTATTGTTTGTAAATAATTAAATACATGCATGAATATAAATAATTTTGTGTTAGGTTTGACTGTTTTATTTCCTCAGCTAGTGATAGCTAACGAAGATCAGTCTAACAATAGGTGGTAATATTAGCACTGCTACAGCATATCAACAATTGTCTCACTAGTAACAATTGTCCGTTATCTGCACGCCATGTTTGTAAACAGCCGAGCAGTCTTTCAACATACTGAAAATCATGAAGATGTTCGCAGATCGATTAAAGTGGTCAGGATCAACGTTTAATAAAATGTGTATTTTGGATAATTGCATCCAAATAATTTCAGATTTTTATTCCAATTAGCGTACTTAGAAAGTATTCAGTGCATAAAACCTTAATTATGCATAAAAATACTGAGATTTTAACAGATATAGAATTTACTGCTGGGTCCAAAATGAGGGGTTTAACTTTTAAATGTCATCATCATTAAAAATAATTTGATCAATCTGAAATTATAAATGATCATTTAACCGAACCAGCCATTATAGGATGTGTTTGCAGGTTGCTGGTTAAGGTCATATCCTTCAACAACAATAATAGCAAAGGAAGGAGGTCACACACCGCGTTCATTGGCAGTATCATTACCGTTTGAGATGTGCTATTGTGTGTAATAAATTACTGATTTGTTGGCAGCCGTAGTTGCTAATGAATGAGAAGCGCTCATTACGGTATCGGTTGAGGTGTAATGAATGACGCGACGACCGTAAATAAAATGTAACTAGATATTGGACAGTCTCTTAAGCTCGTCCGTCTTAACTCTCACGTCTCAGTGCAGAAGCTATAAGTTTTTTTCTCACTGTTAAGAGCACATTAAAGATGGTCACGCAAAAATTAATTGGCAAGATATTCCGAAGATTGGTTCCAAACCGGTTAAATTAGGCTTAAAATAATTGATCTGGTAGTTATTCAATAATCATTTTATTCCTTAAAATGTGGATATTCATTGACCAAGATCGTTTAATGAATTGAACTACATGATTAACAACAACTTAATTATGATAAAATTACAATCTGCCTCATTGGGGAATAAGTGATTGTGGTAAATGATCTCATTCATACCATATTTACAATTTTCATTCATTCGCTTATTCATACAGTATTTACAAACAGCCCAGAGACCTCCCAAGCCCAAGACTCGCGTGCGAAGAGGAAGCGGAGTCCTGTGAAGTCCCCCACGCTGCTCTGTCAACCGCCTCGCTGAATAAGAGGCAGCGGAGCCTGACCAAGAGCGTGAGAGCCACAGACGCTCAGGACATGATTGGAAAAACTGACCGTTGCCAGGACTCAAAATAAATGAAATGAAGCGATTTTTATTAATAATACTGAATAGTTTTTTTCATAATCATTTAAGTTTTTAACACCACGTCATTAATGCAATTTACTTCATAATCAATCGATGTAAAATAAAAAAAATATATATACATACATAGCTGGTAAAAATGAAAACAAATCTTCTGCATAAAAACGTATATTATGAACGCAAGGCTACCGAGCCACAGATCAACCAATGTATTCTCTTTGAAGTATTCATTTTCATTATAGGAAATACTATATTGATATAACAAAGTTTAATTCCGCAAAAATATATACAAATGTACAACATGATGATACTAACAAACAAGAGGGTCTACTACTTGTCTTAGTGGCTACATCTGTAAATACGGGATTTTCCCCTTACAGTAAAATAAAAGACTACAATCGCCAACTATAGAAGCGTGGTATAAATAGCCGAGATAGTGCTTGTGTGGGCAAAGATGTCACGCCCACAGTTCGTGTTCCCCAGCCCAGGTCCCGGGCTAGGTCCTATCTCCTCCCTATCAGCTGGGAGGTCAAGGTCGGGAGGGTCACCTTCCTCCCTTTCGTGTACGTGCTGGAGTCCTGATCCATCGACTTCTTGGAGGATGTTGTCTACTCATGGACATTTTGTAGTCCAGAACCCTCTGTTGCCTGAAGAATTATTTAAGGATTTGAGAGACTTCTACTTCATGAAGTACGGTGTCTGCTTACAGCCCTCTTCTGGTCCAGACATCTACTTCTTAGAGAATGGTCTCAGCTTGATGACATTTTGTAGTCGGTATCTCGGGCTACAGCTTCAATTTGAGATCATCTTGCGTTCTACACTTGTACTCTCAACTTAAGGATGTGCTGGTGTCTCAACTCCTTAATTCAGGATTGACGAAATCATCTTGCGGAGTCCAGAGCTCACGCATTTTTTTTTTGGTTGGCAGTTTATTTTTGCTGAATGCCCTCTTTTAATTAAATCTGTTAAAGCTTCTAGTAAAAGCAACAACAGTAAGACAGAGCATTCCGAACACTTAGATTTAATCCCTCTCGTTCGTTTTTCTATCTGTACAACTTCAGAACTGACACTTCCAAAAAGTAACTGCTGGTCAAACATCACTAAATTCGATCATGACACATCTCATATTCCACTTTATAATGTTTTTTTACTACTTCCGGGTTTGACTGAAACTGACTTAAGTTTTCCACAAGTGTCTGCTGTCTGAATTGGTGCCGTTGGTTAAACAGTCAATGAATTGCGTTCATAAATATAGACTAATATGCCTACCAAGATGCTCATGAAGCAGGTCACAGGGATTACCAATTATCGATTGTTACAATCAATTGATTTATTTCCGTGTACAATCGATTATTTTTCAAACAATCCTATGTTTTATGCGCACACTTTTCACCAACTCATAAGCCCAATAGAACACAGTTTCAATGCAAGTAACCAGAGAGATCACCTTACTTGGAAACATAAGAATGAGTATTTGGCTGTGATAAAACCCTTGAATACCGGTGAAGAGGACTACAATACTGTCACTAAAACCTCAGGTGAGCAAAAACAAAAGAAAATTACACCATTTAAGAACATACTGATAGTGTCTTTCAATGATTGATCATCTTGCATATCTACAATCCGGGATCCTTATTGGATAAAAAAGTCTCTTTCGTCAAAGGAAATAACGCCGAAGTAGCTCTCAAAAACGCCATCAAACACTTCCTGCAAACTTGCTCCCATCGCAGAGAATTATCTCTAAAGGCGGAGAGATAATCAGCAAAAACAGGAGCCATCTAAGTCCATCGAAAGGTGGCATGCAAATTTTTGTGCATTAAAAACCAAAAAGTCACTTTTGGTTGCTAGAATGAAATAATTTTAGATATTTCTACTTTTAATTTCAGTGGGGGTGTGAATTTCTTTTTTTGTTTTCTGTTCCTTTTCCGATACTGTTTACAGTTTTCTATTGAATTACTTTTTACTGTAATTTTTGTTAGTAAATATATTGTTAGTAAATTTTCCTGTTTAACAGGCCCTCTGCTAACATGAGCACATAATGTATTGTAAGTAACTTTAAATATAGTGCATTGTAGTCTCTTATGAAAATTTTTCTTTCCGAAATCTGATTTGGAGTGCATACTAGTATTCAGCAAAGGGGTTCGCAGCTATGGCATAATGGGCAGAGTGACTAAAACGTAACTCCGGAGTTCCCAGGAGTCTTTTTTCTGGCTAATAATGACATATGGGCCGGCTTATCCATTATTATAACTACCTGTTTTTTGCCTTGTGGGTCCTTTTCTTATTGGCTATCTCTCCCCAGGGAGACATCTTCACCAGGGCTTGCATATTGGCGGGGTCCGGGCGTAGGCCATACAGCTGTAGCAGCAATGACCACTCCAAGGGCAGTTCCTCAAGTACCAGAGATGACCAGCCAACAGGCTGACTGGTTAAATCTGCCTGGAAGGTTCCGAAGCGGATATTAAATCAGTGAGCGGTAGAGGGAGAGGGTATAATCTCCTCACAGAGGGTTTAGATACCGCCCGTGTGTGTCAGCCTGAGGGGACTTTTGTGTCGGCAGGCCGTCTATCGCAGGTATGTTGTATTTACACTGACGTGAGGCAGGATGATAGCAATGGCTGGCATTAAAACGTTTTCTTCTTGCATTATATTAGCCCTTTGTTCCGATCCAAAAGTGAGAATAACTGATAATGTTTAGTACGCCGTAATACTAAAATTTTAAAACTATATTCCACAACACAGAATGATTTCTCATTAAAAAAAATTTTATGATTCAAAAATATTCCAAAAAAATGGGGAAAGTTGTCAGTTACAAAGGTGCCTAGTGGGAAATATATAAGTTGTCACTTGTAACTCGATGTATTCAATCACACAATAATATCCACAATACCTTCTCGATTTCTCACTAACTACGGCTAAATAGACTTTTTTACATCCAGTGGGATATTTTGGATCAGTTGAATAAAAATAACTTCTTGACATTTTTGTCGACTGCCGTCTAAATTTATTTAGCGATGACTCCATCTCTTAGCGCAGCAAGCAGTCAACGAGTGAATGGATAGTCAGCAATTTTACTAAGCTTGCTTAGCCAGGTCGATGGACTGTAGAAAAAACCTTACGCTTCAATAGTTATATATATATAATAAATAAACAAAAATTCGTTTTATGCGTTAAGAAATTATATTCAACCTTAGTGCAACGTAAACAATATTTATTAAAACGCTATAATTTCAATTTATTGTTTCATCGAGAATGGCTAAACCATAAGCAACCATCAACAAACCAATAATTTTATATTTGGTGAATCATTGTAATCCATTATGAGCATTAGTTTTGATTTCTTGTTAAAATGGTTGTGAACCCATAAGGTGCAATGAGTTGTCAGCTAGATTAAATAAATTGCAGAAGGCTAAATACAAATTTTGAAATCCGAGAGAGAATTTCTTGTTTTTGTTAATTTTAATTTTTTGTTAATTTGTCACATTTTGCAATTGGTGTAGCGTTTCTTTTCGTAATTGTACATCAGTAGTATGTGTAGTGCATGGGTTTGGGGCCCAAATAGGAAATGGATAACTCCACAAACCCTTGAAGCCCGAAGGACGAAAAGTCGATAACAGTGGACGTATAAAGCTTTTTATCCATTTACAGGCATTTTTCCTGCCTGTACTAGTTCCTTCTTAAGAGCAAATGAACACCTGACTTTAGGTCGAAGGACAGAAAATAATTGACCTGCCCTTCGTGATGGGTACAAGCCCGCCTGCCTGTTCCTCCAGCTACCTGCCTTTTCTACCCTCCTTCTAACCCTAGAACCAGGGATGCAAATACTTATTCGCTGATACCTTTTAACAGATTTACGTTAATTTTTATTATTTTATATTCAAAATTACTGTTAAAAGGAATTTGAATGTTTTTGTCTGTACTTAAGTTTTCAATTATCTTCAAAACTCTAAGGGAAGGTCTCTAGTTTCGTTGAGATACGTTGGAGTATCATTCGTCGGTCTGTCAACACATATGTCGAATTGTGCCATTAGGTTTTGGGAAAAAACAATAGTTTCGGTTAGGGAAAAACAACTTAAAACGTGAGAAACTCCCATTTCGCTTAGTTCCTACTCAGAAACTGTTCAAGATATTAAGTAATGATTATTCCACCATTCAAGGACACAAGAAGGTAACTCAAAAAAAAAGATTTTAAGATACAAAAAATGTTGAGTTTTTATACGGATCCTGCACGTATTTTAATGTTAATATTTTAGCTAGTCACATTTTTTTTTTTGTGAAAAAGTGATTGGTAGTTACCGAGACAGTTAAGCAAATAAAATGAAGTGTATTCAATACAAAAAAAAATATACAAAGTATTGTTTTCACAATAATTTATTGTGTTTTCAAGAAACACCAAAGCCCGCAAGGATATTTCGATATTGTTTCTTCGGATAGATCCGTTCGATTTTGGTTTACTTCATCTTTCATAGTAAACAAAAAAATATTTTGGATATTTATCATTTTTACGCAGAAGATCGAAAATTTGATTAAGGTGACCGTAAATAATATTTATTTAATAAATTAATAAATATTGTGTATTGCTGGACAACTAGGAATAGATACTCATACAAGGATTTCAGTTATATCTTAATCTGTTTCGTTGTCACTGGAAACGTTTGCAATTTTTTTTTGTGAGGATCAGTTTTATAAGAAAAATTGTATTATCTTTATCGCTTATTTTGTAAACAGCTGAGGCAACATTTAACGGAATGAAAGAAAAAAAGTATTGTTACGTATCCATTATTCACTAGCTATCGTCAATGGCGTAGGCAAAAATTACTCTAGAATCATTAGGAATTCAATTTAATCGATTTGAACTTAAATTTCGTATACAAGAAAAATACTAAAAGATCGTCACTTAAGTTAAAAAAAAATGTTTTGTCGATTTTATGAAAGTAGTGCTCCGAATAGTTCACAAGTAGACATTTATTTTATGTTAATTTCTCTTTTTTATTTATATCTTTTCAAATAATTTTAGTTCGACGTGGATCACTCATTTTTGACCTGTAAAATACAATGAAAGTCATAAATAAAATTTCATATTCATTTATTTAGTGGAGTCATTGTAGTGAGTTGACGACAACCATTCCCTCCATATGACCCAACCATGGATATGGTCAATCATGTCGAGGATTTAAAGTTATTTAAACTTCTCAGAGTTCTGCATAACAGATCTGATTACGTTAGAATAGGAGACATCGTTAAGTTCTCGCTTTCGTTTTTATTTTTAGGTTTAATTATTGTATTAACTTAATACATAAAGGAGATTCTCAATGCTTTAATTTAAACAAATTTTTCGATAATACTGACAAATTTGTTCATAAAATTGATTCTCCATTATCACATTTAATCTCGTCGATGATCGATCGCAAATCGACGCATCGTGTTTAATTATGTGCGTAACTTGTGATGCATCATCGGTTTATATATGCAATACAATGTCATAAGAATAGCATACAAATAACATTTAGGTAGACAATTCTACTTCAAACTGCTCCTATAAATTGAAAACAATGAAAAGCAAAATATAACTTCTAAATTGTTTTTTGAACGGTGTAAAAATGTTTCGCACGACAGAAATGACCAGGTGAACAAAACTTCAAACGTCACCTGCCAAATCCCATCACAAATTCTAATCTTAGACTCCATGAGATTTTAGACATAAATCATCCCGTGTAAATTTAATTTCTTGATGTTTTTATTTCAAAAATTGTTTTACACTAGTCGCATTTGTCAATGAGTGTAAATGATATGAGATGAAAACTAGGTCTGCACATGACCGGGACAAATGCGAACCGTGACTATCTTATCAAATAATTAATAATATGGTCTAGAGCCTAATGGGATCTAATTAATGACATTTAAAACTACAGTAAGGAAAACACCATCTTGATTTTTAAGTGTTGGA
Organism: Acanthosoma haemorrhoidale; assembly: GCA_930367205.1. NCBI lineage: Eukaryota > Metazoa > Arthropoda > Insecta > Hemiptera > Acanthosomatidae > Acanthosoma > Acanthosoma haemorrhoidale. The sequence goes on along the minus strand of OV884015.1, from coordinate 94,534,964 downwards.
TGCCTCTTCGTACTTGAAATTTTTACTTTATGGGCTGTGATTGATCTACCTTAAAGATAACTTTTCTTTACCAAGTGGGGATGGCGGGTTCATTTCATTTGGACGGCGCGAAGTAATTGTCGAGCCAAATGGAGAAGTCCTACTTTTAAAAAATTGAGATGGATTTAGTCTGCCTGTCTGCTTGTTCTGTGACAGTGCTCTTAAAAATAATCAAATCGATCTGAAATTTTCATAAAATAACGGAAACCATGCAAAGAAGAATAAATGTAAAAAAAAAATCATCCTCACTGACTCATCTCGGAGGACGTATTAGGAACTGTAAATCAAAAAGAAGTAATAAACAAATTTCTAGTAACTGAATTAATTCTAAATTGTAACAATCATCGGTTTGAAGGGAAAATTGTGACAGGACCTGGTTTCGAACCCGGGACCTTTCGACTTGTGTTCAGAAGCAGCTCACTTTTACAAAAAGAAATTTTAATTTTCTACTGTGGGATTACTTACCACAACTATTAATTGCTAAGCAGGAAGAAAAGGGTATGATTTTAAACATGCCATATGCCTGTTATCAAACATATTTATATGCAAATGATTTTTATTTTTTTAAAGTCCACGTTTCACTTACTTTTAAGATTGTCAATGTACAGCTCAGAAACTATTTATATGATTTAAATTTCTGATGAAAGCTGTATTTAATGTCGTTCAATACGATGGAAACATATTTTTTTGGTTAATAGCTACGAATATTTTATTTGTTGAAAATGCGATTTTCATTTGTCAAGATGAATCAAGCTTTTGATCGAAAATACCATTAATTATTTTCACAATCATTTCATAATTATTTTTAAAAAAAACTTAACTGGAGTCTGTTTACTGATAGGGTAGATCCAAATTTTGAAAGTTTAGTTTGGTAATGTATGTTTGTTTTAAGATTCTAAGAATGGTGAGCACATGTCAAGTTAGAAAGAGCTCAACTGTGAAATAGGCCCTCTCTAAACAATGTAAAAGTTTCGCTATTCTATTCACTATTTGTCAATCGGAAATATATTGTGTATGACGAAATGGCTTTTAAAAGGCAAACAAAAGTTTTCATAATTGTTTAAAACCACTCTAAACATGCAATGGTCTTTCTTGAAACAAAACTACGGAGAAATCAAGAAGGATATTTTCTGAAGAAGAATCTCTTTAGAATATAGTCTAGAACTGTCAACTAATTAGTGTTAGGTATTTTCTAAGAATAGATTGTTTTTCCACCTTAGGTCTTTTCACATTTCATCGGAGAATTATTCTTAAAAGAAATTCAACGATTTATTTTTGCTATTGTCAATTTCTCTTTTTTATTTATATCATTCTAAATAATTTTAGTTCAACGTGGATCACTCAATTTTGACCTGTAAAATACAATGAAAGTCATAAATCAAATTTCATATTTATTTATTTAGTGGAGTCGTTTTAGTGAGTTGACGACAACCATCGAGTGCTCTGAAGTTAAGCCTGTTTTAACGGAACGTTTTGTGTTGGAACTGTACATACGGGATAGCCTAATAGTAGAGATAGCGATTCTGCAAAAAAAAAATAACCACAAATTTAAAGTGAAATAAGTCCCAGTGTAAGATAAGTGAATGGATCGTATCTATTAGTGATTGGGAAGAAAGAACCGTGATATGTTGCTTGCAGATATCTCGAAGTAAGCCACAATAGGATTAGACCAATTGGACCGGTCAGGTTCTCAACTGCACTATTTTTTACTTATTCTGCTTCTTTAAAGGCCCTCCTGTATAATATAAGAGGGACAACTCTGAAGAAGAAAACAGAAAATAATAAAATAAAGCTAAAACCCAAAACCCTGGAAAAAAATTTAAAAAGAACATATTTACGGTTCTACGTCTACTTAAGTAAAACCTGCTTAACAGAAAAGGAGCTTCCATTGGTACTCCACCCAGTTGGGGCGTGGAGACGGCTTAGCTGTGATAGCATAATTGGATTTTATGTAATAACTAAGAAATCATTAATTGATAACAAAACACCAGGGTATCCCCAGAACATCACGTGATTTTAACGTCATCCACTAATCTTTGCAGACCCTGTTAGAAAACTGTTTCAGACTTTAAAAGTCTCAATATCTTGTCAAAAACGTTGCTATCTAATATGATACACTGTAGTAGTCATATTTCGTTTAAAGAGAATTTGGAGATTCAAAGCTCAAAGCTAAATACATAGTATCTAATAAAGTGCAATATAATATAGATGGTTCGGTAGAAGTTGATTATTTTCTTCTTCTGCATTTGATTTTCTCCTCTGTTTTGAAAGTGAACTCGTTTTCTTCATTCCATTCAATCCACTTGGCCAAATCTTCTCTTATAGTAACAGCAGGATTTCTTTCTTTCACCAAGTGAGAAATCATTGTCGATTGGATTTATCGACAAAAGCTTCTTCAGAAACACATTCCTTGCCCAGTAAGTCATTCAAAGAAGTGAGTAAGAGTTTTAGGTTGATTGACTCTCAAGAAAAACACCACTTCTTTTAGATTCAAAGCTTTTAAAGTCAAAGTTATCCATTTTCTGATACTATGTGCAAAAGCAGTCTTTGCATTGTGGTTTATTACGGGCACTTCTAAACCCTAAACCACACTGTAAATTAACTGTACACAAATTTGTAAAGTAATTAAATCATAATTTATATTTTGGTAGGATAAATGTAATGTAATAAGTAAAATGTATACATACATATGTATAAATGATTGTTTTGTTATGACTAGCTAATTGATTAATAACCCTTCAATGTTTTTCATTGGGCCTGTTATATTTTTAACAGTCATATATATATTGTTATATCGAGTCATTAAATAGAGTTACTATATAAACTATCATGCCTCTAAAAAAATCACTATTTCAGTTAATGTTGTCAACACTATATTAATGAATCTTAGTAATTAGAGACTGAAGAACCAAAACAAAAATTACTTAGTGTTCATCAGGATGTTGAGGTCATTAATTTTATTTGCTACTCGAAGTTATAGAAAAAAATATATATTTTTTAAAAATCTAATTAATTAATCATTAACACTTACCAATCATTGACTTAATATTTAATTATTGTTTGTATTCCCTATATCACATGCTGTTTTCTCCTGGGTTAGAACATATTTAAGATTTTAACACAAAAGTAATTTAAATAAATCAAGTTTTTAGAACCAAAAAACCTCTCCTTCCCAGCCCTGTCAGTTTTAAAGACTTTTTTTACTAGCCATATTTTAAGTATATGCAATGTGTTTTATTTGTTAAAAAGAATATTTGTCAATGTTTACCTTGATCTTCAAGTCATTTATAATATTTTACTCAACATCACCTTACTTTAGGAAAATCTCCAAAATATATAAAAAAAACTTTTAAATTTGCTTCGTAAGGAAGGAGCTGACCCTTGATATTTTTTATTTTTATGTCCTCTATTTCGTTTATATATATTTTCAAAAATTGATATCATGGTTTAAGCAACAAAAATTTTAGTTGGTAAATATTTTCAAAAATTAAAAAATCGTTATTAAGTGATAAGTGGTGAAGCCTTGGAAATTCAGAAAAAGGGGCATTATATAGACAGGGAGCAGGTTGACCCCAGTTCATGCTGATAGCAGAGTTTCTTAATAATAAGCAGATAAATAGGCTCCCTTCCCATGGCAGCAGTCAGTCTTACTCCAAGTGCAACCTGTGAAACATGTGCTAGTAGTGTTTTCGTTGTCGTTCTTCTTGACTCTGTTATTTGTGGATAACTCTAAACCAGTAAGTTTGAATGCTAAATAAGAAAAATTTTAAATGTATTTATACATTTTTTTTCTCAATATAAATAGACGAACATTTAATTGATTACTAAATCCTTTGAAAAGTAAAGCAGTTCCTTTGAACAAACAAGTATTCTAACAAAATTCTATGACTTTTAACTTTAGCTAATAAGTTTGTTTTTTTTAGATCAAAAATGAGCATCACGCAGACTATAGTCGAAGAAAGGCTCATGCCAGCCGTACCAGTAGCTCACCAGCCTCAAAGTAAGAACTAATTTAATTAATAATAGAAATATTTAAAAATAGAAAAAACAAAAACTAATAGAAATAAAATCTCTTGCCAAAATATTTACTATTACAAAACATGTGATTATTTTTAATTGAACTCTTACCATTTGATTAGCAGGCAAGGCAATCAGAGCACCTTTGCCAAGTGTTCTATTAAGGTCTTCATCATTCGACCGCTTGAAGCAGTTCCCTTCGTCGCTGCAGGCGTACTTCTGCAGGCATGGCTCTGTTGAGATCTTCAACTGGATTATTCACTCTAGGACCCAGTTGTCAGCATCCGTAATCCAACTATTACCTGTGGTAAGCTTTATAATTTATCTTTATGCTGAATAGTAGATAGAGGTGGACAATCAACCTATTTTATTGTCTTATTTTTATTGCAAGAGTTAACGTAAAGATATATCAATGTGGCAAAAACTTAGTTTAGAATTATGAATGCATCCATTCCAAGTAATATTACATCATCAGAATCATTTCCAAATAATTTGAAAAAAAATTAAGAATAGATTTTGGTTATATGATTTAAATTATTCAGTTGATTAATATTATCTAAATCACTATAGGGGTAAGTAAATTATCTCATTTTTTATTATGAAAATAAAGTTATACTAAACTTCTTGTGACAAAAGTTTTAGTTTGAAATCCTAAGGTATATTATAAAGACAAATTGATGGAAACATTTAACATAATGAAATAAGATCTATAAAATATTGTCTGTGAATTATATTTAATATCCACCTATCAAATAAAATATTATTGTTATTTAATTATAAAATTAATAGATGATAGAAATAAATGCCAAAAATAAGAGCTGTGGATCATAAACATTACAATACACTCGATTTTTATTAAAGCAATTTTTTTTTAATCAACACTTATTCAGTCTTTATAGTATTTATTTGTTCATTTAATTAATAAAAAACAGTATTTTCAATGGTTATTTAAAGTTGCAACTGTAATTTCCTATCAATATCAAATGGCTTAAATCAATTATAAATGGAAGATATATATTTAATTTAAATTACAAACCTATTAACTCTATAACATTTATAATGTAGAATGTAATCTATGTAAAACATAATAAAAAATGGAAATATACTTGTGATATATATATATAAGTCCAATGTATAATAAATTTGCAAATGAAAATACAATCTTATTGTGGGACATTGTCACTTTAGGATAACAAAAACCACTTTTTTGGTAAAACTAAATATAAATTTTTTAATATAAGACATAATAATTTAAATACAGTTTAAATCTTACAATGATTTATTTTTAATTTATTAACAAGATTTTAACCTATGTTTACAGTTGAATGCTGCACTATTGACAGCATCAGTTTATGCTGCAGTTGCATTGATCTTACTTCAAATAATCATGTGTATTGTTGCACTGTCATCCGTCGGTATGCCTATTGGCCTATCCTTCCTTTTGACGTGCATCATTGCCATGACTGTGCTTGCGATAAGGATAAACCTCCGAAGCCAGACTCAACAAAACAGGAGAAGCCGCAGCAGGACAAGGCACTTGAAGAAGGATTAGAAGATGTATCGATACGAGGTCAATTTTTCGAAACAAACCTGAGACCATACACGATCTTTTAACGAACTCACCACTTTAATTATTGTGATGTACATAGCATTTTATATATGTGACTTTCCTGATAAGTTAAATTCTACTTATATAAATTTATTTTTTCAATTATAATAAAACTGTTCATTTGATAGTTTGGTGTTTGTTTTAAATTAATGACACTATTATAGTCATTAATTTCATTTAAATATGATATTGAATTGTTATGTATATTTATTATTTTTGTGATATAAATCACTTACTTATTTAATTGATCTGTAAATAGAGTTTAATATTTTAGATTTTTTTTACCAAATAAAGACTGACTTTTTTTTATTCTTTTTTTTTTTAATTATTATATATGTGACCTATAATCACAGATTTAGTTAACAAAAAATCCTCAGGTGAGGTGGAAAATAATAGGAATGGCCAGTATTGTCAGATACCTTATTCAACAAAACTATATAATTTGTAAAGTCGAGTTAAAATGATTATGGTTTGTCCAGTAAACAAATAAGTGCATATATTAGACACAAACAGTAATCTAAAGTTTAGTAAAATCTTTTTGTTCATAATATGTCAGTAGGGCCAACACAACTAAGCTATTTGTGCTATAAACACAACATAAGAATTTTATCATTTCAAACATTTTCTTCAGAGGAAAATTCTTCTTCTGAAAAAAAAATTATTAACTAATCAATGAAGTCCAGGATCCACAATTTTCAATCATGAATAAACCAAGTAATATAACAATTTATTGAAATCAGTGAATAGGAATTAAGAGATAAAGAGGTTTTTTTTAACTTATTTCCTAGCTTTCACATTTGTCATTAAACAAATAAGATAATTCATAGTAAAAATACAACTCATTTACTTAAAAAGAGACAAACAATGATTAAAATTCTATTCAGGCTAATCCAATAAAGCTATTTGTTGAACAAAAGTGCATTTATTGAGGTAACTGATCCTCGATTCAGCTGGTGATAATAATTACAGTAATAAATTATAATCAAAAACCGTCAATGCCAGTTGGTTGAAATGAAATATAAATCAAATCTCATTGAAAAAGAAAATGATAATACTGCCCTTGATTTATAGATATTACAAGACATTAGGGTCCAACAATGTTAAATAAAATCAATTTTCAAATTAGAATTTTACTATCAAAATTTGGCTCTATGGAATGAATGAATTTCCTAAAATAAATGAATAAAAATCTGTGCAGTTAAACCCCTTCTCACTGACAAATTGATGTGGTAATCTATCACAGATTGGTGGAGTGATTTTGTTCAACTGGAAGACAAGTTTTGAATTGATCCATGAGATGAATTGATGGTCCAATAATTCCCTTCTCATTTATCCGTCAAGTTTTCTTTATTTATGGATTACTATAAGAGTTCAATTTATTTTTAAAATTGTAATTTAATAGAGGGTAACACATATATGATTAGTCTTGGTACAGAACTTCAAAACGGCAGTATTGTAAAAGATGGAATGGCAACTGGTGAACCATAAAAGTGTCGTTATTAGTTATGGTATGTTATAAGACAGGTGTTAATTTCACTAACTATTAGTCAAAGAGAAATATAATGGCCCAGCTCGGTTTTGAGCCTGAATTTCTGGTGACCTTCCTAATGCTTGAATAACTGAGCAACTCCGCCACCTCCTTGCAGTGACGCCTTAATTATATATCACAAATAATAATTAATAATCAAATTTATGTCAAATATAAAGCTCATAATAAAAAATAATGTCAAGATTGTAGTTTTCGGAGTTGATGACACCCAGTTTAGCAGAAGTGCTGGGATAGCTCAGCTAATAGAGTGCTGTGTGTGAACCAGAAAGTCCCAGGTTTGTATTATATCCATGTCACCCTTTTCTCTTTCAGTAACAGTTAATAACATAATATGTATGATTGCAAATCATATTATATAACTTTGCTGGTCATTGGATGATGGCTGTATATTATTGTAGTTACTACAGGCTAAGTACTGTTTGGATGTAGGTATATGACTGAAGCAAAACGGCATTATCCACGCCATATCCAGGCCACCAGTTTGACCCTAGACCATCCTGATATCTAAAAGATTTCCTAATTATAAACTGATAAATAGGCCCCCTCTCTATTGGACTAGTCACACTCCTTCTGGTATTCGTGAATCATGCGTTAATGGGCTTATTAAATACTCCTTTGGGGTCCTTCATTTGTTAGTTTCAAAATTGTACAATCATACTTTTTTTTTTTTTATATTTCTACATGTGTCACTCCTCTCATAACAAACTGAATTACTAGATAGGCTCCAGGAATCACTCAGTGAGTAGAAAATAATTCAGTATTTCAATCAAACTCAGCAATGAAATTAAATAATTTTTGCAGCCATTATAAATTTTCTTGATACCATTTCAGACTGAAATGAGCGTCCCAATAGTTCAAAAATGCCCTCGGCCAGATATCCCACAGGATAATAGTAAGCTAATTTATTTATTTATATTTTCCATATCATCATCATAGACACTTTAGAAACCATTTGAGTACCGCCGATACAACCAGTAGCAGACTCAAAACCACAAACATCCCATTTACAGACAAGATAACAAGAACTTCTTTACGAAAAAGATTAATCAAGTCTTCATCCTTCAATCGTCTTAAGAGAGTCCCATCTTCGGTACACGCCTATTTTTGCAGACATGGTTCAACTGAGATCCTCAAGTGGATTCACAACTCAAGGACCAAACTATCAGTGGCTATCAAAGAACTATTACCTCAGGTGAGAACGATATGATTTTGTGATAAATCCTATGCATGACTTTAATGCCAAAATAATACCATTATATATTTGATATAGAGCCTAATTGTATTATATTAAGTATGCCTACAATTAAAAATCATACTAATATGTATAAACAAATGAAGAAATTTGCAAAAAAACCCCTTTAATTATTCCAAATATATTTTTTTTAATCTAACTGAACTGGAATTGACACAGTTCACAAATGAGATATATATTTTTATGCCCTTTAGGTATTAGTAAACTATTCCATAAAAAAATGATAAAAGCTTATTATTGATTAATTGATTCAGTTTTTATATTCTATTGAACACAATAATTTAGTAATTGAAAAAAGGGATAACAAAACTTATAAGATTATTAAAACCAAAATATTACCAAGTGCTATTCTAATAAATGAACTTAAAACACAGTGGTTTTTAGGCCCTTAACTGTATTTTTGACAATGTGATAAAACTATGATTAAGTTGGTATTAATTAAAATACAATTACAATTCTGATCTTATATTAAATAGAATACACCTACAATTACATAAATCTTTTTTGTTGTCCTATTTTGAAAAAAAACAAAAAAACTAGCTGGAAGACTGGTAGGAGTAAAATTTGTAACTCGGTATATAGACCAAAACCTTACACAGCAACATCAAACACAATAAGCATCACTGGTTTTTACTAGCTTACTTTCACATTGAAAATGGGGAATTTTCAAGCATGAGCTTGTACAACATAATTATTATTATTCCAAATTCATTTTGAAATTCCATTCATAAATTAGTTTTATACTTACTTTATATGTCTCCTTATCTTGTCAAGTAAACAATTTTATTTACTTGGCTTCTGATAACAGTTTGGCTAATGATGCCCACCTACCTGTTTACAATTGTGTAAAGTATTCTCCTAAATTTAAATACAAACAAAACGCTCTAAACCTTGTTTGTATTGAAATTTTAAATACAAATGATGAAATATAAAATTTCATTAAAAGATATTCAAAAACTATATTTTATCAAACCAATCTCATTTACTATTTATATTAAAATATTGTACAAAACAAATGTATATTCCAAAAGTAATAAGTTTGTACATTTTTCAGTTGCATGCGGCTTTACTGATTACATCAATTTGTGCTGCGGTTGCGCTGTTATTCTTCCAATTAGTCATATGCGTATTTGCATTAATACTAATTGGCATACCTTTTGGTCTTCTATTCCTTTGTTTATGCATCATTATTATGACTGCAGTCGCTATTAGCATCAACATCAGCCATATGACACATAAATTGGAAAGTGAAGGTCAACTCCATCGTTCAAAGGATGAATGAAACTCACACAATCAAAAGAACGCCTATATAACTGATATGTTACAATGATTTATTTTTGTCAGTAAATTCCTCATTTTATTGTTTTTGCATAAATATGTTTCCATTGAGTTACTTGAATTATACATGCTTCATTTATTACATTAATATAAATAAAAAGTTATTCTATAGAAATTTTTTGCCAAATAAAAATAAATTTTTCCAAATAATGCAAATATCATTCATTTGTCTGAATGTTCTATGATGCCATTGTGAAAATCTGACGTTTGGAATGATCCTTATATCATATGTAAGGAGTGCAATTAAGTATATTTGGACGAGTGACTGGCCTTATACTGCCCAGTTCTCCTACCCATTGCCCCACATAAGAGTAGCATGCCCAGCACATGTACAGGGAACTAATGGGTCATACCTCATGATTAGAAAAAGGGCCATACCTACAGCTTATGACCCAATGGTGGTATGCCATAATGAGTGGGGGTAATTAGAAACTTTTAATAGCAATCCCATAACTGTAATGGATCGAAGCCTTTCCAAACAATTCTATTCTATTTTATTATGTTAATAGTTGAAACCCTATTATCAAGCATTTAGTTCAATTAGTTAAAAAAAACAAAAAAACATTTAATATATCAAGTTACTAAAATTTCTTTGTAAATTCAATAACATTAAACCGATGCGATAAAATAAATACCTCTATTAGTATCATAGGAAATGAATATTAAATAAACTATCTATCTTTATGCCTTGGCTAATTGATAACTGGAAAAATTTTAACAGAGAAAGTGTGAGATAAAAATTATGGCAGAAGTCAACCCATCTCTCAGTTTTATAAAAAAAAAAAAAAAAAAAGCTATCTGAAGGAATTATAATTCTGCTCTTATAATTTGTTTTAATTTTTGTTAAAATTTAGGAGTAAGCACTTTATTGAATATTATTGAACTAAATTATGTAATGTGATTAATTTAAGCGGAAGGGTTAATTGTTTTTAAGTTGACATCGATTTGTAGGTTTGGTAACTACTATAGTAGTGGGTCTATTGAAGTTAATCTCAACTAACACTTTTTTTTTCTCAACCCCTTCTTTAAAAACCTTTTGAAACAAATTATAAATAATATTACAAATTGGTCGTGGGTGGCTCCTTTTACTGCATAACATATGCATTGTAAGGAAGGTGTAAATTACATTTATTTATTTATTTTTTTTTTCATATCCCTTTAAAAATTACAATGATTATTTCCATTATAGATTCTCATTCGAATCTATTTACATATCAGTTTTATATTTGCTGTAGCTACATTATATACATGGTTTAATTTTGCATAAAATTATATAATTCAATATAGATATAATGATTCACATTATACTCAACTTGATTTAAAAGACTCTATAAGGTGATGGGGCTCACCTTAAACTACATTTATTGCTATCTATTGATGGCTTTATGCACTACTACTACTGCTACTAAAGGGTGTCCCGGAATTAACGCAAAATTGGATTTAAATAGAAAACACAGTTTTTAGTATTTTTGTTGTTATTTTTTTATTGAATTATAAAGTAAATAGGATAGGGTTATTTATGGAATAACACATGGACCAAATGGCCTCCACGACTTTGCTGGCACATACCCACTCTTTTGTCTAAAGTTTCCACGACCATTTGGCATAAATGTGGTTGGATTTCGTTGATGCAGCGTTGAATTTCCTCTTGTAATACACGGGTGGATGTGGGCTTGTTGACATACACCTTTGACTTTATAAAAACCCCATAAAAAGAAATCTAATGGTGTTAAATCACACGATCTAGGGGGTCAATTCTGATCACCGAAACGAGAGGGTACACGACCTGGAAATGTCTTATGCAGTATTTGAATTGTTTCATGGGCTGTATGGCGTGTGGCACCATCTCCTTGAAACCACACATTGGCCACATCAATATCACCCAATTTCGGCGCAAAGAACTGTATTTAAAGAACTGAAGAAAGAAGATTTAAAGTAAAGAACTGATTTTACGACGCCGAATTGATGTTCCTGGATTTTCAACAACACTCTCGTGCACTGCTTCGGTATTGACATTTGAACGGCTTGTTTTTGGACGACCAGTGTGTTTAGTATTCCAACTGATCCAGTCTCTCTAAATTTTTCAAATAATCTATTCACAGTTGATGAAGTTAAAACACTATTCCAACCATATTTTGACCAAATTTTCGAACTGCGGCCGGCAAACTTTCATTATTTTTGAGATAATATTCAACAATAAAGACACGTTGTTCTATTGTGTAACGCTCCATATTTACTAATCCTAAACTGTCAGCTGTCAAATTGTTTATTTTTAGGGTTGCCAGTACTTTACTGCACAAATGGCGGCAAATTCAAATCTTGCGTTAATTCTGGGACACCCTTTACTACTACTACGTTACGGAGCGGAACTGCTTTCGGAACCGGTTCTCAATCGGGAATGGAACTGGTGGAACGGCGCTCCAGGAGAGCTCCAATAAGTTAAAGTGCTGCTCTTGGGGGAATGAACTTGAACTAGTAATGTCAGTTGTATAACAGCTGGAGTGAGTAGGAAGGTTATGCACGAGTAGGTGTTATCTAACCCAGTTTGCTTTGTTTATGTTCTGGAGTCTAATCAGATATGATGTGCACCCAGCATCACACAGGTTTAATTTATATCTCTGTTGACACCATGTGTGATTAGCGCATTAAAGAACTGCCTAATCTATTATTTTCATGGATAACTTGGAAAAAATAGATGTTGGTTTACCACATCATGTTAAAAAGGAACTGTGCACTACGAGAGCTCCCTACAGACAGGGTAGGAAGCTTACTTCTGTGAAGGTAGTGGATTCTTGATGTATCCTACAATACTGAAGTTTATATGAATATGTTTGTTTCGTAAAATCATTTTTTTTAGTACTGTTATTCTCTAAGTATACTTCATCTAATATGTATAATCAGGTTACAGTTTGAATTCCTCATTACTGTCTGTCCATTATTTGTTAGAGACTGTTTCTGCATTTACAATTGAACATTTTGCGCATTCAAGAAACAAGTTATATGAATAGCACTCATAATTAACTGAGCCTATAAATACAGGGTATACCGTCATATATTGATCATGTATTTTGAAAGTATTTCACGGAATATGCCTGAAAAGAAATTGATTCTGCTACAACTCAAAACGAATCCATCGGATATCAATGTGTGTGGTGTCATAAAAATGATTTTAGTTTCCGTAGCTCTATAACCAGCTTTTAAAATTAGCCATCGACTATTAAGAACACCTGAGCTAATCACGCTTTATGCTCATTTAGCAAACACTATGTTTCCACGATGTGCCGGTGAACCTTAAGTTGAGACCTAGTAAACATTAAAAGTTGTGGCAGGAAAAGGAATTTTAGAAAATCCGCCTAAATATTCCTGATTAGAACATAACGTCAAAAGAACACAAATTTTTTTGTAACTTTATTACACTTTTTGCCTGTGATTAAAAACTGATGCAAAATTCAACAGTCTTAGAACTTTTTGTCGGTGAATTTTTCCCTAAAAAATGATGCTATGTTTCCAAATTTGCTGTAAATTGCTCAATCAATTACCACCCTCATCACCTTCTCAGGTTTGCAGCTTTTTATGCAAAAAAGGTATATTAGCGAGATGCACTCTTGTTTAAATGTGCAATGAAAAAGGAGGAAAATTAACTAATTAACCTGACATTTATTATTCTGTTGTACTTTTACACTCCTTATTATCTGAAGTATTACAACACCTAGGTATTTATGTCAGCATTTACTTTTGATTAGGATCGTTGCCTGCTTTGTTTATTTGGTACAATTGTATTAAATTACAGAAGGGGCAGTAAGCAATGAATTTACTTCCTTTAAACATATTTTTCATAATTATTTGGAGTGTTTATAAGGTATTGAGAAGGTCAATCCCAGGCTGGCAGTGGCAAATGCAGGAGATAGTAGGGTTCTGCTTTTTCAAGCATTCTAAACATGACAGTCAACCACATCAGATCTCTAAAATTTAATTGCTAAAGTGAAGATAAGGAAGCGCCTTTTATCGATTAGACCAGATGGAAGTTCATGAGAGAATCAAGCCCTGATGTTTATTTTCTTGTTTGGCCGTTCTCTCTCTTCCAAAAATATGAAATGTGTACGTTTTATCAATCAAACATGGAAGGTCCGAAGCAGTCTTCCTATCTTATTCAGAATGCTGGAAAACACAGAAATTTGTCTTCTATTTTCTCAAATCCTTTTCAATAATCTACATGCCATGGAATGATACCTCAAGTTCTCTTAAGCAATGACAAAGAAAATTCCTATCTTCAGGCATAATGAACACAGGGATTGCTCCTTTCTCACAAATATTTGTAATTTTTAATCATTTAAAACTCAAAATATCTCCAAACTTAAAAAAAAGTTTTAACCGATAAGGACATACTGGAAACTTTCTACATTAAAGTTACTAATCGTACTTCTTTTATTCTTCCAATGATTTTACTGCCTCTTTCATCATTAAATAACATTGCATTAAATAAACAATTCAGGTAAGGATTCTAATTAGATATAAACATTTGCAGAAATGTCTAGGTGTTAAGTAACTTTTATGAGAATTGTAAAACTACTGGAGCTGCAGAATAATTGATGATATTTTAGGTAATTTTCCTCATGTTTTAAACAGATCACTAAATTTGATGATAGGATATGGAGGGAAATCAATTGACATTCACTTAGTTTTGGCGTGTTTCCAATTGAATGTATTGGAATGAATGTTCTTAATATGGTAAATACAAAGATGAAAAGTGGACTATTCACTAAAATTAATGTATCAGCTGTGTGACATGTATTCTAAAAGATGCTACATGGTTACGTATTTATATCCTTTTTTTAAACTACTATTATAATTATAACAGACAGTTTTGTTTTTACAATTTTCCTTGACAAAGTAGCTTTCTCAGGTTTATACTATTAACAATGAATCCCAACATCTTCTAATTCATAATGTTCCGGCTATTGGAATTGACATGGAACTCCATACATTGTGCCAACGGTTTGGAGAAGTTCTGTATTGCAAGCAAGCTGTCAGTACTGAGAACATTGAAGAATTTACAAATGTTTTTCACATTAATTATGCAACGTTAAAGAGTTCAAGGTAAGTACTTATAACCTTTAAATAATTTGTCCAATATTTCTATTTATCATTTTTTTTTCTTAGCCACACTTTTGCTTTTGTTCCCTATAGCTCTTAAGGGATCCCATACGGGATGTGTAACCCATTGGCTGGGAGGGTCAAAATACTATGATACATGTCCTGTAGGATGGCAGGTCATAACTTACCCTATGGAGCCCGGTTGTTGCCCATAGATGGCAAAAAGAAGGTGGCTCCCTATGTCCAACACTTGTTATCATTTTACTGCTGTCCAGCCTTTGGACAACATACTCCCCAATTTACAATTTGGGACTTATTAATTATTGATTTATCCATATATATCTACATTTTCAGTATTTCACTACATAATTTCCTATCTGGCATTGGGATCTCCTAAATAAGTACTCTGTGTGATTCTTTATAGTTATCACACCATGCTATTTGTTAGAGTATCAGTGAAAATTTGTCCAACAAAGTAGGATGGATGGCATAACAAAAGCAAATTAGCTCTTGGTTACTAAAGTTAAAGGGTAGCCTGGTGTCCCCGAGAATTCATATTGGGAAAATCTTTATTGGTTTGAGTCCTGATCTTGCCCGTATATTTTTTAATAATTAATTTTTGACTAATCATAATACAAACTTTATATGGGGCATTTAGTTTCAGAACCAGTTCATTTTCAGAAAATTTACAGAAGAGACAAAAAACAACCCCAATTTACATAAAAACTAAATTATTGTTGATGATGAAAACTATGTTATAACAATCATGGACCTCGACTCTTTCCAAAATCACCAAAAAAATTTATCCAAATTCAAATGCCTGGATTGGGGTAGTTTCCTTTGTCTCTGAAATGAAAGTTCTGAAAATGGATTGAACTGGTTTAGTTCCAAAACCCTCATATGCAAAATTACATCTTTCCTAATGATGTCTTATATATGACATAAGTAATAAATTTTTGTTCAGAATTAACTTAGTGCTTATGCTTCAATGAGTTCATTTTTCATTATTTTGGTTTTATTTACTTACTGCTAATGGATTTTACCTATGGTTAGGTATGTTTAATCTCCATGAGGTATTTATTTCTGCTCGGATCTTGGCTAGAATGACTTTTTTTATTTTCTATAAAAAAATTTTGTTTCATTTTATTCATTTCTTTGAACTAGTGGAGCAATTAATCTAGGTCATGCTTTGCCAACTACTTTGTTGACCTTGTACTAACTAAATAAATATTTCTGAACTATAGGTTTGCTAAAAGGAATCTAGACAACAAATCATTTTTTGGTGGAATTTTACATGTTTGCTATGCACCGGAGTTTGAGACAGTGGAAGAAACAAAAAACAAGCTTAGTACACGGAGAAAAGAAGTTTCGTACCATTTAAAACAATTAGAATTTCCAAAACAGTTTCGATATCAAGGGTATTACTATTTTTATAAGTATTGTTTTAAATCTTTATTGATATTTCACTTTCATGTATAAAGGCTTTGTTTTTTTTTTAAATCTTAACCATATAAAAATATGTGTAGTTTTTTTTAACTTTAACCTTCTAAGAAAAATGAAAAACACTTTCAGCTCTTTAAGTTTTTATTACCTCCAAGGTAATATATTTTTAATAACTTTTAATCTTTCATATAAAACATTTTTTTTCAGGGGGAACAAAGCCAAAAGGCAGAAAATTGAACATTTTTCTAGTAAACCTATCAATCCTCAACCTAACTATTTTATACCCAGCCTGGTAAATATTTTATTAATTAATGTTATTGTTTCAGTTTAAATTGAAATAGTTAAGTACAAGATTTATTTTTTACCCTTCTAAGTTAGCTGAATATTCCCATTAGTTTCTTATCAAATGAGTTAAAATTTTTTTTTGTTTTATACACTTTTTTTTTCTTTGTACAACAAATGCCCTTTAAAATAAATATTATTGTAATATGTAATGCTAATATTCTCAATTAAACAAAATGGACAACTAAATATTTTGAAAATCTGAAATCTGGAGCATCTAAGAAATTTATTTATTTATTCACATAATACCAGGAACCATAAGATTTATTACATGTGTAATTATTATGTTTTATTGGTAAAAAGTATACACATTGTAATGTGGAATTAATTACTTTAATCTAAAGTTCTATCAGCAATTTTATACTAAAAACACCAGGTCTTCCCATTAGTGGTTACACCATATAATTGTGTACTTGGGTTTAGAAAATTTAAACTATTTGTAATTTCAGATTGAATCGTGTGATTTCAGATTAACCAGCCTGTTGCATCAGAACAGACCCCAGGTCCTTCAAAAGTAGAAGTTCAGGAAAAACCTCTTCTAAACATGGAACCGTTCAAGAAATTGGTCCCTACTAAAGTTTCCAGGATAGTTTTTCATAATAGAAACAAAGATAATGACAAAAATGAAAATTTGATCGGACCAAAGAACAGATAAATGTTTAATTTTCTCTTTGCTCTGAATATTTGTAAATTGCTAGTTTTATTTAAATTATTGTTGTTAAGTGATTAATTAAACTGTAAGAAATGTTAGAAGAGCACCTCTTGGCCTAAACTAAAGGGCATGGCCTCCAGACATGAAAACTGTAATTACAAATCTATATCAATTATATACTGGGCTACTCTGAATGACATACAAAAGCCCTGATAAAAATAAATTATTTTGTATATTAAACTTCCAGTATATTCTGAAGTTTTTTTCCCCCCTCAATCAACCTCTTAAAAGTCCTTATTGCTAACCAGTTTCCTCACCTTATTATCAAGAATAATTACCAGGGGCTTCTGATAATACCATCAGACAGAAATTTCTGTCATGGCAACACTATGCTTAGACATCAGGTACATAAATCAATTACTATGCCATTTGTCATATAATCATCAATTCTATTAATCTATTTTCTGAATATTATATACTTTTTTGAATAATAAACTGAAGAAACCTTTGTTAAAACAAGCAGGAATGTGAGAGGTCCAGCTTAGGCTTATGATTTTAAATCTCTCATTCATATAAAACCATTCAAAAGTGAAAGACAAAAGTCAACTTTTGATTTTTTTTTTTAAGATTTTAAGTTCTCCCACCCTAAAGCTGAGTAGTCACTTGTAATGCTCACAACCAATTTCAATAGTATGGATGGATGTGGCTCATGAATATGTATATACAAATTTTCTCTTCTCGTCAAGTAATGGTGAGCTGTTGGATTTTTGCCTAACCTCCGTACTTTACTTGTGATCATTCAGGATGAACTTATGTATTTTTGTATAGTTGTAGCGGGAATCATTATTAAGTCTTTATCTTACTCAAAATAATATTTTTTATATGTGACTGCTCAGAAGAGGTGCTATTGGTAAGTAACAGGCATGAACTGAAGGAGAATTTAAGCAAATAAAGCTCAAGTACTGACTAAAACCTATCAGTTGAACAGTTACATCAAAGAAAATCCTTGTGTAGGTTTATGGAAACTTGTATGGAATATGAAACTTTTATAGCATTCTAAAATTATAAGCTCAATAATTTAACACTCTATGAAGAGAGGATATAATTATTTCATTTTATGTTACATGGACTCATTACATGTAGTGGCCAGATGCCAGAGTACCTCTAAACTAAAGCTAAAAAACAATTAACTCATAACACTAAAATATCCATCTGCTTATATGTAGGAAAACAAAAACGAAAAACCTACAACTTAAAGACTAATTTCTAGTGATATTTGAGGATAAAATGAATATCTTTCTTCCAAGTTCAAACATTAGACAGATCATGTTTAACTAAATTATTGTTGGTACTTTTATAATTTTCAAGAAAAAGTTTTGAGTCCTTTCTTTTACTGAGTTATAAATAAAGTCAATGTTAGTAGTATCATGTAGTTGGGAGATGGAGGTAGGGTGCCTAAGTGTATTTGTTATTATTCTTAAGAATTTAATCAGTAAATTTAATTAATAGTGAAGTGGTAGATATTATTTTCATTTATTTCATACTTAAATTCCTTCATACAGATGCGGTATTAATATTTTCAGATTTTATCATACTTTAATGTTAAATGAATGTAATTTCAAATTTTGATTTGTTTTAAAATCATGAAAAATAGAATTGAATTTTATTTGATATTCTTTATTACACAATTAGTAGGCTCTGCCCCAAAGGTTTTCCTTAATGTTGAATATATTTTTTTAATGCAGTTCTTCTGAAGTTTTTCTCTTATGCCAATGTTCTAGTCTACAGACAGAAAGAGGAAATGTCGGTTTCACCATTTTCTATGAAGTTTGAGGGTGGTGAGTTCATTGAGTGAGTCTACCACATAAAATATGCTCTTCAAGGTGGAGAGTATGAATGAAGGACACGTTTTTACTCCAAGAAATATTAACCTGTGTTTCTGCAATGTTGACCCTTTTTCTCATATATTCTGATAAATAACTTGTAGGGGTTTCCATTTTTTTTTTTGTTTTTGGGTAAATTCAAATGGTTAGAAACTTTCAAAAATGAATTAAGTACAAATTAAACTATAGATTCTACTTATGATGCAGATATGAATCAAAAGCATTAAGTGCTAAGACAAATTTTTGAGTTCTTTTTTGTATGGTTCTATACTTGTTGTGACGTGATGCTCGTATCCTCTTTTTTCCTCGTGCCTAATTACGTTCTCTGGGCTTCCTTGAGTTCTTGAACCTCCCTACCTACATACAGGTAGCCTGACCCCAGAAAAACATTTCGCGGAGTGTGATAACAGTACGTTCTATGAATCATTCAAAGTTATCAGCATTCTAGGAAGCAGTTACTATCTGTTTTGATCGATTGTATAACCGATCCCCTTATCAAGCAGTCCCGTTCGTCTTAGCGAAATGGTGGTTTATTTAATTTTCGTTGTAGTTTGTGCGACTCACCTGTTTCTTCCTGAAGTAAGTACCTGTCACTTGTCTTGTTTTTTTTCAAGCAATTACTATTATTATTAAGTTTCATTGCCATTATTGTCTTTAAATGTTTCTGATTATATTATAGAGAAACACCCTGTCATTCTGTTTCCATGTTTAATTGATCACCCTTTAAGAGAACGTGGTATATAAACTATAATTTCTTATATTATAGTTTTTGGGGATTTTACAGAACTATTGTCTGCCCATGGCTTTATCAATTTATACCGAATGCTTGGTTGTATTATTTCTCAGTATAACACACTATCGATAATAACTGCCTTATGAACTAATAACAGCAAACTTTACTCCTTATTCAATTCAGTTTTCTTCCGACGAATTTGATACATACGGGGAGTTGTAGTGAGTACAGGAATCTGGCACAATTCGCCAACTTTAAGAAGTATTCATTATAACGTTATGGAAATGGATGGTATAAGTAGACTTGCTTTTACTTTTTCTTTTACAAATTTTACCTACCCATTTCAAAGGAAGGACGTCAAAAATAAAGAAATAACATCGAGAGGTATTTGACAATAGTTCTTAACTAATGGTTGAGGTCATCTTGCAGAAATTTTAAAGCTAATTATTTCCATACAAAATTATATATTGTTATGATGAACACTAACCAAATAAACAATTAAGCTTTAAAAAGGAGGGTGAGGAGCTCCACACAGACAATAACATAGACAAAAAAACTCTGCCGAAGAAACAAGTGTCGATCTTCCCACGGGGTACTGGCCTCAATAGATTTAGAGCAGTTCTTGCCAAGAAGTTCAGCATTAATGAAACTCCCTTCTCATACTGTGTTTAGACTTCGGATAACATCCTTGAAGGAGGTACATATCTGGTCCCAGCCTACCAATCTTATGGCAACAGGAACGGTTGCCTAGAAAATATCCTTAATATTCCTAAGGAGAATCATCCAATTACTGCTCTTGCCTCCCTGACCAAAAGAAGATAGGAAAAGAAGTGAAATTGCTGACCAAATCTAGGTTTATAATCAAAATTCAAAGTACATAATTTTTCTAGCCTGGAACTGCCATAAAATGTCCCTTTCCTAAAATGCTTAGGTTAGTTTAAAATAAAACTCAAAATGTAATCTACCAATCAAAATGTTTACAGTTTGTTCTGAACAATCTGAGCTTAAAGACATTTTAAGTTCATTGTTTATAATTAACCTCCCTCCTCCCGGAAAAACATACAATTTTCACGTCGGGTTGCTGCATAAAAAGTGTGGGATTAATTTACATAGGCATTATCGAACGTGGCAAGTTAATCCTTTTGAAATCAGGGATAAAAACGGACTTTGAAAAAAAAATACATAAGTTAATCTAGTTTTGTTAATGTTCAAATGCCACTCTATTTGATTTCTGTTTTCTAGGGAGTTGAAAGCGTAACCACTTCTACTACTACTACAGAATCCACATTGAATGATATTAAATCTGCTTTAGCTGAAGTTGAGAATTGTACTTTGACTGAATGGTAAGTGCTGAGCGAAGTCCTTACATGCTCTGTTAGTATCGATATATTATTTAGTTATATTTGTTTACGAATAATAATAAAACACCATTATATTTTACTAGATTAATATAAGATATTGTTATACGAGCCTTTTTCAAACCCCTTTGGCAACGAAATAGCCAAAACCCTTCCGTGCTCAATCTATATTATCTCCTGGCAACATTCATAATGAAGGAATCTAATTCACGAACAAATAAATTGCACTTTGTCTACCCGAAGTCTACTTTTTTAAAACCTAATATTCCAAAATTTATTTGAACTTGAATGGAAACCTAATTCAGGCAAACAGTTGTATCAACTCTTTTCCTCAGGGCTCACCAATGATTTTATTGATGATAATTATTGACTACGGGTAATATTATTACTTGTATAAGTTCCCCGAACACTCCGAAGATTCGTGTGTGAGATTCTCACGGTTTCAGATTTGTTCGGTTTAAGTGGGCTCTGTGGCTAATACCGAATTAATGCTTGATTTTCCACCACCGATTCACAGAACTCCATCGCAGTATAATGAAGTTATTTATACTCCAAACATTTCCTATGAAAATTGTATGTCTAATCTCGTCACACCGTCCCCTCTTTAGATCAAAGAATTTTTTTTATAGTTACCGAAATATGTTTACATCAGTTATCAATTACATTATACTTTTGGTGATAATTAACAAAATTAAAACTTTTTAAGGGTAGTAAGAGAAGTAAAGGTGACACAATAAATTTAAGCACCTAATACTGCGCAGTGTAGCTACCGAAAGTTCTCCTGAAACAAAGTAAAAACTTCCAGGAAGACACAATTTCATGTTTTTCTTTTACTTTTAAAAAAAGTAACAATATTAAGAAGTGTTGTGGATGATTACTTATACATTTATAATTGATCGAACCATCATCTCCCACCCTCCGGGCTTTGCTAATAATTCGCATTTTAGATAGTTTTTACCAGAGGATAGTTTAAACCTGCAGACGACCTATTATTTAATACAATGTATAATTCCAGCCTGAAGCCTCCAACCTACAGATGGAAAGAAGTTTTGTGGCCGACCCGGGCTGGAATGCTAGCAAATGCTGTGTTAGGAGGTGTGGACTTCCCGAACTTGTGTGGCAAGGTGTACGTAGGCAGGGCCGTCTACCAAGGTAGTCTGCTGCCGGCCAAAGTGTGCGGTTCTGACGGCAGAGCATTCGTCTCTTACAACGGAACAGAAGTGATGTTGAATGAGTCTGAGGTAGAGTTATAGATCCAAGGATCAGTGGCCTTTCCATAATAATTCTTTTTATACCAACAATTTACATAATTTATTTTTTCAATACGTATTAGCAAATTAGAAAATATCCTGAAATGAGCCATCCTTGGCAACAGTAGGAAACGAGCCTACGAAATAGAAAATTTCTTTCGCTTATAGCCAATATGCTTGGCAAGTACCTTATAGGAATAGCTCCGTGGATAGAGCACCCGACCTCACACTGGGAGCACCGGATCTTGTAATCTTTCTTTGGTTAATAATTGAGGCGCTTATAAGGAAAAGGTAGTGTGTTATAAAATGTTCATTTTACAAGGGACGAAAAAAACGGTTTGGCGCTGCCAAAAAATATTTTGCAGAATACAAATAAATTACATAAAATTATGAAACTAAACTTCTTCCGACTTTGGAATACAGCCCTTTCCATGATATTGGCCTTATTTCTCCCGACCTTTTCTAAAAAAAATCTAAAAACGCTTTCTTTTTTTTACTTATGATCTTCCCTTGTCAACGCCTTAGTTATTAAAACAGTCAGAATACATTATCAAAACTAGTTTATTGCCAGAACTTTTTAAATGTGCCTGAACGTGTGATAAACAAGGCAGTCAAGTGTGGCGTAGCATTTAATTTTGTAGTGGTGGGCAACATTTGGTCAGTTTGATTTTTTGTTTGGCCAGCAACAGAAAAATTGGACAACTATTTCGAGTTTTTTTCCCCAGAAAACGAGATTCCATGCGAACATAATTTACATACTCTATATTTTGATAGTCACTCATCAATCAATTCTTCGATGCAATTTAATGTACCTGTATGATGACACATATTAAATCAATTAATATAATAAAGTGGAGAAATGTATACATTAAAATATTCTTTAAATGTATTCATGAAATATTTTTTATAGAAAGTTATTTATAGTTATATTTTATCCCTACAATCTACTACTATACAATTTACCATAAATTGCAGTGTGAATTTTGAATGAATTTCGCAGGTTCTAATTAGTCGACATGTTCTATGGAAGCCAATAACAGAAGGTGAAATTCCAAAGGAAGCCTTCCAAGTAGGTTACACAGATGAAGGAGGAAAACTGTTTATTGGCAGAGGGTTCATTGGAACATTACTCACACCTGGAGTGGTAATATTAATTTTTATAGAACAATTAATTGCTATCTGGGATATATATTATATATATCAAGATAACATATGAACTTACAAATTATCTTTTTTTTTTTTTTTCAATTTTGATGTATTCCCTTATTCAAAAATATTATATCTAATTATATTGTCTATTAATATTACAGGTAAATGCACACACGAGACTTCTATCTATCACCTACGACCAGCAAGTGTATTCTACCTTACAATACGAAATCCTTATACTGAAGAGATTATAATACGATAATTCTATTGTATGATTTATTATAATACTGGATTAACATCAATGATCGTGGCTGCAACTAATCAATTAATTATTATTAATAGTATTACATACTTTCATAGATGTATAATATTAGTTTTAATGCTATGTAGTTAAATTCGTTAGGGCTGTGCATTTCACAATATTCTCATTAATAAATATGTTTTGTCCCATTTATGTAATTTTTTGTAAGTCATACCAACATTTAAATAATCAAACTTCTATTTAAATAGTACTGTTGATCACATAAAAGTAATCAAGTATATTTATATTTGTTAGTCTGGGGCTGAATAATATTCACAGGTTCTGGTGGGGAGTGTGCAAGTAACGCACCCCCCTCCTTTTTATCGACTTACCACGAACTTATTATTGCACTCACAAATGGGCAATCATCGAGAAAAAAACCTTAGCCCGTCGAAACGGATGAGTATAAGTCAATAAAATTCTTTTGTGACCAAAACTGCATTTCATTTCATTAACCTAGATGAAATATGGATAAACAATTTTTATTAACCAGCACGAGGAAAATGTATTTTACGTGATTATTTGTATTTATTGCAAAAATTAGATAATTTGAGTTTTTATGTATTCAAACAGTATACTCGTCTTCTGAAATCTTTACGTGGTGCTCAAGTATATAGCCCATTTCACCCTGTCAAAAATAGTTCTATGCGTATGAATATTCATCCTAACTCAAGAGAGATGTTGCGGAATAATGATGACTGAAATTTAAAGGCTTGACGGAAAAATATATTTTTTATAGTCGAAAATAATCAATGCTAGTGCATGGTCGAATAGTTATCGATATAAGGGCGCCCGCTCTGCACTCTCTCAACATTAGTGCTCGAGTGATGGGGACTTCAGTTCTCTGTGGCTTGGTGTTAGTTTTAAGTTTCACGACTGTCCAATGCAGGCTTGTGAACGTCACATTCACAAGAACGGGCGTAGACTACACCCTGCAAACGCCAAGGTACCCGGACAATGCACCGAGCCTCACCAACATCATATGGCAGCTGACGGCTCCCGGGAACCACAAGATTGTCTTAACTTGCAATGATATTCGTTTACTAAAGGTATATTTTTTTCACTAATCAATGTCATTGAATGTGTCACAAACGAGAAATATTTCAAGGTTCACCAGCGGTAATCAATTATTTCAATTACATTTTGAATAATAAATAAACCCACTACTCAGAATATTTAGTTTAGTTTAACCCTAATACCCTAGCCCTCATTACATTACAGTCATTACACTGCGCCACTCATCCCTATAATCCTCCTCGAGGTAAAATAGTGCAATATAAAATCGAGACTAAAATAGTGTCATATGCCATTAGGACCAACAACTTTGACTATGTAAACGAACCATGTTATGCCAATAAAAATAAAACCAAAGCCGAATCAAAGTCATCCCTATTATTTGTTGGAAGACTATATCTGTAAAGCGTACTGTTAACGCTGGTACTCCCCCCCCCTCCCAATGCTTTTCAAGAGGTACAGAAACTGCATGGTGATTCAGACAAAAAACAGTTATAAGAGTCATTTTAAAATACAATCTACCACGGTCGTGCTCGAAGGATGTAAACTTTCTGATTGGCAAGGACGTGAAGATGGATGGGATCCTCGGAGGATGAAAGAGACGGCACATGGATGTGAAGGACGACCAATATTAGCCGACAGACATGTTTGTAGTATGCTACAGTATGTTTTAATTCACTGTTATGGGAGTAAGTACAGTATGCCATCGATCGTTACCAATTTTCGATCTTGCGAAGCACGCGTTTTAAATAGCCTCTTCATTAATTTAAAATATGCCTATAACGGTGTTAATTTTAGGATCAATAGACCCTACTACTATAACTACTAAGGCGATTCGCCCAAAAAAACTGACCATGGGTACAACAACTTAGCATTATGGTTGTCATCAAGAGAGCCTAATTCGGAACCAATGGATTTCGGCTGGTGTTAGTGTTTGAGGTGACAGGAATGGTTTACTCATGTGAACCCGGAGAGCCAACAAACGACCACACTGTCACCGAAAGAGTAGGTCAAACATTTGAAGTGGTATAATTTTAAGGCCAATTAGAACAGCGATTCCCAGTGGAAAACCACTGTCAGGAATGTGGTACATGGTCACCAACTCCGGACGATCGTCATTCATTATTTATCCCAAGTACCAAACATGTGTTCTACCTAGTGCTCGATAAGTAGCTGATGAACACTAGGGAGTACCAGGGAAGTATCAAACAAATCCGAAGCGGGGGAAGTCAGCGTGTGGAAGAGGAAACGGCACACGAGTATTTCGTTACGATTACCCACCCCGAAATAAGTTCGATCTCACGTGGCTAAAATCAGCACGGGGTAGAACACCTGTTCTATATGGGGAATGGCTCATCCTATCTCTGGGGTAACACCAACGCCATCGTAACAACTCTATATAAAGCCAGGGTGCAATGTGGTTAATTAATAATAACTTAAAAGCTTCATTTCCTTTTCAATTAGAGCGTCCATCCCGATAAAAGTTAAACCCACCAATGCAGTGCGATACAAATGTGAAAAATACAACACTGCACTTAAAAAAAAAAAAAACATCAAAGATCTATAATAAGAATTATGCAGTTGGAATAAAGCAGATCCTAGTCTAATCTTTACAAACTTAAAAAAACAAAATCAAAATGCAGTCCCCATGTCAAGATAGATAAAAGTGGACTTATCCAAACTTAACCAACATCGGAAGTGGTATCGCCCTACACGTTTCACAAATCAAGTTTAGGTTTCATGTTTTGGACAATTTCAGAAACGGTACGATGTTATTTGACTTTTATCATTCAATTTTGATTTTTCGTTTGACTATCGCTGAAGTTAAATAATAAATACATATTTTTATTACCGTTCAGTTTTATAAAATTATAATTTAAGTTAGTTTTCGTTTGTTTTTGAGGATTTTTTTTTGTGTATTCAAACTCATTTTGGGGAGCCCACCGATGGGAGTCCGAAGTAGTACAAAGACGAGAGCAGAGCACTGCTGGGGCCTAGGAGGCACCCCAGTCCCACATGCCAGGCGGTGGTTATAGATACTGTCTTGTAAAACATGAAGTCTAATCAAAGCCTGGAGATAAGAATCATCTATTCATCGAACTTAAATACGCCAGTACAGTCCACCATTGTTTTCATTTGAACTTAAGTTAGTGTATTTTATATTATTTTTATTGTATTTTATCTGTATATTAGGTACATCTTTCTTTCAATAATAAAGAACTTAAATTTATTTTTGCATTTTCACTACTAAATGTCACTTAAATTAGTTAATTTCTGTAAGTACACAAGGATTCAAACATTTATATTTAAAGCTGTTTCCATTGAAATCAAATAAATTTCGATTCGGTATCTAACTACAGCTCTGTTTAAAAAAAAACCAAGCTTAAGTAAGTTCCTAATCCTATTACTCAATGAATAGGCAAGTCGATGCAACAAACTTACCAGTTATTATTTCCCAATAAATTGTGTGTAACTCAAACATGATTGGTAGAAGTCATATAAATCGTTTTAACACACCAAAAGCCAATTTTGATTGTTTTCTGAAGATGATAAAAAGTTTATGTTTCACATTTTCATCAATCGTCGTTGATCAGATAAACTGCTCACTAATTTCTTTATATTACCAAGTTTTCACAAGCCAACGATAAAACCCTGTAAAGTGAAATCCTAAGGTATCTAACACAACTTGTTATTAAATCCAATAACAGAAACCGTTGTTCCGCAGAGAAGAGTGCCGAAGTTTTTTTTCATTTACCATCACTTGATTAATATTGAATATTTAGGTTTTTAAAAAACACCAATGTTCGTTTCTTTTCAAAAAGTTTTCAAATTAACGGCCAATTTCAACAGCACACATCTGTAACCACTGCAACCAATGGAGAAATGCAAACTATGTTTGGGGTTCACACACTATCATGTATGTCTATGTATAGTTAGTCAATAGGTTGTAGTGGTGGACTGATGAGTTTTAAGCACTTGATAATGACAGAGCAGCTGCCGGAAGGGCTAGTGAAATAAAAAAAATTTGGAACGACGAAATTTTAAGTTTTTTCTTATTCATTCATATTTTAAAACATGCAATTCACTTAATAATTGACAAAACATTATTTTAGTAATTATAAAAATAGGAAGATGAGTAAAATTAATCTTTACCTAAAGAAATAAATGTCAATGATATCAATATTTTTAACCTAATAATAATAATGATTATTATTTATTAAAGACCACAAATTGGTAACTTCAGGGGTGCCTGGTCCTGGCTTTGTTCTGGCTATCATGCTCACATGGATATTTAAGATAACAACAAAAACCTCAAATTATAAGTGATGTCAAATATTAATAACAGTAAAATAATTAAAAAAATCACTGTTATAAAATCAATAATAAGAAAATTATATGTGGGCATCAATGACTCTTGGGGTTGAACTGTCTTAAAACCAACAAAGAAAAGAAAAAAAACCAACAAATAGTCAATTATATAGAATAATTATTCAAATTTATACAACTGACTGATTATTACCGCGACCAAAAATAAATATTTTATGTTAAACACAAGTAATCGAACTGCTTCAGAGGACTGGATGCAGCGAGGGCTCACTGACGATATGGGATGGGAAAACGCAAAAGAACATATGCAATGTTGTGATGAACTTCGAAAGGGAGTCTGAGAAGAACCGGATGTTCGTGCAGTTTCGCGCTGGCTGGATGGGGATCGGGCAGATGAGGTGCAGGGCAAAGGCACTCCCAAGGACCTTCTTGGACGACCTATCTGCTGAGGACTCGAGGCACCACGGACAAGGTGTCGGTAGTAAGTCAACCACTTGTCCCTGCGGATGGACCAACAAGGTAATTACAGATATTATAATTTTTTTGTACAATAACTTAGATTTACCTGGAACCTGAATAAGAACATAATCATGGATACACTTACGCTCAAAGTTTTCAAATTAACATTATATTTATGCAAAATATATTTATTTGAACTGTAGCATGAGGTGGTTATCAAGTAAATTAATTTATATTTATATATATCCATATCCATGCATTCCCTATAAAGTTTTGTGTATATTTCCTGGTTAATCCAAGAATCGATCACCAATTTTTTCTCATTATCAATAACTTTTAATATAAAAAATAACCAAATAAATTTTTTTTGTATCAAATATATGTTAAATATAACCTAGTTGAGCCTGGCAGTAGCCTGTTTTACAGTTCTAATATTCCCTAAGTAAGCTAGCTACACATAATAACACATCTGAAAAACTTTAAGTAACTGGTAAGTGTACTGCATAATTAAGTCGAAGACTAAAATTTGGGTTATAATTGTAAGTTTATTTGATCTTTAAATTGATTAAATGAAGTCACGAAGCTTGATACAAATATACTACATTTACAAAGAAAGGAATGACATAACAAACTAAAATCATGGATCGGAATATCACTTGCACCAACGAATGAAGTAGTAGAAGACGTTTTTATGCCCACTGCACCACAGCAGGTATGATGTGGAGAGAAATGCATCTCTGCACTACATTAATGGAGAAGAGTAGCTTCAACATCTGGATAATCTGCACTAAAGGAAGAACTTATAAGTGAAGGGAAAATGTGAACTTCTTCATGATGATCAATGGACGTTGATATTCGGAATGATGAGTAAAATTAAAGTGAAATTTAAATCATTAGAGATGGTTGTAAAGGGCAGCGCAGAATGGTTAAAAACATTAACAACCTTAACTAACTTTGGCAGTTAGTGCACAAATCATATTAATGAAAATATAAAATAGTTTCCAGTACAAGAAGATAAATGAGCAGTTTAGCTCCATCAAAACAAAATTGGTGGAGTTTAAAAAAAAATATCGAAGATAGTAGTCTCTTTATTTACTAAACTTAAGTTGCAGTTTGAGAGAGTGACCTATGAAGATTATCCTTTGGCTAACTGACTGTAAGGTTCATAAGAGCATGAATTGATGAAAAATATACCAAATAGATACACTGCCTGGAATTTATTCTCCAAGGCTTAAATTATCTATGTTTGAAATGACTTTGAAAATAAGCAGAAATTTATGATAAATATTGGTTATTTAACTTATATTTGCCTTAATTGTCTCAATAACTACATAAGGACTTAACCAATGTACAATGCTACTTTGTCATATGAAAAAAGAGTCAAAATTTATCTTTTTGTCAGGATGTAGAAATTATCTAACTCTAATCTGTATCTTAGTTACACTACATCATAAATTTAAATTTAATTGTACAAGACAATATAAAGTACTATTCGCATAAGGATTTTTTTCTCTCAGATGTCTTTTCATTAAAAAAAAAAATCCCCTGATATAAATTAAATTAATCTATTTCAAAGTATCATTAATTAAATTAAATGTTGCTGTAGATGATAATACTTGAATTACTCCATTTACATCTGTTAATATTTGGAAGAAATCATTTATGCAAATGACTATCTTTAAGTATATATATATTTGTTTTTCTAGGCACGAATTGTCGGAGGAAAAGAAACGGGCATCAATGAGTACCCATATATTGTAAGCATAATCACTTTGAGAGACAAGCAGAGGTTCTGCGGAGGTGCCATTGTTTCTCCCTATCATATACTGACTGCAGCTCACTGCATCTACAGAGTCAACACAGCTATCGGGGTTGTAATTGGCGAGCATGACTTCACCACACGTAACTATTAGTTAATTATTTATATTAAAGTAGTTTGTTGGAAGGTCTTCATGTAGTGGTGTCCAATTGAAAGAACTTTCCTGCAACACATACTTAGTAGATGTAGCATGTGGGATAAACATGAAAATAGTTATTTTGAATGATTCATGATCTTTGAATGCGAGCTGAGGAGTTTCTTATCAGTGTAAAGCTATGGATTACTCAAATGTCTCTTCACAATTTTTTATTAAATGTTTAAAGATTTGATGACCTATGCCACCATTATATCCTAATTAAGATTCCAACATCATGAATAACCTCATATAAGTCGTACTTTCATAGCAAAACTAAAAGAAGGCATATTTTGTGGTGCTACATAGCCTACTGGCTACCAGTTATCTTAATGAACATTTAAAGTCTATGTAATGTAAATGCAGCTCCTTCCCAATCCAATAAATTAAAGTTCATAATAAATCATAACTATCTTTTCATTATCTAATATAACCAATGTTGTCTTGTTCTTTTTTTTTTTTTTAATTTGTTTTTGTATGTATTTATAAATGTAGTCATATGCAATTTATCCAGTGTAACCGCTGCCAGAATGGGGCCATGTGTTTTTGTGGATAGAAAAAATACCACCAATAGGGAAAAAGTATTCTGCAATAAAAAATATAGATATTCATGTTTTACCACTATAGTAAAAAGTACTTTTATAAAACATAGAACTAAAAATAATAAGATTTTTGGATGCAAGCCTGAGTCTTCCCCAACATCTAGTCAGGGGGTCTAACAACTAAGCTAGTTGGCCCCGACCAGCTAGTGGGGAGGTACAATGTTCAAGTCCTGATCCACCCAGCATATTTTTTCTTTGGATGTTAATTATTAATTATAACACATTTGATCACATTTCCTTTTTCAGATGAAGAGACGAATGCAACCAAGACAATTAGAGTGAGGCATATCATTCAGCATGAGAATTATGGACATAGCCACATGACAAATGATATTGCGCTACTTGTATTAGCTGAAAAAATAAATTATACCATGCATGTAGGTCCTGTTTGTCTTCCTTCGATGAAGTATAACCTGCTTCACAAGCATTTAAAAGTTTTAGGTAAGTTTTAGATAATGATAAGTAGTTTTATACTTTTGGCAACATGCTAGGTGCATTGTATTTCTTTATACATGAGCACATATTATAATATCTTTATGAAGCCAACGAAACATTTACTATCAATTTTTTCTATGGCTATGTTTCACCAGCACTTCTTCCCCTAATTATTGCCTTTATTATTTATTTATGGCTTGGTGTATGCAAAAAAAAAAAAACAGAATGTGGTAACTGTTGTAAACAGATATAAGTTAGTTTAGTCGGATGAGAATGTTTTAAATCAACTATATTTCCAGGATGGGGATTGACTACCGATGGAGGTAAATTTTCTGATGTCCTTCAAGAGGTAAATCTGAAAGTTATTGAACTTCCAAAATGCTCAGCAAAGTATGAAAATTATATCGATTTGAAAAATCCAAGTCAGATATGCACTCATGGCAACAAGAAAGACTCATGCCAGGTGATTTGGTCAATTTGTTTTTTTTAATTAATTAAACCCAATCAATATTGATGATTGAAAACCATTAATGGATTTGATGTCCACTAGATGTTGAGGTTGCACTAATCAGTAATTATATTAAAAATTGTCAGAAAGTAGTTCAAAAGTACATTTCTATGTATCTGTTCAATTAATCACACAGTTGCTGATAAAAAATTCAAAGTCATTCAATGTTTCATCATAATCATAGGCTCAATTTTAAATATTTAATCTGATTGAGCTAGTTAATTGTCATGTATCATGGAATAGTTCTGAAACACTAATTAATCAATAAATAATTGTCTCCTTGCAACATTTATAGGACAATGCAAAATGTACACTCTGAAGTAACCTTTAATCTAACTGATAGATGATAGAAAGAAAACTATCTTTAAGACAGTTACACAAAGTTCATGATTGAGTGGGTAAATGATCTGAACTTAAAAAAAAAATTAATAAATTTATGATCTGCAGTGGCATTTTACAATAATTATAACATACTGTATTTTTGTATGATACAGTTTATAAATATTTTGTCCTTATTCAGTAATTTATAGGAAGTATTTACGGCATGAAAAATTTTTGTCAAGCAAGTACAGGCCCATTCAAGAAATAGCCTTTAATATTGCCCCTTTAAGTATTCAGAAAATAGGTCAAAAACACGCCTGAAACTCAGTAAGGAAGTCAACTTCAACCACAGAACTATCCAGACTGTACATGAACAAAATAATGCAAATATTTGTAACTGTATCTGCACAGGATATCTCCCTACAATTAGAAACAAAGTTGAGGTATCTTCTTAAATAAGCAAAAAGTAATTGAACTAATGAAAAGAGAAGGAGCTAATCCAGCATTGAAAAGAAAATTGTTAAAGGATTACAAACATTTCATCTGTGTCTCTGGGTCATATTTAACACATACGCGATGTTCATAAGCGATATTTCATATACCATTCATTGATTGGTGCCTTTTATATTTCCGCCCAGTTGTGAGTTCATTTATTGAAAAGGGAGCATTAAGTGAAGAGTTACATAGGAATGGATCAATGAAATAAAATGGAGAAAAATTTCTAGAAGGGTTAAGCATATTTAAAAAGTGAAAACCCAATATTACATAGTGATGTTGTTGTCACTAATGACATTTTTATTTTTAAAGTGAGCAGTCGACTACTAGGAATCCTTGACTGCTTTGAACTGATCTAACAGGGAATCTTTTTACTTCTGCGAGTATATTTAGAGCATTTGTTAGCATCTATGTAAGGTTTTTCTTTTTATTGAAAATTAATTAAATTTCCTGAATATCTTAAAAAGAATTAAATGAAGTTTTTACAGCACATAGGCACTTACAATTGAAGTACTTTCCTTCCTCCCCACCCTCTGAAATGACTAATAAAAGAAGAAGGTGTTTTTTAAATGGGAGAGAAAGACACAATTGGATTGTTCAATAGCTTCAGCTGTGATATGATATTATTAATGATATAATCAAATTTGAGTCGATATTGCCCAATCCAACCTTGGGGCATAAGCGACTAGTACAACTAGTCGCCATAACAGCAGTAGGAAATTCAAATTTTAGTTGTGGCAACACTTACCGTTCCTCTGTAAGGAAGATACAAGCTAGACAAAATGCATAGCACAGTCGAATGGTTAATTTATAATCAGGATAAAGTTGCTGCCACTCAGTGTTGAGCATATAAATAAATCACGAATAACAGTAAAAATCAATTCCAAAGATTTTGACTAGGGTGTGGTTTTTTCTATAGGACTAGTTTTCATAAAGAGGGCGTATTTAGCAGGAGATTTTAAAATATTAAAGGTTTCTCTGTATTTCATGGGAATTGACCAGTTTCACGATCTTCTGAGATTTCTTTGTTATATTTTATTTTAAACAAATTCTCCAACAAAAGGGAAAAAGCCCAATTATAGTTACCTCTTATGCCACTTTCAAAATAAACTATGTCATAGACAGTTAATATAAAACAGAATTAAATATTTTTTTTAGCTTATAAAGCAAGAAGGTAGAAATGAATCAGAAAGAGAAAAATTGCAGGCAGAGTTTAATTTGTTAAAAAGTTTCAGGATAAACTTTCATGCTCTCCAATTGTTGTGACAAAGTTTGACTAAAGTACTTCATAATTGTTTAGATTTCTTCAATTTTAGGGAATGTAATCTAAGAGAAAAAAATTGAAGTAGTTGAAGAAACATGAAGTCAGTTTTTGTCCATCGTGATGCTCAATCTTATTATTAGTTATAATTCATTATATGTTTTCAGGATCAACTGTTATTTAAAAAAAATATTTGACTAATACAGACAAAAAATAAAAAAAATAGGCACTTTTTTATATTAGACTGATTAAAATTCTAATAATATAGTTAATATTTATCCCCTGTCATTTCTAATGTTGATGAATAGGGTGACTCCGGAGGGCCCCTGATTTACCACGATCCAGAGATTAATAGATACGTCCAGGTAGCTCTGGTTTCCTTTGGCAAAGAATGTGCTTCTGATACACCTGCTGTCAATATTGATGTTTATTTCTACACCAACTGGATTGAAACTCAAATTAACAGTAAGTTTACTATTCAATCAATAATTCATTAAAAAATACACAACTTAACTCACTTAATTATGATAAAAATAAAAAATTATTTTTGGAAAATAAACTAAACTAATTCAAATGTAAAGAATTAGCCACTTTTCATACACATATCAATCTAAAAGCAGAATACTAATCAATATTTTCTTGCAGCTGTGAGCTCAATCAAGCAAAAATTAACTTAGTTTTTTTTTTATAGTCTGCTATTTATTGAAATCATAACTACTGTATCAATAATTTTAAAAAAAAATTATGTTTTGTTTCAGAACACACTCCAGCAGTCAACACCTGTGAGAAAATTAATTAATGAGTGTTCAATTTATTAAAATCTGAATAAGCAATGATATTCCTTTACATGAAAAACACTCACTGCAGCATTATAAATAATATTTTCCTTAATAGTTTATAAAAATCTGTTGTTAACAATTGCTTGACAGTTGATGTAACTAATGAAAGTTGAATAGAATTGTTTCAAATAACAAAACTTGTATTATACACAATAACCTCTCCTAGTGAACAGCACTGATAAATAAGTCTGGGGAATTTTTTTCTGTATAGGTGGTTAATTAGTTTATCCTGGATTTTAAAATTATTTATAAAAAGTGACTCTTAAATAAATAATTAAATTTGTTATTATTCCAGAAAATTTAATGAAAAAAATCAACTGCCAACAAACCACCGCCAATACCTAGTTCTTAAATATTAATGACCAATTTAAAATGAGCCCTAGTATTTCATCAATATTTATAACTCATAAAAATAATTAAAATAAATGATAGAAGGTAACAGAATTTTTTTATTTATTACGAATATTTATTGACATTTACAGTATAAGTATTTATATTTAAAATTTCATTTGCGTATTTTGTTTGTCAACATTGCAAACAACGCAATAGAGAATATTAAATGTAATATGATAGGGAATGTTAAGTGCTGCTGATGGATTGGAATACATGAATAGATTTTTTATTAATCTCTAAATATTAATTATGAACTATTTAAAAAATATTAGGCAGCACTCTAAACATTATATATTTAAATATATTTGTATAATAATATTTTCAAACATGGATATTAATCAATGTCTACATTAGCTATTTACCTACTAAAACTAACAGCTACTTATCTGGAGCTGATTTCTTCCTGATATTTTTTGAACATGTCAATACAGTATGCGTAAATTCCCCAACACTATCAAAGCTTATTACTCTAAACATCAACTCTTAAAGCTATGCAAACAAAAGTATTTGCAGTATTTAGATACTAAACTAACGCTTATTGATTTTTTTTTTATAAATGGTTTGAGAAAACAGTTAATGAGTGAAACGTTTACATGTCAACATTTAAAATGCAGTACTATATTTTTATAATACTATTATAGCATCTTTTACAAACAACATCTCATTGTTTAGCATAAATGTTACACTTATATTTTTATTTATAATATACATAAATGATGAGAAGTAAAAGAAATCTCTTTTATCAAATGTAATATTTCACAGATTGAGTTATTTCTTATCCTATCAACAGCTCTTGATGGCTTTTGCATGTATTCTGCTATAGCTAATAGCTAACTAATTTATTTTAATGTTATAATATTTAATAATAAAAAAAATATTGATTTATTTAAATATACAACTTAAGAATATACATGAGTATAATACAACCATTGTAGGTGAATGTTTCCATATAAAGTATTTTTATAAAGACTGTACAAAAATTACAAACATACAGTATTCTGTATATAATATTCAATAAAAGAAATATAACAATCGACATGAGCCACAATTTTTAAATAATAACTAATAAAAAAAAAAACTAGCAAAATAATTATAATTTTAAATGTAATTTCCAATGCATATAAATTAAATTTTCTTAAGATTTTATATCTAATAATCTTTCATATATTATTATTTATATTCAAAAAAATATAGCTAGTGTAAATAGGTAAAAGTAGTCGTGATCAATAGCATCTATCATCCATAATTTAATTATTGACCAACAAAATATGAATGTTTTCCACTACTACTAAAATTTTTTTTTTCCATATTTACAATTTTAACAGTTTCCTTAAGATGGAATAAAAGAAATGTGTTGAGTACTTCTGATAGGAGGAAAGGAAAGGATAGTACTAGTGGGGGGGGGGGGGTGAGAGAAAGGGCTAGGATTATTTTCTAAAATATAAACTTACATCAATTTGGAGGTAATGAAGATAAGAAAATACATAATCATTATACTTGAAGGAGTCTAAATTCCTGTGTTAGATTCTAGCCAGAGAGAGCTAAAATTTGTTTTTATTTATTGATATGGTCTGGAATGTTACTTGGGCTTATCAATCACCAGCACTTTCTTCTTATTAAGAGAATACATAAGGTGATTAAACCTTACATTAAGAGCTAACAACTGGTATTCAGGAATTATTGCTTAGCATTACAGCTGTAGCACAGCAATTAATTGGCGGAATAATTATAAGCAATAAATGAAGGATTTTATAGTCTCACAATAGTATTAGGGGAGGCAGCACAGACAAACTGTAGCACTTGAGTCTAATCCAGTTTCTACTTTGTTTAATAAAACAATGCTAGAATGATATTATGAACAAATCGTATTAATTAAATCTGTGGAACAACAGCTCGTGAAGAGATATGGACAACCTAGAATACACTGTTTTGTTTTTATTTTGAGTGGATATTAAAATCACTAGAAATAAATTTTGGTTAAACAGTAAATATACATGTTACTCAGAACCCTTTATGTGGTACTCGATATATTGATTGTAACGGGTACAGGGTCATTTATTTATTTTTGTTTTCATTATCAGAACTACTTTGCAATCCACAACTTAAGGAGTGTTAGAAAATATGTTATTTTCTTATCTTCTGCGGTCACTTCCTCTGTGAGCCGTTACATGCGTAGAGGGTTAAATCCAACTTAGCCATTCTTCCCTGTTTCTGCTCAGTTCATTCATCTGGCTTTTCCTGTGGGCAGATTTCTGATAATCCTTGAGATCCCCCAGTATCCACAGGGTCTTATACCTGTAGGTTGAGATTTATCTCTCTTCATCGATGGGACAAACATGCTTGTCCCATCCGATTTTCCTGTTTTCCATGCTTCCCTTCATAGCAGATACTTCCAATCGCTCCCTGACCCTTTCATTTATTATGCATTAAATTTTAGTTTTTTGTGTTGCTCTGTATAAGAATTTCACCTTGTCTCCAGTGATTGATTTATTTGGCTGACATGCCTGTTGAGCATCACCCAGCTCTTGAAGTAATATGCTTATTGTAGGACAGCAAAGTATTTTCTTTCTTTGTTGCAGGAGAGAACAATGGATTTGTTTTTCAAGGTGTTTATTTTTCTAAGGTGGTTTAGTTTTTCCTTTTAAGGAGCTGGGTATATTCTCAATTCATGGTAACATATTTGTTTGAAGCCGCATCATTTATGCCTTTTATACTTGTAGGAAAGAGTGAGTGATTTTTTTTATGATGGATTTGTTTTTCATTTTTCATTTAAACACTAAAATTTTTCATTGAGTAAAATATTTGTTTACAGAAAAAGAATGAAACGAGAAGAGTTTTTGTTATCGGATACTAGAGAATCTGAGCTAGTTCTTTTAATCTAGTCTTATCATTTTCAACCAAAACTATTAATTGATTTTAGTTTCATTATCACAATAAAAAAAAAATGGGAATAGGTATGTAATTGTCTTGAACATTCCATCTTACTTTTACACATGGACACTAAATAATTTGTATTGTCTTAATATTTCGTTTTTCATGTTTTTAACAAGTGATTATAGGTATACAAAATGGCTGGATGTTAACCCGCGTGTTAGCACAGTTGTGAGCTCAGTTCTCACCAAAGTGAAGCCCCTCTGGTTTAAAAGATTAGTGCCTTTACTTCTTTAGGCCCTAAATCAGAATGTACGAGGGCTCCGCATCTTAACTACTACAGCTATACAATAATATTTACAAAATATCAACTCATTTCTACAAAGTTTCCCTGTTTTCCTAACTTGAGTTTTACACTCTTATACACATAATAATAATTAGACATAATATTATCTACAATATGTACTGCATCGAAAGTAATTCCAATTGAGTACATTTTTAAACCATTATAAACATTCATTTAGAACCATTAGATATTTTCAACGAAACAAATTAATACTTTACAATAGACTTAATGAGCTGAATGTTCTCACTTGCAACTGAGAATAAACTTTTATTCAGCTGAATAGATTAATTTTATAGACTTATTTAATGATTATTAAGTATTTAAAACGAAGTATTTTTAAAAACAATTTTTAGTAGCTATCAAACAATGAGAAATACATTTTATATTATTGTTGAAGCACATTAGCTTAACATTTCAGTGTATCTAGAGTTGTATACAGTGATTAAACAAGAATGCTTATGTGATGTTTAAGAAATATTGTGTACCTTGGATGCCTTCTTAAATAAATATACATGTGCCAAAATAAAAATAACTACTTACTGCTCATTATTCATTAACTAAAATATAATTTTATGATCTTCCCTTTAGGATGTATATTTTATGACTATTGTGCTCTTCCTTCAGAGTGCTGTACTGTTTTGAAGCTATGTGTGGTTTCTAAGGCAGCACAGCGGATGTCAAGTCTTTTCAGAGTGGCTGATTGTATAGTGACTAGTGAGTACGGAGCTCTGCCTGTGGTGCTTCATCGAGCTGCTCATCTGGGTGACGGTTACGTCACTGCACCCACCATCCCCTCGCCAGCAGCAGAGCAAGTACCTGTTGAAGTACCTCCTGAACGCCTTGCTCACGCAGTACAGAGCGATCGGATTAATGCACGAGTTTATGAAACTCAGGCAAAATCCTACGATCCTGTACCCGTGCCAGAACTCATTGTAATCGTCTTGAGCGGTCGGATTAAAATGGAACCACAGCATGAAGGTGTGGTAGGGGAAAAAACAAACAAAAAAAATCACAACGAATGCAAGGACCATCTTGGCCACTTTCTTCCTGGCAATTATTTGGTTTGACTGTCCCTGAAGCTCACCTGGCATATTTTTCGTGCTTAGGACAAGATGACGAGCCATCAGGATGTAGAAACCTGCAATGATGCAAAGAGGGCAGGCGTAATAGGCCAAAAACTTGAATAGAATCATTGTTTTTACGTATGGTTCTCCGTACTCTAAGGGGAAGGGTGAGCAGTACTCTATGGTGTCGTTGTTGGTGACTTCTGCAGTTCGTACGTTGGAGAAGATGGCAGCAGGCAAGGCGAGGATGAAGGAGACGGCCCAGATTGACAGTGCCATGACGATGGTGAGAGGTTTGGTTGAGATGTACCTTCGGATGGGGTTGACAATTGCGCAGTAGCGTTCAGCGCTGAGGGCGGTCAGTGTGAAGACGGACACTCCGATGGATATGTCCTTGGTTGCCTCAGACAACTTGCAAACGAAGTCTCCGTAGGGCCAGGACTCGATTGTGTACAGGGTCGAGGTAAAGGGAAGGCTGGTCACGATGACGAGGAGATCTCCCAGCGCCAAACTCAAGATGTAGGTGTTGGGGATGTTCCTCATCTTAGTGTGCCTGATGAAGATGACCACCAAGGTTCCATTCCCGAGAACTCCAACCAGGAAGATGATTGCAAACAGAACTGGGACTAGGTAAGTCTCCAGTCGCTGGGCGTACGGCACGTAATACTCATCCGTTGAGTTGTCCATCAGTAATTCCATTTCTCCTTCCATACCTAGCAACAGAGTAAAACAGCATAAATTCGAATGTCATACATATTTATTATTATTAAAAGTAATTTCAAAAAGTTAAGAAAATCAAGTGAGTAATTTTCTAAATTCCTCAAGCTAGTATCCTAGAATGGAAAAAATTTAATTTATTTTTCTTTCGAATGACTGTGGTGATATGGGTTGAACCTTAATAAACAAAGCATAGTTTTTATTTTACGAAGCTGTCACACCACTCGATTTAGCATTTATGATTCAAATCCTTTAATTTATAAGATACTTTTCTACTCAGTTTTTTGGTAGAAGACACGGTGAAAGAAACTACACGCCGAAGTGGAGCCTCATCCTCGTGAACCTTAGGCAAAAATGACTCCTTGGTGCTATAGCGTTGAATAAAATGAACTGCGTGCCTCACTAGGTAGTGTTCGTTGTTAATAACAACAGTGGATGCTCCGTGGGCAGATTCTGCTCAGGACATTTTTTGTTATCAATCGATTTTATTGCGATTGTTTCAGAGTTAGCAGCACTGGAACGAATCGATAACTATTTTGCACTCATTTAGTCTGTTGCTTATACATTTTGTAATGTTATTTTTTAAGGAGCAATTTGGAAGAAAGAAAATAAATTCATATAAATTTATATAAATAATAAATGAAATGGCTGGGATGTAAGTAGTTGAAACAGCCGAGAGGAGCACTGGGGGTTCAGTTGCTGGGAGTTATAGATGATTGAAAGGAGAGGTTGTCAGTTGCTTAGAAGAGAGGTGTTAGGTTTGAGTTAGTCAAAGATATTTGTCATAAAGGCCCTCCTATTTTATTTCTTGGTACTACCTCGCATCATGGCATACCGTCATATCACACCATAGATCATATCTGCATATTGGCAGAATCTACAGGAAGCCATTGAGGCAGCAGTATATTCGAAGCGTCGGGATCAACAAAACAAAATACTTGGGCTTGACGAAGACATGTCGAGACCGAAAAATTATGCTTAAAAAGAGTATATGACATTTTTTATTTTATGTAAATGTTTTTCAAGGACCATCCTGAGATATAATATAAAAAGTTTTAAAAGTTTAATTGATTTTTGTTTTATAACAGTAAATTAACAAAACACTAAAATATATATTACTTGATTTAACAGCAGTACAACCAACAGCTGCCAGTAAAGTAATAAAATCTTTATTAGTTAAATTATTTACTTCGCCACAATTAAATCATTTTTCCTATAAAAGTTTATTTCTTTTGAGTCAACATATATTTCGAACTAATTAACAAACCTTGGGAAAGAATTACTTAATTTGCTATTACTACTGTTATCAATATTAACAACATTAGTGAACAAATTTATTTTTATTTTTGTATTTAAGTCTCAGTAACTTTCTGTTGAGACCAATTTTTTTAGTAAATAGTTTCTTAAAATTTAT
This sequence comes from Acanthosoma haemorrhoidale, assembly GCA_930367205.1. NCBI lineage: Eukaryota > Metazoa > Arthropoda > Insecta > Hemiptera > Acanthosomatidae > Acanthosoma > Acanthosoma haemorrhoidale. The sequence continues at coordinate 94,492,937 of OV884015.1, read as the reverse complement.
AGGTCAATCACGATTTTCTTTATAACGCATGTGGCTATCTCTTAGGCTAAACATTAGTTTCACTCTAAGCCCACTATGATCAACTCGAACCCCTTATCGCGGATCTATACATGGACTACCTGATATGCTGCTAGAAGGCAAACCATTTTTTCAAATAATCGGATATTGGGTTAGATACTAGATTTTGGTTAGATGGGTGAATGACATTGAGGTTAGCCTGCCAGTTGAGAAAAGTGATCTGAAATTTACAGATGAACATTAGAAAAATAGATGGATCAAATAATGACAGCTATCCACAACGATTCATTCCATCACTAAAACAGCAAAGATTTCTTATAATCAGGCAAAGAGTATACACCAATGAAGAGGTCGTCAAATGGCAGACCGCAGGCAGGTTTCGTACTGACCACCACAAAATGAAAATTCGACGAATTGAGGTTTTAAATCGCTTCACTTCCGCTTGGAGTAAGTAAAATGACTCCAGGTATCGATATCCTGACTAAATTCCATTTCAAAGTTATATCAGAACTTTACCCTTTTAACCGTCGCCGCCATGAAGAAAACAATGAGGTTAAGTAATTAAATGAAACTGCCATGCAAATGAAAAATTAAAAAAAAAAAAAAAATTGTGCGGTCACCACACTTTTGGAATCGAAGATCATATTATAGAAAATCGGACGAACGGCGGGCACCGTTTATTTGGTAAGATAAATTTATTATTTATAGTTAGATAATAATAGGCAGGATATACAAAAAAATAGGTGATCCTAAAAATATAATTAAACTCATAAAATTGTTATTTACAATATTCCATAAAATTATTTGGTACGAAAAATCTTCATACAAAATCTAAATCTAAAAGTCAATGCGATCTTTGCCACTCAATTTCATTGGGCATTGCTTCATAATTTCTGCTTGTCAGCAATCGTCCACATATAGGTCTGTACTTTGATTTTATCAATAGTCCACGTATGCTTTTTTTGCTCCAGATCCCCTTGTTACAAAATTATTACGGAATGCAATATAGATTCTGGAAGTAAGTCTGTTTACAAAAGGTCATATTTCCTGTATCTGGGCTACATTTTATACAATTCCTGACTATCCTACACTGCAATTTGCGCTTGTACAATAGTATAACGATGCACATTATTCAGTAATTTATTGAACATCTTTAAAAGTGATAGGGCTCACCTTATTTATCATAGACTCAAAACTAACTACGTAAGAAAAACAATTTTATCTTACATGATGCTTTTTTTAAGAATGGGAATCCTTTTCTGACAAGTATACTCCTCAGAAGTTCTCATCTGATTCATTGGATTTAAGGAAAATGTTATTCCGAAGAAAATCGCTAGCACACAGAAACTACGCAATGTGAAACATTTTCTAAACTATTTCGGTTAAATTTTATTTGGTAAGGATTCATAAAAAAAAGTAATCATTTGCTCGCTGGCATTAAATGGAATGATATTCCTCAGACATCCCGGCAGAAATATGCTATTATAATTTTAAAAAATCCAACAGATCGAATGACCAAATAATATTTGTCAAATATGCTCGCAGACATGAAAGTAGACGGTTAAAGTCATTTGAATTCACTAATGAAGCAGTTACGGTGGCAGTTAAACAAAAATTATTATTTTAATTTTATTTCTTTTCATTTTCTTCAACTCTGAATTTGAGTAAACCAACTAAGTAAAATTTATTTCCTAATTTTGTTACGATTTTTATTTATTAGTTTTTAATAATGACTACCATCCTGTGGAAAATCTGGTCTTCTTGAATAACAAAACTCTCTCAACTGCTCTATGCTTTTGAGCGTAATTGCTTATATTTTTGGTACTTACTGAAGACATGGACAAAAAACCGATTACATGCACGTCCAACTGTACGGATTCTATTAGTATTATCTTAGTTCTTTAGTTAAATAGTTAAAAGTTCTGATAACTTGATGTAAATTGTGATATAATTAATTAACTTGATTCAGAAAAAAATCTCTTAAATATCGTCAGTTTAAATCATTCCTCGAAGAGACTCTGCTCAGTTTGACGACATGCTTCTCCACTATAACATGAGATGGCTGAGTAAAGGATAGAGCTTGAAAGATTCTTTTCTGTATTAGATGACGTCTAAAAGTTTCCTTCAATAAGTGACGAACTTCACAAATTATATCGTATTGAAAATCATCATTATCAATTCAATTTCAAAAATATTACATAATACAAAATCATTTTATTTTACCATGCTAAAGTAATGGATAAAACGAAATTTTTTTAAAGACATGTTTTTTTTTTTTGGTGCCGTTGAATATATGATTAAATAAATACATCCATCATGAAAAAATGTTTGTGAAATTCCTGTGGTCCCAACGTTGCCTTGTTAGTGCGGGTCAAAACTTTATTAAGCAGGCCTAAAAGCTTTTATCAAAGTAATAATTTCAATTAGTCATTCTTGATTCAATATTTTTGTCAGTTTAGTTAACTATACCATTCATTGTTTAGAATAATGCTAAGCAATGTAATAAATATGGTGTGATTTAATTGTTTAGTGTTTCAAACATAAAATATGGATGTTTATGTAGAGTTATTGGGTGTGAAATCTCGACATGTTTGTTGAATGAAAATGTTTTTTTGTTATCAGGTTGATATACCAGAATTAGAAGCATTACTAGGCAGAAAAGAAATCTTTTAAATCTTTATAAGTCAAACATGTAATATTTTTTAAGTTGAAATTGTAATCAGGACAAAATAACATTTTTGAAAAGCTGAAACTGAGCATTTTACTATTTTCATGATATTTTCATTAACTAAAATAAAATGAAAACTCTTTAATTTTAAAGTAATGTTTGAGAAATACTCAAATAACTTGTGTTTATTATGTACGGTTAAAAAAAACTGTTTGGTCAACCATTAATCTTTAAGATGATTTAAAAAACATATTTTAGACTAAAATAAAATATTTTAAGTATAAGGGGCCAGGACATTGAGGCCAGGACTCAGCTTAACTGGGATGGTCGAACCGCCAATCAAATGTACATTTACTAACCAAATATTTGAACATTTCAAATTGGTTAGAGGCTGGTATGAAATAGCACGCGGTGGATGTCATTTTTTGGCTCAATGCCCCACCAACAATGAGAGTCCCTAAGGGTTTAGGCTTCTCCTACCGTCTATATCCTTCTTTCTGGATTTAACCAGTCATTTCGGAATAAAAAGGTCTCTTTCAAAAGAGTAATCCTGGATTTTCCTGCTGGAATAGGGGGCACTCTTTCTCGGAATAAGGCGGAATTTATATATATGTCCAGAGGATAATACCAACACACACATATGTAAAGGAAAAATATATATGTATACTTAGAGATAGTGTTTTTTTTTTTAAACAAGTTTTTACTTCTCTTCTCTGATTCAAATTTTGTGATATTTTTGTCCGGTTAAATAGTTTTTGGACACGGTCATAAATGCGTGCGCTTGTGATTCCTGACAATAGACTGGTTTTAATACATTATATGTATGACTTATGAGATCTTTATGTGAAAAAGTACAATTTTATTGTATTATCAATTGGCAAGTAATAGTTTATTCATACTCATGATCATTTTCCATTCATAGAATACATACACATTCTGCCCAGGAGACACCATTGCCAAGGCAGTTGCCTCAGTTAGCTGGTGGAAAAGCCGGATGCAGCGGGACTTCTCATACCCTTCTGATCATTTTGCCATGAGGCGAATAAAAGAGAGAGAGAGTGTGTAAGAGAGCCACAGAGGCTCATGACATGATTGGTGGGGATGAGGGACAGTGCCAAGACTTCTTGCCTTATATCAAAGGATCGTGAAGCCACCACCGTTTTAAGCGACGAGGAATATTGCAAGGAGTGATTGATAACTTGAAGTAAGGAAGGAGTTGACAACAGTATTTAGATGAGTGGATATGTTTTTTGGGGAATTGATAGTATATGGTCAAAGACTGTGCATATGAACAGGGTCGTGATGGGATAAGTTTGTAATCTAAAAGGGCGGGTTAACTACACTGAATTTGAGGGAGAGAGGGGGGGGGTATATTGAGTGAGGTGTCAAATTAAAGATCGCAACGGCCTAAATAATAATATGCATTATGTGTTGAGGCTTATGCGGAATACAATTGCGAAACGTCATTAAAACTGTCAATAAAACCCCGGTTTCAAATAGACATGCCCTAGAGGCCATCATAAGTCGATCACTTGGAATTTGAAAAATATTAAGCGGGGAAACCAAATTGAAAATCTTGAAATCCTATTATGTTAGAGGAATATAATTATAAAAAAAATACATGGTGCATCATAGCCGAATTCAAATTAGTTTGACCTAAAACGGTATTTACATATTGCTTTGTTGTGCGCATTACCAGCAGGAAATTGTTGCTCCTACAGCCGGAGAAGCATAACCAGAGTGGGCTGTGACCTCGATACCTTGAGATCCCCAACCTGACAGGTATTAATGTTCTTAGAAAATGGCTGGTGGTTGTTATTAACCGCCTGCACAAGCCATGAGCCGGGATAAGCCTTCAGACTCAGTTAGTCGCTGAGTGAGCGCTTGGTGGGATCCGCGGATAAAGCCTTAATCTACTAGCGGCTCACACTATATTCCCTGATAGCTTCTATTATCCTCATTCCCTTATCCGCTATCTTCACATATATCTATCTATCTCAATGATACACTCATAATAAACCGCCTTGAATGAGGGATTCCCGACAATCATTAGGCCGTCATCGCTGATGACGCTAAGCGTCTTCGACTAATGTACAACGCGTCTTCATTCCTAAACGTGATAGTGGATTATTCTGTACATGCTGATACTAGGACGTGAGAATTTGTACGAGAGAGTCTATTCGTCAGATTAATAAAATACATCCGTAGATATACCACATAAAGTTGGATTGCTACACAATACATACGATAACAGAATAATTAATAACCTGGAAAATATTTAAATAAAATAAGATTCCCTAATGTCGGATAATATAAATAAAAAGGAACAAATGGCAAACACGCGTATGCTAAGAAACCCACCCCCTCCATACCTCCTGGACAAGGCCAGTCGTAGAGTGGACGGTTAAAAGATAAAAAAGAATCTATTATTTGGGATAAGATAAATATCCCAATTAACCAATTGGATGAGAGCCATAACATTGATATATAGTTGATGTCTTTAATGATTATTTGGTATTTTATAATTTTGTTTTTTGAATGTTATATTTTTGAATTTAATAATTATTAGTTGTAGTAGAATAGAAAGACAATTTCAAACTAAGCACAGCTCTGCGCTGTAAGTGGAATAGATTTTATATTTTACTTAAAGAATGTGGTCATTATTATGTATAACAATATTTCATATATATATATACGTGAACTTCTTTATTGTGATAAAATTACAATCTGCCTTATTGAACAATAAGAAATTGTGATAAATGTTTTCATTCACTCGCTCATTTATACAGCATTTGCAAACAGCTCAGATACCTCCCAAATCCACACAGTTGTCACCTAGTTGCATGTGAAAGAGGAAGCGAAGTCTAGAAAGATTCCCCCCCGTTCCTCTTTACGTCACCGGGTACGAGCCAGTGAAGGCTGACCAAAAGCGCGAAAGCCACAACCACTCAGGACATGGTTGGAGGAACTGGCCATTCAGGTATTTATAGCAGGTCACGAGGCCACTGCTGCTTTAGTCTCCGAGGAGGTTTATAGGGATGTGTGGCGCAGTGCAATGACTTTGCTAGGAGTATAGGGGGATAGGATAGGTTCCCATGGAATTTCATGATCTTTGAAGGAATGATTTCAGGTAAGTAGGGTTATATTAAGATCGTTATGAAGGGTTTTGTTGCTGGCGTAATAAGGGACATTTACTATTGTTCTCAGGACTTTTGATTGAAATGATTGGATAGACTTTTTTGCTGTCCCCCATAGCTCGATGCCGTGTGTCAAAATTGGCTTAAGCATTATATAACTTTGTAGATTAGTAATATGTTTTCTATTGATAGATGGGATGTCCTTTGAAGTAGTCTGCACAGTTGTCCAAAGCATCTGTTTAGTTATTTTCTATTTAGCCTTGTACAGTAAGAGGAATGGAATTAAAAAAAAAAACTAGTGGACAAGAAGGTATAATATGCGGTGGTAAAAGCTTTTTATCATTCGACTTTTATTTTATGTCGAGATATCTGAAAATGACAGCTGCCGAAAGTCAACAAAGAAGAAATTATCAGTTGTGGAAAGACACTAAAGCTGTTTTATAAGTATACCATTCCATGATCCGGCAGTAATCTTTTTTTTAGACTAATAAAAGTCATTGAATGATCGCGAAGAGTTCTTAAGTTAGTATTTTTGACCAAACATCATGTTCTCGGAAAATCCTTCTTTTCAACATATAGCTAAAAAATAACATAAAGAAAAAATATTAAATCTTCGAAATCCTTTTCGTCAACGTCAATGGGTCCTTCGCTATACGGAAAAATGATAACTTTAAATCTTGAATAGCTTCTGAGCTTTGAATCAAGAAAGAGAGTTTCCAATTTAATTTTTTATTCATATTTCTAATATGTAAGTTAATCCACTCTTAATCAAAATGTTTCAAGGTTTTGTTGTGCATACTTTTTTCAGATCGATAGAACCATTTTAAAGAACTACTACACTTAGAATTAGATATTCAATCTGAAGTCTCATTCATTTGTACTCAAGACAATAAATAGTTCATAGAAATTTAATTTGGGCAAATGTTCGTGCTTGATAAAATGAACCTTGAATATTGAAAAAGTGGCTATACGAGTATATTAGCCAGAAGAAAAATAACGGGAACAAAACTAGAATAAGGGACTATGGAGTGAGATATGTTAAAGATGATGATACTGATTGGTACACTTGGTTTAAAATTTAATTTGATATTTTATGTTGATTGGAAGGATCGGTTCACTGATCTATACTAAGACCATAATTTTGGTAAAATTAGATTTTTTTTTATCGAAGGTTGCGGGGGATATAGTGTATAATACATAAATATATTTTTTCTTTTCATATTTTAGCTTATAGAATGTAAGAAAGCTATTGATTTGCGTTTTGTAAAAAACAACAAAAATATGTTCATCTAAGAGTACATAATTGTACTTTAGTTTAGATTAAGAAACAAATTTAGCTATATTCACAGATTAATAATTAAAGACTTGTTTCAGTATGTTATTTAATTCAATTAATGCCACGCACCCATCTAGCTTTCCCAACTATTATAGATTATTTATAATATTAGAAATTTATTTTAGAGCACTTGAATTGCTTTAAATTGATGCTGCTTTGAATGAACTACTGCTGGTTTCATCGACTAGCTTAAACTGGACAAGAGCTCTATAATTCTAATTTTAATTGTAAATAAGAAATTAGATTTATTGGAAGAGAGGGTGACAAACCGATTTTTAAAATATTGTCATGATGGGGTAACTTTCTATATCTGCGAATAATTTTTAATGTTATTTAGTCGTAGGGTTTTTGTTTATATATATATATAATTGATATTTTGGTTTTAAGTATTAAGTGTATTTTAGTTTGATATGTGTATAGTGAACACATATAAGATACAATCAAAAAAAGTTTCTCTTTCAAATAATAAGTATTATTACTTACTTATGGTTTTATAGTACTAAATAATAGAGGGATCCAACTAGAGTGCAGACAAGCCTTTGCTTTTCTTAATATGGATTTTCAATTTAGAGAATTGGCCTTCTGGGCGGACTGTTATAGAAGTTTTCCACCCCGGCCACTAACCACGATATAAACGTAAACTTTCCGGGTATCATAACCATAACCCAACCAAACCATAAACCACTTTGTGTTCTGATATATTGTCCACAGCGGCTTCACCTTTTTTTTCCATTTCTGTTTCTCTCCCCTGAAAATGACTATTTAGGAGGAACGGGAAATCTTTTCCCTGTTTTCTTCTTGGTTACAGCCTACAGGGTCGAACTTCGTAAGCCCCATTGTTTACCATGATACTTCAAAGGGTCTTGGGTAAATACAATTCTATTTTGTCTCTCCGCCTCCACCTCTTTCATCTTAACACTTTTATTCTTCTCTGGAGCTTATTATTTTTACAATCTTCGTCTTACATGAAAGTCGCTGGTGAAATCGGGTTATAAGTATAATAAAAAAGCACTGTTGAATAATTGTGAAGTTTACAGTTTTAAGACGTCTTAGAGTGGAAGTGTTCAGTTATTTCATTTAAGCATATCTTTTTATCCCCCTATACCCTATGGGTGTTAACAGTGAGTATCAAATTATTATTAAAAAAGACAAAAATTTGCTCAATATTAGAGTTATTTTTCATTTATTTATGAAGTTTTGTCTCTATACCAGAACCATTTACCAGACTCATAGTTCTGAAATGATAAATTCTGGAAAAAATACTGCCATAAAATTATGGTTAAGAAATTCTAACGTTACTATATTTGTTACTTAACTATTTTCTTTTGGAAACTTAGATTTTTTAAATATGTTTTTCCTAATATTTCATTACAATAAGTAATCTTATTTAACTCACGAGCTTTTAGAATAATTTTTCGATAGATCGAAGCTTCCCGTTTTTTAGTAAATTAGCTAAAATAGAGAAATTGAGTCACATAAAATTTCAAATAGCAAATCTGTTATTTTAATGTTTATTCCATACTCAAACGCTTCACGGTCTATTGATGGATATTGCTGTCAAATTATATTGACTTATTTTCATAATTATTAATATTATATTTGATATTTTCTTTACAAAAGCAAATAAACAAATCAAGCTGAGTTCTAGTTTATCAAATTAATTTCCTAGAAATAATAAATTTTGTTTTACGCTTTGAAGGTACAGATTTTAGTACCTTCAGTCTCATTTTTTTTTCGGAAATAGGAGAATGTTGAAATATCTGATGGCATAAATTGGAACTCAAATCTGTTGGTTTAATTGTAGCATATTATAACGTTTTACCAGTAAAGGAAGTTTTTCTTAGAAACATCGCAGAAGAGCGGAGATACGTTAAAAAATACCCTTGGTAGAGAAAACCTAAAAAAAAGAAAGCTTACAAGAACAGCATATGAATTCAAGAGGGCATGTTTAAGTACTGTATCATTAATGATCTCAGTAGCTTATATATTGTATAAATGAAAACTAGGAGGAGAACTAAATAGGACTCTTAACCCCCGAACACGGACTAAAGTATTGAACCTACATTACAAATCAAGCTCCCCCCCCCTCTCACTGCTCCCTCAAGCATGTTAAAATTAGGACTTGTTTTTATTCATTAAATATTTTGTAATGTTTAAAAATATTTTCTTTTTTCATGAATCAGTCTTGGCCGTTAAAAAAGAACATTATTTATCGAGAAAAAAATATTAGAAAAAGAGATCTTACCTTCAGCGGGGCTTTTGGTATAATTAAAATTAACGATTGAAAAGATTAATGGATGCTTAAAAGAGTAGGCTGAAGTACTAGGATTATCCTAAGTGCCTCGCTGATAATTATTAATCCACCTGGTTATATTATGCTTAGAAATAAGCACAAAACTTTTACCAATTCATTGAGAGTTTTTCAGATTTTAAGGCTTCTACGTTGTATACATTGATCTATGAATAAAACGAGGGGTGTTTACATCGAATAAGAGTAGAAATAAATTGATCTTCCTCCAGCCGTACCCAAATCCGATGATCATCCCTCAATTTCGTTCTATTTAAATCTAACAATTAATTCACAGAGTGTTCATCGGGCCTACAGGTTTACAGTTTACTTAAAACAACTGGCAAATTCACATTCACCGTGAGTATCCACTTCGATCGTTGTGTACCCTTCCAGGTTGCACATATATCGTCTGTGCTTTTTTTTTTGTACACTGAATACTGATTTAGATAAAAAATAATTAAAAATGTGGTTCATGGTGGCAGTGGCTCCTGCTAAAAATATTTGTTAAAAAAAACGGGTTTTCTGGGAGTTTTAATATTTATAGGTTATTCCTATATTATGTTCTCTCTTTTTGAATCCCGTTGTTCTCTTTAGGTACTATCGCTCTATATATTATTCGTATGTATTCATGCATTTTATATAAAATCATAATTTTTATAAAATATCAAAACCTGTATATAATGTAGCGACGCTTCAGGAAATACAAAAATAAATTGTAAATAGATTTACCTGAGTATAGATCCTCAGGTATTGTATATATCAGATTGTATATATTTATCTGTGAATTTAAAGAGCCTATGAAAAATGAAAAATGAGAGAGGCAGAGTGGGTCACTGGGGGAGACGCTAATAGGAAGAGATCTCTTCCAAGGGGGTGCTAGTTTTGGCGAGACGAAGGCAGAGAACCCCACTAGGAAGGTGTGGGACCAACGCCAGACTAAAACATAGCGAGGTTAGGAAAGCCATGGTTCCAGTAGAGCAGCAAGCGCCAGTGCTGAAAGAGAGTGAGAGTGAGAGAGAGAGAGAGAGAGAGAGAGAGAGAGAGAGAGAGAGAGAGAGAGAGAGAGAGAGAGAGAGAGAGAGAGAGAGTGTGAGTGAGTGAGAGAGAGAGAGAGAGAGAGAGAGAGAGAGAGAGAGAGAGAGAGAGAGAGAGAGAGAGAGAGAGAGAGAGAGAGAGAGAGAGTGAGTGAGTGAGAGAGAGAGAGAGAGAGAGAGAGAGAGAGAGAGAGAGAGAGAGAGAGAGAGAGAGAGAGAGAGAGAGAGAGAGAGAGAGAGAGAGAGAGAGAGAGAGAGAGAGAGAGAGAGAGAGAGAGAGAGAGAGAGAGAGAGAGAGAGAGAGAGAGATCTGGCCCTTAAATAGGCAGGTCACAGGCAGGGGTAGCTCCGCCGCGACCCCTAATGGCTTCAGCTGTTTCGTGCAATGGATTCCCCCTCTCTTAACTGATGCCTTTTGAAGGCACTGAAGAAGTTACTGGATCTCGGTGAAAAGTCCTTGCCTGTGGGTATCCCAGAAAGTAATATAGTATATCACTGTAGCATTAGAAAATGATGAGTTGAAAAATAATCTACTTGCATTAATCTTCAGAATAATTTCGGTTGTTAGACCAAACCACTACGAAAACTGCTTAATGCGCCATTTCATGATTCACAAAGTATTGTCAGTGTATTCGCGTTAGTAGTAGGTATATCGGATATAAAATGAATTTTGTTTTTTTAGCCTCTGTCGATTTTCATTTCTTTCTTTTTCTTTTGATCTAAATTTAAATTATAGTGTTTACGAACTTGATTAAAGCTTATACAAAGCAGTAGAGAGTCAAAATGTATTTACAAAGGTATTTTTTATTGCTTTGCCAACATCAAAGCTTTCACCAATATCAAGTGGAATTAGGAAAAAAAATGATTAAACGTGTTTTCAATGAATGGATTTTTCAGGGATTCTGTCATGATTTTAACGCAATGTTTTTTTGTAACGATGTGATTTTTTTATATTGGGTAGTTTTGTATAAATATGAAGTCTCTCTCTCTATATTTTAGCAATTGTTCTGATTTCCCCTAGCGGGCGCCATTGGTTACACAAGTGGACGTTTAATATCTGTAAAACAAAAAAGCCCCTGATTTTCACAAATATATTTTGTTGCCAATGGTAAAAAATACGAAGAATTTTATCCTTTTGATGGGAAGCTCTAGGAAGTTATAAAACAGCAATAAAGGCCCACAGTTGTGATTGAAACCTTATAATTCAGATGAACTCAGGGTGATATAACACGCCTACGCTGCTTATGCATGCAGGTAGTAGTACCGACACTGTAGACCTTAATAATATCTCTTTCTGGTTTTTCCATAATTTATTATATATTGATAGAAGGGCTTTTGATGTCTATACCACCATTGTTATAGATAAAATGATATAATATTACACTAAAGCTGAAATAAATAATAATTAAAATAAATGTTATTGTAGCGACCGCTAACCACATAAGATAAATCCCCCTATACTTTATTGTATATTGGTTATAATATGTTGTAAATTAATTCAAACAAATGTAAATAAAATTACCAAACCAAAAGTCACATTAATGTAAATATTGTAAACAATAAAAGACGCAGCTTCAAAACGAGCTCAGAGGCGGGGGCTCAGTTAGTCCCTGGGCCCTTGTAGAGGGGCTGGGCCCTGGCCTAGAACATTCAAGCTTCATCCAGGCCTGCAATACTATAGTCCCGAATAAAACCTCACCTTATTGGCTACTTGGGGCCATATATACCCCCTAGTTTTAGCCGATAATTCATTCTAATTACGGCTCGTCGCTGGACTGGTGCTTGCAGCTGCACTGATGTTTCAAGATTTGGCCTTCTCATTTATGAAAACCTCTGCACCTCTCTTTCCTAACCTCGCTATGTTTTAGTCCAGCCTTGTCAGACCCCACACTCTCCTAGTGGGATTATCTGCCTTCGTCTCGCTAAAACTAGCACCTCCTTGGGAGAGATCGCTTTCTCGCGGACGACGGTCGTCTGGTGCCCTACAAAATTTACCTAGTAGTGTCTCCTCCAGTGATCCAGCCTGCCTCTCTCCGGTTGACACTTGCCTTTGGGATCCGGACGGTTTTCGCCTACCCTTGGATACCGAGTGTGAATTCGTGGTCATTCCAAGACCACATAACCTACCTATAATACCGACCCTATACCTCTTCTTCTGAACATAGTGCACTGTCGGGGCACATACCTATCAGATACGGAGTCAGATAGTACAGTAGTAAGACCCGTCATGAAGCAATTGTCTAGGTCATAGCCTATTCAACCCTCACTTCTTCACTAGGGCTAGGGTAACTAAGCACCCCCCACGTATTTCCAATTCGTATGGAGTCAGACTTGTTACTCTATCAAACTCATCAACAGTAGCTGAAAGTGCTTGTATCAGCATACAATAGAATGGGGGTAGACCAGAGAGAGGTCCAAATTTATTAATAAGTCATGGCTCATTAACTTGGAATATGTGATTCGGGGAAGTCCATTAAATATAGCTGGACATACATGAACAAGGAAAGTGACCACACAGCTGTCATTGGCTTAACGTATGAAGCAAGAGACTACAATATTAGTTCTAAAGCTGCTCGGAGAATGTTATGCTTTCCCGTTCATGAAAGACCATACATACCTATCCCACCATACATACCTATCCCACCATACATAACTATGTCCATCTCGAGAACGGCCAAAGAGTTTATTTTACAACTGATAATGGCGCAAGTTACAGCAGTAAGTAAACACTCCTCCAAATGCCATTATCTTGGTGTTATTGGAACTTTACGAAACAGATCTTCTTTTTACATTAAAGTGGAGTTCCGACGTACTATGTCTGGAAGAACAATAACTAGTAAACATATATTAGGTGGAATGACTGAACTACTCGCCGGTACTTCTGACAGACATACTTTCATGCTTCAATGCACGCGTGACGACCTATCGCCTAAAGTCCAAGCCATATTTTTGCAATTCAATATGAGTGTTAAGTTCATGGGCGATTTGAGTTTACAAATCTACTTCTAGAAATCGGCATTGGAAACTTAAAGGACAAATTCCATGTAGTAGATCTCTGAGTTTGGTTAAGAAGAGGGGTATTTTTACATCCAATACAGACAGAGACTGACAGTAAGTGTCAGTTAATCGTTATTTGACAAGCATATTATCAAGATGGTAAGATATGCTGAGATGTAATGGTGCTCCTCGACACTTTCAGTACCAATAATGTTACGTAATCGGGATACTACGAACCTTTGTAACGGCACCAGCTTAAAGTAAAAAGTCTTTGCATAGTAATTTTATTAAAGAAACCATCTTCACAGTGTGTGGTATGAAAGAAACAGTTTTCACATTCCGCATTCCTGAGATTCCTTCCAACTATCACGTTATTCAAACGACTGGAATGCCCAAAGTACGCTTTGCTATGTACAGAGCTCGAGGCTATTACTTGAAAGTGGCTGGAGTAGATTTAAGGATTATCGCATGACCAGTCGAACGTGTCACATGAAGCCTCGCGTTCTTAAAGTCAGAGGAGTGAATGAAGAAGGTAGTTTACAACGTAGTTTATTAATAAAATGAAAAGTATTTAGCCAAACCTACAGTGCTGTTTGAAATAAATGTTGCTCCTTATTTTATTTTATCTTATAAATATCGATCTATTCTGCATTACTATGTAATTTATTAATACAAAAAATCAATTACCTGTAAAGATCATAGAGAGTACTACATAGTGGGACATGATGACGAAGCAAGTATATGAATATAAAATTTAAAAAATAAAAATTTTATCATATTATACGTGGTGAAACCGAGTTCCTGAAGCTGGATTTTCTGATTATTTTTTCTTTCATTTTTCTGCTTCGCTCTACTCCCCCCCCCCCTATTAGGAAGAAACCTATTCAACGGGCTATGGGAAGGCATTCTATTTAGAGCAGGGAAATAGAATCCTTTTCCACGAAGCTTCATACTACGAAGCATTTATTCAACCACCTTAAGTCCCTAATAAAATTATTTTGCTATGTGGGCTGAACGTAATTGATGATCCTCAAATTGCATGTTCCACGACAATTGTGTAATATATTTCTTCCAAACCACAAACTGTTATAGTCTTGGCGAGTTCCTTGTTGAAGCTTGGGAGTGGAAGTCCAATCAGATATGAAGTAGAAGGTAAAAATATTGCCGTCTTCATGAAACATAAGTAAGTATCGTTAATTAATTAATTATTTGGTATTGTTGAACCATCCTGGTCACTGAAAATCATTTATTTAAAAAATAAGAACATATAGTAAGCTATTATTTTCACATAAAAAAAAACTACTAACACGGTTGGCGTACAAAGCTTCTTTATTGGAATATATTTTAAACTATTATTGTACTACGGCCTCTAAATCATTCTTAACCACGAGCAAAAAATAATAATTTTAAATCATAAATAGCTTTTGATTTGCATGCATTTCACACAAATATGGGACCTCTATCGTAGAACAGACATGCTTGTAAGTAGACCTGCCCCCTTTGAACTGGGAAACAAGCCCAAATAAACGGATACAGAAAAAAAGCGTATATTTTTTATTGAATGTTTTCAGGAGAAAAAAGTGGAAAAATAAAATTCTCATACAAGAATAACATTTCCCACATGCGAAGGGTTAGAATATACACCAATAAATCTGTCAAGCCATGAAGTATACGCTCCGAAAAAACATATTTGCCATGTGCTATGAAGGGAACATGGAATTCCCCCTCTATTGGCACCCGAGGTTCCTCTTGTCTTGCCGATAAATCAGGTTCCCAGAGAAGGACGGGCAGGGCTTCCAATTAGCCAAAATTAACTGCTTGTCCTCCATTATCCGCGAGAATGGTGATTACTAATTTCATTAAGCTCTTACCACCAAAAATAATTATTGCTCATAGCTACTACAACCGCAAGAGCCATCGCCTCATGTGTAATATTAATCAGGGACTTTACTGAAATGAGTTATTGTCTTTGCGGGAACAGAAAACAGTGGCTGCAGGGTTTGATCAGCTGTATTAGGCACTAGGCGCACTTGAAACCATCCTATTCACCAGAAATGCTAACGACCAATTAGCTCACTTTATGCAACAGGAAATTTCAGTAAGAAAATTTGTTTTGTAAGTGTCTTAAATAAAGAAGAATGGATAATTGGCATATTTCCCCGATAGATTTTTCGATCCGTATTTTTTTATTCAAGATAATTAGTATGATACACTACTTCTGCTACTAATTATTCATCTGATTATGTAAATAAGCAGCACTAGGAAAATAATATCAGATTCAAACAGAAATTAGTTTGGGCATCCAATATTTCAATAATAAAACACCGTTATTTATTCTGGAACCTTTTGAGCAAACATTGCTGTCACCTCCGTCATATGCGAAAGAGGAAGGGGAGTCTTGAAGAAGTCCCCTACGTTCCTCCGTCAGCCGCGTCACCGGTTACGAGCCAGTGGAGGCTGACCAAGAGCGCAAAAGCCACAGACGCTCAGGATATGGTTGGTGAAACTGGCCATGCCCCACTGTCACGTATTTATAGCAGCCTACAAGGCCACTGCCATTTTAGTCTCCAAAGAGGATTATTGGAATGTGTAGCGCAGTGTAATGACTGCATGACATGGTTTAGGGTGATAGGATAGGTTACGATGGAATTTTGTGAATTCGGAAGGGATGAGTTCAGGTATGTAGGATTTACCAAGATCGTTATTAGGATTTTGTTTATGTCATAATAAGGGGCATTAATTATTGTTATCAGGAATTTTGATTGAATGGATTGGATACGCATAATGTTCGACATTTTTTTGTCTCCTGTAGCTCTATTATGTATGTCTAGATTTGCTTGAGTATATAACTTTTTAAATTAGTAATTTATTTTCTAGTTTTTACTGTTGCCAGTACATGGTCGTTTGTTAATATGCCACCCCTCTTCTACTAACTGGCTGGACATTCACTTAAATGCTGAGCGTAGGAAACTATTTTGGCGTTAGAGAAGCTTTTCTGTTTGAATTTAGTCCTTCACAATTCAATCTATACTGAAGAGGAGAGGCACGTTTTTCAGGAAACGTTGTTCACTGCCAAATTTGTTATTTCTGTCAGTATAACATGCTGACGTCTTACATTTGGTTTTAAAACTCTTGTCGGCTCAAAGTAAGAAACTTTTATCGTTGAACCTGGGTACCTCGTGACCTGCTGAAAATGCGTAAGTCCTGGCAATGGCCAGTTTCTCCAATCATTTACTGAGCGTATGTGGCTCTCGTACTCTTGGTCAGCCTCCGCTAGCTCATATCCGGTGACGCGGCTGACGGAGGAGCGTGGGGGACAGCAAAAAAGTCGAACATTAAGCCTATCCAATCCTTTTAATCAAAAGTCCTGAGAACAATAGTAAATGTCCCTTATTACGTCAGCTACAAAACCCTTCATAACGATCTTAATATACCTTACATTCTTGAACTCATCCCTTCCAAGTTCATGAAATTCTACAGTAATCTATTCAACCACCCTAATCTCCTAGCACAGTCATTGTAATTCACCACTCATCCCTATAATCCCTCCAGTTTCTCCAATCATGTCCTGAGTGTATGTGGCTCTCGCGCTCTTCGTCAGCCTCCACTGACTCATAACCGGTTACACGACTGACGGAGGAGCGTGGGGAACATCCCAAGACTCCGCTTCTTCTTTCGGATGCGAGAGAGGTGACAACCATGTGGATTTGGGAGGTCTCTGGACTGTTTGTAAATACGGTATGAATGAGCGAGTGAATGAAAATTGTAAATATGGTATGAATGAAAACATTTATCGCAATTACTTATTGCCCAATGAGGCAGATTGTGATTTTATCATAATAAAGTTTTTATTATATATATGATTTTTTTTTCATCTTTCATAGCCCATTTAAATTTACAGATAATTATAGTTCCTCAGGTGAATATATTTACAAATTATTTTTGAATTTCCTGTAGGATCGCTTTTGTTATTTTATAAAAATTATAGAATGAATAAACTAGTAAAATGATATACATTATACGTGACTGGGCTATTGACCTTTCTTGTTAACTTTAAAACTAACTTACATACTAATTCTTAACCTAATTTTCCCCCGACAGTCTGTTGCCATCGATGTGGGAAGGGTGGTGGGGTCATAGTGTTAAATACTGGGTTTGTCAGGTGGTACAACGAGTCAAAAACTTAATGTGTCTCCGGCGGATGAACCCACCGACGGCACACCAAACAACGGGTGCAGGTCAGCGTTCTTCAACCTCCCGAAAGAGGTATGTCAGACCACTTTTCGAAAGATCCCATTCTGGAAATGTTGGAGACATTTGTTGTATTGTCAGTCAAGGGGGTAAATAGCGGGGCTCCGTACAGCAGAGCTGGCCAGAGGACACATTTATGTATCATCAATTTGAGGCGAAGCGACAGGTTAGGTGAAGTTAGCAAGTGCGCTAGCCGGTAAGACCTGTGTCGCACTTTTTCTATTTTATTACTAAAATGAGTAGAGAAATAGAGATGCCTGGAGAACCAACATGGTATATAGCTGGTCTGGGCATTCCCAGTCACAAAGCTGTCGGTACAGATTATACTCGTATATATGAAGCTAGGTAAATTCCTGTTATGAGATGGTGCAGAAATAGGCAGCAGTTGGCTTTAATAGCACACCTTTCTCCGTTGGAAAGCCCGCGTTTCTTTATGTTTTATTTACCATGTATTATATAATATCGTAAGATGAGGGGTTGAACACCTCATATATATATTATATTAAACGATCAACATTCCCTTATTATGCTTTACCATGCTCAAGTATACCACACTCATGCTTGACTGGCCACATGCGTGTTTACATGCTGTGAATAAAAGGTTCTTTTTCATATCGCCCAGGTTTCAGCGAAGAATATATTTTTTATAACCAGTGCTTAGAAACGGTGTTAAAACATTCAAATCAGCGATGCTAAAAATGGCAAAAAAAACAACTAAAAATAACCATCAAAATGTTTTCAGCAATATTGCAGGAAAATGTTGCCCAATCGCTACCGACGATGCTGCAGGGGCATATGCAAGTTTTGTTGACCGTGTAAAAAACGGCCCTTTATGACAGCTTTGTGTGTGATGCGGAAATTTCAAAGGTAATGAACTTTCAGATAGAATGAATCATTTCTGTGACTACTATCAGACCTGCAGATGAAATGAAGATTTTTTTTTCTCTTAGCACCGTTAAATTTACAGATAATTATATACAACTATAGATTATCGAGCGAATCTATTTACAAATATTTTTTATTTCCTGTAGCGTCGCTACATTATATACAGGTATATAAAAAAAAAACCTGTATTTTAATTATCATCCTTGCAGTTGCCACAGCCACATATTCAGACACTACGAGAGTTGATTCCTTTGTGTTCTTTATTAAGAGTCAATATTCCGTCAATTTGAAATTAAAATTGACTTTTTCTCTAAGTAACAGATCCGTGTCTGTTATGTATTTGCTCATCAAATAAATAATACACACGAGTGAAAAAGCCCCAGCGGACGGACTATAAGTTAAACTTTTGAAACATTCTAAAGAAAAGAGTAACTGAGAGAGTCCAATTTTATCATGAGTGTTGCTTGCTCAGCTTTTTGCTTTCGTGCCTAGCTGTGGATTGGTGTTTACACAATGTGAATAAAAGGTTGTTTTTCTCATTCGCTCAGGTGCCAACGGATATATTTTTTATAACCAGTACGAACCCCCAAGGATTTTTTAAGCATATGATGAGTTCCTTACATTCATGAAAGTGTAATATTTATTATAATATCGAGGGAAACATATGGGCAATGAAGATAGATTAATAATGCAATGACAAAAATGTTATTTAAATCTAGAAATTTACAAATCACTTTCAATATGAATAGTATTATAAATATGAAAACCCTATAAATATTGACATTGGCAAGAAAGTAATTTCGGTTTTTTAGTGTGAAATAAATTTCAATTTTTTCTTTACAAAAAATGAACTCTTATCAGTCAAATATCTTCCATTCTGTTCGATGAACTTTTGCCATCTTCCTGGTAACTTCTTGATCCCGCGCTCATAGAACTTCTGGTCCTTATCAGCAAAAAACTCAACCAAGTGCGATTTGAGGTCATCGTTATTACTAGATCTTTTGCCATTTAAGAAGTTTTGTAAACTTCGAAATAAATGATAATCCGATGATGCAAGGTCGGGGCTGTATGGGGGATGCGACATCACTTCCTAACCTAGCTCCAATAATTTCGTACTTGCTGCTAAAGATGTGTGAGGCCTCGCATTGTGGTGGCGGAACCCAAATATCGAGCTTCTTAACAAGTCCAATTCCAAAAAAAATCTTATATGATTTTCAATTGTTGTGTGTGATACATGAACGTTGGTAATCTTTCAGTGAAAAATCTCCAGAACGAAATTTTTTAAACCAAATTTTTACCCATGCGTTCTGTTAATGATCAACAGCATAAACTTCACATACCTCTCTGTGAGTCTCAGCCACTTTCTTGCCTTTATGAAAATAAAAAAGTAAAATCTGTCAAAAATAATTATTTTTGCATTCCATGTTAAAACTGACCGTAAGCTGACAATTGTAAACCAATTACAATTTCTTTCTATAGCAACCTAAAGGTATGGAATACCAAATCTCAAAAGCGAAAAAATTCGAACATTAACAAAAAAATAACGAAACAAACTAACGCTAACTAATGGTGCAAACCGAAATCACTTTCTTGCAGACCCAAAAGTTTCAACATGTAGAGATTCAGTTGTATCGATTTATAAATAAAATTTCATGTACCGTAATGTAAGAATAATGAATAGACATTGTAAATTTTGTTTATTAAGTGCTTTACTGCGATCTCCACACAGAAGGGCTTATAAGCTCTTCTCTTTAATAATTATTATTTAAACTTTTTTCTTATTTTATCAGATACTTAAAAATGGTGGTAAAGTCGCTGTAAAAATAAAAAAATCATTTGAGAGTTGTATATTTATTATTATGAATAGTCCACATCCAGGGTTTCAACTTAACATAATTAGGTCAATTTATTTTAGGTATTTCCAATCATTAAATAGAATTGCAGATTTAGTTCTGAATTGTTTCCCAGACATTCTTATGAACATTAATATTGTACAAACTAAAAATACTTGATATAATAAAAAAATCGATCCATTTTTATCTGATGAGGATTGGGCACTTAAAAAGATTGTGACAAATGAGAAGTTCAATTGCAAACGAAAGTCGGTCAATTGTATTGAAATATAATCAGATTTAGGATTATATAAAATTGTTAAATCTCTGCATTTCTGAAACGTGAGGGAAAGTTCACTAAGTGGTTTTATACTCTGGTTTTTCATCGATCAATCTCAAGTTATAAACCACCCGTTGATAAAATCAGAAACGGATTAAACTTTAATGAAATCGTTTCTTCACTTTGAGGTATTTGCACTTAAATTGGAATCGAACCCATCAAATGGACTTGGCGGATGTAAGTAGTTTAAGAAATGAAAAGAAGTTTGGTCTTTTTTAGCATGGGCTGATAAAACGCTAGATGGGCATAAGTCAAAAATAAAACCAGCAACCGATATCTTTACATTTCCCTTAATTTTAACCCCCCCCCCCCTGTATAAACATGTGAATTAGTAAATATATATGAAAACATATAAAAAATTTAGTATATTATCTGCCGTCTATGAAGGGAATATGTTCCAATAACTCCCTCCATTAAAAAGTTACTGCAGTAGTGAAACAAATAAAAATGCAATAAGTAGAACGTTTTAATTTAATTTACAGTTATTTAAATTTCATCTATTGTTTACGGGTTTGTTTTTGCCATTTTAATATTTTTTTTTTATTCTAATGTAATTTATATTTTTATGAAACAAAAATCAATAAAAATGAGATAAAAAATTTATTAGAATATATTTTAATGATGTTCACATATGGCACGTCCCACCTGATATTCGCCAAGATGACACTAGTAGTGCCTACAAACTTGCCTCATTTTTCAATGTTCACCACATTTTTTTTTTCCCGATCCCCTTAAAAGAAGAAAAAAACTTTTATTGACTATAGGTTCTTAGGCGAATCTATTTACATACTACATTTTATATGTCCTTTACTTCACCCATTATGACTCCTGGGTTCGCAAATAGACTGCCAAACTATTTCGTTAAATTTGTTTATTTACATTATTTCAGGAGTGATTTTGCAATATGAAAAACAATGAAAAGTTAGACATTGTTAAATTAATTCGTTAACCTTCAATATCTGATGATGTTGTCTAATCTCTTACCTCTGTTAATCGTTAGATAGATGTTTAGGAAGCAAGAATGCTAATAGTAAAGGAAGATTAGGCTCTGTTGATGTGAGGAAACCACTGTGATACAAACACTACAGTATAACTTGTACAGAGAGCAAGGACGTATTGCTGGATGGGAGGTTGGAAGTCACTCTGAACAAAGCTCAATCAGCAGAGCCCCCCCCCTCCCCAATGGGACTGACAGGCAATAAACATATTTAGAGGTTCTCTACAGGAAGCAAACCTCCATAAATCAATTTACTAGTAATTAATAAATATCATATCATATACTTCAAACATATGTGATTATGGCATAAATAGATAATTGTTAGGGCATTTGTGCTGTAGTCCATTTAATTCCTATCCCGAAATTCATATTGTTAATAAATATTTCAAGAATTTGATGCCCCCCACAGTACTGATATTAATTTTTTTTAATTACCACTGAATTCATTCATAGGCAGACACAGAGGCGCAGATATACATGTTTGTGCTTTTGAGAAAACCAACGACTCTCTAAAAAAAAGGAATCCACGTCCGTCCATTTCTGAATAAATCTGAAAAGACAGCATTGATCACAGACAGCATTCTGTAGAGTGCCATTAACCTTGCAAAATGGCTCATGTTTAGATTGCATATTTGAATGAAACTGGAGCTTTCTCTTGGCACCACTATTATCCTGCTCCTTCTATTTTTTTCTATGATTTATTCATATCATATTTAAATCGCTCTAGCTTGTGATTTTGTGATACCAAACAAAAATAACATCCAGAAAAATTGTTTAAATTATGTCACATCTACACCGATGACATTAGAAGTAGTTAGGATGTCTATAAAGTAAACCAAGAACAACTGAATAATAAAAACGTCTGAAAAACAAATGACAGCGATGCTGGAAGACCGGGAAAGTTTTCTGTCGGGGCAAAATAAACACGGAAAAAGTTGGGTAATAAAATTACAGCGGAGTTAGTTTGATTAAAATTAGGAAGTGCTCACTTCTTCTTTTGCGAGCATTTTTATTTTATTTTTCAACATCCTACTGGAACATTTTGTTTCCTCTCAGCAGTCTAGTTGAGGCGTTGTAGCAAGCCGGATATCTGCAGAGATTCACTGCTAACCCGTAGAGATGGGACTGGTCACCTTTTTTTTTGGGGGGGGGGGAGGACCTAATGAGTAGCTACTTGTATAAAGATACTCGTACAGTCACTGCGGTGCAAAAGACCGACATAACGGTTGTATTGTGCCAGCCCCTTCTGTCATTTACAGAGGTTGGTATTTTCCCAGTCCAGGCATTTTTAACTAACTATTCACTAGGAAAGAATTATTCAGGAAAATAACCAAACTTTATCGCAAGATTCTAACAAAAATGAAATAAGCAGTATTTTAATGGATCTGATTTATTCGGGAGTTAAAAATTATTTCTTATCAGCCCTAATTGTGGTCAAAGTATTCATAATATTAAAAGGTAACATTACGAATCTTTATAACTCAACCTAAGGAACAACCAATTACCTGCCCATGTGAAAATATGCAATAATTTTTATGTTCCTAACATGTAACATATTGAGATCCAAAATCATCCCCCTCAGCCTTTTGCTAATATTCTCTATTAAAAATATAAATCGATATTATGTTTCAATTCACTTGTTTGTATTCATAGACGATTTTTCGATCAAATGCCTAATTTGGGCTTTGAAGTTAAGCGAATTGGTGTTTTCATTTGGTTAACTTCTTTAAGTATACTTCATTGCATATACAACCTTGTGCCACTCTGATAAAATTTGATTTTGGAAAGGCAAGCTTGAAAACCGCCAGATTTGCATGCATTTTGTGAATAGATGAAGAAGATGGGGTTTGACAGAGAAACCCACCTATGTGTTATTGTACAACTATCAAAAATAGATGGTTTAATAAAAAAAAATATTGCATTAGAAATACAAAAGTCATTGTATATCAATATTGAAATAATTTTATTAAGTGCTCAAGTAGGGAACTTTGCATAATAAATTATTAGAACTAGGCAATTTATTTGCAATAATTAATGGCGAATTCCTTATCTCAGCGTAGCCCCTTGCCCCTGTGCAAATTAATGGTCCGATATATCTCCTATATATAACCAGGGGGGGGGGTGGTAATACCTACCCTTTCGTTAGAGGACAATATCGAAAAGTATTTAGCAATTAAAGGTAATTTAGGTTAAACTATTTAACAATAGGTAGTATATGTTGTTGTTTTTCAGACGAGATTATGGATTGATGATTATTTTGCTGGATCCAATTTTTATTTGCGCAATTGAATGGTAAAGGGATGTGGCTTTGCTGTTTGTAATTTCATTTTAAAATATATAAAGGGAATTGTTTTTCAATAGTGCTTAGATATTATTGAACTTTTACTAAGAAAATGGAAAAGGAAAGCCGGGGGGATTGGAAGCTTTCTATGCTACATTTTCAAAAAGTTGTGCACGAATGGTATCCATACCACATCTATCTATGTACTACCTCCAGGTGCTAGCATATTTGGGAATCTCGTTATTTTTATATTTTATTTTATTTATTTTTACTTTTTGTACCATATATTATTATTTGGGACTTAATTTTCATTTGAGGTTTCATTTGATAACGTGACGACTTGAAAAAATACTACCTACTCAACAGAACTGGATGAAGTGTCTCATTAATTATTAAATTACCAGGAAGTGAATATTATCATTTCATATTGAGATTTAGAATAGTAAGTAATTAGTAATAAATAATGAGTGCTTATCATATCAAACTATAGCTACAAAACGTCAAAAATTTAAAAAAACTGTATTTGAAATTCTGCCACCAACTTTAAGTCTGTTCAAGGTTGGTAAAGAGACACTACAGTTTGCACAAAGGTTTAATGATCAATTAGCCCATGATAGAAAGGCCAATAATAAATTTCTTACCAATTTTTTTCTATTCTATAATGATACGATAATTGTTGTTTCTACTGAATACTTATGTACTAAGCACATATACAGATTTAAAAAAGTATTTTTCTTTTTGCCGAATGTATCTCTAAACTATCCACGATAAAAGAACCACTTGGATAAGGATAATATGGATATTTAGCTGTATAATACCTGGGCACCCTAGCTGACAATTACAGTCAAATAAGGGCCCGTGAGATTAATGGCCTTTCGGCAGGAAACGGAAAAAACACTCACAACTTCAGAGTACTTATTATTATATTTATTCTGTCCAATTCACAAAGATTATATAAAAGAATGTAGACGATTAATATGTTTTACAATTGTCAACTAGTCCACTCCAATACGATAGAATTATATCACGTGATAATTCAAAAATTCACGAAAGCAAATAATATAAAATTGCGTAACAAATGTTCTTACAATGTTGTTTGTAGGCCTTTCTTCAAACGATTGAAAGAAACAGTCAATTGTAGGTATTTACTCACTAATTACGTTGAAGTCTACTTTGTCGCTTACAGGACAATGTACTGTTAGGATAGGGATGTAGATAGTTTGTTTTAAATGTGATTATGCACTCTTTTCAGACTTTTGTATTGCGTGTAAATTTTGTATTCGTAGCATGAGAGGTTTGCGAGGCTGCAGCTATTAAAGCATTTATCTCTTCATCTAGCTTGTCATAATTGTTATGTCAAGCTTGTCTATCCTAAACTACCCACGATAAGAGAACCACTTGGTTTAGGAAAATATGTATATGTAGCCCTGGGTACCCAAGCTGACAATCTTGAAATTAATGGAAATGGATTAATGGACTTCAGGGTACTTATTATTATATTTATTCTTTAAAATTCACAGTGCTTATATAAAGGAATGTAGACGATTAATATTTTTTACAATTGTCAAATACTCCACTCCAATACGATAGAATTATATCACTTAATAATAATCAAAAATACACGAAAGCAAATAATATAAAATGGTGTAGCAAACGTTCTTACATTATATGATGCAAAGCTGGTCCTAGGCCTTTGTTTAAGCGATTGTAAGAAAGCGTCAATATTATGTATCTACTCACCAATTACGTTGATTGTAATGCCCAAGAGCTCAACTCATCGTTTCTTACAAAATCCCTTGCTTAAAATTCAGGATACTATTAGCTTCTTCAGGGTACTTTTAGCGTCTTTAGATGTTAAACCCACAAGCTTCACTGCCACTACTGAATTCCATTTTCACCTTCTATTGTTTCCTGTTCTCCTTAATCCATGAGGGTGCTTAAGAGGATCATCCTTAGTTGCTTCTTGAGAGTAAAATTGTTCATACTGTGAGTCCATTGCTAACTATATAAGAAGAGTATTCTTGGGAAGAGGTCTTCCGGGAGATCGGATAAGGAAAATGAGTTGTTATAGATATTATGTTTGACGAAACGTTTTCCATCAATAAAAATGACGAAAACCTAATAATTTTTATCGACCTAAGTTGATCCCCCAACAATATCCTCTACTCATCTATATGTTTTGCTTGTTTCCAATAAATTACTTTTTAATGCCCTTCTTCGTGTGTACCAGCGTCACCATAGACGGGACTGAATGCAAACTTTCCAACAGCATATGCTACCTCGGCATCAACCTAGGAAGACACATGACGTTCTACACTACAAGAGTACGTAGGACTTACTACCCTCTCCAGCATCTCATCACAAGTCCGGCTATTAAGTCCTTCGGCTGAAACTGTTAATATATAAGAGCGTCCTGAGGCCAGCTCTACTGTTTGGGACACCACTCTTTCGATTCCCTCAAACCAGCACAATAACTCGACTCCAGAGCTTCCAGAACCAAATCCTGCGCACGGCACTATGTCATACCCCTTTTTGTGATATGAAGGCTCCCGACATCCACGAAAAGTTCAAAGTCCCCACATCACCGAAGCCATCCAAAGAAGACACATCAAGTTCTTTGACTCAATGAAACATAGCCAAAACCCTCTATTCCGAGACATGACATCCCCACCGTTACCAGCAAGATGGCAACTCTCAAGATCTGGTAAAGCAGACCAAATGGTGGACATCACGGCGCTTGGCCCACCAACAACAAGCCTCTAACGGGCACCCAACACTGCTATCCGACTAAATAAGACTGCACTACATGTCTAGAGGGACTCTAGGGCCAGCCACCAGTGGACTCTCACCACTGCACCGCAACTATCAACCTCTACCGAGGCTTCCCACACTCCTTAATTCCCTCACACCACCTTCAAGCAGGTACTCCTAGTACAAGGATCCGCTCAACCCAAATATCCCTTTATTTTTCCCTCATCCTTAATCTTATAATTAGAAAGCTAAGGAAATTCTTCGTTTGTGAAATAGCTTTAGTTTTTGTCGCATCCTGTTTCTGCTATGAAGACATACCATACGCTCCCAAATCTCTCGGTACATAAATCGTTGTTAAGGAGCTGCCTCCATTAAAGTACTTCCAATAGCCAGGTTGATGTACGGTCATCTCCCCTCCTGCAGACATTACCAAACCACTTAAGCAGGGCTTTCTCCCTACCGCTAAGGCCGCACGCAGTCCTTGAGCACGCATTTTATATGGCACTCAACAGACACTTCATCTCTACCACAGTAACCATCCTCGTTTGGTATTATCTCGATTTTTGAATAATTAGAAAACACTGAAAGAATGACGTACTTACAGTTTCTCAATATAGCTCACCTCGTGCCTCACAAGTAATGTATACTTAAAAAACTTCCTGGACGATCCACTCATCCTATCTAAAAGTCATTTCAATTATTCATAATTGATTATTGATGTAATTTATGCATGAATAGAGCTCTGATCAGGAATCAGAGGGAAATTCTAAGATCCCGCTATGGTCCTAAGGGTGGTAAGGTCCTAAGGTTGTCTTTCCGCTTGGCTCTTTCGCAGGACACGGAGGAATCCATCTTAGACCTTTGTGGTGGATTCCTCCTTTGGAGCGCTGGTATGCGAATTTAATTACATTAATCAAGCTAGGAGGAATCGTTTGGTCTAACAGTGCTAGTTTCTGAAAGGCTGCTCACAATTATAGCAATTCATGACAAACGTTACGAGCTTGGATTCATTCATACTTTCCCCACAACACAACTTTTTCTCGTCTTCTTGTCGAAGCATTTTACTGATAAATATTCATCTTAGCACTTAGAATTACTTTGACGTCAGTAATAAACCTTATAATTTCCCTGATGTTGCTAAAATAATATATAATCTAGTATATATAGGTACTTCGTACCTCGTCTTATAAGAGATAGAATGAATTTATACTGAGGAGATCCTGGCTTTAGGGAATTCAAGGGTTCAATTCAGCAATAAATGGGCAGTAATTGAAATGTATTGATTCAAGTCTTTGGCTAAATGGAATTTTCAAAGCACACGTATTATGAAATGTCCCTATAATCAAACAACTGTTATTTTATACGTGGGACTAATAACAGTTTAGGAACAGATTGATTTATCAGTTTATAGAAATCTGAGACACGCTTGTGGGAAGTTATAAATGCGAGGAAATAAATGTGGGGTCAAGCTGGGCGGTCGCGATAGGGATGGAGAGCTTGGCACCGAAATAAAACAAATGAAAAAGTAAGAAGATTGGTCGCCAAATAAGCGTCGAGTTAGGTCTAGAAAATTGGAGCTGGCAGGAGAATTGTATCAATGGTGGCCCCTACAAAGCTGTTGTTACACTCCTACGCTTTGATGTATTAAATCGAAATAGGACATGCTTCACCGATTTGATCAGAAGAATTAATTTCATTGTTTTCTCAAATCTGTACATATTAATGTCGGGCTACATCATTAGAGGTTATTAGCTCTCGATTAGTTTTCTGACCAATTTATTAAGTTATGTATAAATTCAATAAAACCACAATCAGTTCATAAATAAATATATGGGAATTTTAATGACTTGATGGTCTTGTTGGATGATCGGATTGGGTTGCATTCCATCAATTTAACAAAAGCTGAACTCCCAAAACTGAACTTCTGTTTGAGAATGTCCATGGTTTTTAACTGCAATTCGGTTTTTTGACTGGAGCACTTTTGACTTTCACGTCACTTTATTTTGGATATGTGGTCAATATATGCTCTGTATTGATATATAGGTATTGGATTCATAACCAAAAATACCCATGTATTTATTAATTTTTTTTATAAAAACAACATTATTATAATAAAATTACAATCTGATGCATTGGGCAATAAGTAATTGTGATGATAAGTATCATGCTTTCATTCATACCATATTTACAATTTTCATTTACCCACTCATTCATTTATTTACAAACAGTCCAGAGATCTCCCAAATCCACATGGTTGTCAGCTCCCTCGCATGCAAAAGAGAAAGCGGAGTTTTGGGAAGTCCCCAACGCCCCTCCGTCAGCCGCGTCACCGGATACAAGCCAGTGGAGGCAGACTAAGAGCGCGAGAGCCACATACGTTCAGGACATGATTAGAGAAACTGGCCATTGCCAGGACTCCCAATGTTACGCAAGTATAGCAGGTCACGAGGCCACTGCCGTTTTAGTCTCCGAGGAGGATTATAGGGATGAGTGGTGCAGTGTGCTAGGGGATTAGGGTGGTTGGATAGGTTACTATGGAATTTCAAGAACTTGGAAGGGATGAATTCGAGAATGTAAGGTATATTAGGATCGTTATGAAGGGTTATGTTGCTGACGTAATAAGGGCCATTTACTATTGTTCTCAGGACGTTTGATTTAAAGAATTGGATACGCTTGATGTTCGACTTTTTTGGTGTCTCCCATAGCATGTGTTTAAAAGAAAGTTATTGTGTTTATAAGAAATTTTCTTATATTTATTGATGATTTGAATAAATAATAAAATATCGAGTTCTCGACGATTAATCATTATTAGCCAATGCATCGGTATTTCAAACGTTTCGCTCAAATTTAAATACAAAAAGAATGCTGTATACAAGCTTTAACCTCGGTTTCTTTAGGGACGAGCTCAGCCGGGTGTGGAAGGATTTTCATGTGAGGAAAACCAACCTAATATTCACGCCGACTTGATCTCTGGCAGCACAGAAGATGTATTTGGACCGAGGCCTCCTTTCAGTCGAACGTGGTGGTGAGGATTTCACCCTTATGCTTCGTCGAGCTTGTGCCAAGCCTTTCTGGATTGGATAGTAGCGGAACAGTATCATTGGCCGAAACCATCTAAGATGCTTTGTGACAATTATGTAGATGGATTATAAATAAATTATGTACTTTTTTTTTTCAAAAAGATTTTATAATTTTGATATGACAATGAATATGTAATAATTGAATAAAGAAGAATAGAAAATAACAATGATATAGTATAAAGCAAGTAACAATAGTAATATTAAAAAACAAAAAAAAACATTAATCCCTAATAAAAAAAACATATTAAATAATATGTATAAAATAAACAAATAAAATGAACCGTTGAACTTAGTTATTAAACAGGAGACAATAACATAATAAATTACAATAATTATTTATTGTGAATTATTCATCTATGCTATATTATTTCTCAATTAAGTGACTTTCTGAAAGCCACGAATACTGGAATAGTTGCCAGTATGTAGAAATACTCTCATTAACTTCGTCAACCTGAATGACCCCTCAATAAAAACTGAACCACACGTCAGGACCTTGAAAAGACCAAATTATGTTACAAACTTTTGATAGCTAGTGTAAGTTTGTTTAATTGCCAACAACTAATGATTGCTCTAACGATTATAATAATTGAAATGTGAAATAGACAGTAAATTGTTATCTTTTTTTTTTTTTTTTCTTAAAGTTAAATACGTAAATATCAATTTCAGATGAGTGAAATTATAAGATCACGTTTAACAATTTAATAAATAGTAATGTATATGTTTACGCCATTTGCGTAAACTTAATTTCATTTTAATTTGAATTTGCTATTCAATAAGTAATTACCCGAAACCATTCGGTAGTTCTGTGAATCACAGACGCTGGCGCTGCCTGCCGGCTCGATCAGCGTTTTTCCCCACGCTTTTGTCTCTCAGGTGGTAATTTTCATTTTCATTATTATAGCGTCTCTTTTTGTCTTCAACAGTTATCATTTTTCACACTGTTTTTCAAGCTTATTTTCAACGCCATTATCTTTGTTTAGTCATTATTCAAATCACTAGTACGCAGTCTTGGAGAAGCGACATTTCAGATTAAACGCAGACAGCTATTGGATGAATCGGGACTTGGATAAATCTGGAGTTTGGGCCCAAATCTCTAGGTTATCGGAGTTCAAGAAGGGAGATTCGCACGCTGTCGTCACATCGAAGCAGGTAGGAATTTGCATTACTGTGTTTACATTTGATATTGTCATTTCTCTAACGAGACTCTCAAATAATTACAGTCCACTTAAAACTCAAACGTATAGCTAATTATCCCCAGACTAATTAGTTTCTCGAATCAGTCGCCTCGTTTGCCGGTTGCGATTTCAACTGGTGAAATTCCAAACATATTTTTTGGTTCTCCGTATTCCGGATTATTCTGTCCAACTATTAATTTGACAATTGATCATCAGTTTGAGTCAGAAGGTTAGTCAAATCGAATCGCGACGACTAGCGCCAGGTGTCAAAACCACCTCAACTCAAACTGTGATTACTGTTTGTCTAATTATTATTAGTACTCAATTTAATTTTATCACCAACTTTTGAATTTCAGAATTTCTGTTTTCCTTGTACATGATTTCCCTTTA
The DNA here is from genome assembly GCA_930367205.1 of Acanthosoma haemorrhoidale. Classification (NCBI taxonomy): domain Eukaryota; kingdom Metazoa; phylum Arthropoda; class Insecta; order Hemiptera; family Acanthosomatidae; genus Acanthosoma; species Acanthosoma haemorrhoidale. Next base: position 94,461,475 of record OV884015.1, on the reverse strand, counting down.
TATTTTCTTGTAAATATCCACTAATTCCATTTATTTCTGATAGTAATAGCATTAAAATGGCTCCACCAACTTCCCAAGAAATACAACAACAAATCGATTTAGCTATTAGTCAGCGAAATGATAGTTTTGCAGTTGCAACTGCTTTATCAGACTCTGCTAAGACAATGACTATAGCCGATTTACCTCGGCTTAAGGCCAACTATGAACGCTTATCTGAAATTGAACAGGAATTCAAGAAATTTAATTTCCTCATAAAAAAATTCAATTTGCATTTGCCAGCTACTGATCAAGTTGAAACTACACAACCTTACGTAGCCTTTGTGCAATTAATCGACACAATCCGAGCTAAATATTTTCAGCTCAAAAAAACTGAACCTTCAGTATTGAACGCTGAAGTCAATCCCGTTGCAAACGTCCCATCTGTAGCAAATCCACATCTGCCAAAAATTCAGATTCCTAAATTCAATGGCAAATTGTCCGATTGGCCTAATTTTTTTGCGCTTTTTAATTCCATGGTTCATCGCGACCCGCAGTTAAGTAATATTGCCAAATTACATTATCTTAAAACATCCACTATCGATGAAGCTGCTTCTGTCATTGCTTCATTCCATCTAACCGAAGATAATTACCAATTGGCATTCGATGCTCTAACTGCCCGGTACAATAATCCGAGACAAATTGGTCACATGTACCTCAAAAGCATACTTGACTTTCCCATTGCCAAATCCAATTCATTGTCTGACCTCAAGGGCTTTATGACCATTCACGAAAATTCTGCCAATGCTCTCAAAGCCTTGGCACTTGATGATTTGAGCGATTTTTTGCTAGTGTCATTAGCACTGAAAAATTTGGATTCTAAATCTCGACATGCTTTTGAACTAAATCATGATTCCACCACTGTACCTACTTTCCAAAGCCTATTGGATTTTGTCAATCAACAGATCAAAACCATCGAAACTACCCAGTTAATTGGTGAACCCAGTGTTAAACCTCGGACTGCTGTCAAATCTCATTCGTATATCGCTCAGACTTCCCATGCAAGCGTTGATAACCGCTCAGCTAGACCCCCTGCTTCCTGCTTCTGCTGCTCTCACAATCACCATGTGTCACAATGCAGCAAGTTTCAGCAATTACCTATTTCAGCTCGATATGAGCTCCTGAAAAAGAATCAGCGTTGTTTCAATTGCCTTGGTGGTCACCTGCGGTCCAAATGCACGTCGACATCATCATGCCGGAAATGTCATTCCCAACGGCATAACACGTTATTACATTCGGATCAGCAAATAGCAACCCCGTCAACTTCTGCCATGTCCATTCCAGCTCCATCGGTATCAATTGAAAATCCCAGTGTTGCACCAATAGTGCTTTCATGCTCAGCTGCTCGTTCAACCACTCAGGAACGTGCTCATTCCCTTTTAGGCACATTTCGTGCTTTCATAACCGACTGTACTGGTTCTATTTATCCCATCCGTGGTGTCATTGACCCCGGTTCTCAAGTATCCTTCATTAACAAGGGTATAGTGCAAAACTTGCGTTTGCCTACTTCTCCTAATCACATCGCTGTATCCGGAATAGGTTCTTCCGATACATTGTCAACAGGTTTGGTCAATATCCAACTGATTTCCCGTTTGAACAACAAACGACTCTCTCTCTGTGTTGCCGTAATCAACACCATTGCACACCAACTTCCTAGCATGGAAATCCCAAAGGAAAACCTAAAACGGTTCTTCCGTCTTCGTTTAGCGGATCCTCATTTTCATCGTCCCGATAAAATTGACATTTTATTGGGGGCTGACGTGTTTCCCCGCTTGATAACTCAAATTGGCATTCGGCCTATTCAGCATGGTCCCATTTCCATTGGCACCATTTTTGGACACATCATTGTAGGCCCGATTCAAATCATGAATCCGACCCCCTCTACCATTTCCTTGTTATCCACTACTGAAGTGGACAAGCAACTCACCGCATTTTGGGACGTTGAATCCGTCCATCAAGGCTCCATCTCCAATCCCTTGGATGATGTTGCTGAACAACATTTCATTTCTACGTTTAGACGCAATGCTGACGGCAGATATTCCGTCGCATTGCCATTTCACCCTAGTGCAACCCCATTGGGCTGCAACGTCACTCAAGCTCGAGCATCAGTATCCCGACTTGAGCACCGCTTAGCCAAACATGGCTCAATTGTTGCTGAATATAAAATGTTCATGTCTGACTATCTGTCAGCAGGCCACATGGAACCTGCCTCCACTGCTTCAACATACGTTATACCCCATCCTTCCCCTTTGCAGACCGTCCGTCTATTTTCGGATTCTCAGATCGTACTCTCGTGGATCAACACTTCCCCTCATCTTTTAAAAACCTTTATTGCTCATCGCATTTCCCGCGTAAATGAAATTCCATTTTCTAATTGCTCTTGGTCGCATGTATCTTCCGACCAGAACCCTGCTGACTTGGCCTCAAGAGGTCTTACAGCTGAGCAATTTGTCACTCCTGACCCTTAAACATTGTGGTATTCTGGCCCTGAATTCGCCAATCAACCTCAAATTCCATGGCCTGACGCCTTTGAACCTTCCTCAGCTCACACTGAGCAGCTGCCTGAGTTACGCAATACCAATCCCGTCTCATTGGTGGCAGTCTCATCCAGCAATTTCCTGCACGATTTGCTTACCCAATTTTCGTCATTAAATAGAGCACGTCGAGTCCTGGGTTGGATCTTGCGTTTCTCAACCAACGCTCGCATTGCAGCATCAGCACATCGAACTCAGGGTGACCTTACGGTTTCCGAGTTACAAGCTGCCATGCAATATTATGTCACTTCCACTCAATCCATCCATTTCTCAGCCGAGATAGCTCGTATTCAGACCCAACAAAACACCAAGTCATTGCAAACATTAACCCCTTTTCTGGATCAAGCCGGTGTTCTTAGGGTGGGCGGTAGACTTTCGCGTTCTCAGTTGCGTTATCCAGCTCAACACCCAATATTGCTGCCCAAACGAGCTCATTTGTCATATCTGATATCACGTCATGCTCACTTGACATGCCTTCATGCTGGTCCCACCACTTGTATGGCGCACATTCGATCCGAATATTGGATCCTATCTTTGCGCAGTTTGATTCGTTCGGTAATTTCATCATGCCGCACATGTAAATTGTTCAGAGCGCGTTCGCCTCAACCATTGATGTCCGATCTTCCGTCGGTCCGCCTGACACCAGGCCGTCCCTTTATCAACACGGGCGTCGATTATGCTGGCCCTTTCAACGTCAAGTCTTCGCGACTGCGTAAGGTCCCCATTACCAAAGGTTATTTATGCCTTTTCGTGTGTCTGACCACCAAGGCATTGCATCTGGAGTTCTCCTCCGAGCTATCCACCTTTGCATTTCTCTCGGCCTTAGATCGTTTCATAGCACGTCGCGGTCTACCTCAGTCCATTTTGTCGGACCGAGGAACCAATTTTATTGGCGCCAACCGCGTCTTAAATGAAGCTTCAGTATTCATGCGCGATCATTCATCCGAAATCACTTCGCACCTCAGTTCCCAAGGCATTCAGTGGCATTTTAACCCTCCCTCTTCTCCAAACTTCGGCGGTATTTGGGAAGCAGGTGTCAAGTCCGTCAAAACCATTCTAAGCCGTATCACTGCAGATACTTGCTTCACTTCCGAAGAATATTTTACCTTCTTTGCTCGTATTGAAGCCATCCTTAACAGCCGACCTTTGTGCCCTCTTTCATCAGATCCTCTCGAGGCATCCGATTACCTCAGCCCTGGACATTTCTTAATCGGTGCTCCTTTATTAGCCCGTCCAGAAATCCCCCCATCGCCATCATGTTCGCTCACCCAAAGATGGAAAGCTGTCACGAAGATCTCCCGACAATTTTGGGATCGCTGGTCTCACGAATATCTCAACACCCTCATGCAACGCCATAAATGGAATCGTCATTCCAAGGAAATTTCTGTTGGCGATGTTGTTTTCATCAAGGGAATCTCAACTTCTCCTCTTCATTGGCCCATGGCTCGGGTAGAATCCCTTCACCCCGGCGCTGATGGCGTGACACGGGTTGTCACCATACGCAACCCATCTGGTTCATTCGTTCGGCCCGTCAATCGGCTTGTGCCCCTTGACTCTCAGGCCTAAGTTTCACAGTTGTCATTCATTTATTCATTTTTTTTCTTTCTCTTTTTCTTTACCTTTTCCCTTTTAACGTTTCCATTCTCATTATTCCTTGTTTCCTCAATCATGTACATAAACTCTCAAGTAGATCATACTATTTCATTTGTGTTAGCTCTCATTTAACCCGGAAATTAGTTGCTCTAATTTGGTGGGCGGTATGTTTACGCCATTTGCGTAAACTTAATTTCATTTTAATTTGAATTTGCTATTCAATAAGTAATTACCCGAAACCATTCGGTAGTTCTGTGAATCACAGACGCTGGCGCTGCCTGCCGGCTCGATCAGCGTTTTTCCCCACGCTTTTGTCTCTCAGGTGGTAATTTTCATTTTCATTATTATAGCGTCTCTTTTTGTCTTCAACAGTTATCATTTTTCACACTGTTTTTCAAGCGTATTTTCAACGCCATTATCTTTGTTTAGTCATTATTCAAATCACTAGTACGCAGTCTTGGAGAAGCGACATTTCAGATTAAACGCAGACAGCTATTGGATGAATCGGGACTTGGATAAATCTGAAGTTTGGGCCCAAATCTCTAGGTTATCGGAGTTCAAGAAGGGAGATTCGCACGCTGTCGTCACATCGAAGCAGGTAGGAATTTGCATTACTGTGTTTACATTTGATATTGTCATTTCTCTAACGAGACTCTCAAATAATTACAGTCCACTTAAAACTCAAACGTATAGCTAATTATCCCCAGGCTAATTAGTTTCTCGAATCAGTCGCCTCGTTTGCCGGTTGCGATTTCAACTGGTGAAATTCCAAACAGTATATATTTATTATTGCGTGTTTCTTATTCCTTTTCTTCTATAACGAGTTACAGTTAGAGCTAAAAATAATTGTTATTAATTACTTAGAATTTCTTATTTTTTTTTTATCATACTAATGATTTTTTCTATTATCAAGCTATCCCAAGAAATTATCACAAAAGAACTAATTTGCAATATTCTCTGCCCATATCTTGATTATCCCTAGAAAAAAAACAACTAAAAAAACAAATTGAAAGAAGTACATCAAGATTTTAAATAAAATAAATAAGACAGTAATTAATTTTGTTTAACGATCTAAAATACTAATAAAAAAATGTAAATTTGACTATATGAATTAATTAATGAGCTTTATATAGTGTATTGGTGCATATTAAAAGCGTCCAATTTTATGGTGCTTGTTCGTTCGATTATTTTAAATATGTAATTATAACCGAAAATATAACAATTTTTACAGAGGCTATCCTAAAAATACAAAAAAAAAAATCAATGTAACTGAACAATAAATGTATTAATTAGAACATAAAGTTAGCTCTACAGGTGGTACAAGTTATATCTGATCAGAAAAACATCATACACGCTCCTGCTTGTTAGTTTGAGTAATCTTCAGCAAAGGAAAGTGGAGTCAAGATTTCCTAGGACTGGAAATTGTTAAACCATCAATCGAATTATCTACGTTAATTGACCTATTACCGGCTAGATACCACTAAGGTTTATAAACGGGGAGTTCCAATTAATTATAATCATTGTTTTAGCCGATTGAAACACAACGACGAGCCATCATGTTTAACCACACTAATTGTAACTGAAGTGCGATCTGTAATTTTTATTGAATAGTGTTTAACTATTGATTAACAAGCAATGCTGTGCACTATTGTACTGTTAATTGAATCGAAGTTTTGTTACCTACTGTTTAGCACGAGTCTGATAAACCCATTGAAATATTCAGTGGAGAAAACAATGCATACGGAGGCAAAGAAAGACAAATTGAATTAGGATGGAGGGTTTTAGATATAACCCCTGACGGACTTACGGGACAGTTCGATTAGAACTAACCCCTTTAACTAAATCTCAATGCAAAGCCATCTTAGATGTTTGCTTTATTATGCAATACAATAATGTACACGCATTATAAATAAATTATATACAATCATTTTTTTCAAAAAGATTTTATCATTTTGATTTGACAATGAATATGTACAAATTGAATAAAGAAGAATAAAAAATAAAAATATAATATGAAACAACTAACAATAATAATATTAAAGAACAAAACAAACATTAACCCCTAATAAAACATACAGATTAAATAATTATTAGATCAAATGAAATGAACTGTTGAACTTATTTACCAAACAGGAGACAATAATACAATAAAATTACATTAATTATTTATTTTGAATTATTCATCTTTGCTATATTATTTCTTAATTAAGTGAGTTTCTCAATGCCATGAATGATTTATATCGTAATGGGAGTGGAGCGTTTCCTAACTATAACGATCTTTTAATAAAAAATAAATTCAATGAAATTACTTACGGAAATGGAAATAATTAGGCAGAGAGAGAAAAAAAAGAAGATTTTGAATCCTGAATTCATTTGTTAAAAAAATACAGAATTTATTTCATTATCAATTGCAATGTCATTATAAGTTTTTTTGGCTATTTTATTGTAGATTCTAATTCTGATTGTTGTTGATTTGCTTTCCTGAACCAGTAGCACAAATATTCACAATGCTTGCAGAATCTTCTAAATTATATGAATATTATTAATGTATGTGCATAATATCATTCCAATTTTATTTATAAGTGATTTATTGCAACTTATCTGACATATACTAAACTAAAAACGCATAATATGATGATACTCAATGTGAAACGCATATTTATGATTCACATCATTCAAATAATTACGGAAATAAATTAAATACCGCAAAGGAGTATATTTAAGTGCTTCCTGGGCAGGAAATCGTAATGGAATTTAAAAAAATGATGTCATGCTAGTCTATAACGTTTATGGGAGTAAGCTATGGAAGGAGGTTATGAAGGGTTGTCAGTGTAGGCAGTGTTATTAATAATCTTGTCGTTAGTAAGTTATTTTTCTTCAGTTTTCCATTTTATATTTTGTTCCAAACCATTGAACTGTGAAAGTAAGTTGAATATATCCAGAAATTCTGAAAGCAACTAATACCCATTCCCAGGGGATTATGGTCCCTAGGTTACAAAAGCCTGTATGCCTGAAGATATTGTACAGTAAAGAAGCTTATCAGGACCGGAGCGTTCCGTATAAATGTTGCCTCGGGGATCTCAACCGTGCCACTCTTAGTATGTACCATCAAGTTCCCATAATGTAACTACTTGCATTGTAATAGTATTTATTTTTTGATGGAATTTTTATAAATCGTTTTGTATATGGAAACTCTATAACCTCTAAGACGATATACTAGAACTGAATAATTTATTTTATTCGTTTCTTTTAGAAATGTTCCTATAATATAATTCAACTTTAACTGGTAGTGCTAATTTATAGTCAACCCTTTCAATGGTGGTGGGATTGAATTTTAAACTTTGGTGGGATGTTATCAGATTTACGGGGTTTCCCCTGGAGGTGTTCTTCAGTGGGCCTTAATTGCTACTTAGCAAGCCTCACTTTAGAAGTAATGGTTTGCTTAATTATTTTTTTTATTTTTCAATTAAGACTAATAAGCCACCATAAAGAAAAAAAACATAAATGTAAATTTTCAAACTATAGCAAATGAAAAAAACTAAATAAAATTAAAAAAAAGCAAACTAAACAATACCAAAATATAATGTATAAAAATTTAAAAAAATACGGATAATAATAAAAAATAAATTAGCGCAATGTCAATTGTATCAACAAAAAGCTAACACTCCTCATTCTTGAGATGTTTTGCATTCGACACTACAACATTAAAAAATTCGAAGCTGCTGACCGACCTACCAAATGGAAAATTTTGTTCTATAATCCAACTAGATAGTTAGATTCAAAAAAAAAAAACATTTGAAGTAATATTTCTGATTTGATATTCTGAAAATATTTTCAAATAATCATTACCTGGTCTATTTATTATTTTTAGTCAACAACTTTTACAAAAAAACTGATCGTTTCATTTCATAATTATCAGTATTAATATCTGACATGAAGTGTTACTTTTAAAAAACTACCGGAAGACTTTGTACCTATTGAACATATATTGTTACTTCCAGTATAATTAAACGTGAAGCATAAAATATCGCAGTCCCAAATTTACAGAGAGGAAATTTGTTCACTGCAAAAGTGAATAAAGTACTAAGACACGACATTTTATATTTAAATTCTTCAACGATTTCATAAAGACAAAGACCATTTCATGGATCTCATTTTCAGGTTCTATTTCTTTTTCAATATACAGGGTGTTAAAATACCATGGGACAATTGACCTTCAAAAAAATTTAAATGAGTTTGTGCTTATATAGAGATAATGAGGATATAGACCTGTGAATTAAATTTTAAAATTTTGTTCAACTAAAATAGTTCATAAGTAGAAACATGAAAAATCGGTCCATAGAACCTACCTTTTGATTTAATTTTCTGAGAAGTTCCTATGATGAAATTTTTACTTTTAGGATATAAACTTTTAGCTTTATATTATTTTGTCTCATATTTGAATGTTATTTATACATATTTTAGATCATTAAAAAGTCATATTTTAAAATTCAAGCATCAAGTAAGGTTGAGCACAGGAAAACTTGGGACATTACATAGCTGACCTATGTAACTACGGTTTACAGTTTTGGTGATGTACATGTTTTGGGTATCAATTGTCAGCCAATATCAATAACACATTAAGTATTTATAAGTGCGAAGAGCAAACGTCATAGGCATAGCAGTTTGCTGGTGTCATAGGCCCCTGTATTGGAAAGAGATACAGTGCGGGAAGACTCAACGGTCGTGGTAAATGGTATTTGCCCCTTAGTATCTAACGATATGACCTCAAACTTTTTATGTATTTAATTCGTACCGTTATTTAAGTGACTATTATGTATGAGGCCTTGCCAAATAATACATTACATCAAAGATTAGTTATATTTATTCTTTCATTTCCTTTTCAAGTGATGGATTTATCTGCATACTAAATTATATTTATTTAAATATAAATGGGAACTTCGTCTAGTGATGATCTGGATTCAATTAAAGGTGAGATCAAAGAACTTTTTTTTACTTACTTATAAAAGTAGAATAGTATTAAATATATAAACTCGAGCTAAAATGTAATAAGTAAAAGAACGAAAACCCCCAATGAAATGAGCTTTGACAAATGATCCTAGTTTTTGTTATACGTTTCCTATAAAAAAAATTGCATTTTTTTAATATCTTTGAATTTCATTCTGCATCCACCTTATCCACCATAATATGCATTTAGTCGCTTGGATTACAATCGGAAGTTTATCATAAATAGCTTTTGAGCTGGGATTTTGAGGGGACGAATATTTAAAAAAATACTATTTAGAGATCCAACTATTTTCCTATGAGTGAAACTGGCTGTGAACCATATTTCTAAAAAGGGGGTTTCGTCTGTCAACAAATTTGATTGCATTTTAGTTCTATTGTCAATTTAATCGCCATGCTTATTCACTAAAACATAACATAGGATAGGCTACTGAGTATTTCAAATTATAAATATTAAAGTCTGGAAATATTGAAAATACATAATCCTCCCCTAAGAAATACGACAGTCATCTAAACATGGAACGGGGCTTGCCTATAATCCATTCGTTTCATGATTATGATATGGTCAATCATTTCTTTTTCTTTCTTTTTTTAATGGATAAAACTTCATTTAGACGATCTCATATTTTTTATTACACAACTTGGCCTAATTAAAAAGTAATTATTGTTTTGAATAAAAGTAAGTAAATAAAAAAAAATAATAGCTTAAGAATGTTATATAACGGCTTTGAAAATCATGATTATAACATCCGTACTTTAATGTATAAAATTTTGCTTTAACAAGCAAATCTTGGCCCTTTCTCTGTTGTGTGACTGCAAATAAGATGTTTAAGGATCAGGGCGAACTTTGATTCTCGAGCTAACCGGATTTGGCGGACCCAGCAGCCATCTGTCTCCAATCTGCTGAAACTCAATTATAATTTCAATCTGGCGCTTGACGTCAGGCCGCCCCGTTGGCTAAATAAAAATATAAATAAAAGGTCTCACTCGCCTGCCGTCGAAAGCTTTAGTTATGCAAATAGAAAAATTTCCGCCCTTTAGGGTCAGCCCCTCGGTAAACTTTCAGCCACCCCTCTCTCAAAACTGTTGGATATTTCCTTAAATTTAAACTGGGGTAAATTAATTGGATTCTTTTAGTGAATAATAATTAAATGATCAAACTAATTAATATTATGTGATTTGAGTAATGGCGGAAATGGAACCCTTTGCCAAAATTGGTTACTAGGACATCAATGAGTGGAGAATTGGTGAATTTTACCAGGCTCCGCATAGATCATTCGTCACCAGTTTTGACGTGGATAGATTGTACGAGGACTAGACCAATCAACTAGTGAAACCTGTAACCCATAACGAGGTAGTAAAAGGAGGCACTTTAAGGCTGAACGAAACTGTTTAAATACCTCAAAGAAATCAAATTAATCCCGGAATAGAATACCTAATTTTAAATCACCCAATTGAATAAACGCACTATAGTAAAAATAACTGACTGGTTGATAATATTCAAGAATTGCGTACAATATAAATTTGCTTGATGAATTTTGTGAAGTTGTTTGGGCAATAATCGATTATATTTGCATCCTATTGAAATGCAATTGCTATCAGAAAGCTTGATGATTTTCTATCCGAATAAACCATTAAATATTTGACTATTTAAAAAAAAAATATATATATAAGTTAATCGTCGGTAGTTAAGCTTGATTAAAAAAAATAGGAAAGAGGGAAATGAAATACACTCTCAAACTTCTGTAAAAAGACTACTTTATTGCCTCTGGTAATCCAACATATACGTATATATAGTAATCCAACATATGGGTTGTTTATATCCCATGATCGTATTATTTTTCAACATAGACTTGCATGGCTTTAACTTGCTATATATTTATATACATTATACATATAATATATATATGTATATAATGTCTATAAATATATAACAAGTTAAAGTTTATATATATAACTTATATGTATACTAAGGATTTCTCTATTGTGTTCATTTTTTTATACAAAATTCCTCTGATGCCAAGCCTAATGGACAATTTTAGCTAATATTTTTATGATTTGATAGTGACATAGAGTTTTCCGTGTCTCACAGCTGATGGTTTGCAAATTCGACTTCTTAAATCACAAATAGACTTCATATACTATTTTTATATATACGTTTCAATGTATACAATTTTTCACTGTCAAGATTATAATTAATTCAAAAATATTAATTGAGCCTCTACAGTCATGGTACTGTTCCTGAATTTATCGGTGGTATAGGTTGACCAGTCTCGCATGTAGGTAGATATTGATTATTTTTGTGTGGGTGTTGAAAGGAATTCTACACTCTATCATTTTTTTTTTATCCTACACTATATAAGAATAACATGAATAATTTATATTTTAATAAAAGCCGGTGAGTGGTTACAAGGAAACAAACGATCAATCTTTCCTGCTTGACTATCATCACTAAGGGATGTCCTTAATCTTTTCACATTTTCAATACAACTGGATCATTATTCCTCCCCTTTATTGTATAAATAATTATCTTCTTATACTTTTAAGCTGGGGATAAATACTCTCATATGTTTTGTACCGCCAGGTGTTTAAGAGACAGAGCTAAATGTCTTAAGCATCTATCGCAGGATGTAACATCCAGCCAGATTACACTATGGTGGAATGTACTGAAGGGTTAATAATTATGCAAATGCCCTAGTAAATTCTATTTTCATTAACGGACGTCACCATCGCTTATAATTATACATTCTGTTTAAATATATAAAGTTTTACGTAACTATAATAATCATCAAGGAAGTTAGGTAATATAAAATTAACAAATGAGTACGAAACTATGTATATTTAAACGAGAAGCTCTGACTGTTATAACAGATTGTGACTAGATTATCTTGAAATAAAACTTTATAATGGTCTATGCCTTTTATTTTGTCAATCTGTCACTTGCTAAACAAAAATGAATTCTTTTTTTTGTGCTCCACATCCCCTTGTTACAAATTTATATACGTACATAATATAGATTCTACAAACGAATTCTTTCATTGTATTTCCTGTAAATTGGCTACATTTTATACAAATTATAGTATACAAAATAGTGATCTGTATTGTACAAAAGTATAATGATGTACATTATACATTAGTGGACTAAATTTATTAAAAGTAATGGAGCTCAACTTATTTATGATAAACTTAAAACTAGCTAATATCTAACAATAAAAACTTAAAATAAGTCTTGACCTAATTCTCCCCGACAGTCTGTTGCCATCGATGCGGAAAGGGTTGTGGGTTCATATTGTTAAACACATGGTTTGTGAGGTGCTACAACGAGTCAAAAAACTTATTTATCTCCGGTGGATGAACTCATCCACCGATGCCACTCCAAGCAACGAGTGCAGGTCGGTGTTCTTTAACCTCTTCGGAGAGGTATGTCGGACCACTTTTCTCATGATCCCATTCTGGTATTGTTGGAGACTTTTAGCTGTAATGAATTCTAATACAATTATTTATTATTTTGATATTTTCTATAGAATAGATTAGACGAGGGAATGAATGAACCTTTAAAAGTTTCAGACTGATCCGACATTCCGAACAATAGCCTCATGGATAAAGGGATATTTTTTTGTAAAGTACAACAATACAAGTATAACGAACTGAAAACTTTTATAGTAATTCATTATCGTTATTTTTACTGAAAATTTTATTCTGGTGTACTAGTTAAATAGTACTACTTTCCTGAAGTAATAAGATTTAACATTTGGCTCGATATGGGTCTAAAGAGTTCTCAGAACCATAGCTATGTTATATTTTTTTTAATTCACATCGACTTGAAAATTTCCTCTGACATTTTTTACGCCATTACTCGTTTTTTGTAGAACTATTTCTATTGATCATCGATCAGGAAGTATATTTTCTGGCAATAACTGTATTGTGATACCGAAAGAGAATGTGACCATATTTCAGATGTAGAAATTTACTTTACCTAAACTAAATCTCACTTGGATTGGGCGCTTTAGTGGTTGGAAAGATATTTGTCAGAATCTGATACATTTTACAAACTCTTGGTTGGTTCATATCAAACTATTTATTATATGGTTTGTGCTGGTTGTGGAAGGGTATAATTAAAAAAACGTCTTCCAACTCTTGTCATTGAGTCGTATAGTGGAGTAAGTAGAAATAACAAATCTAATTTAAAAGGCTGAATTAATATAAATAATGTGGAATGTGATAAGTTTTTCACATCATCAATTGGCAACTGAAGATGACAGGTAGGAGATCTCGAATATGTTTTTCGTAAATAAACTTTTATGTGGAGAGACGAATACTTTTTATTTAAACTATTTACTCTTATCGAGCATAAAATATAAGAATGCTGAACATATATCCGACGTATTCATTTATTTTTTCTTATTCTGTTTTGATCTTGTATAGAATATGTTCTACTGATTATAACAAGAATCAAAGCATGAAGCATCCACTTGGATATGACCTGTATATATTTAATTTCTGTAGAGCTACCACGTTTTGTAAAAGAAAAAGAAAAAAAAATATTACGTTCTCTATATTGTGTCATGGATGCGTGTGCCAAATCAATGTTTGTCCAGTGCTTTTGTATCAGTGGGCTCTTAATGTTTCTAAACATTGACCGAGTCGATATTGATTTAGGAACGATGAGCGAAGCAGAAGGTCTGATACTGGCCGCAATGGAGAATACCAGTTATGCAGCAGACAATGATATTAAATTCCCTGTGGGCCGGGCCTCAGTGGGCCCAGACAATACTCGAGGCTAAGATACAAGTCCTTTCAGTCTTCAACCTGCCCTTCAAATCAATTGTATACGTCTCGAAGGCTTCTCAGCCCTAAACAATACCGTAATGTCTGACGGAATTATGCGGAAGTCTACAAACTTACTATTTGTACCTAATCTCCAAATAACAAATTTTATTTTTAGCGAATCTCGGCACCAGATGTGCTAGGAGAGAAGTATCTGAAGGACGGGTGTAGAAAATGAGGAGTGTAGGAGACCTCACACATACTTTGAATCTTATATTATATTATTTGTATACATTCTATGCAACAGATTAGGACCAGAGATCGGATAAAGGGATATTTCTTAAAGTAAAATAGAAGTGTAATGAACTGAAAACGTATGAAAAAATATAGTAATTCATTATCATTATTTTAACATTACTATATTGTGTCCTGGTTGTACTACTTTTCTAAAATAATGAGATGCAACATTTGATTAGAAATAGTTATAAAGAATTTTCAGAATTTTAGCTTGGTTATATTTTTTTGTTGTGCCGTATATTTTTAATTCACATCAACCCGAACGTTTCCTCTGATATTTCTTACACCACGGGTCATTTTTTGTAAAACTATTACTATTGAATCTTGGTACCAGAAATATATCACTGACCTTAGTAATTAGTTGAGTCGATTCGAAAAGATTTTTAAATTGTATGTTGTGATATAGAAAAAAATAATACCCGAAAAAGGACTTTCGCGCTTCAAGCTGCTTATTCAAACGTTTACTTAGTTAAAATTTCATTTTGGGAAAGTGGATAATCTATTGAAAAAATAAAAGCAACTTGTACGTATACATAGCATTAGCTCTTTGGAATATTTTCTGGTGTGGGTTGCACCTTGATAAAAAACCACTTTTGGCTTCCCACAGCCGTAGAGTACCTGAGGATGATGGTTTAAGGAGTCGATATAGATTAGAAAAAAAAAAAAAAAAATCTGTGAACAAAAAAAAGTCATTTAAATTAATTAACACATAACGTAGCTCATAACATATCAAAATATTATTCCTTTAAGATAGTCTTGTTGATTAGGGCCTTGCTATATAATATTTGATTTGATATTGATATAATTAACGGAAGCACACACTCGTATATTAGCTGTCAAATAACATATTGGAACAGGGGAAATATGTTCTATATACATGAAACTATTTACAAAAATATTCATAGTAGCTAGAATGGAACATAAATAAATATATCTTCGACTAAATATATAAAATTTAACACTAAAATGGAAGAGAATATGAACTAAGTATAATAAAATGAAAGAGAAAGTATGGTATAATTGTATAGAATTCCAACATTTAAAAAATGGAGCAACCCACGTTTCTAGTACTAGGCCTGGTTATTGTCTGGCAATCCAATGTTTCTAACAAATTCGTCACAACGTATTACTAATTGTGTTGTTATAACATATGTCGGGATATTGGTTGAACAATTGTCGGAGGTGAACAATTGTCGGAAAAGGTGAACAATTGTCGGAGGTCAACAATTGTCGGATTGCTGTAGTTAATAACATGGACCATGTTCCATGTAGGCGTTAATATCTGACTCCATTTATTGATAGGGATGTGTCCCGACAAGACACTGTGTTCAGGATAAGGTTCAGAGGTTCATAAAGAATAAGACCAGTTTTCAGAGTTCGGGCGAGAGATCGGCAGTGTAATAAGTTCAAGTCATCAGGGGGTCTGCTATAGGCTGTGAGGCATAGCATTCTAAGTGCCGTCGTAGAGGTGTAGCATAGCGAGAGTCGATTAGCGGAAGGCTGAGGGGGGCTTACTCCCAGGGCCCCGAGGCCCTGGCATATCGAGAGGTAATCGGCTGTGGAGACTAGTAAACAGAGTGAGCCCACCAGGGCCAGGTGGCCCTGGGGTAAGTGATAAGTCGTGCGGCTATGAAGCTAAGAGACAGAGTGGGAGTGAAGAGTGAAATTTACTGATATAAATATGATAACCCCCTCCCTCGTGGAAGGCTGGGTCTGTCTGCCCGGAGTAAGTTTTACGATACACAGGTAGTCACTTCCTTTTAGTTTTATGACCGTTGGGGTACAAGGGTGTGTTTTATATGGCTGCCGGAAGGACTGAAGGTCTATTCTAATAGGGGTAAGTGTCCTTTGCCCAGGTTTTATGGTACCAGGTGGCTAATTCTTTTGGTTTATTGCCGTACCCTTTGAGTTACTTGTCTACGACTTCCGACCTCTCTATGATTTATTACCAGAAGTTACATAGATTTACATTTTCTATTATAATACATTATGAACCAGAGTGTAGGGTAATTTACATATACAGTTAGCGGTCGCTATAACATACTTTGGATAATAATATCCTTTAAGGATGTGCGAAATGTGAAACTAAATAATTTCATGTTTGGCTAGTTCGTCTACCTGTAGAAGGCTGAGGCTAGTTCTCCCTCATTTTTCCGAGCGCTAGTTCTAGAGATTAGTTCCGCCGTATGTTGCCTGCCCGATATTATTCCGTCTACAAAGATTGCCTTCGAGTCCGACATAATATAAGCAGGAGCTTTAATGAGAAATGCGTCTTAAAGTTTTTCTGCGAAAACTTTACAACGAGTAACGTTCATCAGATGACAAACAGTATAATTTCTCTCTGGGGAAGACCGAATCACCTCTGACGGAAAAAAAAACAACAAGGAAAATCTAATTTTTATTCCTTCTTTCCATGGTGCTGTTTTTTATTTAATGAAAGAAAAAGTTTTGTGAGAACGGGAACGGAATCACGAAGTTGAGGGGTTGAGACGAATAATCGCGATTCCAACCCTTTTTCTGTGACGCTCGGTTCATTCTTTTATTCAAGCCAAACATAGAATAATTTTCAATACATTTTTGTAGCTATAGTTAAGAAAGACAAAGAAAAATTACATATTAATAATCACAAAACCTAGGTCTTTATAATGCTAATTTTTCTATTGCCAAAAGATAAATTAATTAATGACTATCATTGAATTTTTATTGAGATCGTGCTATTTTCGATGATGTGAAATTAAACGGGATTCTCTTGTAAGGTCAAATATGTCAAAGGTGCTCTAAAAAAATTGTAAAAACACGCTGTCCGCAGTGGTAAATAAATAAGTTTCAAGTGAACGAAAAAATCAACAAAAATATCGAATCCATAAAAATTAAATCATGATGAAATAAGCAATAAATGTAAACAATCGCCCTAAAATAAAAACAATCACGCATCTTATTTCAAGACTGCACAATAAACAATTGAAAATGTCCATTCAAAGTAAGATAATCAGTTTGATTTGATTTGTTTGTCATTAAAATTGATAAAAAGTTGAAGAGTTGACAAAGTCTAGAAACTCTGCAATGCTTAGCTCTTACCCAAACTGTTCAGACAGACATAACTTGATCAGGATACCGACGAGATACTGATCCGATATTTTTGTACTGGCTCGATTCCAGTCCTAGAATGGAATAGATTAAATGAGAGTTAGGGAATAGATTCATCATGGAAATGACCAATGGATGAAATGTCGAGGGAAGAAAAAAAAATTAGCATGGGACTGATTGGATTGTTAGAATCCACTTCATAAATTTACATAGATCAACCAGAACCACCGCGCTAACCAAATTACTCAAATATTTCAACGATTCTTTATATTAATCCAACAATAATAACACAAATATTTTTAGATAAGCTTAAAGGATAAATTGAAATGATTTGCCTACTTACTAATAGTTAGTATTTTTATTATATGTGTATTCTTAGCGCTACTAATATCTTTTTTACGAAGACTACAACTAAGAAACTTCAGCCACGAAAATTATATGTCTAAGGAGCTTGGGGACGTGGACATTTGATCCGTGAAAGGTCGCCAGTCTTCGGTGCTTTCTTTTCTAGTGATTCTGACCTCTAGCTTGTTTAAATTCAAATAATTCATGTCTGTTCCCAGTTTTCTTTTCGTATTTAAAAATATATTTATTTTTCTCCTTTGTTGTGTAGTAGACTTACTAATCCTTCTGATGCTTATCCTGTAAGCTTTTACTGGTAAAAGAGGTAACCCATCCCACGGGAATAGATAGGTGTTACATATACGTATATATGTTGTAGTGAGTAAGGGTTGTAACTTAGAAACAAGACAAGATAAACTCACACCGGGGAGCGTGGTTAAAAGGCTGTACAGAAGAGTCTGAAAGTTATTACTACTTATTACTGTGTACCTTTCAGATTTTTCTTTCTTTTCAGCGGGTAATTAATTTTAAAAAACGAGTGTTTCAAGATTAGTTTTTTTAAAGAAGAAAATGTATTTTAAAATGCTATCGGAAGTATGAAAATGTAGCAGAAGTACAATATCACAGAGAGTTCCAGGCAGACCCTCCTATGTTACATACAATTAACCTGATAAAAGATAAGTTTGAAACGAACTGAACTATTCAAGATGTTTCTAGACAAAGTTAAAGAGGACCAAAAACAATAACGAGCCTTCAGTCTGCAAAGACAAACAAGTCGTGAGATTGGCATCAGCAAATTAAGTGTTCTTTTCAAAAGGCAAGCTATCAATAAAAATGATCAATGAATCATTAGCTCACATTTATAAAATTTTATTGACCAGAACGGTAATAATTTTACATCTACGGTAGACGGAAATGTTATGGATTTCATATAAAATATTTGCAATTTAAATATTAATTATATGTGAATAAAAACTGATTTTATAATCACTCAAACCATGCATACATTTGTTTGGGTCACCTGTACTTCTAGGCCGGCCACTCTTCTTGAAGGAAACCTGAGGGAAATTTTCCCACCAAATTAGAGAAATTTTTCGCAATGACAAGAACTTGAGGCAAGTTATAAATTCAATGTTAGTTGCCCCAAAGCTAGGACCAGACATTGCTGTTATAGGTGATGTTTTTGAGCAACAAAACAATGTTCTCAAGTCAATCGGTTGATGTTGGCTGTGCTGATAGTTCCTGCCCTATATGAGCAGGTACCTTTCTGTGTAATTGACGCTTCAGCGAGGAAACCACAGACTAGCCACAGGCCACCTCCGGCCTAAATACCACGCACCAGGCTAGAGTGAATAATTTTATTTAGCCATCTACTACTAGTACTTTCTAGTAATTAAGTAGTTGACATTATTTTTGTCAAGGCCCAAACGACAACACTCAATTTGTGTTAATATTCATTGTTATTGGTTAAGTTAATTCCCTCAATGACCTCACAAGTAAGTATTGATCGAGCTAATAAGGCAATTAGTTAACCCATTAATTGGCATAGCAATCATCAACCTAATTTCAATGTAACTTATTAAATATAAAAGAAAAACAGTTGATTACTTATCGATCGCTAGGTAAGGAAATCGCTTGCTGTAGACTCCCACAGGCTTACAACCACGGTTAATTACTTATTACGGGTGTGATTGTTAAGCTGGAGTCATTTTCTTTAATAACCGACTGCGTAATCTTCTACCTTCAAAAGGGGAAAAAATCCTAGCCAAAATCATATAGTATAGGAGGGCAAGAGAACTCACCAGCTTTCTCAATGCACTATCTGGGTATAAAAAGGGATAGGATATCCTATATTTCTCTACTTCAGGGTATCATCTTCTCTTTCCAGCATCGGAAAAGAAAGCGTCCACCCAGCTTCACCATAGACGGGACTGAATGCAAACTTGTCAACTGCATATGCTACCTCGGCATCAACCTAGGGAGGCACATGACGTTCGGCACACATTTGCAGAAGAAATTGAAACGGGTACGCAGAACTTACTACTCTCTCCAGCATCTCATCACAAGCCAGGCCATATCCCTTCGACTGAAATTCTTAATATACAAGAGCGTCCTGAGGCCAGCTCTACTGTTTGGGACACCACTCTTTAGATTCCTACATGCCAGCACCATAACTCGACTCCAGAGCTTCCAGAACAAGATCCTGCGAACGGCATTCTGGCATACCCCTTTTGTGAAATGAAGGCTTCCGACATGCACGAAAAGTTCGAGCTCCCCACCATCACCGACGTCATTAAAAGAAGACACATCAAATTCTTCGACTCAATGAACCACAGTCTAAGCCCTCTATTCAAAGACATGACACCACCACCGCTACCGGCACGATGGCAACTCACAAGATCGAGCAAAGCAGAGGAAATGGTGGACATCACGGCGCTAGGCCCGCCAACAACAAGCCTCTAAGGGGCACCCATCACTGAAATCAGACTAAATATGACTACACTACATGCCTAGAGAGACTCTAGGCCCAGCCACCAGTGGACTCTCACCACTGTACCGAAATAACCAACCTCCACCGTGGCTTTCCACAACCCCTTAATCCTCTCACACCACCTTCAAGCAGGTACTCGTAGTATAAGGATCCGATTAACCTAAATATTCTATATTTTTCCCTCATCCTGAATTTCTCCGTGAAATGTGTCATCCGGTCAGCTCTGCTGTACGGTGCCCCACTATTTACCCACTTGAATGACAATACAGTCAAATGTCTCCAACATTTACAGAATGGGATCGTGCGAAAAGTGGTCCGACATACCTCTCTCAAGAGGTTAAAGAACGCTGACCTGCACCCGTTGCTTGGTGTGCCGTAGTGTGCAGTAGTGAATAGTCTCTTTCAAGATATAACAGTGATTCAGGAAGAAAGAAATACTTGGAAAGGATTTATAATGATTTCTTGAAAGTTTGGTAACTCATTCTGTGACGTTCACATTTCGTGACTTAAGCCCTACAGGAAATAGAGTAGTTTCGATGGGACTTACTGAGTAGTATATTAAAATCATTTGAGCAACTTAGGTAAGTGTCCGAAAAATGACCGTCCTTGTGGCAGCAACTGTAATTATACTCCGTAAAATCCCAATTTATCAAATTTAATCAGTACCATATACAAATATTATGCATTTATCATTTGGTTTTATAATTTGCAGTGTGCGCATATTTGACACAAATAGAACTTAAAAAGATCGAAAATTGGCAATGAGAAAGGACGGGGAGATAGAATGACAGGTCTGGTGGGGTGTGGGGGGAGCGTTGACAATAGAGGGAGGTGGAAGTCATCAGGGCCACCGTTGGTTGTCACTGAGATTAGTCTCTTCACAGCAGCCAAGTCTGTTTATCAACCACAGCCAATTCTTATTCGGACTTAAATCTTGGCTATTGAACTTCTGTCAGCCTCAAAGCCTCATTCGATTTTATTCGAGTCTTTCAATTAATCTGCCAACAGACGCTCACTGGAATCATTCGCCAGCCAGTCGGTCACAAATAGACACAGAGGGGGAGTTTTAATTTCCAACAATTCGGCTTGTTAATGAACTATGGGGATTTGCACCGATAGGAAAGAATTTCCAATTTAATAATACATCCCATTTCCAATTAGTGGCATCAAAACTCACAGGTTAATTATTTCACCGTAAGCAGGTGATAATTATTCTCAAATAGGGCCACGATTTACATACCAATAATGCATATCAAACGTGGAAGAATGCAGATACGAAGTTAGTAATTCGGTTGCATAATTTATTACCGGAGGTATTCACTGATTGAATCATGTAAATTTAATATGCTGATTTTTAATTAAAATTTGTTCACAAACGTCCGATGGTATGTGATTCATTTCTTAACCTATGAATTAACCTCTTGCAAAAAGAATATTGGAGTGAATTATTCTGAACACGTTAAATTTGTATTTTTTTTTTGTTAGTTCCAGATCGTGTATATTGATTATGTAATTGACATTGAATGACCAGTTTCAAAATGTCTTCAATTTCAAACTTTACTTGAATCCAGAAAAAAAAAAAAACTAGAGACATAAAATTTCGTAAGGATATTACATAAGTGATTTATTAATGGTAATTAGTGGTAGTATATATATTTTAGAAAATGTTCTATACTGGCAATTTCAATATCTGATGACGCATCTTCCATGAAGAGAGAGGTTTGTTTGCATTAAAACACATGGAATTGGGGTACACATTCTATTTCCTTTATTAAGTCATGAAAAAGGGTATTATTATTTGTTAAATAGCAGAAATTATCCTAAAAGCGAAACACTTTCACATCAATTAAAACAGATCTTCTTTAAGGTAAGTTTGGTCCATGATTTGAAGTCCATAATATTATGTTGGTCCACTTTGGAATTTCTTGGCTTCGGAGGATTTGACTATATGAGTTAATATATTTACTACCCTTGGGTAAACATCATCTCTTTTAATATTTAATTTGCCAGTTGCTAAGTCCTGATGACAATCATTGAATGAATATACTCTCACGGAAGTGTAAAGCTGGATTATGACGAGTTTTGGCTGAGCATAAAACCAATAAAAAACTGATCATCTGTTCTTAAAACCATCCAAGACTTATTGCAAGACCAGTGCAGGACAGGTGCGATTCTTTAACTAAAGCTGGTTCAATATTTTTTATCCAACCATGATAGTGTAATATACCATGCACTTCATTCGGACCTTTGTAGGTTAGGACCTCATGATATGACTATACACATAGCTACGAGAAACAGAATACACTGTGGACAGGTACCATTGTCACTGCTATTTTAAACCTTTTGCGAGAAAACTTGCTTGCTGTCATCTTATGCACAACCAACTAAACTACAGTCATTTGCTTTGCTCTTTCATTCAAAATTTCTCTTTTCGCTCCTTACATTTCGACAAGAAATCACCCTCGGGGACTATAAGGCTATAAGACATTTTCAAATTTTTATAGAGATGTTCCACAATATAATACCTCACATTTGTGTGGTGATGAGAATCTAGATATAATTGTGATTCAAAATGTTCATATTCAGCTAGAGATATACTCGTATTTCCGTTTTACACTGTTGCTGTAATGGAAAATGCCCATTATTTTGGAAATGGAATGATAATGATGAGCGTGATTAACATAGACCATTTATTTTATTTTTACACGTTTAATTACCTTGTATTTATACATTTTATCATTTCCATTCTGCCTTCTATATAGTTCATCATCAGTTGTTTATTAAGACTAACTGAATATTAACTGTTGTCCAAAACCAAATGGAACTGATTATGTTTCACAGGAAAATTGAGTGAACGATTTGATATCCAATGTTTACATTTGCGTTAAAACAAATTTCAACAATAATAATATTACGACTCTACGAAACTCGTTAATTTTTCAAAGTCGAGTATCGACACTTTCCAAAAAACGAATACGACACTCTAAGCCAGCAAACACTCTAAGGGTTCAGAGTGAGAAAATGAAATAAAACGAATAACTCATTTTCGAAACTTACTATTCAATTATAGTCTAAGAATTAATTGTCTTCAAATAATCAACACTTGAAAAAATGTGCATCACTGTATTGTCTGACTTGTATAGGCTCTAAGGTTTTACGTTAAAAGAATGTGTTCATGAGATTTTCTTTAGGTGTCACTTTATACTGCTCTAAATCAAGACTATATAAATTATTTCAAACAAGTTTACAAAGGGAATGTTATCATTATCGTAGTTAGAATAATATTGTAAATTCAAACATATTCTAAAATTAAATTATTTTCAATTTCAAATGGTGTGATAGTAATCACTTTGACAAACCTATTTGCAAATGGCCGAATCCATGCTTCCAATCAGGATACGGGGAAAATGATACCCAAGTAAGGTTTGGAAGTAAGTGTTGGTAAGCCGGAGTCCTGAATCCCAACCTTGGAAAGTATAGGAAGAAAGTTATTTGTCAGAGACACGTTCTCCCTGTCTGGGATGGGGTAGACGAGCTGTATTGTCAAAATGAATGGCATTTTTGAGATCTTTCTCCACAAAATTTCCTCCATTGGCACTTCTCTCGACGGCATACTGGCTATTGAAAATACATTAGGTTCCCAGCTGAGGTGATGGGAATTTTTCCCCTGAGAAAAAACGAATTGCAAGCAAGCTGCTAGAAAGTAATTCCATTGCTCAGGCGCGCCGTCACATTCAGTAATAGCGACGACAAAGAAACTTTCGTCTCAGCATTCTGAGAAACCTTCCCACAAAGAAAGCAGTAGTTTTTGCTCCTCTGTTGGAATCCTGGTCATTTATATTACAATGTAATATATTTATATTACATTCATTTTTGCGGATGATGTATGTGTATTAATTCCACAGGTATGAAATTGGCGTTTTATCTTTAAATGCTGGGTTTTATGAACAACGCGTGAAACCACCAAAAAATAATTTAAGTGAACATGCATTCTTTTTGTATTTTTACTTTCATAATTTAATGATTACATAATATTTCATGACTTAGTTTTGTTTCATTTCCACTTAGGGCCACATGAGGTGTATCCTGTCAGGCAATGAAATGTGATTAAAATTAAGAATGCAGCGCCTAGCCATTAAACCGTATTATGTTTAGATTTAAAATCATTTTTTTGTTCTTCAACTTAGGCCATAAAAAGTCATACACTTACTATAATTGGTAAGTACTTACCAGTTGACAGAGGAATCAAACGTTGCGACAACAAGCAAGTTCAAGCAAAAGTACTTTTTCTATTTAAAAAAAAATAAAATGATTTCTAATATCCTCATTATAAAAATAATCTCATGCTAACATGGAATGCGTCAAGCCAAAAAACTAAATTCTAATATCATTGAATTTGACCATGGATAATATTTTTATTAAATCACATATACAATTTAGTTTAGGAAAAAATGTAAATATAAAAAGCGTAGCTTAAACTAATCGCTGCTCTACCAAAGTATATCAGAAGTATAACTGTACACAAAGGTGGGCTCCTCGCTTACATGGCACAATCGAGAATCTTCACAGACAGTTACATAACAAATTACAAGCTAACAATTCTTTGAATATCTACAAAAGGCTTGACACACCACTAGAGCTGAAGTGAAACCCGGGTAGGAACTAATTAATTTTAATTAACTGCCATAGTACGTGTAGGAATCACTGAATGTCCTGTCCCCTGTACCAGCCATGCTAATTGTTATCACCCTTTAAAATCCACTGGTTGTAACTGTAACATGTACTGCTGTATGCAAATAAATGATTTGGAAAAAAAGCCTTCTTAGTTTTATTATCCTATCGTGTTGACACGTAATGTAAGTTAATGACACGTATACTTGTAACGGATTGGATGCTATTTCATGTTGAAGGCAAATGTAGCTTTTGAATGGATCATACCACCAACATATCGTGTATATAGCGTGTATCTGATGTGGCTAAAATGAAATTAACCCTTCATAATGATCTTAATATACCCTGTATTCTTGAACTCATCCCTTCCAAGTTCATGAAATTCTATAGTGACCTATCCAATCACCCTAATTCCATAGCAGTCATTGCACTGCACCATTCATCCCTATAAACCTCCTTGGAGATTAAAACTGCAGTGGCCTCGTGACCTGCTATAAAGACGTGACAGTGGGAGTCCTGGTAATGGCCAGTTTCTCCAATCATGTCCTGAGAGTCTGTGGCTCTCGCGCTCTTGGTCAGCCTCCGCTGGCTCTTATCCAGTGATGCGGCTGACCAAGGAGCGTGTGGGACTTCCCAAGACTCCGCTTCCTCCTTCGCACGCGAGGGAGGTGACAACCATGTGGACTTGGGTGGGCCTCTGGGGTGTTTCTAATATATATATATATAGTATGAATGAGCGAGTGAATGAAAATTGTAAATTGGTATGAATGAGATCATTTATCACAATTACTTATACCCTAATCAGGCAGATTGTAATTTTATCATAATGAAATTAGATTTTAGAAAACCATGATACGTAGTCATGTGATTGTTTTCCGTGATTAAATTGCCGTTTTAATAGTTCACTACATTGTTAATAAACACTGCTTATTCATAAATGAGATATGAAACAGCTAAATGCCTCATCTACATAATAATTTATGATTATGATGGCACTAGTTCACTTTAACAATATCTGATAAAGAGTTTATTCATTATCTGCTCGAATCCTAGAAAGGGGATAGCCACCTTTAAGGGTCCTTCAAAAGATGATTAATGTTGTTTGACTTCATCAAACAAATCGATAATGACAGAACATGGTGTACCGTTCAAAAGCTCACCCTCCGAGAATTTCCCTTACTTTATACTTAGGTATGTGCATGACAAAGGAATGAGATCTAAGGCATTTACGTTTTCAAAATATCACAAATTTAAATCTTTTCAAAACCCAATGTAAGATTTTAATAACATTTTTTCCTTTATTATAGGCAATTCAGGACAATCGTGAAGTAACAATCAACGTAACATTTTTGGTATATCACAACAATTTTACAATTTGGTTTACAACAAGAACAATATATGGTATTGGTTAGTTACAGAATCTGAGATAGTACAATGCATCCTCAGCTATGGTAATATACTCGTAGGCTATATCAGTACGGAAAATAATGCTTATTTCTTTTGCACATCCACGAAAAGTCCGAGGTCCCCACCATCACCGCAGCCATCAGAAGAAGACCCATCAAATTCTTCGACTCGATTAAAACATTACCAAAAGCTTTGTTCCAAGACCTGACACCCCCACCACTACCGGCAAGATGGCAACTCTCTAGATCTGGGAAAGCAGACCAAATGGTGGACTGCGGCCCTTGGCCAACCAACAACAAGCCTCTGACGGGCACCCATCACTGCTATCCAACTAAATAAGACTACACTACATGCCTAGAGAGACTCTAGGCTCAGCCTTCAGTGGACTCTCACCACTGTTCCGCAACAACCAGCCTCTACCGAGCCTTCCCACACTCCTTAATTCTCTCACACCACCTTCTAACGGGTACTCCTAGTAAAAGGATCCGCTCACCCCAAATAAATTCCTTTATTTTTCCCTTATCCATAATGTTAAAAATTTAAGAGCTAAGGAAAAAAAAAATTACTTTTGCTGCATATTGTCTACAAATTTACATTTCTTTAGTTTATCCAATATTTGTGGGTAGTGTTTGGTCTATGAATCTTCTTAAGTTGGTCAGTAACTGTTTAGTAGCTATTTTTACGCTGGGTTGGTAACAGATTGGTGGTCTCATTCCTGTACTTTCTATATCCTCAGTCCGGTCAAAATTACTGTTCGGGTGGATGATGTCCATGAATGTATGGTCTGCTCACTTTCAATCTTTCAATTGACTTTTATTTAATCTCCTCTGCAGGGAAATAAATAATAATCTTAACGAGCACATACGTTCATGATTTCGCACAATGTATTGAAAATTATGAATATATATTCTATAATTAGGCTCGCACCCATTTACACCTCCCACCCGCAGCTATTGATTATAGTAATAGCTGATGATCTTTGGCATAGTATATTTGGCGGCTCAAATGCTGGAGATGTGACTGACTGGAAGATTGATCCCGCGGGAAGGGAACAAGCATAGGATGAAGGAAGATGTATTGCTGTCTGTGTCCCTGACAGAGTCCTTATTTTCGAATCATTTTAAACGTTTGCTCTAATGGCTGTAAACTCTTCTCGTCTTCTTCATTTTTTAGTGGCCCTGGGAAGTTTGCAAGTACCACCATTTATCTTCACTTTGACTATTAATTTAACTAGTACTTTCCAGATCAGCACGGGATGATTGATAAGCATTTAAGCCCCGAGTAAAAAAAAGTTTCAAAGATACACGGAGCAAAAAGTTTACTGAAAAATAGATTGTTACTATACTGAATCATTGGAGTGTACGAGTTGTTATCAGGACAAAACAAACGAAATAAAATAAAATTCAGCTGTACGCTATTATGTTTCAAACAGCAATTATTATTTAATATAGTCATCAAATGCTCCATTTATGTTCAAAATAATATCACAAATTTTTAACTCATTTAAAAGGAACTTTTAAGTAAACATTTTAGGGAAAGAATTTTATTGACAAATAAAAAATAACTCGTTAACCTAAAAATAGTGTAAATGTCTGTTTTGCCTTCATTTAGCATTTCATTGGTGTAGGCTGGACATTCCATGTTGGTGTCCAAAACATTCGGTGAGAATTTGTAAAACAGTCAACCCATAATTTTTTTCTTTAAATCAATACTACTCATTTATGAAATATTAGAATTAGTTATTTTATTAAATATTTAAATTCATGAAATCCTTTCCTTATTTCTATAATTTATATATTTGTATAAAAATGCCACCACTAGATTCTCACTCATAGCCGGTTCAGAAGCTTCTCTGTTGTGAGTCGTTTCTTGAATTTAGATAGTTTCATTCATTCTTATTCTGCTCACACAAGATTTTATTTAACTGAAATTCAATTTCTTCATTTACTACTGGTTACTTGAGTTTCTCTGGGAGGGGCTAATACAATTGTAGCTTCTGTATAAATAGTTTTAAAGATAGTTTAAATTGTGTCTGTTTAGATTGAAATATTCGTATGCTTTATATGTTATTTATTAAAGGGTGAAAGATGTTGCTGATTGAAATAAATCATAGTCGGATATTTTTTTTTCATTTGCTTTTAGGCATGTATCAATACATAAGGAAATTCAGTAGTTATGACTAAACCACTAAACTTTAAGATTTCGATTAAATCGTATTATAATTTTACCAAAGAAATAATGGCTTTGAGTCTCATCTTTGAGCAGACATAATACCGCTGATAAATTTTTCTTTCATAAAAAAAAACTTTCTATTTCATAAAAGCTTGGGATAGTATAAAAGGAGGGTTAATCATTAACCAAGAAAATACCATAGGATTAAATGGTGAAGGAATACCCAGTAAGTCTATTCAATCGCACGAAATCTAAAAGGGATCAATTTAATTGACTAATTGTATGGCTACAAGAACTCTTAGGTCTTCTTAGTCTTAATATTCCTAATGAAATTGTAAAGGTACACTGCCATAGCTATGAAATTAACGGATTAATTTTGTCAGTCGTCAGTTTGGTAATTGGCCTAGAAAATGCTTCATTAGGCCAAAGGATTTCAGTACTATTGAATAACTATGGGTTATCCATATTTTATTGTTTTTATCAAGTAGTCAATCTGATTTTCGAAATAATAAGGAGTTTTACTCGGTTAACATTACGAGCTTCAGGCACCTTGAAACTACTTCGCCCAGTACACACATGAAAGGGGTCGCACCCTCAAATTACAGTTATTATACTACAAATTGTGCGATATTGATGGCATTAAGATGGACCCTCGTGCGCTGCTATTAGCCTTCAACAATACAGTGGCCGGCGCCATGAGTATACCTGGCCTTCACTACTGGACAGCTTTGCGGGATTGAAGACTAGCATTGAATGAACTCTTCCAGGCGCCGTCAATCTACTAACGTTCAAAATTAAGTAGCTGATCCATGGACAAGCAAACTTGCAGTATTATTTAAATTTCTTTTTATAAAAGGTGTCCCACAATTAATGCAAGATTTGAATTTGCCACCATTTGTGCAGTAAACTGCTGGCAACCCTAAAAAAAAAAACAATTTGACAACTGACAGTTTAGGGTTAGTTAAAATGGAGCGTTACACGATAGAACAATGTGTCTTTATTGTTGAACATTATCTCAAACATAATGCCAGTTTGGCACCCACAGTTCGAAAATTTCATAAAAAATATGGTCAGAATAATGTTTTGACTTCATCAACCGTGAAGAGATTAATTGAAAAATTTAGGGAGACTGGATCAGTTGGAGACACTGGTCGTCGAAAAACAAGCCGTTCAAATGCCAATATCGAAGCAGTGCGTGAAAGTATTGTTGAAAATCCAGGAACATCAATTTGGCGTCGTAAACGCAGTTCTTTGTGTTGAAATCGGATGATATTGATGTGGCCAATATGTGGTTTCAACAAGATGGTGCCACATGCCATACAGCCTATGAAACAATTCAAATACTGCTTGAGACATTTCCAGGTCGTTTACTCTCTTGTTTTGGTCATCAGAATTAGCCCCCTAGATCGTGTGATTTAACACCTTTAGATTTATTTTTATGGGGTTATTTGAGATCAAAGGTGTATGTCAACAAGCCCTCATCCACCCGTGCATTAAAAGAGGAGATTCAACGCTGCATCAACGAAATTTAACCACATTTAAGCCAAATGGTCATGGAAAATTTCGACAAACGAGTGGGTATGTGCCAGCAAAGTCGTGGAGGCCATTCGCCCAATGTAATATTCCATAAATAACCCTATCCGATTTACTTTATAATTCAATAAAAAAACAAAACAAAAATACTAAAAACTTTCTATTTAAATCAAATCTTGCATTAATTCTGGGACACCCTTTATATATGAAATCGTCCAGAACGTTATTATGTATTGCTGGTTCGTTACACCTAATATTATGGAATTTCAGTGATTTTGTTCTTGCGTTACTGTTTTTATTCCTGATTGGGCTGTCTACTGTTTTTATTCCTGATTGGGCTGTCTACTGTTTTATTGGATAAAGCAGTGTCATACCTATTTTTTAATTTTTCTGAAGGCATTGATTGTTTAGGTTCAACTTCTTCCATTATGTTTGTCAGTACATTTTTTTACTTGTGTTTTGGAATAATAAATTCTCATGCTATTAAATGCGGTTGTCTTACATTTTCCCAATTCATTTACATTAACAATATTTATTATTTTTCGTTTCAATTTTTTGAATGTAATACTTCCTTCATATTAAAATATTTGTTATATTAATAAATATTTACACTGAGATTGGTTATTGCTGTAGATAAATGGCATGATGAAAAAAATAAAAAATATAAACCATTTTCACAGACATAAAAATTTGAAAAAAAATCCGTTATTCCCTCGATACATAATAAATACCTTCTCTGGTTAATTGGATTAGAAAAATAATCCACTAATGGCCTATAAGATAGTTAGCAGAAACATACGCAATAGAAGCAAGACCAAGAAAGATATGCTCAGTAAAACGTGGAATGTAGTAATGTTGTACAGACCTGATGTATCTCCCTTAGTAAATAGAAAATGGCTCACTGGGAATGTTTTGGGTAAGATTTATTGAAAGAAAATATATAAGAAAATATTATAAAACTAACCATAATAAATATAAAGATACATGCATAAAGATTCCATTATTTTTTTTTCGATAAATGTACCTTCTTCTACATGTTCTTCTCCGTATTTAATACCGAAGCAGGATTCCATTTTTGGAAAACCCGCTGCTAACAATTCTTCCTATGTCCTTACCCCTGCAAAACCACGACGCAATTTCTTCTACGTAAACGTAATATCTTTGTGGAACTCCCGTCCCCCCTCCGTTTGCCAAACTCTTTGATTAAATGTGTGAAAATCATCAATAAAGTTGGATAAGTGCTTTCTTATCAAAGAGGGTGTATGTATATTATTGTGAATACCCAATTTGTGTATTTGCTTAGATATTTAATTTTTATTTTTGTACGAAGTTCTTGATTTATTTTCTTCATATCTTTTTGTTTACATTAATTTTAGTGGATATTTCTAATTTTTGCAGAATATGTGTCTTACATTTGTATAATACATACATTTTTATTTTTATTATTTCATTTTTTTTTTAATATACATTTTTTTCTCTTCACAGCGTAAACATAAGTGGGGAATGATACTGCTAAAGATCCCAATTAATGCTATATAAATGTTTCTTCTTAAGAGAGACAGTCCCGTACAGTAATATTCAATACTACTCCACTCTGTTAGAAAAATTGTTTTTTTTGTTTCAGCGACAACTTCACTTCCACAGCATTAGTTTTATCCTTGTACGCGATTAGGCGAAGATCCTTTGGATAAAAACATGCTGACACGCTCCAGAAAAGGGAAGTTACTACGTTGGCAGTATAATGATGGATTGTCGGAAGGACTAGGATATTGAATATGTTTTTGCGCTGGCAATAAAGTTCCTATCAGGAAGTATTTTCTTACTTGGTGAAAAAACATACCAGCAGATATGGATAGTGGGTAAGCCCAATCGTATTTTGATCGAATCGAATCGATGGAACTGAGGCAAGTAATTTATTTCGGTCTGGGAAATTCAGAATTGCTTTCGCCGAAACCAAAGAGTTATGTGTTATTTTTATTGTAAAGAGGATGAGTGTCAGTTATTATGGAAGATCGGCTCAGGCAGACGAAGACTGTTTATTAAAGTTATTGATGCCATTTATGTATGCATCAAGTCCTGATCAAGAAAAAGAGAAAGTAGGTGCTGAAAATGTGTGGTAAGTAAAGTTGGTCACAAAAGAATAGATATCACAACATTTTGTCTCTGTACTAAACGTCTGTGAGTTTCCACGTTTTTTAGTTAAAAGTTACTGTTACTAAAATATTTATTTTCTTGTTTGGGAATCTGATGCCGATATAAGTTTATTGCGCGAAAACCTTGTCTAGTAATCAATTCGGAGAAAACCTCACACCTCTCTGCAATATAACAACTGTAATTTAAAATTTATGTTTTTTTGATTACATTAAGAATGGAAGAATCAAAGAAATTAGCTAACTAATTATATTCATGGGCCACATGTTGGGACTTAAGTGGGATATAGTTACAATTGGAATGTAAGATGTATTTTTACAGAAACGGATAAGCTATAACGTATGAATGACGTCTAAGAAATCAATAATAATAAGTAATAAAACCGGAAAGCACACTTTTGCTCAAGATTATAAAGTTGATGGTCTGCCTCATAGAAAATACCCATTTCATTTGTTTTCTCACTCTTTGATTAACTTAATTTTTCTAACCAGCCTAGAAAAGCTTATTTTATCACTTACTTTATATAGTGTGAATTTAATCAGCTTTGGGTGAATATTTGCATATTTTTTACTAGCCTTTCTTTAGAGTATTGTGATTTTAGCTTCAGTAATCTCACATATCAATTTTTTTTTTTTTCGTTTTGATGGAGTACGTCCATGGGGTGTATTTTTCAGTGAGTTGAACACCTTATTTATACTTTTACAACCAAAAGACAACAGAACTTCAATAAGTTACCGTGAATGTCTTACCAACTACCCGGAGTAGAAGTTATTCTGGAGCACTACCAAGTTACAGGCTTAGCTAATCGCAAGTTTTCTCTGGCAAGTCTCTCTTATCTAAAATTGCGTGGTAAAGAGTATCTGATCAGTTAACTCTAAAAGTGCACATTACTCAGGTGATTAACATATCAACTTTTAATTGTGGGTACCCGGACTTGACACACTGCTCCCCCTGAAGGAATTTACTAACTAAGGAGACCTGGCCCTTAGTCTTATGAGGGGAAACGAGTAGTTAGTTGATCAAAACAGTGAGGGATCCCGTTTAGGATACTGAGTTTGACGTAGAGAGATAGCAACCTAGTGCAAACTACGCTAGCCTCTCAAAACCACCTTATAACTACGAGTCAATCTCAACCAGCCTTATCTGTTAATGAGGAATGATCAACAATTGCAAACTCAAATACCTTAAAATATAACGATTTTAATGGACTCTATTTACAAAGGTGATGTCGAAAAGAAAGGCATTGTGCCTACAGGCCTTTAGTTAATATTAGAATTACGTTATTTTACACTAAAAAATTGTATTGTTTAATATATAAAATAAACCTACTTTTAATTCAATTATTAATTAGGGGGGACAAAATAAAGAAGTGGTATTGACCCAAAAAAGTGCGAGAATAACACTGTAAACATTTGCATCTATTCAAGGAATAGTTTTTGACCAAATAAGCCAACTAACTTATGAACTGTGAGCAGTTCGTGAAGAAGAAGAAAGTATCTAATTATGTTCTGTCTATGTATGGTCAATGTTAGCAGTTCTTATGTCTGTGGGACTTTGTCTCTTGATGGTTGTCTATGATGGTTAAAAACTTGTTATCATGGTTGACTGGTTGAAGAGAAATATGATGGAGCTGTTCCACTGTCAGACTGAACTTCGTACGGGGTAATTAGCTTGCAATATTGTTGTCACTCACGATTATGATGGCACTTAGCTCGTATACACTATACAATATTCTGAACAGCATAATCAAATTAAATATTGTTTATATATAAAACTGTAAGCCGAGAGTTGTACAATACAATTTTCACATGTATGGATAGTTGCTTCATTCATGGATAGTCATTGAGGACCATGCGCATGTGAGGCATGTCTGCTCCAAGGGCTCTTTATAGCAGTTAGTTGCATGTTGTGCTGTTAGTATGTTCTGTTAGCAGTAACTGTTAGCATGCTTGATTTAATTATTTTACATTTTATTTTATTTTACAGTATCGTTTATTCGAACATATGACCCCCTAGCTTTCCTTAATTTTGCTAATTTGTGCCTTAAAGATACATGAGATAAACTTGGAGTAAAACTCCGAAGTGGGAACAAATTAGTAAGGAACTTTGAAAGATATCCTGTTTCTAATTCAATGTGCTGGGAATACTCGGGGCTTTTAGATACCTTCGAAAATTCCTTATTTAGAGATATCTTTTAGGAAAAAATGAATTAAAAAAAATTATATACGCCCAGAGTCATTTTAATATTTTTATGTCTGAATATACATATGAAAAATAGTTCATTTATGTTTTCTCCCTCGGTATTTACAATCTCTTTTTTTTTCTTTTTCTTTCATAGCCCCTTTAAATTTACAGATAATTATAGATCCTCGGGCGAATCTATTTACAAATTATTTTTGTATTGTCTGTAGCATCGCTACATTACATACAGGTTTTGTTATTTTACAAAAATTCTATGATGAATAAACAAGTGCAATGATACACATTATACGTGACTGGACTAAACTGACTCTAATAAAGGTGATGGGGCTCACCTTTTTGATCAAACTTAAAACTAACTTACATACTAATTCTTAACCCAACTTATCCCCGACCGTCTGTTGCCATCGATGTGGGAGGGGTGGTGGGGTTGGTTAGGTGCTGCAACGAGTCAAACAATTACTGTTGACAATTTAAGTAACCACTAGTACAATGGAAGGTAGCCTGAACGATTTTCTTTACTGTTAATTATTAACAATAGTTGGATGAGGTATAAATATTGTTAATATACAAACTATTTTTTTGTCTGCCAGCTCCGTGTTCACCGTGTACCCGGTGTTGCAGTCATTGCCATAAGTTAGCTGAGGAAGATTAACATTGGGAAGATCGTTCAATCATGCAGGCTCAATTGGTAGAGCTCCCGACTGGCTATTGGGAAGGTGCCAGGTTAAGTCCCAATCATGACAGTATATTTTTCTTCGGCTGTCAATTATTCATAATAATAGGAACCACACCGCTGCAAGAATTGATAATATACCGTTTGCAAATTTAACCGAAACTTTAGCAATGCATGGTAGTTCCATATTTTGTCTAAAGGATGCCAAATGTAACAGGAGCCTCATGGAAATCAATTAAGGGTTATCGATAAGTTAATTAGTAAGGAAAAAATAAGTATTTTTTTTATAGGATTATGTAAGTAAGGTATCAAATCTCAACGCCTTGATTAATAATATGTAATATGTTTTGACTCTTTAGTGGACTATAATTAGAAAACGTCAATGAATTTTTTTTAGAAGCCGTAAAGAATGTTTTATGCTTTAATTGTATGATGTATAGCAATTGACTTGAATTTATTTTATTTTTAGTACTTAATAAATTAGAATTGTTTTTCTTCCGTACTGTTTCTTGCCCCATTATATGATAACATATTATTGTTATGGGCTTATTTTATTTTTTACCTGTTTATAGTTTTAGTTGTAATTGACATGTCTATTGTGTTCGAATTAGTTTAAAAAATAAAAATAAACGCTAGAATTATTTCCCAAAATATCTATTTTATTGAAATGGCTTCTTCAGTCGACGTTTCGCCTCTTCAGTGGTGCTCAGAACTACAGTTCAGACATAAAAGGTTTTAAATGGTTTACTTTAGGTAGAGGGTTTTTCATGAAGCGCTTTCTATCTATAAATTTAAATAAAACAAAGTGTGTGTGAGATCGACATTTTTTATTCGTTTAAAAGGCCTATTAATGCCATTATGTATGGAATATAACATCGTGCAAATGTCTGCCCCGGCTTCGCTGGATTGCGCGCAATCGAAATGTCCAATTTTCCATGACTCTGTCGCATAAATCAGGCCGAATTTGACCGTTGGCATGGGTTATGTTGGCTTTGAGGATCGCTCTGATTTTTGGTTTATTCGCATAGACCTGTGACTTAAAAAAACCCCTCAAGAAAAAGTCTAACGGGTCAAATCGCACGATCTCGGTGGCCCGTTCACATTACCTCCACGTGAGATGACCGTGCCCTCAAATCGCTCGTGCAGAATGTCCATTGTGACATGAGCTGTGTGGCACGTAGCGCCGTCCTGTTAAAACCACATGTCATTAGTGTCCATATCATCCAATTCAGGCCAAAAGAAGTTGGTAATCATCGACCTATAGCGCTCTTCATTGACGGTGATGGCCTGGCCAACGTCGTTCCCAAAGAAATATGCACCGATGACGCCGCCAGCCCAAAATCCACACCAAACAGTGACTTTTTGGGATGCACTGCACGCTCTTGGATCTCATGTGAATTGGTATTGTCCCAAATTCGACAATTTTGTTTGTTGGCGTACCCATTTATTCAGAAAATCATCGCTGAAGATGATTTTTCGATGAAAATTAGGGTCAATTTCCAACTGCTCCAGGGCCCATTGAGCAAACACACGTCGTTGTCTATGGTCGTTTACCATCAGCTCCTGGGTAAGTTGAATTTCGTACGGGTGCAGGCCCAAGTCACGACGCAAAATTCGCCAAGTTGTGGTCTGCGAAAGACCGAGTTCTTGTGAGCAACGCGAAATCGACTGCCTCCTGCACACTCTCACGGACAGCGGCGATGTTTTCGGCAGATATTGGGTTTCGTCGACGTACGGGTTTTGGTTGATTGTTTACTAAACCAGTGGATTCAAATTTATCCACCACACTGCGAATAGTCCTCTCGGTAGGACGGTTATGGCGACGACGGAACGTTGCCCGAATAGAACACCCATATCGATAAAACAATTTTATTATTTGCACGTGTTACGAAACGCTATATCCGTCCATGGTGATTTGGCCAAACATACTGAATAAATGACAGCCAATTTGACAGGTGCAGCTTTTACAATATGGCCGCTATCAACTGTCAAAGTTTAAAAATTCCTATTGGAAGACGCTATATATAAGTCAAACATCTTATTTTGGCTTATTATATTATTGATTTATCGTCATTTTCGTAAAGTAGTATTGTAACCGGTACACACATCTTGGTTACACGACTTCTGTGAGTTATATATTGTAAATTTTAAGGCGGATGAAACCAATTTAATCGGAGCTGAAGGAGGCGGTAGGCAGTAGCATTAGGGCTAACGTACTATAGACTGGAGCCTCCAGCGATACAGGAGGCCAATATCGGTCGACCACAGGCAGCACTCGTGCTACGGCTGGCTTCTCCAGATAGCGTTAGATCCTTAATTAATTATTGATCAGCTCAAGTTAAATAGGGCTATGAGGTCTTGTCTGCCGAGAGAAGGAGGTTGATTGCTCGGCGACTGTCAGCTCCAGCGAACCACCGCTTGTCCTAGTAACAGGCGATTGGCACCGTCCCTGTTACACAGGCCTAGGGTATCAGGCCGCCATTTCAAACTTATCGCCCGTCGGCAAAGGAACGTTTCTGTACCCGACGGGCCGGGAACTAGTTGATTCGTGGGTCAGTAGCTACACTTTGTTACTTTTAGTATTTAAAATATTTTTATACTAGTACTAGAAGACTCCGGAAAGGGATATCTGTATTTGAAATTTACTCTAAGCGAAAAAATGTTTTTTTTTTTAAATGTCTTACAAAACATTAAATTTTATATCGCCAGTCCGAGCTTATTCAAGACTACGACCAATATAATATTTTAATGTCCACTACCGACGAATACCAAATGGGTAAACTCTCTATTTATTGACTAGAAAACTACGAAGT
This sequence comes from Acanthosoma haemorrhoidale, assembly GCA_930367205.1. Classification (NCBI taxonomy): domain Eukaryota; kingdom Metazoa; phylum Arthropoda; class Insecta; order Hemiptera; family Acanthosomatidae; genus Acanthosoma; species Acanthosoma haemorrhoidale. Next base: position 94,423,702 of record OV884015.1, on the reverse strand, counting down.
TCTTTTTAGATGAAGAATAGGAATCTTTTGGACAAAAAAATAATCAAACTGTCGGGGAAAAATTAGGATAAGAATTAGTATGTAAGTTAGTTTTAAGGTTGATCAAAAAGGTGAGCCCCATCACCTTTATTAGTCAGTTTAGTCCAGTCACGTATAATGTATATCATTATACTTGTTTATTCATTATATAAATTTTATTAAATAACAAATCCTGTATATAATGTAGCGATGCTACAGGAAATACAAAAATAATTTGTAAATAGATTCGCCTGAGGATCTATAATTGTATATAATTATCTGGAAATTTAAAGGGGCTATGGGGAAAAAAAAATAAAGAAGCAGAAGAATCGGAACATGTTTTTAATAGATATCTTTTGTAATCCAGAACATGCGAAATTTGTACTGGCGATATGAAAACGAAAAAAATCATTTGTAGATACAGAAAAGTCTTTTTGAAAAATTGCCTTTTTCACATAATGTAAATATTTTTACTAATGTACTAGCACCAATGGTTTTACACCGATTGGAAACTACATTTTTCAAAACCAGAAACCTTGGATTACCCCTTATTCAAATCCTCTTTGAGGGCCATTTTGATATTGGAAGGATGCACAAATATTAATTAAGTATCGGCAATTAATTATCAAATAATAAACAATAGGCTGTTTTTATTAGAAAATCTTTTTATTGAAATAAAATTACAATATATTCTATTCGGCAATGAGTTATTGTGATCTATCTTCTTCACCACATATATGCAGTTGAGGATTCACTCACTCATACATTGTATAGGCACTGTCCATGGACCAGCTACCCCACAGGATTATAACCTCCCTCACACGAGAATGAGGAAGCGGAAGCCAGGGAGAAGTTCCATGATCATTCATCAGCCACATCACCGGATATTGTCCAGTGGAGGCTGACCAAGAGCGCTAGAAACACATGGCGTCTATTTAAATATCTCAACATCCTAAATACCAATATTGGGTTTTGTTTTTTTCAAACTATAACTATAAGAACTGATCTATACTGCCATGAATGTCGTATTCTTTAGCTAGCGCTATTTATTTTAGAGATATGATATATTTCATGGTATATCCATTGAATGCACCGAGGGTAAAAATAAAATCAGCGGTACAATAATATGCCAGGGTTGTTAATAAATTAAATAGTATTAAAAATATAAATATTTGCAATGGTATTAGGTAGGGCATCAAATTAAAGGTTTCCTCGTACATGTTAAAACCTCGCATGCGAAAGAGGAAGTGGAACCTCATTTTTCTGACTACCCGCTTATGGGAGCTCATATTTATGGAACAAACGAGGGCCGGTTGTTGAAACTTAGTATAAAATTCGTAAAGGGACATTCAGCGATTAAACGAGCTAAATGAAAAGGAAATAAGCTTATGTGCCTCTATTTTTCTATTATTATTCAAAATTTATACATAATAAATAATTTATATGTCTTTTACACCAGTGGATTGTCATTGATTTCAAACGCCCTAACATACGTAAGTTAACCCAAAATGAATTGTTAAACCCATCTTCTAAAATATTGTATATCTTTTTTCTTAGCATATGTTAGTAACATTAAAAAACAAAAATAATAAAATCAGTTGACAAGGTTCAATAATGTTGCCGGAAGGTTCGGAGAGCCATATGTAAAGTAACAAAGCATGTTACGGCTGTTGAAGACCATCGTTGCAAAAGGTCATTATAACCAATTTTATGTCTATGTTATATTTACATCTAAAACAAAACCTCTAGTTTTGTAATTCATCACCTTTGTTTATTGTTGTTGGCTTGAATGTTATAAACTATATACAAACGAAGTAAAAAAAGTTTGGTATTATTTATCGAAGATATTTAATTTTTTTTTTTTTTTTTTTTTTTATCTTTATACTCTTTATTGGGCTATAATCACAATCTGCCTTTTATAAGGCAATCAGTAAAAAGATATTTAATTAAGTTTTTGGACTATTGCTTCACATTCTTCCAATAGAGTATGCCAGAGTTTTGACGCGGGCCTAGCGGAGAGAGATTAGATTACACATAAACTCATTTTATAGTTTATTATTATATACAATATTTTGATTACAATATTTTAGATGGGTTTAGCAGTTCATTTTGGGCTAACATACGTATGTTGAGGGTCGAATGTAACGAACGCATGAAGTAGTAGGGGATATTTCATCGTGCGTGTCGAAATATTAGTCAAGACCGTTATCAAATGTAGAGCAAATTTCTTGATGTGAAAGAAGAAAAGACAGACATGGAACCCACACAAGAGGCTAAAAAGACAAGAACTAAACGGACGCTTTGGACAACTGTACAGACTACTTCGAAGGACATCCCATCTCTCAACAGAAAATAAACTACTTATTTACAAAGTTATACTTAAGCCAATTTGGACATACAGAATAGAGCTTTGGGGGACAGCAAAAAAGTCAAACATCAAGCGTATCCAATCCTTTCAATCAAAAGTCCTGAGAACAATAGTAAATGCCCCTTATTACGTCTGCAACAAAACCCTTCATAACGACCTTAATATACCCTACATTCTTGAACTCATCCCTTCCAAGTCCATAGTAACCTATACAACCACCCTAATTCCCTAGCACAGTCATTGCACTGCACCACTCATCCCTATAATCCTCCTCGGAGACTAAAATGGCAGTGCCCTCGTGACCTGCTATAAATAAGTGACAGCGGGTGACCTCATGTCCTGAGCGTCTGTGGCTCTCGCGCTCTTGGTCAGCCTCCACTGGCTCTTACTGTGGTGGACTTCCCGAGACTCCAATTCCTCCTTCGTACGCGAGGGAGGTGACAACCATGTGGACTTGGGGGCCTCTGGGCTGTTTGTATATATAGTATGAATGAGCGAGTGAATGAAAATTGTAAATTGGTATGAACGAGATCATATAGCACAATTACTTATAGCCCAATCAGGCAGATTGTAATTTTATCATAATAAAGTTGTTATAAAGGATGTGAAAGAAGAATAATTACTTCCAAGGAGGAAGTTAAAATTCAAGTTTGGCCCGGAATAGGCGATGAAAAAAAAAAACGATTTCTACAAATGAATAATGAGCTCGAGGAATGGCTGTTTCTATTTTAAATTAAAATTGTGATAAAACAAACTACTCTTGTATATTTGTTTGGAAAAATTGGTGGCTATAAACAGTGAGATTTACCACTCCCACGAAACGGTAACTTTCTTGATCTCACTTTTTCCTTACCACTTTGGGTTTTACGGCGGTGAATAAATCAGGAAGGAAGCAGTTCTCAGTTGCTCTGAGGTAGCAACTCTTTCTTTATGGGGTCGTATTATTTTCTCATATTTGACTTTGAGTAATACAATTGCTCACTTGACGCCAATCAGTCGAACTGTTTCAGCAGAACATTTTCAAAGAATACCAATACGTGACGAATCCATTAATAAATTTCATTAAATGCTGACAACTCTCTCTTATAAGCTTATTTCACAACAAACGCCCCAACTCATTTATTTTTTCAAGGCTGATAATGAACACACAAATAATAATATTTATGATTTAGTCCCCTGATTCACGGTACTCTCATGCCAAGACAAATATCGATTTAGATAAGAGCAGTTGGTAATATAATAAAAAAGTTTTTCGTATCATATGCGTCAACGATAATTAATTTAATATTTTTAAGCAAGAACCACATTAGTGGTCCACATGGAAGGAAGGTACTATTCAGAAAAAAAAAAAAAATCCTATCACCGACTAGTTCTAGTTTAGTAATCATCGCCTGCTAAAAAATGTTTTATAATACAAATAATAACATGACAGTAGAAAATTAAACCTTCTGAATAAGCCTACCTAACAGGTGGGGCTGGGATGCTTAAAGCTTGTTTTCGTGCTGGATCCACAGTTAAAAACGATTTCTTCTTCTTATAATACAAGTTAATTGTCCCCACATTACCTTCACCCTCTGCCGCATGTTTGTCCTTAGGCTACCATCTCGACAAACGACTGAACTGGAACCCACATACGAGGCAAAAAATACAAGAACCAAACTGACGCTTTGGACTACTGTACAGACTACTTCAAAGGACATCCAATCTCTCAATAGAAAACAAATTACTTATTTACAAAGTTATACTTAAGCCGATCTGTACCTACGGAATAGAGCTATGGGGGACAGCAAAAAAGTCGAACATCAAGCGTGTCCAATCCTTTCAATCAAAAGTCCTGAGAATAATAGTAAATGCCCCTTATTATGTCAGAAACAAAACCCTTTATAACTTGAAATCATCCCAAGTTCATAAAATTCCATAGTAATCTATCCAACCACCCTAATCCCCTAGCACAGTCATTGCACTGCACCACTCATCCCTGTAATCCTCCTGGGAGACTAAAACGACAGTGGCCCTATGACCTGGCATAAATGCATAACAGTGGGAGTCCTGGCAATGGCCAGTTTCTCCAATCACGTCCTGAGTGTATGTGGCTCTCGCCCTCTTGGCCAGCCTCCGCTGGCTCGTATCCGGTGACGCAGCTGACGTAGGAGAGTGAGGGACTTCCCAAGACTCCACTTCCTCTTTCGCATGCGAGGGAGGTGACAACCATCTGCATTTTGGAGGTCTTTGGGCTCTTTGTAAATAATGTATGAATGAGCGAGTGAATGAAAAATTATAAATATGGTATGAATGAGATCATTTATCACAATTAATTATTGCCTAATAAGGCAGAATGTAATTTTATCATAATAAAGCTGTTTAATAATAAATAGTAATACAGGGCACGGTTATGTCCCTGCTAGTAAACTGAAAAAAATAATAATCACTTAAGTAACCTTAGAAGTTTATCCTCCAAATCCTTGACAGTAGATTATTATTATTACCTCAACAACAAATATTATTGAATAGTTTTCTTCTGATGCAAAAAATAGAAATTCTGTTTACACCCTCTTTTATTACTTCCTTAGAATAAGTATATGAGTTCTTATGGTAGCATTAGTGAGGTGTTTACATTTTAAGAACAGAAGAACACAAACAAAATTCTTTTCGTTTTTTGCCACCTAACTGTTCGAAACTAGAAAGGGCTATAGTTTTCGTTTGTATACCATTATAAAGTGTACGAAACTACTAATATTTACTGTTTAATGTATGTATATGAATACACTAAACACAAGTCAGAACCCATTTCTTCGAAAGCGTGGGTGTGTGATGTGGATTTAGTGTGAGGAAGAGAAATTTGGATTTTTACCCTTTGTAGAATGATTTACAAAGAAACACTGTAGCTATACCCATAGACAAATAAACCAAATAAAAATGTATGAAAAAGCACAAAAAATTTAATATACTACTCTGCGTAACCCCGAGTAATTCTGCTGATTATATTTTCAGAATTCGAAGAAAATAATGTTTGCTTAGATGCTAATTAAGACAACCGTTCCGTGAAGTAAAAGTTTAGCCTCTAATCCATTGTGGACATTTAATTAAACATTGAATCATATTTATATTAGAAGAGGCTCGATGGACACTAAGTTAGTTTAAGGACACTAATAGAAAAACCCCTAAACTTTTACTCATAGATCATGGAGTCGATTTCAATACGTGTTTTTTTTCACATTATTCGTCCTTTATTCAATTCAAAAATACTATTAATGTAAGGAAATTTATTCAGTATAGATTAAAAGATAAAAATGAAACAAATTGAGGGAGGCTACTGATCTACGCTCCAACTAGTAATATTTTAAATTACTGCCCAGGTTGGTCAATGTTAAATTAATTGTTGTATATAAACACTACTTGTGAATGTTTGATTGAGTCAATGAAAGAATAGTACTGTGCGTTCATTGTTAAGGGAGGGGATTATAGATGAATAAGGTGGTTTATAAATTGAATAATTTACACTACCATTAACCCATAATATATTATATTTACTAATAAAGTAGATAATAATGAAAGAAATAGTGCTATGTTTCAGAACTGAAATAACAAAACAAACTAAATGTAATGAGCCAGATCGGGGCAGAATGTAATTTTTTATTATTAAACAGCTTTATTACGATAAAATTACAATCTGACTTATTGAGCAATAAGTAATTGTGATAAATCATCTCATTCATACCATATGGATGTTAAGGCATAAATAAGGCAGATTGTAATTATATCATTATAAAGCTGTTTAATAATAAAAAAGTTTCATTCTGCCCCGATCTGGCTCATTGCATTTACTTTGTTTTGTTATTTAAAAAAAACAAAGAAAAATACGTTGACTGTATAGAAGGTGGTTTATAAATTGAATAATTTACACTACCATTAACCCATAATATATTATATTTACTAATAAAGTAGATAATAATGAAAGAAATTGTGCTATGTTTCAGAACTGAAAAAATATAAAAAAAATGTAATGAAAATAATAAGAAGATTACTATTACGACTAACAGGTTCAAAAAAAAGAAATTCTCGAATGAAATCCAACGAATCGCAGTATATAGTATAAATAACATATCTTTCCCAAATCTAGTATTTTTTCCAAATAAAATTATAACTATATATGTAATCAACCCTGTACAACACTTAATTCATGCACACACACAAAATTAAATAAATTATATTAAAACTAAATAAATAGTACTGTACAGTTATAATGAATTTTTTATTAGTCACATGTTTTTACAATTACAAACAACACGTGCGTCTGCCGAATGCTCTTACAGATTATTGAAAAAATATATGTAACTGTATTTCAAGCACCGTAGTTGATAAATGTGCAAAGGGAAGTGCAATGAGGCACACTTGGAAAAACATTTTTTGAATGCTAAACAGTTCAGTACCACACTATGGAATGGCGTAATTAATTTAAAAAGTACGGTCTGAATAATTTGAAATCCTACTCCAAAGAGATGAAAATTCTTTGAGAATATAGACGGTAAGTTTTAAGTGAAGAACTGAAGATGTGCTGAGATGGAGGTAACCAAGAGGGTAATCGATAGCGGCGATCAGGAGTACACGGTCAAGAAGAGTGACGTATCGATATACGTGGTATCGACTTGCAATATCGATTGTGCTGACCACCTGACCACCTACCTGTCGAGGGCTCTGACGTCACTGCAGGCAGAAGTAGACACTTTCTTCCCGGTACTGAAACTTCCAGAGGACATCTACGAAGCCGGCCTTCAACTTTTCGACAGGTTAGATTGTACATTTTCATTGTGCTTACACACTGCTAAGTTTTCAAACAGTACAGTTTGAATACCCAACAATACTTTCTGATGTTTCTACCTCCAGAGTTTCTGATCAATTTCTATTTCTATTCATGCCATGTCTTCCAGTCTTTTTTCTGACATAAAGGAGGTTTCATTGTATTACTGGGTTATACTGACGTTATAGTATTCACAAAATCGAAATATTCCTGCTCGATCTGTTTAAATGTACATCTAAGAAAATTTTGGGCTAGGTTGTAGGTAGGTTTTAGCCAGGACAAAATAGTGGGAAGGATCTGAAACAAAATAAAACAAGAAAACAAATGATCTCCGTATTTATCTACTTTTCAAGGTTCTCTCTGATCTTTAAGCTTTTAATTTACGGCTTAGAAGCTATTATGATAAAAGGATCCAATTTACCTATAGTCGGAGACACATCAAAGGCAGTAACTCAAATAAAAATTTGAAAGTATTTCAGAGAATATGGTTTTAGCAGCCAAGAATTAAGAAATTAAGTACTAATTGTTCCAATATTAAATCTATATGATGAAATAAAGTATGTAGCGAGGCAACTGATCCTTAGATCAATCAGTATTAGATTATTTGAGTAGGATCCACCTAATATTTCGGTCTAGGTAATTTTACCAGCTGAGGTATCGTGTCAAATGGAGAGGCGTTACGTGCCAACACTTATTTTTCCCTACCAGAACCAAATCGTATGCTATGTTTAGGATTCTATCTTTAGCCGTCGTAAGTACTTGCCAGCAAATTTTTTTTCTGAAATATATTTTTGTGGATCTGGAAACCCCTTTGTTTCTTTTTTTACGATTATTTTTTGTGTTGTCCTTTCTATGTTTCGGACATTTATCTCAGGGCTGAACAGTTATTTTTCTTTCTTAAGACAGATTCCCCAGGTCAGTGTCCTGAGTCTCATCCTGTTTAACCTATACACCGCTGATATCCCCCTGCCCCCAATACCTTTGTCGGAAAGGTCAACAATTGTCGGGGGGCGTCACTAGGGGAGTGCCTGATCACTCTAGCCCTGGTGACAGGTGCGGATTGTTGTAGTTTATAACATGGACCATGTTCCATGTAGGCGTTAATATCTGACTCCATTTATTGATAGGGATGTGTCCCGACAATACAGTGTGTTCAGAGGTTCATAAAGAATAAGACCAGTTTTCAGAGTTCGGGCGAGATGTCGGCAGGGTAATAGGTACAAGTCACAGGTCTGCTAGAGGCTGTGAGGTGACTGCCCAGAGGTGTGGCAGAGAGAGAGTAGACTAGTAGAAGATTTCAGGGCCCCGGGGCCCTGGAGTATCGCGACTTTCGAGATGCAGAGACTGGAGAAGAGTGAAGAGTGAGCCTACCAGGGCCAAGTGGCCCTGGTGTAAAGTGACAAGTAGTGCGGCTGTGGAGACTAAGAAACAGAGTGTGTTTTCAGGGCGAAACTTCCTGATATAAATATTGTACCCCCCCTCCCTCGTGGAAGGCGGAGTCGGTTGAAACGGGGAATGTTTATTGCTGCCCAGGTGGCTAAACCCCCTTGATTTTATTGACTGTTGGTCTAAAAAGGGGGTGCTTTATGATGTCACACCTCCCAAGCTACGTGACCGATCGTCCCCTAAACTGTTTCTGGCATGATTTTATGACCGCCAGAACGTGACTGAAGGTCTATTTTATTAGGAGCAGTGGCTTATCCTCAAGGGTTTTATTGCAGGATCTTCCGCCCTCTGTTACTTGTTTCACGACTACCGACCTCTCTATGATTTATTACCAGAAGTTTACACAGATTTGCATTTCTATTATAATACATTGTGAACCAGAGTGTAGGGTAATTTACATATATATATACGCTTCGCTACATGTCGCTACAACCTTCTTGGCCACATTTGCAGAGGACACTGTAGTGTTGCCATCCCATTCATGCCCCGATATAGTATCCCATAACCTTCAAAAACTCTTTGATGAGATCGAACATTGGTGCAACGAATGGTGAATTAATGTTAATGAAACAAAATGTTCCCACGTTACCTTCACCCTCTGCTGCTAGTCCTGTCCACTAGTTTTTTCTAATTCCATTCCTCTCCCTGTGTCTAAGCTAGTACGGAATTTTGGCTTCTGTCTCGACAAATGGCTGACCTGGAACCCGCATAAGAGGCTAAAAAGGCAAGAACTAAACAGAAGATTTGGACAACTGTACAGACTACTTCAAAGGACATCCAATCTCTCAATAGAAAATAAATTAATAATATACAAAGTTATACTTAAGCTAATCAGGAAAAAAGTCGAACATCAAGCCTATCCAATCTTTTTAATCAAAAGTCCTGAGAACAATAGTAAATGTCCCTTATTACGTCAGCAACAAAACCCTTCATAACGATCTTAATATACCTTACATTCTTGAACTCATCCCTTCCAAGTTCATGAAATTCTATAGTAATCTATTCAACCACCCTAATCTCCTAGCACAGTCATTGTACTTCACCACTCATCCCTATAATCCCTCCAGTTTCTCCAATCATGTCCTGAGCGTATGTGGCTCTCGCGCTCTTCATCAGCCTCCAGTGACTCGTAACCGGTTACACGACTGACGGAGGAGCGCGGGGGACATCCCAAGACCCTGCTTCCTCTTTCGCATGCGAGGGGTGACAACCATGTGGATTTGGGAGGTCTTTGGGCTGTTTGTAAATACTGTATGAATGAGCGAGTGAATGAAAACTGTAAATATGGTATGAATGAGAGCATTTATCACAATTACTTATTGCCTAGTAAGGCAGATTGTAATTTTAGCACAATAAAGAAGTTTCAATATTTCTTAAGACAGAAGGCACGATGATTCACCCCCCACCACAATGTCGCTTCTAGCCAGCAAGAAGTCTATTATAGCTATTCCCCATATTGTAGATATAAACGTCTAAATTAAACATGAACTTCAATGCCTTTATTACTGTTTCTTTATTAATTGGTGACAGGAGGCCTATCTTACGTCATAGAAGGGCTACAGACCTAAACAAAGTTACTGATAGCCTGACTTTGATGCTCTTGTCGCCAATATTTAATCAAAGAGCTCGATGACAAAGCTATGATTCGGCCGATACCTTCCACTTGCTGATGACGCAAAGGCATGCACCCAGCCAGCTGTGTGATAGCTGCATCTGCATCTCTAAGGGTCAAAGGGACGTCTGTCTGCGGGGACACATCCACTTTGCATCCATGCACCATGACATCAAAGTCATCACGAGCTGTATCTGATGAAGTTATCTGATTATCTACCGCTTGTAACAGCTGAAGATTGTAGCAGAAGCACTATGGGTGTGATATACATCACTAGCAATTATCGATAGGCACTGAATTCACTTAAGTAAGGGTGGTGGCAACTATGCGTTTATTTTATTGTCTCTTTAGAATATGCCAGATTTAGGGATGTGTGCTACAAGTTTCATCTATGTTACACAAACCTCAATGGTGTTCGAATTCCAATCACTTAAAAAATACAGGATCCCATATTAATTAATAGGCAAAAATGTTTACTATAATATTAATGTAATCTGTAAGAAAAACATATTTAGTCACTACTAATATAATTTCGATCAATGGATTACGTACGCAAAAAGCATATTTTTATTACTCTGCAAAGTCACTCCTAGTTATTGTGTTACAAATTTCTTAATTATACATCTTAAAAATCATAGCGTCTTAAGTGAATAAGACAAGCATAAATAAATTTCTCCGTAATGAACTAAAATTACGCAGTGTCGCTCTTGATAGATACACTTTTTGATATTGTGATAGAAAAGTATGGTATTGGTGAATGTTTATTTTTTTAAAAAAGATAAAAATCCTAATTGCTGTCGTTACGCTACTAATAGCTATTGCTATAATATATTAATTCGAAGTTTTCAAGACTTCATATAAAAAAAATCGCTAAAAAAAGCTGAAGAAGTTCTGAAGGTTTCATTCCAGTTAGAATAGGATGCTAACAAATGTGAGAGAAGTGAGGAGGGAAAGAAAGAAATGAAATTGTAAAATTGCTAAATTTCTTCAGGTTAACCTTTTTCACTAAGACAAATTAGAATTATAAAATTTTCCTAATGACACTTATGCCAAAGGCCAAATTTTACTGATTAATCATTATCATATATTATAAACGTATGTGTATACAGATTAAATTCTAATTTTTCTACCAGAAATAACTCATCTTAAAAATTTCTCATGCTGTATGTATTTAGAATTTTTCAATGAAATCTTTAATATTATTTAAAAAAAATGTAATAAACACATATTATTTGATAGTTTTTAAGCATTTTGTATAATTGTTCTGGAAGATGGCCCACGGTTCCACAAACCGATCCCCATATCCAATACTCCTTTGGTGCTCTACCCTAGGCACGTATCTAATATCTAGAAGTGCATTTGCCGACCCGGCTTCAGAGATCTTAGTGATTTTCGTTCAGAACATTGTGTTATTTTAAACCATTAACAGTATTGTGTGTTACTGACCCAGATAATTTATGAAAGCTTAGTCAAGTCATTGAAAATATTCTTGATCGGTTTCAATCAGGTTTTCGGTCCAGTTATTCCAATTTATTAATTGGCGAACTGAAAAAATGAACGCTCTTCAATCAAAAACAGAAAAAAAATACAATCCTCATTATTTAAGGTTCCCTTTTATCCTGTAATTTTAACTGTACCTCCCCTATCCAAATTCAAGGATGTTACACCTTCGAAGATCTCAAAACATAAGACTCCTGCTCTTTCCTTCCTTATACTATAATACTATATTTTTGAGCTTTACGTGCCTCAAAATGGGATCAAGCCCGTATAAACAGATGTACTACACATATGAAGGTATTCTGAACCTAGAAAACATTCTCTATTTTTTAGCTCAACACATCCACAATATTTTGTCTTTAGCACACATTTGGATAGTTGTGCATCTTCATTTCATTCTTTTACAGAAGAAAAGGATTTTTTCCGGTTTAAGTGATCAAAGAAATTTAATTCACAATTATTGATAGAAATAATTAATTTTTTAAAAAAAGTCTGAACTTTCCATTTATCTGTAGATTCCTTTATTTATTATTTTTCATCGTGATGTTTCTTTCCCCTCTCGTCTTTTTCTGGTCTAGATGCAGTCAAAAATAATGATTTTGACCTAAGAAGACTTGTAAATAAAAATAGAATCAATGGACCAGTATTAATTAGCGATTTATCCAGCACATCTAATATGTAATACATCCTATTTTCCCTTTTCCTTGAATGCGGATTTTGGCAAGCTTGAAAACATCTATTTGCTTCCTGGGCATCCGCTGAGTCAGCTAATAGACATTTTGCATGTTTTGCAATGTTTAGTTGCGCCCATGCAACTATTTCGAAGTCATGTACTAATGGTTTGGGGACAGTCACTGGGGGGTGTAGTACTAGCTGCATATACGTATAATTATACTCTTTCTTTGGCATACATGTCAAATTTGTAGACATCTGTGTTTGAACCTTCAATAATACAGCACCAAGTCTATTCTATTAGATTGATAACGGTATCTCTAGTATGCCAACAATTATCCAACTGTTTTGCAATCATTAGATGTACTCATCATTCTTCCCCGATTTAAGTCAAATGTTGAGAAGAATGTATACAATTTTCACGTGAAAACATGTTTTTCTTTGGTAACTTACTGTCGATGGTCACATGATACTTTAAAAAGCGGGGAAGTTATACATTGATTTGAAATATCTCATGAAAGTGCGCCAAAACACACAAGATTGAAATTCATTATAAGAAACAGCGACACATGTGTTAATGACCGATAACTAGTTTTATGGGACATTATTAATTTTGAAGGAAACATAAGTTTAAGAAAATCAGGTTTCTCTGATTCTGACAGTATTTGTTGAAAGAGTGACGAATAAAAAAAACTTTCCCAAAATTATTTTAGGACTAAAAAAACGTGTAAATACAAAAGAATAAAAAGTTATAGTACTTGTGCAAAGATCTTAGAGAAGCAATGGATTCCGTTATTTATTGTTGATATATTTCAAATATCATAGTAAAAATATTGCAGTAGCAGTGATATTTAATCTCAATAGAATTATTTAAAAAAATCTTTTAGTTTCATTCTAAAGACGAATTATCGAAGCTGAAAATTGATAAAAAATATCCAAGATTTATTATTGAGTTCTCCCAAGTGAAAACCTCTTATGAACAGCTTCCTGAGATTTATCATTGGGGTGTAGGGAGACTCATGTTGCTTTTCCACTCTATTACATTGCTACAACTTCTAGGGACTTTCCTTAACCCCACTCTCTTATAGGTACACAACCAATTTAAATTCAAACCATGAATCTGTTTTCGCAATGACTTATTTTAATATTTTTGAAAGTTCCACTGGTCTTTGAAGTTTCATCTAGTCTGGGACACTAACGAGAATCTCCACCAGTTGGGTTGCTCTGGAAATGTTCATAGGGATTTTGTTTGCTACCACCTACTTCGATTGAATGAACGTTGGAGCTAAATAATTTTAATATTCCAGGTTTGCAGTGTTTGGTGAGACCTGGCCGTTCGTGGTATGTCTAAAAGATACCCGTACGATGGTGTTCATGTCCAATCCCGCAGGACTGACCTCAATGCTGCTCCTTGGCCTGGAGGATCAGCGAGGAAGACAAAATTGCTTGGTCTGGTCCGGAGGTGACATCTCCTTTAGCGGTAGCCGATCTATTCCCTACAAGAAAAGGAAGAGGATTCGCAGGATGCTTATTTGGATGGTCCATCTTTCCCATGTACGGATCATGTTCAAAAAGAAGTTTCGTGTTTTCCATAGAAAAAAACACACTTCTTCGCTTAATACGTCACGAATTTCTTAATGAGTTGGATAAGCTTAACTGGCGATTTTTGAACATGGAAGATTTTAGGTGTACTAACTTATTTGATGCATTTTACATGCATCAAATATAAAACTACTTCCCATAAATTGCTAATAAAAAATGAATTTTGACCCTAAAAACTATAAATCCGTTTTATCAAATACTGTTATTACATATATTTATTTGATGATATTTGCTGAAACCTAATAACGAGGCAATTATGTGGTAAAAAGTGCTATTTTTTAAGATAAAAGGTTGTTATTCTTCTTCATTTTTTACGTCTTTAATTGATTATTTTGATCATAATTATATATATATGTAAGTTTCGAATTCAGAAACTTAAAAGGAGGTGGAGGTTCTCAGGGTATAAATCGAACACTTGCAGATGCAGTTTAGAACTGTAATATTAAACATATGTACACATTAGCTAGCGCTACAAATATAACAATAAACCAATAAAACTTGTAACTAACCTGAATCAATACAATTGTCGATACTTAGAGTTGACCATTGTCTTAACAAGCGTACCCATATCAGGAGGTTACAACTAAGCGTCCTTTGATAGTAGCGCTCTCTGTCGGGACATCTTGCATATGTGCCGAAGTTTGGCGGTTACGTTTAAACTTACATCCCCCCTTTTTGAGACAGAGGGTAATAAAGCCCTTTGGAATAAGGCACGAGCTTACTAGCATGAAATAAGTTTGACTCCTTTTTACGAAATCTACTATCTATTAAAAATATTACCTCTGAGATTTTCTGTTTTATTTTGAAAGGTCCTACTCTGATCGCATCTAATTTATCTCTATTCAATTTGTTACTGTTTTGTACATATACAAGGTCTCCAACTTCATATTCAAACTTTTTAACATTTTTATCATAATACTTTTTATTTTGGTTATGTGTCTTTTCTGAGTTTTTATAAGCTATTTCCCTATTATTTTCTAAATTTGTAATTTTATTTTCATTTAGTTCATCAGGTACAAATGATGCATCTATTCCAGTTAATAAGTAATTGGGGGTAAACCCAGTAGAACTATGTATCGTGTTATTGTATTCCTCGATACACTTTTCTGCTACTATTGGCCACGATTTATCTCTATTTTCATGAATTTTGCACCTTATTCTGTTAACTAGTGTTTGATTTGTCCTTTCATTTAATCCATTAGAAAATGCACAATCTACTGCTGTAAAAATTAATGTTATCTTTTGTTTATTTACATATTGTTTAAATTGTGCTGAATTTATACCAGGATATTGATCTGTTAATAATGTTTTTATATTTCCAGCTTTTTCTACTTTCTTGATTAGATTAATAAAATCTTTTGCTATTTGTGTTTTCGAGGTGCTGATATATGCGTACCTTGTGAAATGATCTACTACCAAGTGTAGATATTTTATTGTACTTTTATTCCCTTTAAATCCTCCTATTGTATCTAAAGATATTATATCTAGTGGTTCTTTTGCTGGACCAAGTTGAGACAAGGGAGCCTTAAAGCAACCTATTCTTGACTTATTTTTGATACATGTTTCACAAGATCTGCAAATCAATCTTATATTTTTATACATATTTTTAAAATAAAATTTTTTTCCTATTGTTAAAATTAATTGTTTCATTCCTATATGACCTTGATCTTTATGTACACTTTCAATAAGTGAAATACCAAATTCTTCTGTTATCCATATTTTCTCACTCTTATTCAGTATTTTGTAAATTATATTATCTTTAATTATGCATTTGTCATCCAATTTTATTAGCTTTTGATTTTCTTTTAAATCTTCCAGTTTTAATAAATTTGATGTTTTAATCGCAGAGTTATCATCTGTTTCTTCATTTGATTCTAAAACTGGATTTCTGGATAGACAATCTGCTTCCAAATTTTCTTTACCTGGATTATATACAATCTCAAAGTCAAATTGTGAGATATAGTTTAAAATTTGTAGTAGTTCTGGATCATTACTTTTCTTCACATTAAAATTTTCTAATGGTCTGTGGTCTGTAAATACCACAAATTTTTTTCCTATCAGATAATATTGCCAGTAAAGTATAGCTTCTTTAATAGCTAAACATTCTATAAATATTGCTTTTTTTGTTTTCTGAGCGTTTGTCAATTTTTTTGAAAAGAAAAATACTGACTTTAGAGATTTGTCTTCTTGTGGTTGTTTTAGAATTGCTCCAACTCCTTCAATACTTGCATCAGTGAATATGTATGTTGGAGATTCTGGATCAAATATTGCTAGCGCAGGCGCTGAGCATAAGTATTTTTTTGTTGTCTCGAAACAATCTTTACATTGTTTTGACCAGTGAAAATCTACATTGTTTCTTAATAAATTTCTTAAGGGATCTAGCAAAATAGTATGTTTTGGTATATACTCCAAGTAGAAGTTTATTTTTCCTAAAAATTGTCTAACCTGTTTCTTTGTTTGAGGTACAGGAAACTTTTTAATTGCTGTGAGATTGTCATTCATTGGTTTTATATAATTATTTCCTATTTCATGGCCCAGATAAGTTATCTTGTTTTGTGCAAACTGACACTTTGATTCATTTAATTTAAATCCTTGTTTCTGTAGTGCTTTTAACACTAATTCTACATGTTTTACATGGTCCTCATAATTCTTCGAATGAATCAATACATCATCTATGTAGTTTACAGCAAACTTATCTAGGTTATTTCTTCTTATCACACTTGACAAGACTCTTTGAAATATAGCCGGAGCAGACTTCAAACCATATGGCAAGCAATTCCATTGCCAATGACCATGATGGGTTACGAAAGCCAATTTATATTTATCTTTTTCACGCACTGGTATCGACCAAAACGCCGAATTTACATCCAATTTTGAAAAAAATTTACAGTTTCTGGCGCGTACTGTCAGATCATCAATTCTAGGAAACGGTTGACTTTCTGGCACAATTATTTTATTTAGTTCCTTAAAGTCAATACAAAAGCGTGATCTTTTTCCTTCTTCATTCTTAAATACCATCGTGACAGGAGCTGCATAGGGACTGCTTGATTCTTCAATTAAACCAGCTTTTAATAATTCATCCACTTGCATTTCAATTTCAATTTTGTCTTGAAATGAGCACCTGTATGGTTTCTTTGAAATATATCTATTTTGTATTAACTTTACTGTTGCTTCATAACCTTTTATTTTTCCTATGTCGAATTTTGACTTAGCAAAAATGTCCTTATTTTTTTGTATAGTATTTTCTATCTTGTTTATATCTGATATTTCAGTCTTATTAATTTGCCGATCTTTTTGTTTTGTTATCTCTTTTTGAGTTATTATCAAGTTTTCATCTTGACATAGTTTGAATTTTTTTATTAAATCTAATCCTAATAGAAAATCATCTTTAAAATTAATACTTTTCACAATAAAAAACTGAAAATTTTCTTCAATATTACCGATTTTAATTCTTAATACAACCGTACCCTCTGTTTTTGCTACTCCTGTTACCCCTTTTATATTATCTCTCCCACCTATTATTTTTTTAATATCTTTATTATTATTTAAAAATTCATAATTTATCAAAGAAATATTAGATCCAGAGTCATAAAGACCAATAGCTAGATTTCGATTAGCGAGAAATTTTATTTTAATAAGTGGGAGGACTACTCGTTTTTTGCCCCTTCAGAGCTTGCTATCATATCTTGAACTTCTCCATTATTTGTAACCTTAATATTCTCATTTTTTATTTTTTTCAATTGTTTATCTTTTAAACGACACAAACTCTCTAAATGAAATCTATTTTGAAAACCTAATTTTTCACATATTGTACATGGTTTTTTCTCGCTTGAACATTTTTGTGTTTCTTTCTCTTTTTTTCTTTCATTTAACTTACCAAATTGTTTTAATTTTGCCATTAAATTTTCCATACTTACAATTGACTTTCTTTCTAATTTATTTTGTATAAAATTTGGTAAGTTAATTACAATCAGATTAATTTGAGTATTTAGTGAGATACTTTCATCTATTTCTAACAATAAACTTCTTTTCTTTAACGCATATTCTAACAGGGAACCATTTAAATATTTAAAATTATATGCATATGTTATATCGGTCCAGGACTGTGCAGAGAAGGTCTCAATAAAGGAATTATTCCAAGCTTCCCAATTAAACATTGAGTTCTGTTTCCAGAATATATTATACCAATCTAATGCAGACTTTTCTAAGAATAATCTTAGAGCTTCTGCACATTTGTCTTGAGTAATCCCCACTCTAGCACACTCCTGAACGAATAAATTTAGCCATACATTAGCATTTAAATTTTCACCATTAAATTTTTCTATAACCATATCTTTAACCCGAGAACACATATGTTTTTCTACGGTACCTGTTATAGCATTGTTTATGTTAGGTATAACCTCTTCTAAATATTCATCATAAAATGTAACATTACCTTCTACATCCAAATAAATGTTGCTGAGCTCTTCAGTCATTGTTATCACTATTTTTCGAAATTTGTTTCGAATTCTCAAACTCTTCACCACATTCTTCACTACTGCAGTATCGAAGAGTTGTTTGTGCTGAGTGCTAGACTGTTTTTCTTTTGGAAATACAAAAATTTCCGATTGGCCAACCAGCTGAATCGTCATAACTTTCACGACCGTGGTTCTGGAATCTTCACCAGCTTCTGAGATGAAATGAAATTTCGCCTTTGTCTCCATTGTATTGATTTGTAAGTTTCGAATTCAGAAACTTAAAAGGAGGTGGAGGTTCTCAGGGTATAAATCGAACACTTGCAGATGCAGTTTAGAACTGTAATATTAAACATATGTACACATTAGCTAGCGCTACAAATATAACAATAAACCAATAAAACTTATAACTAACCTGAATCAATACAATTGTCGATACTTAGAGTTGACCATTGTCTTAACAAGCGTACCCATATCAGGAGGTTACAACTAAGCGTCCTTTGATAGTAGCGCTCTCTGTCGGGACATCTCGCATATGTGCCGAAGTTTGGCGGTTACGTTTAAACTTACATATATATATATATATATATCATTACGGGAGATATTCACATTATGAATTTAGTTAACAAGCACTTTCATAACACAAAAGCAATCTAGTTAACAATCAATTAAAAATATATGTAGCATAAAATCATATCATATTTCCCCCCGTAACAGATAATTTCATTTAAGTGGCTCTCTTTCAGTTCTCTTCGCTTCAATTTCACTGGACATCAAACGACGTATAAAAGCCCTGAAACGAGCAGGGAAAAAACTGAATACTTGTGTGTAAACATGTAACGAGGGTATCAAGCCGAAATTGGACGGGACTGTTGGGTAATAGCCAGCCCAATCGGCAGGCCTTTACTGCCCTTCGGTGAATAGCAGGTGCAGGCGCCCTGATGAAAAGGCACAGCCTCGCCTTTCATTACAACTTTTCCTCCGGCTAACTGGCCTAACGGGTGTATTAATCGAGCGTTTGTTATTGGATGCTCAAATCATCGATTAATAGGAAATAATTACCCAAATAATTGCCAAGTAAGAATTAATAAGCACTATTTTAGACGGGTATGTCTATTTGCTATAGGTACATTTGAGAGAGAGAGAGAGAGAGAGAGAGAGAGAGAGAGAGAGAGAGAGAGAGAGAGAGAGAGAGAGAGAGAGAGAGAGAGAGAGAGAGAGAGAGAGAGTGAGTGTTGTTCACTTCAAGTGTCTTTATTCTGACCGCCTGAGAAAGCTCAGAATTCCTGCATTATATTGTCAGGTCATTCTGAGAGTTGTTTATTTTGGCCAATCATATGATCGTTTTTCTGATTTTTCCAATCAGGGGCTTCTACGTCCGGGCCCCTATTACGCTCTTGCGGTGTCATGCGAAGCTCCCTAAGCTGACACCGTAGATTTGTTCATAAAATATGATAAGGTAAGCTGGTCATTGAAGAGGGTAACTTCTTTTTGTTGTATGCTGAAGAATTTGGAGGAGTTTTGCGAGTAAATTACTGAAATTCAGTGTTTTGTAACGAATTATTTTTTTTCCTTAGGGAAGGATTTCTTTTCATTCACAAGGGGGGTTTCATCTGTATGTTTCCTTGTGTGTACGTTATAAATGGTTATACAAAAGATTCAATTCATTCAAAAATTTTAAAGATATATTCCACAATAGCTCCACAATATTCCACAACTGTGCTGATTAGATCAAAAGAAACGACTTGAAATAGGAAAAAATAAGCAACGAAAAATCTGAACTATTGGCTAAGAGAAAAGAGTTTACAGTGACATTATCAACTGCCAAGATGTCTAGTTAACACCGCAGTGTCAGATCTACGACTGACTACTGATATTTGGCCTTGTAATGATAACTAGACTTCTTGGCACTTGACGAAGGAAGTGTGAGCTGTCGAAAGAGCTTGTGTGCAAAATAAACGAAGTTGTGGTAGACATCAATACGTGAATGTTTTCTTACCTTTAGCGGTATAGTAATTTTTCTTCCAATGTTAAATACATTAAATACTCCTCCGAAAAAAAAAAAATTAATTCGACGAGTTTGGAGTAAACTACAGGTTACTTAGATGAAAATCCACATAAATACACTAAAAGTAGAGGCGCATTGGCCTAGGCGATGAAACCATGCCAGTTCCAAGACAAATCTGATTAGTTTCAGTTAAAAAATAAAAAAATAGAATCTTATTAACAACGCTGACAATGCAAATGAGATCGGAACCTTTAATGTAAAAGGGGTCTTGCCAGTGGACGCCTTACGTCTGTCACTGAAGAAGATGTCACAGGTGTAGACAAGGATTTATAGAACAGCTTTGGCTACAAGGGGAATCTCGTTCCTCTGCTCATCCATTAGCTTTTTGTAGTCGCCGACCCTTGGAAGCGAAGTGCCTGGGGGCCCAGCGTATTACATCTTAAATATTAGGGTCATTTCCTTTAGCACAAAAGGGCTTTTACGCGCACTTAGCGTAAGTAGTGTGCAATGGTATGAGATTTTACACCCACGCATACACTGCTTATTGGATGACAATATGTCCTAACTAGGAGAGCCAGAAATAGGATTGGGACAAGTTCCCACATAACCAAAAGGGCAATTAGCCATAAGATTTATATATATTTGTGTTTTAAGTAGGTTTTTATAATTTTATGACAACTTTTTGATAGAATTCTTTAATAATTTTTTATGGTTTTAACGGTTATTCTATTATTCATAGCTATTTGTTTGAAAGAAGAGGCACTTCAAACTCATCATAAAGTCCGTTGGTAGGTCATATTTTGATGGGTGACTTCACATGAGCAATCGCAAAATTGACTTCAAGAATTTAGTATATATTATACCTTTGATCAGAATTATTATCATCATTTGATTCATAAATGAATTTGAGAATTGAATATATACCGAATTTTGTTTTAAATAAAAATAATACATTATATGGCATTAATCTCTATTTTTTCTATTATTGGTGTATTATTTTATAATACTTGATAATTGATGAAACACCATATTTCGTTTTCAAAAGTATTTCTTCATATGAAAAAGCACTTTCTGTACCACGCTGTCATTTTCAAGTAGTACTATTTTCTTTGTACATAGCTTCAACTCATACTATGTCTCAGTGAATATTTTTGTTTACTGTGAGTTCCCTGGGTAATCCCTTAATTAAACAACAATTCCTAATATTTAAACTGCATTGACAACTAGTGGTGGCATCAGCACTTTACCCCCACAAAAACTTTTAATAAACTGGGATTATGTTGAAAGGACGATTGCACTGTCCATCTAAGAATTTTAACTGAGATCCTGCATTATAAAGTGGTTAATATGGAAACGATAACCAAACGAAGTGCGATATCGCTCATCTTCGTCTCTTTTCCAGCTACGCGTCAACTCCTGGAATTTCCTGGAATGGGGAATCATTTCCCCTTGGTAGGGTTCGAAGCGATATTATAGACCTTAAAGTGAATTAAAAACTGTTTCGCTAGACTGTCTTCGGAATTTCGTTTTTCTGCCGGGTCTCCCATCTCTGCGACCGTATAGTATGGATTTTCCCCTGCCTCCCGAATACAATGTTTTCTTGGTTTAAGCTCTTTTTTTTTTTTTTTATAGATGTTTTCATTTTCCCTATTGTTCATCCTGAATGTTAAATAAAGTAACTTTACCTGACAGATGTATTTGTTGTTAATCTGAATTTTATTTATTTATTAGTACCTTGTTGATGTTATTAGGAGACATGGTTTAGGAGTATTTTATTTTCATATTCTATTCTAGAAAACGATTTTTGGAAAAAAAAATAGGTCGGTGAGAGATCGGATTTTTAGTATGCACCGATTTCAAACGGCAAGGGTTGAACACACATGAAATTGCGAAGGGAGCATAAGCTGGAGCCAAGGGTCGCAATCGCCCCTTTTAAAGGGTTCAGGTGTATGTAGATTATTCAACGCCCTTACTTGTTAGGATAAGCCTACAGAAACATCCCCACTGACACGACAAACTAAATAAAGTTAAAATAGAGTATCCTCTATGTGTTTTTAGCCTCATCTGCCATCGGATTAGAAGTTTGAAAGGAATATTTGACTAGTCTCATGCATATATGGAAATGCATAAAACTGTTTTAAGCCATTCGGACTATCCGAGGAAGTGGAGCTCGTGGGAGTTGAAACACACGGATCTATTTATTTTCACGCTAGATTTTTTTTATTTTAACCCCCCCCAAGGAAATATGGTATTTTAAAAAATAAAGATTATGCATTCCTTGAAAAAAGTAAAATACAGCAAAAAAAAAAAAACTGGATCCTGCAAAATTTCCTGGATTTTGGCTTCTCTTTACAAATTATTCCCCTTTCTATTTTTCCATTTTCTAGCTCCAAAATATATAGTAACTAATCAAGCGATGTATTTTATGACTATGTATTCTTCAAATAAATATCTGACAGTTTGGGTGAAATAATTGAACCATATACCTTTACAAAACAAAAAACTAACAACTTAATTTACTAAACTTTGTCTGAACATAAGATATAATTTGTACCGAGTTAATTTTACAGTTTGAACCTTATTGAGCCGTATACAGGCTGTTTGATCCCGTTTGACTCAAAAGTATATGATTTCTTATGGTTAATATTAAACTTAATAGCAAATTCTCTGCTGTTCTATACCAAACAGAAATCTTCTATTCTCCTCCAGAGAGTTTTGTGGATTGGAGAAAGTGTGCATTCTCTCCATATCTCCACCCTCTCTCTCTCTCTCTCTCTCTCTCTCTCTCTCTCTCTCTCTCTCTCTCTCTCTCTCTCTCTCTCTCTCTCTCTGTCTCTCTCTTCCTCTCTATATATATAAGTTAGTCGTCGGCAGTTGAGCTTAAAGAAAAAATAGGAAAGAGGGAAACGAACTACACTCTCGAACTTCTGTAAAGAGACTGCTTTATTGCCTCTAGTAATCCGACCTACATAGGTTGTTGACATCCCATGATCGTATTAGTTTACAATATAAACTTGCCTCAGGTTTTAACTTATAAATAGTTACATATTGATATAGATATAATGTATCAGTGTTGCCATGAATATATATATAACACATATTTACATCGCAACTCAAAATAATATTTACATATTTGTCAAACTAGCCATTTTCTTTCATGAAGAAATGAAATGGATAGTAAAAAAATTAAATATTTAATAAGGGTGATGAAATATAAATTTCCATAAATCTATTTTAAAAAGATTTTATAATCTTTATAATTTATTATTATAATATTGTTATACTGGCAGTCTTCGCTTCTTGCAGTTGTCTTTTCTATCCTCAATTTTGATATTTGTATTCCGAAGTTACTATATCAACAATACATAAGGTCTATTCCTAACTACTGCTTATGTTCTCTGTCTTGGATTAGCACTCCATCACATGTCATAGGTGCCTAAGTTTTTTCAGAGTAGCCGTTTTATATGCATGTCAATTTGATCGGCATTTTTTATTTATGTAAGTGTGGTAAAGTGGTCCACTTGGTCCACTTGTATATGTGAAGTCAGTAATATTCCCAACTATTTATGACGTGTTTTCTATGATATCCTTTGTTTGTACCTCGTATACTGTGTGTAAATTCTAATTACATTTGAGCTTCCTTATCAATATTTTAAGCATTTTATAATAAATGTAAAGCATCAATCAAAGAGTGTTGTTTAAATAAACTGATATTTTGCTACTACACTATATATATCTATAGATCTACAGATATTCATCTAGGGGAGAGCGAGGCCATCCTGTTGCAGGCTCGAGAAAGTAGCTATGACATTCAATCCCATTCTCACCTTTGTAATCTTTCCTTTTCAACGCCACCGGACTGAAAGTCTACATTGTTCTCAATGATTCTATATTTCTTCACGCCGTTTTTCATCTCTTTCGTTTCGCAGTATCTGTCATTAATGTGTAACTGCCCATCAGTGGCTTATCGTGAGGGATATTATGATCATTAACAACAATAATAACGTACATTGTTGTATTATTTAATATTTCCCGACATTATCTATGTGGCAGAGCGTAATAACAAAAAAAAAGGAAAAAGATATATTAGAAATCGAGTGAAATTATAATAATTCTTCTTCAGCCTTCCCGAAATGTGACTACAATGGGTGCTTTTTCATAAGTAAACGTCTCAATTATTTTTATTAACTAGAAATGACATTAAGAGTATGTTTGACCGTTGTCCTAAAATAATGAAAACGTTATTTCATCTACATGTTATATCCTGGAACGATCATGCTTTATTGAAAATCATTTATTTATACGCAAAAATGAATTTGAATGTTTCTCTCTCAATTTACAGCACTCATTTTGAAGTCGGGTTGATTATTGCTGTCTGGTACAGACGCGTATCCGCGGAATCCCACCTGTAATTAAATGATTTCCAGTGCTGCAGGGAAACCGGATATTTGAGCATTGTTAATTCATAACGTACAGATATTCCTCGGCCAAATGAATCGCTCGACCTACAACACTACCTACCTACTACCTATTGACTAGCTTCGAAAAATAAAACATTTACAGACTATTCAACATTTGCTGCGTTCCCGACCTTTATGAAATCCATTACTTTCCAACAAGAGCAGGTTATCGTCTTTCTTCTCAAACGTTACGCGTAAAAAAACAACAGTCAAATCCGATATAACTGAGTAACTTTTAGGTCAAACAATATAGTTGGAAGTATGAGAAATGAAATGTAACATGCATGAATTGTTGATTTATATTTGATGTCGCTTGCGCGAGTGTTTTTAGACGAATAAATGCAATATCTGGCTTTTTATTAGTTTTATTTCCTCTTTGCTTACGTTAGTTTCTGCGAATAATAATAGTGGGCAGACATCCGATTTATTCCTTTGTACAAATTCACACCCAGCTTACAAAGCCATTCGAGACAATACTTTATGTTTTTTCCCCTACGTTAAAAACAAATAAATTAAAAATAGTAAACCGTGTACTGTTCTGATTATAACTTACAAGAATGATTTAATGTAGAAAAATATTTGCTTTAACGAAGCATCAAATGGTTAATCAGGTTTATACAGTCAGGAAATAAAACGGTCAGAAAGTTTAATCAACAATTTACCAACGAAATACAGAATTTATCATGTTTTCATATTATATTATTAATGTAACAATCGATTCACAAAAGTGAAGTTGAAATGTGTTATGAAAATACCAAGGGATATATATATACTGTAGCAAGTCGGTGATATATCGTTTTCTTCACATCAAGCTTCAGTATTTTTTTATTAACTGTGAATAGCAAATACATTTACTTATAGTTCCCGTCACGAAATTAGAAGCTCGAGACCCGCAATACATACCATAATTGGGTGGCCACTTTTCTTTTTGTTTTTTTTAATTATGTATTTTGTGTTAATATATATATATTTCATTTTGGCTATAATTTCTATAATACTCTGCATAAACGATATCCCTACAATGAAAATTTACTAATTATTTTGATTTACAATCTATTTATTTATTGGGAGCCACTACGCCCCACACAAAGAAAACTAATTTAAATATAGAAGAAAAACAATAATTAAGTAAAAAAAAATGATCAATTCTATTATTTATGAGTCTATATTTTGATACAGACTTTTATTGGGGTCTGTATTAAGGTTGGTTTTCCAAAGTGGTATGTAAGCTATTCCTGCTGATTGCGCCAATTTGGAGTTGTTTCAAACGGACAAGATCTGTAATGTGCTCATTCAGTGGTGGAATTCCAACTTCGTCCTGAATTCGCTGGCTTCTAACGAACCACGGAGCGTTGGGGATATTCCTTACCAATTTATTTTAGAAACTTTGTAGTCTGTGGAGTCGGGTAATGGAAGCAGTTGTCCAAATTGGGCGGTGGTGGTCTGAGTAATGATTACAAAAAAAGAAGATAACGTTTCAGATATGCTCACCTGAATGAAATTGGTAATAACTGCTCGAGTCGTACATTAGCCAATTGTAATTTGAAATAGCGGTGGAATTTATCTGGCTGTCCAACACAAGTTTCTGGGTATTCAACATCTCTGTCGGTAAGGATCCTTGGAAACAGGTTTCTTATCAATTTTAATTAAGGAAATGTCGCTAAATATTTATGAGGAAACATTTTTTTTTCTTCTCCTTTTTAGAATTTAGTCGTAATTTCCGTGTTCCTTGACAGACCACGAAGTTAGTTCGTCTAGAGGATTTTGAAGTCGTATCGCATTTATGACAGTGCAGTCTTGGAAGTTAATACGATAAGACTTGGGTAAATATTGAAGGAAACCATTCTCCTGCGAGGTCATTTTCCATTTTAATATATACCATTTTTAAATTGGCAATTTTTGTAGTATACATTCAGCTGTTATCAGTAATTATCAGCTGTAAAATAAAATATACTGGACGGATACGGACTCTAACCTACATCACCAATGCCCGCTCGGGTGCTCTGCCAGCTGAGCTAGTCCTGCACCGCGGTACGGTGCTTTCAGTCACTACGAGGTTTTGGCCAAAGATAACTCATATCAGGGGGGCCGAGGACTTGTTCAGACGGCTAGGGAGTTTTTTTTTCTTGGCTAAAAATGATAATTAACTAAATTCCTACAGTTTTATTTTATCTTTGGAAGGTTTCATATTATTCATATGTATCCCAAAAGCTCGTAAACATATTTTAAAATGTCAGTATCTGGCTTTAATACGATAAATACAGACTACTTCAAAGGACATCCCATCTCTCAATAGAAAATAAATTACTAATTTACTAAGTTATACTTAACTTAGAAAGCCAATCTGGACATACGGAATAGAGCTATGGGGGACAGAAAAAAAGTCGAACATCAAGTGTATCCAATCCTTTCAATCAAAAGTCCTGAGAACAATAGTAAATGCTCCTTATTACGTCAGCAACAAAACCCTTCATAACGATCTTAATATACCTTACATTCTCGAACTCATCCCTTCCAAGATCATAAAATTCCATAGGAACCTATCCAACCACCCTAATTCCGTAGTACAGACATTGCACTGCACCACTCAACCCTATAATCCTCCTCGGAGAGTACAACGGCTGTGGCCTCGTGACCTGATATAAATGCGTAACAGTGGGAGTCCTGGAATGGCCAGTTTCTCAAATCATGTCCTGAGCGTATGTGGTTCTCACACTCCTGGTCAGCCTACGCTGGCTTTTATCCAGTAGGGGACTTTCCAAGACTCCGCTACCTCTTTTGCATGCGAGGGAGGTGACAACTATGTTGATTTGGGAGGTCTCTGGGCTGTTTTTAAATACTGTATGAATAAGCGAGTGAATGAAAAATTGTAAATACGGTACGAATGAGATCATTTATCACAATTACTTATTGCCCAATAAGACGGATTGTAATTTTATCATAAAGCTGTTTAATAAAAATAATAAATACGATAAAATCATTAAAAACGTTTGTTAGTCACTTGAGTTTCTTAATCCAATCCAGTTTTTTTTGTGTAGCTGCTCAAGTTTTGTTTGAATATTCTAGTTAAAGTTCTGACCTTAAACCTTTCTAAGGATCTAAAGGAAATTAATCTACCAGTAGGGTATTTTTTTTTCTTTCATAAGGACATCACCAAACAGCTATGAGAGAAACGTTTCGGTTATGAATAAATGTTAAGCCATTTATCAAGGCAATCTCGCTACAAGTTGTCCAAAGCTGGCCTTGCCTCTGTAACAAAAATAATTTCAACATCTCACTCCCGTGAAGCCCCTTAATCTTTTTTAAGGTTAAATTTTATTTTCTAAATATATATTTCATTTTGTCTGCTGGCTTTAATGATTTAAACACTGTATCTGGGAATATGTATTCATAAACAAAATTATTTTCAAGGCTAATTTGGACGACAAGGCAATATCGAACGTACTATTTTTTTTTGTTGTTAAGTTTCCTACCTATTTGATGTACTGACTATTTGAGGTATTTGATGCAACCACCAATTATCCCGTATCAAATTATTATTTCAACTAAATCATATTTTTAGAGCAGTTGATCAGCTTTACTGGTAAATATTAAGTTTTTGATGGATTTAATTTTTTCATTCTTCGATTTTTTTCAAAAAATTAATTTCATTATTGTTTGACATATAACAATAATATCATAGGTTTTACATAAAATAAATTGTAATAGTGTTAAACGTACAATGCGTTAATATTTATTTTTAAATTATATAGTTTCCTACCTTTTACTGTTACGATCTTTGATGTAGTCTATTTCATTTCTAGGCTCCTGAAAAAAATGATTTAACTATTAAACATAATCGATAATATTTTTCTAAAATGCTAGAACCTATTTAAAACAAATTGCTTTTAGTTTGAGAGCTTACAGAAAAAATATGTTTCGTGAAAAGGAATTACTTAGCATGCACGCACTTTTTGTCATTATCTATGCAGCTATCGATGTACAACATATCCCCCAGAACACCATAAATTACGCAAGTCCTTTAATGGGGACTCATCTCCTCCAGGTGATGGAGCCCCTCTCATTCTGTAAAGTTGTTTCTGAATAAGTTCCCTGTGTATAGCATTAGTGTTCAGATGACCAATTCACATCTGGCAAATAAAAAGAACTGAGAGGAGCAGGTAGAGGTCGATCAGGTATATTAACTAATTATGAACGGTTGCTAAGGAATGATTGAAGGACTGCGTGGTCTATGGTATCAAGCGGGTTAGGAGAATTTGGACTGTTAGTTTTTGTTGATCAATAGGACTGTAGCGATCGCTAACTACATAAGATAAATCACCCTATACTATATTGTAAACAAATGTCAATAACATGACCAAAATATAAATCATTGTTAATGTGTTAAACAATAAAAAATGCGGGGAGCCAATTAGTTATATGAGCCGGGACACCAGCTGTCAAGCAGGTATAAGACCCAACCACCGGGAGAGCCTCTCGGCTCTGTCAGGTAACAAAGGAAAGCAACATCATTGGCCACTACATTAGCGATGCTTATTGGCTGCGGGCAAGGCCAGCTGGGTATTTAAGCCCGGCGATTTGGGTCCTGTATATCATTCTCCTGACACCTACCGGCTCGTGGCTGCCCTGCTTGAAACTCTGAAACTGCTGCTTCTTTATGAAAAACCTCTGCATCTCTTCAAACTCTTTCTCCTCTCCTCGCTAAGTTTTAGTCCGGCGTTGTCAGACCCCACACCTTCCTAGTGGGAATCTATGTCTTCGTCTCGCTAAAACTAGCACCTCCTTGGGAGAGACCTCTCCCTAGTGGACAACGGTTGTTGCGGCCCTGCAAACTTACCAAGCAGTGTTTCCCGCGACGATTCAGTCATCCTCTCTCCGGTTCACACTCGCCTTTGGGATCCGGACGGATTTCACCTACCCTTAGATACCGAGTATGAATTCGTGGTCATTCCAAGACCACACAAACTACTTACCTACCCTATACCTCTTCTCCTGAACATAGTGCACTGTTGTGGCACATACCTATCAAAAAAGGAGTCAGATAGTAAAGCCGTCACGAAACGATTGTCCAGGTTATAAACTCAAAAAACCCTCACTATGTCACCGGGGCTAGGGTAACTAGGCACCCCCCTCGTGACGACCCGACAAGGACCAACAATTTCACTGTTGGCATTTGCTAGTGCAGATTGCATGGCGTAACTGGGACGGAAACCAGATTGGAATGGATCGAGCAGTTAGGACTACTAAAGGAAATTGGAGATTTGTGTTTGGACTGGTCATTCAAGAGGTTTGTAGAGGCTAAAAGGATAGGGATTGTGTAATAGTGCTTTGGTGATGGAGGGGTATAATTTTTTTTGTAATGGTTAGACTAATGCTTTTTTCTGGGAATTTTGGAACATAGAGTTTTAAGGGGGAAAATTGCAGAACAGGAAGGATGACTGGAAGGCATAGTTTTATTTACTTGACGTTAATTCTGTCATAACCAGTAGCGTTGATGCCTGTTCGCATTACAGTGGTGATTAAGTCTTAGGGAGGTTCATTTAATGAGGGCTTTCTAGAACTGTAGGATGAGGGAAATAGTTGAGGAGGCAGAGACGAAATATGGGTTTAGCTCATCAGGTGAAACGGCGAATACCTTTGAGGAGGAAGCACCAGAGATACGGAGCCGACTAACCGCTTTTATTTTTTAATTCTCCAATCATGTCCTGAGCGTATGTGGCTCTCGCGCTCTTCTTTAACCTTCACTGGCTCCTATCAGGTGACGCGGCTGATGGAGAAGCGTGGGGGACTTCTTAAGACTCCACTACCTCTCTCGCATAAAAGGCAGATGACAACCATGCAAATCCACATGGAGGTCTCTAGGCTGTTTTTAAATACTGTAGGAATGAGTGAGTGAATAAATATTGTAAATATGCTATGAACGAGAACATTTATCACAATCACTTATTGCCTAATAAGGCAAATTGTAATTTGATCACAATAAAGAAGTTTTAATATTTTTTAATTGATATTGGAACTGCATTTTCGTCTTTGTTCAAGGAATTACTTTACTAACTTCCAATTATGAAATAGTTCCCCACTGAACAATCAGCTCTCTGGTAAGTTACCCAAGCGTGAGTTAATTCGTGTGGAGTTCTGTTTAGAACTAATAGACCGGTTGATTAATCAACAAGTTAACAAAGTGTAAATCTGACATAGAAGTTTATTAGAAGTAAACATCAGTTATGGCCATCAGAACAAGATTAATTGGTATACTAGTGATGTACATCAAATCAATGCGATTAAAAAGCACTTCTTAGTTATTGTTACTTTTCCTAAATAAATTCATTCACTCTCTTAAATATGATTAGTCCCTGAATATCACCTATAGGGTTTTCATATTTATTTGTTATTACTACAAGAAATCTACGGTAATCGCTTTTGCCAAGTACATTGCGTTTCACAGCAGCAGCATGAGTGCACAAAGAGCTTATGCACAGGCCGAGTCAGTTTATAACGTAATCAGTGATAGACTAGATAGGTTAAACATCAGTGTGAACGCCGGATAACCGACTGTGTAATTATAAGGGGGAAAATTTCTTGCCAAAATCCTATACTATAGGGGGGAAAGAGAACTCACTAGCTTTCCCAATGTACTATCTGGGTATAAAAATGGATAGGCATCTCCATTTCTCAACTCATTTTAATAACAAAATATAAAAAGTACGACACAGGTCTTACCGGCTTCACCAATTGCTTATCGCTAAGTCTCAAACTAATGAAGTAAAAATTTGTCCTCCGGCAGCTCTGCTGTAGGGTGCCCGCTATATACTCACTTGACTGACAATACAGCTAAAAGTCTCCAACTATTCCTGAATGGGATCATGAGAACAGTGTTCCGACATACCTCTCTTGAGAGCTTAAAGAACTTCGACCCCCTTGCACCCCATTGGTCGAACAATTCGTCAAACGTGCACAGTTTTTAGTGTAGAGGATGGAACAAAAGATGAAATCCTACACCTTACTCCAAACTACAAAATCTTTCCTAGAATCATTCAAGGACTACCCGTTTGTTTGGAACTTGCGTTTGTGATTGTGTGGTTCAATGGAATAAAATTTCCTTTCAATCATAACGATACAACTTCTTCGATGAATTTAGATGCCCCAATCTTCGCAGGCCCACTTAGATGACTAAATTTCAAAAGGGCTTTCGTTGTTATTAGTGGTTGTCTCCATGGTACGACTCGGCCATTAACTAGTCTATTTTCATTCCCGTAAATGGTATCTCCACAGGAATCTACCTATCAAGGGTGTACATAAATACATTTTACTTCTCGAGAGGTTAAAGAACGCTGACCTGCACCCGTTGGTTGGTGTCCCATCGGTGGGTGACTTCATCCACCGGAGATACATCAAGTTTTTTGACTCGTTGCAGCACCTCTCAAACCCAGTGTTTAACATTTTGACCCCACTACCCTTCCCACATTGATGACAACTGACTTTCGGGAAAAATTAGGTTTAGAATTAGTTTAAGTTTTAATTGTTAGACGTAAGTTAGTTTTAAGTCTATGAGAAAATATAATGAAGCAATTGTAAATAGATTTGTTCGCAGAATCTACATTTTGTAGCATATATTAATTTTGTAACAAGGGGATATGAAACAAAAAAAAAATTTGTTGTTCAGTTTTCTTTTTATATAGCTTCGATGTTTAAGATTTAAATAGTAGTTTTAAATGTTTTTTTTTTGGTTGGCAAAATTTATCATGCCATAAATATGTTAGGTCTTATAACTGATCAAGTTACAGTAAGTCATCAAGCTTGATTGAATTTTTGTTAGGGATACCTGATTAATGGCAGACAAACTGTACAAGAGTAAGTAATATTACAAGTTAGTTGTAATATAAGTTGACGATTGAACATAAAATTGAAAAATCATAAATTAATATATAAAGCAAGGTTGGATATAATTTGTCTCCTTGAAGAGATGTTTTTGACCAAACTAATCGATTGGTTCCATCTTAATCCTATAATCTCAATCAGTATAATCCACTTCATCTTCTTGCTGCAATATGTGAAATAATTGAAGCCATTAAAGGGAGATCCTCGATAAAGCAGCGAAGCAAAGTGTATACCAATCCCTATAATTTGTTTAGAACGTCCTTCGAAAATATTTATCGGTTATTGCGCAAGACACATTGGTCACATCACCATTATTTTATTTATATCAATTTTTATTCCGATGACCCAGAACCATTCAACCCTCTATGATGTATCAGGTGTTAAATATGGATAAGCAAAAAAAAAACTATTTCTTTACATAAGCTTTCAATCCAATGCCTGAAGGGAACATAGCAATATCTATCACGGCGATTGACAGGACTCTAAAACGGAAACTAATGCCTGGAATTGTCGACGCTTTCAATCTTCCATAGAGCGATACTTTGACGTCACACTCTTGACGCGTGTATACAAAGTCGCTTTTCATTTCTTTTTCTTTGTCGTTTCTAGATGAAAATATAGAAAGTTGGATTTTTAAGTGGCACTATTAAAATTATATACCTAAATAACTTTCAGTAGAAATAACACAAATTATAAGTAAGCCCTAGTGCTCATTGAGTGAATAGTTGAGATGTAACTACGGAGCCTAGGCTAAACTAATTTTTAAATATCTCCTTTTGTAGGCAATTAGTCTGTCCACGTCTTTCTCCAAATTACAAGAGTATTTAGCAGTTCTCACTTAAGATCACAATTAGATTACTTGTACGTGCCTGTACTTTTAAAACGTTTAGGCTTTTAGAGTTGGGGAGACAGTAATTCTGGTAAATTCGAAAGACAACTTTTGGCCAAAAATATTGACGGGTATCAGAATTTTGGGTATGAAAAGTGAAGAAAAGACTGGTGCTACGCCTAGAATTCCTTAGTGGGCCATTATGCAAGAAAATGTTTTCACACCGAAGGGGATTTGGGCAGGAAGGGACGTAAGTAAAATTAAAGATGAAACGTTTAGAAAGGACGTTAAACGATTTAATTTTTCAAGATTATTCTGAAGGTTGTATTTTTATTTCATAATCGTCAGAATATTTCAAAGGTTGTGTAAGGTCTTTTACCTGCCAGCATAAAAACAAATCTGATAAACGGATTAAAAAAAAAATGATGGCAGATAAAAAAGACTTATTTCAACCTTTGAAATAATCTAAATATTAATTTTAAAAATAAATCTTAATTATATTATCAAGACGCAAAATATGTCCAATGTTTAAAATGAGTTTCGGTACGTTTTAAAATCGAAATCTAGCTTCTAATTACTCCACATAAGTAATAATACCTGTTTTGTTTCTTTTAGTAATTCTTAGAAGACAATGTCCCAGTACAAAGTATTTTTTCTTTTCATTTCAATAATAGTTATAGTCACAGCAGTTGTCGACATTAATAACTTGATAAGTTAGTCCATCGCCCATGACGTCAATTTCAACTAACAAAATTTAGTATAAACTAATAATCAGTCTGCATAATAAAATGAGTTAAGCCTAAATTTGGTTATATGAAGAGTGTAATTGTTTTTAATGTAACAACAAGATAATTGGAATTGTTCATATTGGATAACATTTAATCATTAATGTTTTTTTTTTTAGTGATTTCCTATTTATTTTTATCCTCTACGATCCGTTAATTGGCTTATTCGAGGTAGACTTGAGCTAACATTCTGATAAAGCTGTTTGATAAGTCTACACTGTAATTGGAGTATCGAACCCACACAGTTTGGTACACCAATTAACAGGTGACGGGAATCTTTGCGCTTTAGAAGTTAGCAAATTACAACTATAGTTTGGAATATCCTAACTTTGTGTGCAAGGTGGCAAAATCGTCGTTTGTGTTCCCTTCAATAAGTACCGCCTTGTGTATCTTTGCCATTTACCCGTTATTTCTTGAATGTTTAAAAAATAAAATAATAATAATAAAAAAAAATAACGAAGGGTCGTTAGCTAGCTCGTTTATAATGAAAAATAAATATTTTCCTGTCATAGTATTACGGCATCAGTCAGAAGATCTTACGGTCAAGGTTAATTGTATGAATTATGTGTTAAGGCTTACAAGGGGATTACAATTCCAAAAGGACATTAAGTCTTTTTATGTAGTAGTTTTTTTTTATTAAAGTAACCAAATCATAATTTGGTTGTTATACCTTACTTGACATGAAGGTCTCCTTTGTTTACATGTACTCATAGAACTCTTCAAGCAGTAAGATAGTAGCCAAGATATGAAGTTCGAAATCCTACAATGTGATTAAAGAGACAACCAACTATTAAAAAAGTTAAAAGAAGCTAAGCGAGTATTCTGAAAGTGATAATGATTATTGTTAAGATCAATTTAATTGAATAATAATTTTCCCCGACAGTCTGTTGCCATCAATACGGGAGGGATGGTGGGGTCATAGTGTTAAACACTGGGTTGGTTAGGTGCTGTAACGAGTCAAAAACTTGATGTGTCTCTGGCAGATGAACTCAGTTCTTGAATGATTCTAGGAAATATTTTGTAGTTTGGAGTAAGGTGTAGGATTTCCTCTTTTGTTCCATCCTCTACACTAAAAACTGTGCACGTTTGACAAATTGTTGAACACTAAATATTCTATTTTAAATAATTATGTTTGTTCACTACAATAATTTAGCAGTTACTTGCTTATGATTAAGTCTTTATTGAAATATTCCCATCATGATATCCACGAGATTGGTTTTAGTCAAAACATTATTGATGTCTCGGTAAAAGGATTGGGTGCAGTGGTAGTTGAGGAGATTTCAGCCTCGTGTGTGTTCTTCAGCTGTGTATCTTCGGCTGATGGCGAGCATCTGCGAACGCTGTGAGTCTATTTAGAGCGTTAAAGGAAACTCATGGCTGTGAAATCAACTTTGAGGTGGTTGGAGAGGTAAAAACAACTCAAACAATGTTCCACATACGCCTTGTACATGGTGCAGGAAGCTTAAATAAACCCATGTGGTTTAGATCGGAAATATTTGCTGAACCGTGATATAGGAGCTATGCCGTGATTATTTTCGGCTGTAGGACTTACCTCTCCTTTTTTATACCTATTTTTTACTACTTTTTTTTCATAATTTTCTTTTTATTATTTTTTAAGTTCCATAAATTAATCCAACAATCTTGCTGAGTCTAGTATTGAACGACCAAAGTTTAGTAATACTTGAGTGAGATGTAAGGATTTCTCATCCTACATGTTGATTACTTTAATAAACATTGAATAGTTCAAGTATATGTTCATATGTACTAATTACAGGATAAAGAAACAAAATGAAAACTCAGAGCTTCTTTTGTCTGAGCTTTAAAATTGTTTGGACGATACAAGCATAAAATCAGTACAAATCCTTTATGTTAAAAGGAAATTATAAAGATTTTACTCCAGTCGTATTTTTCTGTGGGGAGCCAAAACTGACTCTTTATATTTACTAAACCCACCATTCCTCTAGAGCAAAGTCATGTATGTATCAAGACACTATGTTTTTTTTTAATTCGAAAAAAAAAACAGCTCTGAAGCAGATTTTTCACTTAAGGAAAGAATCCTTCAAGGAAAACCCTTTTATTTTTGAGTAGTAGGGAAGGTTGTGGAGTGTGTGTGTAGAGAAGTTGGTATAGCTCCTCACTTCAGGGCGTAACTTTTCTTTTACTTTAAAGGTGAGTTTCTTTTTCAGTTCTTCTTTGAGAATACTAAATTGAGTTTAAAAAACTGTACAGCAGTGCATGTTAGGTTTAATACAAGGGTAGTATGTGCTCTTATCTCGCTTCCTTCCGCTTTGGCTTTCAAAACCTCTGATGTGTACCTCCTAACTAGGCCGTGGTATGGATGACGGCTTTTGATGTATATATGTAAGACAATTATTGAAGGTGGGGTGAATAAACTGAAATCAGTTTCTCTGTAAACAAAGTTAGCAATTTTATTCACTATATATTATATTATAACAATTATTAATATTGATTTACACAATCTTACCTGTAAACAAAGAAACGACAATTACAGTTTCTAACTATCAATTCTCTATTTACACTATTTTATTTTACACACTATTATATGTTCTGTTATCTCACATAACCTTCTCTATCTGATAACTGATGCTCCATCTGGTGGGGGCCAGTGGAAGCAGCACGGCAAATTCAAATGAAAGAGAGATCACTTTCATTACATCTCCCCTCTCTGAGGTGAAAATTCTTTGAAAATTTTCAGTCTGGTAATATCGGAAGTAATTTTGTTATGTGAAAGAATCCAGTTTCTTGCTTTCCTCTTCCGGTATTTATTTTATATATTGAATTTGATATCTTTTCTGTTATTTCAAAGGGACCAATTTTTAATTCATCTAGTTTATTCCTGTTCAATTTGTTGCCATTTTCTATATATACTGTATCTCCTGTGTTAAATTCCCAATGTTTTCTTGATTTATCAAATATTTTCTTGTTGTATTCATGAGACTTTTTTGTTCTTTCTAAGGCTAATTTACTGTCATTCATCCAGTTTTCTTTATTGTTTCTTTTTTTTAATTCTTCAGGTAAAATGCTAGTATCTGTGCCATCCAATAAATACTTGGGTGGAAAACCGGTTACTGTATGTTCTGTTTCATTATATTTATCCACACATTCTTTAGCGACTGTTGTCCAGGCTCTTTTCTTCCCTTTTTCGTTCATTTTACATCTGATTTTATTGACTAGAGTTTGATTTAGTCTCTCATTTAAACCATTGGAAAAGGGTGCATTAACTGCTGTAAATATCAATCGAACCTCCTTTTCCCTTAGGAAATCTTTGAATTCTCTTGAGTTGATTCCTGGGTATTGATCTGTAAGTATTATACCTATTTTCTCTGTTTCCAGCACATTATTTACTAACTTGATGAAGTCAGTGGCACTCTGAGTTTTTGATGTTGAAATGAATGCATATCTTGTGAAGTGGTCAATAAGCAGGTGGAGGTATCTTTTTGTTGATCGTTGTCCTCCAAAACCTCCAATAGTGTCGATTGACATTATTTCGAATGGTTTTGTTGCTGGCCCTAGTTGTGACATTAGCCCATATTTTTCTTGCCCTCTGGATTTGTTTTTAATACATATTTCACAGGTTTTACATACTTTTTTTATATTTGCAGTTATATTTTTTGCTGTGTAATAAGGGCATACCCTATTCATCATTTGTTTAATTCCTATATGGCACCATTCAGAATGTATTTCTTTAATGAATTCTAAACTTAAGTTTTCAGATAAAATTATCTTTTCTTTATTTCTTACTTTTTTATAGAACACTCCATCTTTTTCTATTAATTTTGTTTTGGTGTTTTGTAATATTCTATTTTCCTCTTGATCTTTTTTAATTTCTTGTATTTTTATCAAATTAACTATTTTTAGGATTTCTTCTTTATTTTCAATTGGTTCTAATACCGGGTTTCTGCTCAAACTATCTGCTTCAGTATCATCCTTTCCCGGAATGTATTTAATTTCAAAATTGTATTGTGACAAATAGTAAGTTAATTCACCAAGTTCTTCATCCGTTCTTGCTCTTATGTTTAAATTTTCTAATGGTTTGTGATCTGAAAATACAGTGAATTTTCTTCCAATTAACCAGTATTGCCAATATTTTAATGCCTCTTTGATTGCCAAACACTCTAAATAAATTGCTTTTTTCCTTTTTTGCGGTTCGCTTAATTTTTTTGAAAAGTATGCTACTGGCTTTTCTTTTCCATTGTTTTGTACTTGTTTCAAAACTGCACCAATACCTTCTAGAGATGCATCTGTATAAATTCTTATTGGTAAATCATTATCAAATATTTCTAACACTGGTTGGGAACATAGCAATTTCTTTACTTCTGCAAAGGATTTTTCACACTCTTCCGTCCATAAGAATTTTTCATTTTTCCTTAATAATTTATGCAGTGGATCTAGCAATATCGAGCTTTTTGGTATATACTCGTGATAAAAATTAATTTTTCCTAAAAATTGTCTGATGTTCTTTTGGGTTTTTGGAGTTGGAAAGTTTTTTATTGAAATTAAGTTGTCCTTTATTGGTCTTACTGTATTGTGTTGTATTATGTGTCCAAGGTATTTTGCTGATTCTGCTGCAAATGTACATTTTTTAAATTTTAATCGGAAACCTTCATTGACTATTGCTTTTATCACTTTTTCTATATGTTCTATATGTTCTGTGAATGATTTCGAAAAAATTAAGATGTCATCTATATAATTTTCTGAAAAGTCTTTTAAATTGTGCTTTCTTAAGATGTTGGATAAAATTCTTTGGAAAATAGCTGGTGATGTCTTTAAACCATAGGGTAGGCATGTCAATTGGAAGTGCCCTTCTTGTGTGACAAATCCTGTTTTCTGTCTATCTTCAATGCGTAATGGAATTGACCAAAAAGCGGAATTTATATCTAGTGTGGTGAAGTATTTGCAGTTTCTTGTTTGTATTATTAAATCATCTATTAATGGGAATGGTTGAGCTTGTGGTATAACTAGTTTGTTCAATTCACGAAAATCTATACATAATCTTGATCGCTTGTTTTCATCTCTTTTGAATGCTAAGGTTACGGGGGCTGCGAATGGACTATAGGACTCTTCAATTAGATCATTTTGTAATAATTTTGCCACCTGATCTTCTATTTCCTTCTTATCTGCTATAGTGCATCTATAAGGCCTTTTGCTGCAGAATCTGTCCACCAGTAAGTCAATTCTAGCTTCGTAATCCTTAACCGTGCCCACATCATATTTGTTCCTGGCAAATACTGTACTGTAC
Organism: Acanthosoma haemorrhoidale; assembly: GCA_930367205.1. Classification (NCBI taxonomy): domain Eukaryota; kingdom Metazoa; phylum Arthropoda; class Insecta; order Hemiptera; family Acanthosomatidae; genus Acanthosoma; species Acanthosoma haemorrhoidale. The sequence continues at coordinate 94,384,015 of OV884015.1, read as the reverse complement.
TTTTCTATCAGTCTTTCTATCGTAATCTTTCTCATATTATCTAAGTGATCTAATTTTATTTTGAACCCGTCTTCTTCGATATGTTCATTAAAATTCACTTTAACTTCTTCATTTTTTTCTTTCTTTTTCTCAGTATTTCCTGTTTCATCTTCTTTCTTCTGTAATATTTGTAGATTCTCATTTTGAATTAATCTAAATTTTTTGATAATATCTAATCCTATAAGAAAATCTTCAAAATCATCTCTCTCTACAATGAACACATCAACATATTTTTCTATCTCAAAAATTTTCACTTTTATGGTTACTAAACCTTTTGTTTGTGTCACACCATTGACTGTTTTTAAATATATCTTATTAACATCTTCTGTTTTTTTCTTTATCTTAATTAATTTTGTATTTATTAGAGAGACTTGGGATCCTGGATCATATGTCCCATTTACCTGTAACTTCTCTTCTAATAATATTTTTACTTTAATCAATGGTGTGATTATTCGTTTTTTTGTTCTGTATTTAGATCTACTTCTAATACTGAGTTGCTTCCCAGTATTCTAGTTTCATATTTGTCTCTCTTTTTAAACCAGCATGAAGCTTCTGGATGATATCTGATGCCTTTGTTTAATTGTTCACAATTATTGCATGGCCTTTTTTCTTGAAATTTATTTTTACTAAAAAGTTTTTCATCTTTCTTTTTCATAAAATTATTTTTGTTCGCTAGACCCTCACATTTTCTAATTTCATGAAGTAATTTGGTCGAATTCTCACATTTTTCCTTATCTAACTTATTTCTAATGAACTCAGGTAAGCCTGCAGCTATAAGCATCACTAAAGTCTGTGAACTAATATTCTCATCCATATCTAACAATAATTTCTCTTTTTTCATGGCGTATTCCATCAGTAGACCTTCTTTAAACCTATATGATATAGCATGCATTCCTGTACTCCATCCTTGGTCTTCAAAAGTTTCCAAAAATTTTTCTTTCCACTCAGACCACACAGAGTCCATTGTTAATATTGTTAGGGTTGCTGAGTACCAGTCTAAGCATGACTTTTCCAAAAACAACCTTAATATTTCAATCATATTACTGTCTGCATTGATTCCACATCTTCTACATTCTTTCTCAAACATCTCTAGCCACTGTTTAGCATTTGAGTGTTTACATGTAAACTTCTCAACCATGAACTTCTCTGCTATATGTTTTAAATTTAGCTCATTCTCTTTATTTTGTGTGGATTCAACCATCTTATCTTTATTCACTACTTGTTCTAAATATAAATTATCAAACATTACATTACCTTCTTCATCAAAATATATTGTTTTCATTTTCTCGGTTAATGTAATCCACACACTCTTCTGTTGACCTCTTTGAGTAAAACTGTTCCTCAATCTTTTATAAATAAGTGTCTTAGTCAATTCTTCATGATCACTCATAAAGCTTTTCTCTAGGGGCAACACATATTCTTCATTTTCCTCTGTCTTAATTGTGGTAATTGAGAGAACATTTGTCTTCTTATCCTTCGGTGATCCCACAAAGTTAATGGTGAATTGCAGTCTTTTCGCCATTGTAACTCCTATTGTCGTTTTGTAAGACAATTATTGAAGGTGGGGTGAATAAACTGAAATCAGTTTCTCTGTAAACAAAGTTAGCAATTTTATTCACTATATATTATATTATAACAATTATTAATATTGATTTACACAATCTTACCTGTAAACAAAGAAACGACAATTACAGTTTCTAACTATCAATTCTCTATTTACACTATTTTATTTTACACACTATTATATGTTCTGTTATCTCACATAACCTTCTCTATCTGATAACTGATGCTCCATCTGGTGGGGGCCAATGGAAGCAGCACGGCAAATTCAAATGAAAGAGAGATCACTTTCATTACATATATATATAGTAAAAGTGCTTGGTATATGTAAGCTTAAACATCATGAGGTTTACAGAATAAACAATAACTTTTATTCTATCGTAAAAGTGCACACGAAAGAAAAGAAAATATGATCTCTAATGCTTTGATTGCTTTAGTCCCTGCTTATTTAAAATAACAAAATACAATAAACATATCTACTATTATTTTTTTTTTGTTTCAAAACCCTTTATGAACATTTATTATATATAGATTTATTAACATCACTCCACAATATGGTATTTTTAGATAATTGCACATCGTGCTTATTATATTTACTGTAGCGAAGCTGCATTTCATATAATGTGTGAGTTTTAAGGATTTTGTCTATGGTACTGAATACAAGGCGTGTGAATATGAAATGTGATAGGTCTTACCTAAAGAATGAGTTGTGCTAATACTAACCAAAACCTAAATCTAACTAAACTAACCTAGTTTTCCCCGACAGCCTGTTGCCATCGATACGGAAACGGGGGTGGGGTCATAGTGTTGAACACTGGGTTTGTTAGGTGCTGCAATGAGTCAAAAAACTTGATGTATCTTCTGTGGATGAACTCACTCACCGGTGGCCTACCAATCAGCGGGTGCAGGATTCGTTAACCTCTGGAGAGAGGTATGTCTGATCACTTTTCTTATGATACCATTCAGAAATTGTTGGAAACTAGTCAAGTGTGTATATAGCGGGACACCATACAAAAAAATGATTACTATGAATAATAAATTCTTTATATGAAAAAGATCCATTTTGACCATTTTTTAACTATTTAGAAACGATATAAATTTATCCCTAAAATCGCCACTGCACCGGGATCTTTACTGAACCTATTCAAACTTCTGGATCTTTTAAATGAAATATGACGTGAGACTGTTTGAATAAACGAAATTAAACTTTTAAGTTGACTGTTGCCAACACTGTTTTGAGCTTCTGATTTCACCTTAAAATCTTTAGGTTCAACTATAAAAACTCCAAAGACACTAAAACGTGATATTGTTGTTATTTTCTAGTTCGATAATTGAGCATTATTCATGAGAGTATAGTTATAATTTATTCTCAACTCTTTATGAATGGGAACACTATTTTTTATCATCCGAAGGGACTGATTTGCATTTATTTTTTCAGGGTTGGCAGTACTTTTCTCTAATTAAAAGTAATTCTAAATAAGAGAAGAAGAGACAATGATATAGTGAGCAGCCGAGGGCCCCAAGCATCACTTCGTCACAGACTTCATTATTGCTGATTAAGATTATTCTTATAATGTTATTCTCTATTTGTTTTAAAGACATTAAAAGCTAAAAATTATTCAGTTTTGGGATTTCTAGCTTTTAGAGGTGAATAAATAGAACTGTTAATTGAGCGGAATGTAAATTAAGAGATGGACCAGGGGATGTGATAGCCCTATTTCGTTAGAAATTTATCACTTTTTCTTCTATTAGGAGCTCATTTAGTGGTTCATTTCATTACTGTTAAACTAACGAGGTCTCAAATAGTGCTTTCTTTCTCTCCGTTGGAACTGCACACATGGCCGCATTGTACGGGACTTGTGTAAAGAAAACGGCAATGTCCCTCTTTCACTAGGCAAGTTAATTGATTCAAAGTCAACAAACAGCCAAAAGTTAATTAAAGTTCTTGTTTTTAAAACAGTGGGTCAAATAAAATGGCAGTAATTAAGAAACGAATACATAATTTAAATAAAATCACAAGTTATTTTATTGAAACAAAACACTAAAGAATGATTCCCATCGGAATTACTGCTGGGTTTAATAATACTTTTTTTAACTACAATAAAACTAATTGAAACAGAATTCTGGAAGAAGTGTTATCATACTCGTCCATATTAAAAGTGGGTAAAACAAATAAAATATTTTCGAAGATGAATAAATAATTGACAAGGCAATCATGCCAATAATTTTTACACACCTCATAACATACATTTAAAACAGGATAGGGTAAAGAATAAAAATCGCAATAAATACTCAAAATTTTTGCAAGCTACCTCGTCTGCGCGGTAAACAATACACTGATTAATTAAATTTTAAAATTTTAGTAATATTAACATTCCCTGGTTTCTATACGATACATAAATCATACTCTGAATACATATATTTAATTTAACTTTGAAAATTTAAATAGATTTTATATTAACGTCACGGCATACCTATTAATTATTCATAAAATTCTAATTGTATGTCAGTATTATTCAACAGTATTCAAAGTACAATATCATATAAGATCAGTATATAATAGTATTTTTTCTATTAATAACTAAGCTTTATTGTGATAAAATTATAATCTGCCTTGTTGGGAAATAAGTGATTGGGCTCAATGTTCTCATTTATACCATATTTACAATTCTTCATTCACTCGCTCATTCATACAGTATTTACAAACAGTGTAGAGACCTCCTAAATCCACATGATTGTCACCCTCCCTCGTATACTAAAGAGGAAGCGGAGTCTTGGGAAGTCTCCCATGCTCCTCCATCATCCGCGTCACTGGATAAGAGCCACTGGATGCCAACCAACAGTGCGAGAGCCACAGACGCTCAGGACATGATTGAAGAACCTGGCAATTACCAGGACTCCCACTGTTATGTATTTATAGCCGGTTACGAGGCCATACTCCGCTTTAGCCTCCGAGGATGATTATAGGAATATGTGGTGCAGTATAATGACTTTTTATATAGGTAGAACACGAATCCAAAATTGTAAATAGTATTAAGATAACTAGCTATAAGGGAGGGAAAAAAAAAATGTATATATAGCTAGTTTAGGATTTGTAAATATATTATTAGAGGTGTTTCTTTTGTTTCTTTTCTCTTTACTTTAGTTTTGTGTTTTCTTCTTTCTTTTTATAGATTATTATCATTTTTTTTTTTGAGAATAAATGGAACAAAACAGAGTAACCGAAGGTGCCCTGACCGGTGCAACAAGTATAATGACTTTGCAAGGGGATTAGAGTGGTTGGATAGGTTTCGATATAATTTCATGAGCTTGAAAGGAATGAGTTCAAGAAAGTTAGATAATTATTAAATTAAACAGTCCATAAAAAATCCTCTAAGACACTTTTCCTTGAATACAGTTCACCAAAAAAATAACCCTTAGCACTGTCCTTTGACAATCTCACTCATTCACTAAATATCCAATGCAGGTTTTATTGTATTAAATCGTTTTATTTAAAATAAATAATAATTGAAAAATAATATTGATAAACATAATAGATAATTAGTTCCATTATAATGCATACTTGATCTTCTCTACATACACTGAACTAATACATATGAGAGGATAGGGCGAACGAGCCGCTTACTCCGCTTAATGGAATAAATAGATACTACAGAAGCTAACAATGACCTCTATGGTTAGCCTATGGCATAGCACTATTGCTATGGTTCAGCAAACTCTATTCCCGACATGCATTACCCAACATGTTCCTCTGAATCGACAATCTCTCTTGGCCTCTTCCACAGACCAACGCTTATCGCTACAAGTGCATTACAGTTTCACAGACACTCACTGAACCAATATGAGGCTAATTTTGTCATGCTTTACAGGTAACAGCTGTACTTACACATCTTGACTCTCAACATAATGAAAGAATTAAGTGATAATTAAGGCTATATTGAACAGAATATACACAATAGATTGAACCATGATAGCTTCGAGGTGCAGAGGAGTGATGGAATAAAGCTCATGTGCTTAATCTACAACGATCCCAATGTAACGTTCACCATGACCATTTTCAAGGCCATTATTCATTAGGATTGGTTATAGTAAGTTTTTCGGCTTGGTGGTGGTGGTAATGCCCAATTCAGACTCGAAGGGCTTGTGCTCCTGAGGCATGAGACTCGAACCTCACTCCGTGCGAACACACGCAAAATCCCGAAAAGAGATCATAGAAAATGATGGGCAATCAGTTGAATGCCACAACCAGAAAGTGGTGGCATACACCCTTCCATTAAATCCACTGAGAATGTCAAGTTTTTGCTTCCAACCCAATGGCAGACTCAAGTTTCTTCCAGGTGGTAGAGTTTCCTATGCTGGAACAAAATGTTGTTGCCAATTGAACAACATATGCTTGATAAAGCACCTGCTGCTTTGTTATCCGTTCCTGGTTTGTATATGACCTTATACTTGTTTGTTGAGAGTTGCAGTCTCCGGCCATGCTCTAGTTTTTAATGAAGGCATAAATCGTTGATTTTTATGAGCCTGTTGTGAACCTGAAGCGCCTCCATAGTTGATAGTGTATCCAGTGTCAAAGTGCTTCTACTAAGCGTAGGTTTCATTATCGATTTGTATTGGGCCCAATTGGCTTCTTGGTATTTATATCTCGTAGCAGGTGGCTTCGGAATATTTCCTTCCAGCTCGTACAGTATAAGCCGGTGGTCTGAAGATCCGACATCGAGAGCTGAGCTTCCGGTGACCCGATGTGGTTATTGAGTCAGTAAAAGGCCCAGTGTGGGGCTTACAACCTACTGTACTCATACTCACTACTGCCTTGTGTTCGTCCCGGATCGGCGCCTGATGATACGAATTGTGAAGGCCTATTGAATTGAAAAGTTTTGATATTTAGCTAAAGCATTAACAATATTATCGATTCGAGATAACGGAAAGGGATCGAGGTCTGTATATCTATCGATTGCTCGCCAGTAATCGACTACCATTCAACAATTATGACAGGCGAGGATAGGACTTCGGGCTGGGTGCGCCATGGTGTCATGCTCTCTTCAATGCTCCACCCTTAAACAGCTGACGAGGGTTCCAGGTCAGTCGTTTGTCGAAATGGAAGCCTAAGTACCGTACTGTGACGATATTCTGAAATAAAGTCTTGATAAGACAATAATTCCATAACCACTTACGGTCGCGGAAGTCTAGTGCAATTGTATTAGTAGACTGGTACGGACTGAACTCACACTTATCGAGATATTATGAGAGATATCTTACTGAGTTATCTGAATACTCTAGATTTTTCTTTTTGGACTCTACAATTTTTATTACTATTATTATTATAATTAGAGTGTAAAGACTAAGCAAAACCCAGGCTGGAGTGTGAAGTGCTATAAAAATTGATGTTTTAGACTCAACCACGGATACGTAGATTTCTTAAGGATTTTTTATCTATTATTCGCTTTAATTGAGGGCGTTAAAAAGGCCGAATACAGATTTATCAACTGGATTCAAACTCAAAATCATCACACATCCAAATTCGTTCATATTAGAACTCTTACTATTGTATAATAGTAATATTATAATTTAATAATTATATAACTTTCTTGAACTCAAGCCTTTCAAGTTCATGAAATTATATCGAAACCTATCCAACAACTCTAATCCCCTTGCAAAGTCATTATACTGCGCCACATATTCCTATAATCCGCCTCGGAGGCTAAAGAGGAGAGTGGCTACGTGACCTGCTATAAATACATAACAGCGGGAGTCCTGGTAATTGCCAGGTTCTCCAATCATGTCCTGAGCGTCTGTGGCTCTCGCGCTGTTGATCGGCCTCAAGTGGCTCTTATCCAGTCAGGGAGACCTCCCAAGACTCCACTTCCTCTTTAGTATACGAGGGGAGGGTGAGAATCATATGGATTTGGGAGGTCTCTAGACTGTCTGTGTCGGGAAATGTCACTAGGGGAGTGCCCAATCACTCTAGCCCTGGTGACAAGTGCGAATTGTTCAAGTTTGTAACCTGGACAATCGTTCCAGGTTGGCGTTAATATCTGACTCCATTTCTGATAGGTATGTGCCCCGACAATGCACTATGTTCAAGAGGTACAGAGGGTTCATAAAGAATAAGTCAAAGTTTCAGAGTTCGAACAGAAGCAAGTATCACTGAGTAACGGTCGCGAAAGACTGGTCGTCCGGGGCTAGCCGCCTCCGTTAAATATGTCCCACGCCTCCGAGGAGGGGCTGAAACAAAAAGGTTGCTTAGTGCCTGCGAGATCCTAACATGTGTTGAGGACGTGCCGATTCTCCGTAATCGGTCAGTCTGCTGACAGGACCACTTAGCCTGCGGTTTACATGTGTTAAGGGCAGCAGGCCTGGGCTCTAAGGGTCTCTCTAATTTATGACTGACAGCCGTCGTCCCGTTTCGTGCTACTTGCTTCTGCTTTTCTTTATTGCTAATAGATTTACAATAATTTACTTTTGTCTATAATATATCTGCAATAACGTATAGGGTGATTTCACTTATATACTAAGAATCGCCACAGTCTGTAATACTGTATGAATGAGCGAGTGGATGTAGAATTATAAATATGGTATAAATGAGGCCATTGAGCCTAATTACTTATTGCCCAACAAGGCAGATCATAATTTTATCACAATAAAGCTTAGATATTAATAGAACAAATAATATTGTATACTGATCTTGATTGCTATTATACTTTGAATACTGTTAAATAATACTGACAATATACAATTATATTGTATATATACTGTATCAATACTGTATATAGTATTGACTTTGAAGTCAGTCAATGTCCATTTTTCCTATTAAGTCGCTCTTCGAGATCCCGAATTAGTAATAAATAGTGAATAAGTACATAAATTATTTTATATATAATATGTAATATGTAATGAAGAATGAATCCCTTTTAGTGAATTTCTTAATAGATCAAAAGGGAACGTTATTGAGGATTAAATGAAAGGAGCTGGCAAGTCATAGGCTACTACTCAATAAGCCCTGGAATAAATCTTAAGCTCATTAGTATCGATTTTATTTTTTAATTTGGAATAGTATTGCCCTGATACACTCCTATTCAGGGAAAAGGCCCGTTTATCCTATTAGGGGCCAACCGCTTCTCTGAAACTCCAGCTAATCCCCAATCACTGATTTTTTTTGAAAGTGAGATATCCAATTTCTTTTTTTGGTTATCCTACTATAATTATAACCCATCGTAGCAAGGGAGCTTCATGTCAAAGAATATTTCTGTGTTCCTCAAAGGAATAGGGATGCTACTCAAAGCTATATCTACAAGTTGTATCTACAGTTCACTTCAATTGGGAATGGGTAGTTCTATCAAAAACCTATAAGCAGCAATAACGCTACCAATGTTACCAATATCCACAAGCATAGTAATGTCAAGAAATACTATCTATGACGAAATGCTGGGATCAATGAGCCATCGCTCATCAAAGTTTATACTAGCATGAATCAGACGAATGAATAATTCGGTTAACCCATAATATTGTTGCAGTGTTTCAATTTAAAGACAGTTCTCTTGAAATCATGATTTGAAAGTGACCATATTTAATGATCAAAAATTAATTTTTAGGTACAGATTCGAAGTGATCTATCATATCACATATTTCAAAAGGGTTTTTATTTCATTTCTGTTTTTTTCAGTTTGTCAAGCAAAATGATTTTATATTGGGAGATTGGAACACTTTGTGAAATTCTTGAGTTTAATCGGCCGTATTCTTTTCAATATTCCAGGTTAAATCGGAAAGGTTTTGGTTAACCTTTTTTCTTTTTATATTATAGTTATTTTTTATTTTTTTCATTAGAGGAGAGTTGCAACCTTTAAAAAATTATTAAAAAAGATTGGAGGATTATACTTTTTCCAGCCTCGTCCATTGGTTAACAATTCTTTATTTAACGGTCTTAGTTATCGTTTCCTAAAATCTTTTCTTACAGGGAAAACTGTTCTCCTTGGGTATACAAGAGTTTTTACTTTGAAGAACTTTTTAAACGACAGAATTTCATATCTTGATAATTTTAGATTTTATATAGGATATAATTAGCTGAGTATAATTTTTTGTACAAAGTATTGAACGGAAAATAAAATTAACTAAAATAAAATCACAGACTTTAAATTAACAATATGCTTCTCTTCAAAACTTCTTTAGTTTCAGTGTTTTATCGATTGACCAGAATTTAAGAATATCGATATTTAAAAAAAAAAATTTAGCTTCGTTAAACAATAAAAACAATTCATTAGGTATTTTTTTATTAATGTTTTCTTGACCGTAGACAATACACTATGTGCAGATTCTATGGTGTAATCATTGATCGTGTCGCTTTGCGAGAGCGGTTCTTGAGAATGACAAGTCATTAAGTACAGTCGCATTCATTAAGTTTATTCAAGTTCATTAAGTCGCGAGGGCCATTAGAAATCTGGAGAAGCCAACGTAGTAGAGTTGCTAATTAAAATGGATACATCCTTGCCCAAACTACAATAGCAGCCCCTTAACTTTCGTGTGCACTTAATGACTAATGAAAATTAGTATTTGGGTGAGTAATGTCTGTCTGAAGGGTGGCAGTTTGTCCTCCCACGTCGTTTTATTTCTGTGGCTAAGCCGTTGTCCGACGAAAAACTTTTAACGGCTAAAACGAAACAGCGTGGGAAGACAGAATGTTTTGCTTGGAGAAACCTGTTGTGGGATACTTCTTCAATAAAACAAAAAGATGTCTCCAAAGGACTTTTGAGGGTAAACAGTTTTATTGGCCAAATGTCAGCTCATCATCGACTATGCAATAAGTTCCTCCCCTCCTCCCACTCACTCTCTCTTTCTCTTGTCAGGAGTGGATTTTATTTCTTTATGGCTTTTATTCATTTGTAAACTTTCATTTTTTTTTTCACACTTAGAAATATGAATGAGAAATGACCATTTTATACAAAAATCGCAATTTAAAGAAATTAAATTAAAAAGGAAAAAAATTGTTATTATTCATTGTTTGTAGCTGTTAGCTTTTCTATTGCTAATTTTCCGTAATTTCTGTGATATATAAATATTGTACGAAAGTTGGCATCAGTGTGAACTGAACATATTAAGTGAGTAGAATTGTGCTAAGAAAGAGAAAGTTGTAATTTCGCAAATATAGAACTTTCTAAAAAATATATATAAGTCAATTTTATTTTTGAAGACAATATAGTTTGTTTTGACATTTTTTATGACCTTATTGGTTTTTCAATTGGAGTCTTCTAAAGTTGTATTCTACTGGTTTATATTTGTCAGTATTCGCCAATTTTTCGAAACAGTCTGTCAACTCGTGTTTATGATGGTTGAAATTTTTTTGCCTCAGCTAATAATTATTGAAATATTCCTTTTTGAAATTGAGAGAAGTTACCCTAGACGAAAAATTAGGCAATGTCGTATCGGGTTCCTGTAACAGCAAATGATTTAGTCAAACAACTATGAAAAACTAATGTCATACTTACTTTGAGCAATAAAGTTTTCTATTCAACTCTACACCAACGACTGATACGATTAAAAACATTTAAAAAATAACTTGCTAAAAAGTAAAATAAAATAGAAAACCAGCTCAACGATTATATCTTTTGCACAAAGGGGTTTTTTATTTCTACTTAGTGTGAAAGAAATGTATTTTAAAATTATTCTCCGACATTGCAGACTAAATAATTAAGAGGTCAAGAGAGGGCAAAGACCTGGCCTGTAATTGAAATAATAACTTAGTTATTTATGAATTATTAAATTACTCAGTAACAATTAACCCGTTGCAGAGAAGTATATTTATATTCCAGCTAGAAAAAACATCTGCTGGGGGTGAGTTAGCTCTATTAAGGGAACGTTTATTTATTAAATATATATTTTGGAAGTAATCGGATAAGAGGCCATTGGTAAAGCATGTGGAAAATGTATTTTGAAGATAGCACCCAAACTATTTATGTATTGAGCTAAACGATTTATACAGTAACACACTTCGCTCCAAATTGCTAACATATTTAACCCCTTGCCTTCTGACAAATATTTATTTATACATTTTCAAAATTATGACAGGATTGTGTTTTATTATTATTACAACGTGATAATGTTACATTTTATAGAGTATGAATTTTATAGATAGTACGCTATTTTATTTTTCATAACGTCTAGAACCGTGTAAGACATATTTGAAAATAACCAGTTGTTTCTACACGTCCTGTGCGTAAACAAATCAGCCTATATGATCATATTTTATTTTTTAAACTTGGTTTTTCAATTATTAGGTATTAATATTTTTTTAATGTTTCTTTTAATTATTTATATCCAGTGCCTTAATGAATATTTATTAATTATACAAGTATATATAAAATTTTCTTTGAGAAAGGAAATTGGGGACAAGAGATGAGCCACCACATATTATTGCATAAATAAAATTATTCTTTAGAACTTACAAATCCATTTTTTGGAATTGCGCTTTGAATTTTTACCATGCAGTACAGACGCCCTTCTTGAATTGAACGAGTTAAAAAAACTGAGTACACCTTTAGATTTAATGGAAAAAGACTTTCTAACCAATCACTGGTTTATTTATTTTATCAATAAGTATCGGTACATTAAAGTTAAAGTTAAAATATGTAGGAATCAAATATATTTAGCAAATAATGTTGAAGGCTTCAAACTTGTCTTCTTACTCACCACCACCATCAGAGTAATACGACATAGTATTATTATAATATCTTAGTATATTATAATTACTATAATATAAAGTATTACGCATACTTGCTGAAGGAAACCATTGTTAAATGGTGTGCTTTTTTCGGTATATATTGTGCTAGTTTTTTTATAATCATAAATATTTTCCTATTGATGTGGATGTTAGTTAGCTATATTTGAGCTTGAGAAAGCTCTGCAGCATTAAGTAAGAGTAAATGGTGGGCCATAGTAAATCCATCGCGGTGAGTACCATAAATAAATTTGGCAAATCCTGAAATTTGGAACCTAATTGTGTTTTCGTTTGCGAGTCTAGTCTTTCTGAGTAGTCGGACTGCAATTGGGCCTAAAACTTCCTCGATCTTTGCTTGTGGTAGTAAGTTCGGCCCTAGCTTTTCTCCTGGTAGTCTCAATTCAGTATGAATTTTCATATTGCGAGGCCCTCAAGTGCTTCATATTGACTAATGTCGTTCTAGCCTGAAACCGCTTGAATCTAGTGCAATGGCCCCAATCATTCCTGAAGTATTACACCTCCAACCCATGGATAGCTTAATTTTTACGTAGATGTGACTGACACCTTTATTAAACGAATCAATTAAAATATGTCCGATTGTACGTATATTAATAAATTTTCATTGAATTGTTATACATCACGATAAATTGAAAATTTAGATTATAATTTCATGGAATCCTCATTCGGGAAATCTCAGACATTTGTGTTTACCAAGATGATGAAAGTGGTTTTCGTAATGCTTAGTTCAAGATTATTCAAAGAGCAGAGCTGAAAATAATTAATTAAGGGGGTCATCCCGGTCTCCTTCTCCAAGCTTGGATAAGAGAGTGGCCGACGGATATTGTAAAGATGAAATCAAACACACCCACACCAACTGAAGTATAATTGCTAGAAACAATGCTAAGTTTTTAAGCATGTAACAATATAAGCATTATGTTGATTTTTGAGAGTATTGTCAAAAGTTTTGTACAAAATTTCATGGCATAACATTTCATGTAGAAGTAAGGTTCGACTAAAGTTGGTTCTTTTGTTTTTTTTTAAACTTGAACTTAACTTGACGTTACTGGACAAAATGTTTAATAAGATTTGAATTTATTACTGATGTTTCAGTTTTACTTTGAAAACATTTTCAATCTACTCACCCAATTGGACTAATTAATTAGTAAGTAAAGATTGTTTAGCTAAGCATAGTTTTATTTTTAAACAAACTGAAATCAATCGTTCCATTTTATACCGGTTATTAAATATGTTAAAAACTAGTTTATCATTGTTTTGTGAATTCAAACGCCTTTTTTTATTTTATACAATGGAACTAGATTAAGGCAATCATTAGGTTCTTCATATTTTGCATGGCATGGGGAAATCATTTGCGGTTGGGGGGGGGGGGGGAGTGTCGTCGACGTTGGTCTCTGACACTCAGTCCCTTGCCAAATCCTCGGACTCTTCTGAATGTCAGTAACCGGTTCAAAATCTGGTACGAGAACGTGTTAGAGCAAATTTTGTTTGAGATTGTTGAGATTACATGCCTGGAGCGTTGGAACGGCGCACAGTAGGGTGAAATCCAGGTTTTCCGGAAACAAAATCTGTTTCTCGCTGACGATCTCCCCTGGCGATTTAAGTATCTATTTTCATGTTTTAAACAATCTAGAATCGAATGCAATGAAACTCCAAATCGATATCTTTAGTCGTTGTGCTGTTACGATACACTTCCCATTCCGCTTGGTCTAGTTTTTTACGATTCTTATTCTCACTGGTCAATTTACACAAACGAGTGAAGATAAAAGGTTTTACAGATTCGTACCTTTACAAGTGGATGTACAAATCTGTAAAACCACCTACTTATTCATTTTAGTAATAAAACAAAAAAAGTACGACACAGGTCTTCCCGGCTTTCGCACTTGCTAACTTCACCCAACCTGTTGCTGCGTCTCAAACTGGTGATCTATAAATGTGTCCTCCGGCCATCTCTGATGTACGGTGCCCTTCTATTTACCCACTAGACTGACAATACAGCCAAATGTCTCCAACATTTCCATAATGGGGTCATGCGTGGTCCAACATATTCTCGAGAGGTTAAAGAACGCTGACCTGCTTAATGTGCCGTCGGTGGGTGAGTTCATCCGCCGGAGACACATCAAGTTTTTTGACTCGTTGCAGCACCTCACAAACCCAATGTTTAACAATATGACCCCACCACCCCTCCCGCATCGATGGCAACAGACTGTTGGGAAAAAATAGGTTACGAATTAGTGTGTAAGTTAGTTTTAAGTTTTGTAACAAAGGTCAGCCCCATCACGTTTATTAGAGTCAGTTCTGTCCAGCCACGTATAATGCGGATCATTACACTTGTTTATTGCATTATATAATTTTTATAAAATATCAAAACCTGTATATAATGTAGCGACGCTACAGGAAATACAAAAATAGTTTGTAAATAGATTCACCTGAGAATCTATAATTATATATAATTGTCTGTAAGTAAAATTTAAAGGGGCTAAGAGGTAAAAAAAGTACAGATTTGTTTTGTGTATATTTTGGTGAAAAAAATCCTCTCGATAAGATAATTTTATTAAACTTTATCATAATTGTTTTCTTTAATTGATTAATAATTGATGGCCGGAGGGCCAACGTTTTGTGGCCAATAACAGTTCTTTGTAGTTAAATTTTTCTAGCTCCTCCACAGGCTTGCATTGTCCTTTCGACTGTGCGATCGAACAAATTCTGGAGGGGCACCTCAGCGAAAGTATTTGTAATTTTACAATCACTGGGGTAGTATTCCTTTGTCGCTATTATTATGTTTTTGAGTACCCTTCTTCATAATGGTACTTGGTGAGATTATCTTGAATAAAAATAGATAATGATGATTCAGCACTGTATGATAGTGATTAGAACTGGACGAGGACGCTGACTTGTTTCTTAAGTCCTTAGGATGCTTGAAGACTGCGAACTTTACTCCTCTGACTTCTTTAGACAATCTTTAAAGTTTTTAGTTAGCCTTCCACGACAAGTATGCCAAAGGCAGAATCAACGTCGAAAACATCCGGGAAACTGAACTCATATTTGTTTTCCATCCACTCGCCGAACTTTTTACGGATAACATTCCGGTCCCTATGTACTGATTTCATTTTTATGTTAAAATGAGACACAAAAGTTTTTTATGCCACAGCAAATAAGCATACACGATCCTCATTATTGTGAAGAAATGTTTTCTGAATTAAAATGTCCAGCGTGCTTCGGCCAGTTATGACTCACAATGAAACAACCATAATCATTTTAGCAAGGCGTTATGACTTACAAGATTTACTTTTATTTTGCCAATGGACTGCAAAAGTACTTTGCAGCCAACAATAATTACTTGATCAATGCCGATTGATCAACATTCTTTCTAGAGCTATGTCATATAGTATAGTGGGCATTATAAAGGGAATCAACCGAACACCATTGCGCATTTGTCCACGGAGTGAAGAGAAACATGCGCTAATTACTATGACACGCGATGATGTTGTCCATTCAAAGATAATAATGACTATTGTTCAGTGATAATTTAACAGCACGTGACAACAATTGGCGCATATTAGGGTTTACAGCTCATCACCGTTCATTCAACGCTGCAATAGTATGATTGCAACGTTTTTATTTACTTATAGAATAACAGTAGATATTATATAATATTAGTAACCGCGGTGATTACTACAATTAACAAAAGGTCTATTTATTAAAGATAATATTTATGTTCAAGAAATAATAAATGACTTTATGGGCTATCTATTTAAGTGCGCTAAGAAAAAATATTACTAAGTATGATACATCACAAAATTTCATAGTGGTTGTGAATTACCTCTCCATGACAGCTTTAATGAATTTAAATAATCCCTTTCCATAGCCATTGCACGGTAACAACATGGACGTCCAGATCATTAGTTTGATTATTGACTCAATATTATAGAAGAATATTTATGTTAAAAATGCATCAATGTTGTTGAAAATATTTAAGCTTTCGAAAAAATTAAGAGTATATTTCTGGTGACAGTTTTAAAGATTTAAGTTAGTCATACTCCATTGAAGCTGCTACTTATTACTCATATGTTTAACTTTCCAATGGGCTCGCCCCTGACACCAATTTAATTTGATTACTAGGTATGATAAACACAATGTAATTTGTTTTCAGCAAAAAAAAAAAATATGTATTTTAAAAATTACATTACTTCAAATACTGAAATGATAAACCTACGTTAACGTCTAAAATTATCTCATTAAAATAAGTTCTAGCAATAAGTACAAATATATAAAATCGTTTCATAAAGAGAAAACGTTTTTACAGCCAGATCCAAAAGGTGTTTTATTTGCGTTAAAAAGTAGATGATTGATGATGATGCTCTTTTGATTTTTACGAATTTAATAAATATTTTGTATCTAATTGTCTTTGTTTTAGATTTAAAAAACAACAAGTTATTGTTGAGAGCAATACAAATATTTTTAAAAATGGGGAGAGCGTCTCTACTCCTAATGAACAATTATCTAACCGTTAAAAATAATTGTTATTACTTTTGTTTGAACATGAAACCTTCAGATTTATTTTTGTTTCCATAAAAAAAAAAAAGTGTTTTTTTTTACACTCAGAGCAGTACTTAGAAATCCTTTGCTTAATTGGAAACTATATAAATCGTACCATAAAGTGTATGTGATGTGGTAATTCTTATTATATTAGTTCTGTATCTCATCTATTGAGAATTGTCGTTGAAAAGACATCGAGGACGACGAAATTTCCGCTAGTTTAATGTCCACTTTGCACAAGTCATTGACGCTTGAAAATAACTTGGAAAATCTAAATGAAATGGTTTTCATTGTAGATTCTAAGTAGAATATTAAAAATTCGAAATTTTCATTATACAGTTATGTAAGGAAGGCAAAGATGTAATTACACCATCCAATAAGGAAAACCAATGAAAAAACTTCATTCTTCTCTATTATTACAAATAATACTAATAATATAAATTAAAATTTCAATTTTTATTAAAATTGAGGAAAAGTTCACAACTAATCGATCAATGCTGTGAAACAACAGTCCCTAGTTTTAAGATTCATTAGTAAATTACTTTGCCTAGTGATAATAAATATTTTAAAATGCAATATTTTTTTTCCGTTATTTTTTTTTAATAAATATACATTATATTTTATGAAAGAAATGTGTTATCAAAAATCGACTTAAAATGTCATTAATGTAATTTTGGGTAAAAAATAATAAACCCCGAATAATGCGATTTTAGTTTTCAATAAACCTTTGGTCGATTAAGGTAGGATGGTTATTTGAAATTTGTTACGGTTTAATAGTTTATTAAATCATTTGTGAAGCTTATGTTGCGACTCTCAAGGAGGGCTTTAAGAAGTAAGCAGCTTAAGAATCTGATAAGGAGCTCAAGAAGCTAATTAGGTGTATTTATTAATGTATACATTGTACTTATGTTTCTTCACTAAGCCTAGTAAATCTAGTTCATCATTAAAATCTAGTAAATATTATCAGATGAAACTTAGTGACCGTTGGAAAACTATGAAATGGAATATATAAATAATATTTATAAAAGTATGATGGGTATTACTTACGATTAATCATGAGCATCGCCCGCCTCAGACGATAATTTGCAATCTACTTTAATATATACATAAGCATTCCTTACATAAGTCGCTTGGGCACTGAAACGAATAATCTGTACTGAGAGGAAAGGGAGAGAGAACTGAATAACATTATCAACACTCTCGAGTGACCGAACCGTTATGAAGGCTGATTCAAGATAACAACTGCATTGGTACGACTCTCCAGAGAACTCGAGAGGCGACCGTTCTTCTTCAGACCGATAAATAGTAATAGGCTACATCGAACTGCAGACAAATGTATTCGATGCATAGATTAGAATTTATTTGTGCACGTGAAGGGATACATGCAAATGCCGACTCAGTCATTCGGTTTTACCTAGAAATTGTTCCAATATTGAGTAGATTTGTTATAATAAGTTTTCAAGAAAGTCGATTTATCGAAGTGATTTTCACTGTCTATGTATACAAATTGAATCGATAAAAATAAAAATAAATCTTTCAAATATTAATTGTAAATATGGTATGAATGAGATAATTTATCACGATTACTTATTGCGATTATTATTGATGCAGATTGTAATTTTATCACATAATATAGTTGTTTTATCTAATTACAAATATTAGCAAAAATTGGTGAGGTTATTGATGTTTGTAGCAACTAAAGTAAGTCAAATAAACAGTGAACATATGTTGACTTGAACTGTTTTTTTTTTAAACGTTATAGCTGGACTGAAATGTCTTCCCGAATACCCTTGGTATATAATAGGTAGTTACACGAGATATGAAAATAATTTGTCAAATAGTTCGTCATTCTATAAGCTAATACAAAATAAATCTAAAAGTATCGAAGTGTTGGAAAATCGATAAACATTGACAAAAAAAATGTTGCTGATTTCTCT
Organism: Acanthosoma haemorrhoidale; assembly: GCA_930367205.1. Lineage (NCBI taxonomy): Eukaryota > Metazoa > Arthropoda > Insecta > Hemiptera > Acanthosomatidae > Acanthosoma > Acanthosoma haemorrhoidale. Next base: position 94,365,217 of record OV884015.1, on the reverse strand, counting down.
AAATAGTCGACCAATTTATTCTCAGATCTATGAATTTTTTTTTTTGAATCACCAAGAGTTTTATAATGGGTTTTAATTTAAAGGGATCAATATGTTTCTTATTGCAGTTTGACTATGAGTATTGGCTTCAAAAACATTTGTTTCGTGCAGTTGTAGAGAGGAGTGGAAAATTGTAGCATTGTGTTGTAGAGCTTTCGTTATCTACGTTTCCTCGTATTTAGCGTTGTATACTTATGCTATAATTGTTTGTACTACTCGTGGATACGCTGTATGATGCAGAACCTATGTTAATTAATATGAAACGTGATTACTCAAATAAGATTGGTATATGAGTAATTCTTGATAACAGACAGGCAGCTTCATATGACGCCACCCGTTAGCCTTTAATTATCTTTTTCTTGCATAATTAATTTATATTTCCACTTTATTATATGGATATTTAAACTGTGAGTTATGCCCGGTTTTATAATCAACGACTTTTTTTAAAAATATTTCCGTCAATAAATAACTAATTAAAAAGCAATTAGGGATTATTTTAATATATATGAAGTAATTAAATAGCGGCAGACTCACTTTTATTGTTCTGGCCAGTTGCAGGTCTGACACAACACTGGTCACTAAATGTTTTTAGTTTATCGTTGCTTTTACCGTTCTGAATTTCATTGTTTGATTTCATTTGTATAATTTGAATTACAGACCGATTTATTTCCAATATTTTATGACTTACAGATTGTTTAAGCTGAAAATTTATGTTATTATTATATTTTAAGGATGTTTTTTGAATTATATGTAACTTTTAAAAGGTATAAATGATATATATATATATATATTCCTTTATTGTGCTATAATTACAATCTGCCTTTTATAAGGAAATAATAATACAGATAAATGATCTCATTCATACCATATTTACAGTTCATCATTCGCTCGCTCATTCATACAATACTTACAGACAGCCCAGAGACCTCCCAAATCCACATGCGAAGAGAAAGCGGAGTCTTGGGAAGTCCCCCACGCTCCTCCGTCAGCCGCGTCCCCGGGAACTAGCCAGTGGAGGCTGACCAAGAGCGCGAGAGCCACAGACGCTCAGGGGTATAAATGAATAATAAACTTTATTTTGAGACATTAGACCCGATGAGTAACGAGAGCGTCTTATAGAGTTTTGGAGCTTTTAATAAGATTTTATTCATGTTTGCCTAGGCACTGCCCCAATCTAAGTGTTTTTGAATCTTGGCACTCTAGCTAATAAGCTATAGGGGTGGGAAAGGATAAATAAGTTTGGGATCATTAAAGTTAAGATAATAGGAACAACGATGAATGAATTTAAGGGTATGAATTATATAGGGGGATATATATATGTATATATGGGGAGAAAACGAAAAGGGCAGAGTGGGGTAAGTAGACCTGAATTGATTAGGAACAGTACCTGTTTGAGTACGGATAGGAATTTCGGAAAGACGGGTTCTGTGAAATCTAGGAAAACTAGGACAGTTCATTGTTCATTCAAGAAGTCTAAAAAGGATAAATCGTGGAGGAAAATCTTTTGGTAATAAAGAGTTAGGATTTTAAGGATTGGCATACAATTACGGCCTTTTCCCCGGAAACTGAAAATACAGACTTCTGAATGGAAATATCTATGTATATAGAATAACAGGCGGGATATCTGGGAGGTGTATTTTTAAAAAGTTTAATGGGAACGTCAGGACCAGTAGTGGTATGCTACTCATTACATAGAAATAAGGCTATGCGACAAATATAGCAACAATTTAAATCATTGCAGTCACAAGATGATTCACTGGAAAACTATCATTACGGGGGCGGTGAAGTGAGGCAAAAAAATATGGATTTAATTAATGGGCTAAAACAGGAATAGAGACAAATGAAATTGTGATTTCGGTTTGAAACCTGGAGTTCATGGATGTAGTTGCATTTCGCACGGCGGATTATTTGGGTGTATCATGGGACAACTTACCCTTAACGCTTGATAGCCGTCCACAAGAAGTGTTCGTCAACATTAACTTTTGGCTGGCGACGAAAAGTTCAGACTGTTTTGCAGAGAATCTTGGGCAGGAAGGATACCGAGACGGTTAGCAGTAATGGTTACTGCTGTAAAGCCAATTTCAATCCAAGTTTTGGAGATGTTTAGGTTTTTTTCGTTTAATAGCGTCTAAATGGCCGAAAATTATGGTTATAGGAAAAAAAAAATGTGGGATTTGTATATTATAATGATCAGGTGGCCAAACCCTCTTTCCGTCACTATCTCTCTCTTTTTATCTCTCTCTCTCTCTCTCTCTCTCTCTCTCTCTCTCTCTCTCTCTCTCTCTCTCTCTCTCTCTCTCTCTCTCTCTCTATGAACTAAATTCTAAAGAATCTACTCACTAAGGAAACCCACTACTTTCTTCTTCATTGGAAAAATACTTTCAATATCCGATATCCGGGGCAATTAACTGAGAATTCGGAAAAAATTTTTTACTCGAGCCAAAAGAACTAAAATAGAAAGAAGGCAGAGGTTTTCCCTGAGAAAAATGACGAATGAAGACGTGACAGTAAAGGGGCTGATTTAGGAGGATAGGCCCCTAATAGACCACTCCAGACAGAAACTCTATCTTTCTAGGGGCGAGCCGGCTCTGGAGCCTCCAGGCCGAGAGGGTATACTCCATCCAATAGAATTATGGGAAATGAATTAGATCTCTTACACTAAAGTCCATATGAGCTAGCCACGCTAAAATTTATTATTAGCTGAATGGGAAAAGCTTTTGTTGGCTTACTAATAAATATATTTTTTTACATACTTTCAGTTATATTATTTTAACAATAAAACTATACATCATATGCTTGGGTGTTGTGGAACATACCTTTAAAATTTCAGGTTGAATAAATCTTTATTACGAACACTAGCTTTGAGCATAGATACTCGTACATACAGGCAGACAAGCAAACTATTACGAAAAATGATCGACCATTAGCTGTAAGAAAGGCCTCCCATTTTAGGCTTACAATACAGTCTTATATTTTAAGAACTATCTGTAAAAATGAATAATAATTGTCTTAATTATAACAATTGAGGGGATTCTTTTTCGTACATAGTCTAGTCACTTAGAAATTTCATATAGTACGCCTGGGAAATTAAGTACAGGTGTAAGTAAGTCTTACTTAGTCATTTTTTTATACTTGTTTATGAACGATAAACACGAGTCCACTTAGAAAAAAACTTATTTTTTTTTTAAATTTAAAAACCAATATTACAGCTTCAATACAATATCAACCATAAAAACTGGAACCTATTTTCTTTTTTAAAAAGGGAATAAACTTGTATCAAGTGAAAAGCATAAAAGCGCCACGTTTTAATTAAATAGAGTCCATAAAATCGGGCTTTTGGAGCATGAAAATAAGGTGATGAAAAAAAATTTAATTATTTTCACCAAGAATGAACACTAATTTCAACGGGAGAGATTTATACAATTAGAACTAAAAAGGGGGATGGGAAATGGGAAATTTTACTTCACAAGTAATTTCTTTTCCCCAGAATCTGTGGGGGTCTACATTATAGTGTAAAGGCTCTAAAATTATGTTTATTAAACGATGTGTTTTTAGCATATATACTACTATAGTTCTTTAGGATATATTAGTGATATAAAATTCAGTGTCTTACCTAGACCTTTTGCCAGCTGAGGTGACCCTCAGTTTGCCACCCTTTCTAAACCAATCAAAATCAAGAATGGTTATAAACAATTACTGAACGTAATAAAAATAAAATGATTCTTTTTGTTAAACGGATTTGGACATTATGATAACACCTAAGCGTGATTTGTTTTTTTCTCTTGATTTTTTATCATAGTTTATAGATGGTTTGAAAATACTCGATTGTCATGTTCAAAATTTATACCATCTGCAAATTGGTTTTCAAAGAAAAGTATCCCCACATTTCAATTTTATTACCAGCCATTATTTTATCAAGGCCATCGCCGTTTTTAAATTTACGGCACATGTATTTTCGTTTTTCACTAATTAGGCGTAAAAATGTCAGCCCACCGGCGCTGGCACAGATTTTTGTTAAATTGTATACTTAACTTGTTAAATTGTATATAAAATAATTGATTCTATAGATAAAAACATTACTATATTGCGTATTTGTATTTAAAATGATTTATACAAAAATATAAATGTCAAAATATATCAGGTTTGAGTATAAAAACCAGATGAAAAATTTGTAGGAAGATTGGTTTACGTTTATGAAAAAGAGTTAATAAATAATATATGCACCCCTCTCTGGTCTAGCCATAATTTATTTTACAGTAATAGCCCTATACCGCACACATATACCACCGTCCACATGTATCATATAAATAAAATGATTGACTAGCATATAAAAGTTCAAAAATAAAAATTAATGTGCTAAATGATGTTTTCTATTTTAACTTATATGAAGTAATTAAATAGAGGGAGACTCACTTTTATTGTTCTGGCCAGTTGCAGGTCTGACACAACACTGGTCACTAAATGTTTTTAATTTATCGTTGCTTTTACCGTTCTGAATTTCATCGTTTGATTTCATTTGTATAATTTGAATTACAGACCGATTTATTTCCAATATTTTATGAATTACGGATTGTTTAAGCTAAAATTTTATGTTATTATTAAGGATGCAGTTTGAATTATATGTAACTTTTAAAAGGTATAAATGAATAATAAACTTTATTTTGTTACTGCAAATTGAGCAGCACCATTAAACAGAACTATTCTACGAAATGTACCTTGAAAATACACTAATTGATTTAAAGTTTTGAAGACGATCGCAATGATAGTTTAATGACTTAAGTCAATGTAACTAAAAAAAATTTAAAACTCTAAAAAGGACATTGATATATTATATTTGAAACCGTACTCTAAAATTAGAGATGATTTTTTTTTTAACACTGACTAATTAATCAATTAAATACATTTATTTTTTCATATTGTTCATGCTTACATTTATCAATTAGGACCTACATATAAAATATCATAACACCAGACTTATCATAGGGCTCTCAAAAACTGTAACAGATAGATATGCATGTGAAAAGAGAGGTGTCTTTTGAAAAACAATGAAACAAAATAAGTACGTTATTACAAAAATACTCAGTAAAAAGAAAGTAAGGCTACTAGTCCATGGATCAGTTATTCTGTATATAACCAATAATGGAACTAACTAACTAAATGTTTAAGCTGAATAACTGACAAATCTAAAACTGCGCAGTAAATTTTGCCCTTCGGCCTCCGAGCAGGCACCGACATGATCCTCAATCCGGACTTTGCACTGCCACCTTTGGGACAGTTCAGTGTCTCGACTGTAACGGATCTGGTGCCATTTATTGTTCATTTTATCTTTAAACTAGTTGGTATTATGAGCTTAGAATGTGTTATATGTTACGTAACACCAAATTTGTTGCCCGTAGCTTCATAACTATCAAATATATTTTGATATTTCTTCAGTGGATTCTAGACTCATCTGCTGCGAGTTGAAACTGACTGCTTTCGCACGAGGTAAGTTTATTTTATAAGTATTCTCAGGTCTTATGTATAATATTGTATGTCTGTTTAGGCCTTTCGCGGCCATTCCTCAAACCAGAGATGCGAAATTCGGGATAAATACCATATTTGATACTGGAAACATAAACATCCATCTATATTAATTAATGTCACATTCTCTGTAATTAATTCATATCTTGCCACTAAAAAAAAATTCTCAAAAGGGTCTCAAATTAAAGATAACGATCTTTTAATGAACGGTATTTAATATTTGTTTTATTTTATTAAACCTTAATTAAAAATGTGCTGCTCTTAGTGACAGATCTGATTGCGTTAGAATAGAAGACATAATTTAATTTTTTACTTTAATTATTTATTTTGTAAACTTTTATTCCCAGTTAGATCATTTATTTATAAGATACTTGATAATGGTGGTGTAGCCGCCGAAAGCACTCTCATCAGTACAAAATAAATTGTGGTTAAAGAGGGGCGAACATTTATTAATATAAATAGCCCAGCCTTCCAATATAATATTAAAAAGGTGAGATAAAATTTATTTATACCGCATGTCAAAACGTTGTTCATTAATAAACTTGATGAAAACCTCATATTTCTTTTTTATAAACTAAACCAAGCTGATCTTTTAGAAAAAAATTGAACTCATTTACTACTCGTGGTTAGGAATGGACTTATTGTTTAATAATTCGTCCAGGGGTTTAGAGTTAGCCTAGAGTATATGCCTGTACAATAGAAGCTCTGTTCCGTACAAATGTATCAACAAGCAAAAAAAAAACTCATTGATATCTCCACTTAAGTGCAGAAGAATAGATTAGTTTCTTTTCATCCTCTTCAAGCAAGAATCACGAGTTCACGTTACACCTTGTGACTCCCCTTACGTCCTGAACTTCTCCACATCATCAATGACTTATTTCTAAAAACATCTATGCCTGAATCTAAACAGAAATTACATATTTTAATGACATGCAGACCCAAAAAAATTTCTCGTTTTACTAACTTAAAGATCTAGCAACTCGTACCAATAATTTTTGATAAAGAATGCTTTGTTTTTTACTACTGCAGCTACTTAATCTAAATAATACAAAAAGGACATTTTAGATAATTAACTTTGAAGCGAAAAATAAAAGTGGGTTGGTAAAAGGGGCGGACGAGAGAGGCAAGGCTGATACTAAAACCTCGTTGACTGAACCATAAAACTGAGAGCCTCTTACGTCGTCAATACCCTTGTGCTTATTTGTCGCTATTCTCAGTCTGAACGAATAAAGGGTAACGGAATTTGGAGAACGCTGTTTACAGGCACCAATAAATACAGTTTCAAATCAAAAAGCGTACTTGCAACTTGTTATGATTTTTTTTTTTTTAATGGTTAAAAATAATCTTTTCTCATTATGTCACAGCATTATTAATTGGAACTAAACGATCTCGACGGACGATGACGCTATCCTAAAGGATTCGGGGTGATAATTTAAATTCTCTACTCAACAAATAGACCTTTTAGAAAGCAATTAGTTAATAGAACGTGCATAAAGTATCAGCGATATATACTGTCAGCAGGCAAATGATGACGTCACTTGAATTAGTTTGTTTATGCCTTGGATAATACGTAACCTTTGTTTGCTGTTACAATATAGTTCTGTTCTAACATTCCATGAAGTCGGTCGTTCTTATTAACACCCTCATTCTTAATTTAATTAAGTCATTCTTACATGGTGCCGAAACCTTTTTATTTTAGTTAGTTTTGATTTATTAAATCCGCGAGTGATAATAACGAAAATTTTCTTTCGTGATGAGTGGAAACGAATCGGACTCGGCTGTTAGCCTTCGACCTCCTGGACCTTTAATGATTTCCCAGGAATCAAACATGGCAACAGCATGGAAATCATGGTTACAATCATATAAATGGTTCGCAGAGGCTATAAACCTAGAAAAAAAATCGAAGAAAAAAAAAGTCGCAACTTTTATGACTATTATTGGTAAGGAAGCCTATTCAATTTATGAAACATTTAAGATCGAAACAGCTGATAAGGACAAAGTTGAAAAAATTATTGAATTGTTTGAATCGTATTTCACCCCTAAAATAAACATTACGTATGAAAGATTGATATTTAATCGCATGACTCAGCAGAATGGACAATCTTTTGATGATTTTCTCACATTAGCGATTAATCAATCCAATAAGTGTAATTATTCAACCATGAGGGACGAATTGCGCGACAAAATTGTAATTGGAATATTAGATGATGAGGTTAGAAAAACATTATTGGAAGTAGAAGATTTAAAATACGATAATGCGGTAAAAATATGCAGGGCGTCTGAGTTAGCTAAACAACACATGTCGGCTATGAAAGGTGGTGAAGGATCCGTATCGGAAATAAATGCTGTCAGACGGGATCAAAGCAAAAAAATACACGCCAAACCCGACCAATTCCATTGCAGGCGGTGTAATACGACCCATGGCAGACGGGCTTGTCCAGCTTACAAAGTTCAATGTAAAAAATGTAATTTTAAGGGTCATTTTACAGAATGTTGTTTATCATCAAAAAAGGTGGAAATGGTCTTAAAGAGTAATGACGAAAACACTGATAAAAATATTGATATATATATAGGCACGACACAAAAATATAAAACAAATTTAAAAAATACAAAAACAAATCAAATTTCAGATTGGATAGAAGAATTACATTTCCCACGAAACAAAAAAGTCTCTTTTAAATTGGATACAGGAGCCCAAGGAGATGTAATCACAACCACAGAAGTAGAAAACTGTGGCCTAAAAATAATTCCATCATGCGTCAAATCACTGATTTCATTCTGCAATAATCGAACGCCTGTTCTGGGAGAATCTAAAGTAAAAATAAAAACTAGGCTGGGTCAGACAGAGTATTTGACTTTCCTGATAGTTGAAGCCGGACACCAGTGTGTTTTGGGCAAGGCTTCTTGTGAAAATCTTGGATTAGTGAAAAGAATAGAGACCATAAACTATGATGATTTGTTCAAAGGTATGGGATGCGTAAAAGAATATGAATATGACATAGATCTGATCGATGAGCCTTCATTCAAAATACACCCACCTCGCAAAATTCCTTATGCAGTAAGAGATCAGGTAAAACAAGAATTGGACAAAATGGTCTACAATAAAATAATTACTCCCATGATAGAACCCACTCCATCAGTTTCACCAATGGTGGTAGTGTGGAAAAACAAATCACCAAGAATTTGTCTAGACCTGACTGACCTGAACAAAAATATTAAAAGAAGATACTTCCCTTTACAAACAATGGAAGAGATAGCCGCCAAGTTGCATGGGTCAAAATTTTACACAAAAATTGACTGTATAAAAGGATTCTGGCAGCTACGAGTTTCACAGAGAAGTTCAAGATTTTTAACCTTTGCAACTCCTTGGGGACGATACAGCTGTTTACGTCTTCCATTCGGCTTATCAAGTGCCAGTGAAGTGTTCCAGTCCTTCATGACAGCTACACTGGAAGGGATAAAAAATGTGGAAGTCGCAATTGATGATATATTAATTCATGCACCAACCGAAGAAGAACTTAAGAAAACAACGGATAATGTCCTTAAAAAATTGCAGGAAGTTGGGCTAAAACTTAACAAAGAAAAATGTATCTTCAACGTACAAAAAACTAAGTTTCTGGGTCACGTGATCAGCGAAAAGGGCCTTGAAGCAGATCAAGAAAAGGTGGCTTGTATTGATAGGTTGAAACCTCCGGCAAATATAAAAGAATTGGAAAGATTCTTGGGTATGGTAACATACTTATCGAAGTTCATAAAAAACCTTTCTGAAATCACAGCACCTTTACGACTTCTCAAACAAAAAGACATAGAATGGCATTGGGATCAGGATCAAGAACAAGCATTCATTAATTTAAAAAACAAATTGAAATCTGCTCCGGTTTTGCGCTACTACAACCCTAAAGAAGAGGTAAAAATTTCAGTTGACGCATCAAAACATTCGATGGGTGCAGTATTGTTACAGGATGACCAACCGGTTGCTTATGCATCCAAGGCGTTCACTCCTGCTCAAACTAGATACAGCCAGCTCGAAAAAGAAGCCACCGCTGTTCTGAATGGGTGTAAAAAATTCCACGAATATGTGTGGGGGAATCCTAAGTTAATCATTGAGACCGATCATAAGCCATTAGAGGCAATATTCAAAAAACCACTCAATAGTGCTCCAGCGAGGCTGCAGAGGATCTTATTCGAAGTCATGCCATACAACCCTCATATAGTATACAAAAAAGGAAGCGAATTGTACATAGCTGACTTGCTCAGTAGGGATTGTGCAAATGAAGCATTAAAAGATGAGCCAGTTGACATAGTTATACATGTAAGTATACCATTTTCAAAAACACGTTTTGAGGAATTAAAAACACTTATAGAAGAAGATGTTGTTATGAGACAGTTGTCAAATTTTATCTTGAATGGTTGGCCTTCGTCCAAAACTGAATTATCTAATGAATTAAAAGCCTATTACAGCTTCAGAGAAGAATTGGCTCTTTATGAAGGAGTAATGATCAAAGGGGCCCAAATAGTAGTACCAGAAAAATTGGTGCCTTTGGTTCTATATGAAATTCATCGAGGACATAGAGGAGCTGAATCATGCTTAAAACTCGCCAGAGAAAATTTATTTTGGCCCAAAATGTCCTCAGACATAAAAAACTTTGTGGCAAGATGTCAAGTATGCCAGTGTCTTCAAAAAGATAAACCAAAAGAAGAACTGTGCCTAAATCAGGTACCAACTAGACCCTGGGAAATTTTAGGATCTGATTTGTTCCATTGGAATCAAAAAGATTACTTGATTATAGCTGATGTATATTCAGGATTCTATGATTTTCAAGTGCTCAACATAACCACCAGTGCAGCTGTTATCCTTAAACTAAAGAATTGGTTCTCTACTCATGGAATACCTGATATACTAAAAACTGATGGTGGTCCACAATATAGCAGCAAAGAATTTCAAGACTTTAGCACATCATGGAACATTACCCATCAAGTATCCAGCCCTCATTTTCCGCGGGCTAACGGATTCATCGAAAGATATGTACAAGAAGCAAAACTATTACTAAGAAAATGCGCCAAGGAAAACACGGATATCCACCTTGCACTACTGAATCAACGCAACATTCCGAGGGATAGCATTGGATCCCCAGCTCAAAGGCTCATGGGAAGAAGAACGAAAACCCTGATTCCTTGTTTGGACTCAGTTCTTAAGCCTCAACTCATCAGCCCAGACAAGGTCACACAAACACTCAAGAATTGGCAAAGCGAGCAGAAAAGGTATGCTGACATAGGCAAAACGTCGCATAAAACCTTCAGTGATGGAGAAAAGATCCTATGGAAGAAAGCACCTCGTGAATGGGTACCAGCAACAATTATTAAGCAAAATGAAGGCTCCAACTCTTACATTATTAAAACCCAAGATGGTGTGAAGTACCGCCGCAACTCATGGTTCCTTCGTCCTATAACTGAACCCCAAAACTTTGAATTTGAGGAGAGTGTGGTTTCCTCTCCACAACGTATGGAATCAGCTCCAGCAGTGGTTACTCGTAAATCGATCTCTACACAGTTCACACCACCAAAGAGTCTAACACCAAAGCCACCTGTTTCTGAGGATATGAGTTTAACCAAATCTGCTACTCAACAAAATAAAACTGAAGAATACCGAACCAAGAGTGGAAGGTTAATCAAGGAACCAAGAAGACTGATAAAAGAAGAATAATCAAACAACCAATAAGACTGACAACATTACCAAGAAGACTACATATGAAGCTTCAAATCCAAAAGAAGAAGGATGTCAGCAGGCAAATGATGACGTCACTTGAATTAGTTTGTTTATGCCTTGGATAATACGTAACCTTTGTTTGCTGTTACAATATAGTTCTGTTCTAACATTCCATGAAGTCGGTCGTTCTTATTAACACCCTCATTCTTAATTTAATTAAGTCATTCTTACATATACAACTTAAACGGGCATATAACAGCACAAGTCTAGAAACGGTAGTGTCTACAATCTACCTAACTTGATGAGGAATACATAAGTGTACAATCATGGTGGGGTGAGTGAAAGTTTGATATTATAATCTATAGTTAAATAATAGATAGAACGGTTTAAAGGATAGTCTTGTCATATACTGTACAATAAAGATGATAACATGGATGGCATTATAATCTAGGGGTAGCTATGGGCTAAGTAAACATAATCTTTTCATATTCTCTACATTTAAGTTAGTAACATGGATTTTATATTAATTTTTGTTATATTTATTATTAGTGGATGTCGCGCTAAGATAACTGAGTATCCCCAAAGTGGGGAGGAGACGCCCGCCGCGGGCTAGGGTCGCTACAACCTCTTAGCCGCAGTCCGGCGAGCGCCTAGAATATAGATATAGAGATAGAGAAAGAGGGCGGACCTGTGGTCTTTCACCCTGGCTGCCGGCCTAGTCGGCAAGCAGCTTAATTCGTTTTGATCTGACTCCATAAGATCTTTAGAAGGTGTGCCCCGACAGTGCGCTATGTTGAGGAGAAGAGGGACCGGGTAGGTTTATAGGTAGTTTATATGGTCTTGGAATGACCACTAATTCACACTCGGTGTCTAAGGGTAGGTGAAAACCGTCCGGATCCCAAAGGTGAGTGTGAACCGGAGAGAAGCAGACTGGATTGCCGTAGGAGACGATACTGGTAAGTTTGTAGGGCCACGGCAACCGTCGTCCGCGAGGGAGAGGTCTCTCCCAAGGAGGTGCTAGTTTTAGCGAGACGAAGGCAGAGATTCCCACTAGGAAGGTGTGAGGTCTGACAAGGCCGGACTATAACGTAGCGAGGTGAGGACAGGGAGACGCTGAGGTTTTCATAAGGAAAAGCCAAGTATCAGAGTTTCAAGCAGAGCAGCCACGAGCCAGTGAGTAGTTGCCAGGAGAGAATGATTTACAGGGGCTAGACCCTCGGCTTAAATACCCATCTAGACTTGCCCTTAGCCAATCATTATTGAGATTGGTGTAGCCAATGATATGTGGTTTCTTTGTCCTCTGGGAGAGGCTGGCAGGATTCTTGGCCGAGGGTGGGCTCATCTGGCCTCCTACCTGGGACTTACAGCTGTGACCCATCTCATGTAACTACTTGGCTCCCCGCATTTTTTATTGCTTAACACATTTACAATGATTTATATTTTGTTCATGTTATTTACATTTGTTTACAATATATATACAATAGAGTATAGGTTGATTTATCTTATGTAGTTAGCGGTCGCTACAGTTGTGTTTATAATTCTATAGAATAAAATACCAAAACACCTTTCGGTAACCTGGATGTGTACTCACGTGGAGTTTTATTAAAACAGCTTTAACCTCAGGAAACAATGAAGATAAAAGTAACAATGGAATATATTAAACACCTGTATCTCCTTTTTGCACGAAGATTACAAATTAAAAAAAATCCTCCTTATATTACAAAAGTGTTATTATTGTAAAGTTTACTAATATATCCTGTCCAAGAAAAATAACAATGTTAATATTAACTATAATAAAATAAAACAACTACCTAATCTTTAGATTTTCCAGGAATAGGATAATTGAGAAGGCAATCCCAAACTTGTTGTTTTGATTTTCCATAGACTACTTACCGTAGGTAGGGGCAATATCCTCCTTTTCTTTAAACAAACATTTGTAATTTCCTATACAAATAGCAAGTTTGTTATCAATCGTCGTGAGTGGGGCACTTCTACACGTCTCTGAATTCATGGAAAACTTACTTAATTATGGCTGTGAATTGTTTACGGGTTAACGCCATGGTTATATGTGGAGAAATGATGAAAGCAACGTGAGAACACTCAATAACTCCGAACTACCAAACATGAGAGCTGAGGTAGCAGAAAATATTATTATTTCAGTGACTTAAACACTGTTTAATTTATTATCATCCTTTTGATGTCAAAGTAATGTATTAGTATTATCGACTTCAAATGTTAAATTAGCAACTGTAACTCAACAAAGGGACCGATTAACTGATTGATGCATCGCAATTGTCAAAGTACTTACCTAGATATTGTTTAATGTAGGTTAATGCTAAGAGCACCATCAAGCATACACGCACATTTCTCGCACAGGCGATGTACGTCATTAGCATCAAATGCACAACTGTTAAGTTATTAATCATTTCATAAGCTTTTGTTCTTACACAAGAAGTTAGATGTGGCTCTCGTGACCCATATTTCTTTTAGTCATCCTTCCGGGGTAATCCTTGCCAGCTACAAGAAGAAACAATGGCCTCGTGCTCTCAGCGGTTAAAGTAGCTTGCTTTTCTTCAATAGAACAAAGGAGATCATTTCCTTTATTTGACCCGTTATCAAGATAGTCTGTCCTGGCAAGAACGATGGCAGCATTAAACTACAGCACATTCAAGGACTTTATTAAATGGTAGCAGTTAAGTTGTTGTACAACACGACTTTGTTTCATTGTCACAGGTGATTTACTACTTCAGCTAGTACACTATATCCGATGTGTTGGTATTTTATTACAGGTTAATTTAATGCTGCTTGTTTCAATGGAGGCAATGGCAATGATAGCCAATGTACTTACTAGGAGATCGTGTCACGTCTGGATATCAACTATGTGAAAATAAACAAATTTAGCACTGGCAAACAAAGAAGTAACTAGGGGAAAGATTTAAAAAATAAAGATTGTGCCAAAATTAAAAGCTTTAAAGCTATGAACCTCAGAAATGTTAGCAATCAAAATGAATACGCAAATACTAGCAAATGTATGCAAGGAAGAATTTTGAAAGTTTATACTTAAATTACGTATGCGTTATTAGTGAGAGTATGTTATTGTTAGGATGTTGAAGTTTATGAATTACAAATAAAGTTTATAAAATCGTAAGATTTTCATCATAACTTTTTTTAGTTGAAATTTGACATAGAAGGTATGTCTGCATTATTCTCTGATAACATGAAAACAAAAAGGAGATGGGTCTAAGTATTGTTATCAATAAAAATAACAATACCTAAGACAGTGGGAGTCCTGGCAATGACAAGTTTCTCCAATCATGTCCTGGCGTATGTGGCTCTCGCGTCTCATGATCTTGCGCCGTATCCGGTGACGCGGCTAACGAAGGATGGTGGGGGACTCCGCTTCCTCTTTCGCATGCGAGGGAGGTGACCACCATGTGGATTTAGGAGGCCTCTGGGCTGTTTGTAATTACTGTATGAATGAGCGAGTGAATGAAAATTGTAAATATGGTATGAATGAGAACATTTATCATAGTTGCCTAATAAGGCAGATTGTAATTGTAGCATTATATAAAAGTTTCAATATACGTAAGGGTTTATTAGTTTCTTATAAAACTGTGTCGATTATTTAAAAAAAAAAAAAAAAAAAAGCGGACCTGTTTGCACTATTATAAGAACAAAACACGTCGACAGTCTATACTTTTGACTTTTTTAAATTGTGATTTTATAAGCTAACGGACTCCTGGCTATAGGGGTTATAGCCCCTAACGTATTATAGGTTATAGGGATAACATATACAGATCCGAGCCAAGGCCTCAGAGACGCTGTTGCATAGAAAGTTATACCAAATGAAAACTTATAACTAATCTAGAACGATTTATCTTCTAGAATAATAAGAGAAATAATATCTCATTCCCCAAAACATGTTGTACGGCCACAAAAGAACCTCAGAAAAAACATACACCAAAATGGTCCAAGTAAATGATTACAATGGATAATGGATAGTATGCATCAGATCCTTGCCGATAGGAGATTCGCAATCGCTACTAGTTTGTGGAATTAACTAGTATCATAATTCAAATTACTCGTCAGCATATTTGCATAATAAACCATTTCCATCTCACCCCATCTCCTGCTGCCGCTGGAAGGAAACCATAACACGCAACTTAGAGGTCTCACGATTTCACAGAGTGTTTTCCTAAACATATTTCAATATGCTATTCCAATTTTTGTTTTCACAATACTTCCTGAAATTAAATCTATTTGTAATTTAAATAATATTACTACTTCCGAATGCAAATGAAAAAAAATACGATGCTTTAGTTAGTTCAACCGCTTAGATCATTAGAAAATTATTTATGGCTCGAGTTAAGGTGTAAATTTTGTTATCTAAAGGGAAATTGTTTTGAATAAAGAACTGTAGCGACCGCTAACTACACAAGATAAATCACCCTATACTATATTGTGTATATATTGTAAACAAATGTAAATAACATTACCAAAATATAAATCATTGTAAATGTGGTAAACAATAAACATGCAGCTGTGAGCCAATTAGCTATATGAGCTGGAGCACCAGCTGCCAGTAGCAGGTACTAAGCGACCCAACCCGCCGAGAGACCCTTACCCAGGTCACGTATCGGTGACATACGCTCTTTGTCAGGAGAACAAAGAAAACCACATACTCAACTGGCATTGAGAACTACAAAACCAAAGCTAATTGGCTCAGACCTCACACCTTCTTAGTGGGAATCTCTGCCTTCGTCTCGCTAAATCTAGCACCTCCTTGGGAGAGACCTCTCCCTAGTGGACAACGGTTGCCAGAGCCCTACAAACTTTACCTAGTAGTGTCACCCACGGCAATCCACTCTGCCTCTCTCCGGTTCACACTAGCCTTTGGGATCCGGACGGTTTTCGCCTACCCTCAGATACCGAGTGTGAATTCGTGGTCATTCCAAGACCACACAAACTACCAACACCACCTACCCATACCTCTTTTCCTGAACATAGTGCATTGTCGGGGCACATACCTATCAAAAATGGAGTCAGATAGTAAGACCGTCATGAAACGATTGTCCAGGTTATAAACTTAATCAACCCTCACTTCGTCGCCAGGGCTAGGGTAACTAGGCACCCTCCTCGCGACGACCCGACAAGAACTAACACCTCTTCTAAAAGTTTTATATAACGCTTGATATTCACATGGACTTGTGCAATTAAAATAAGAGATCTAAGTAGTGTAGCTAACCACTCGACGTACCAAAGACACTTGAATCGTACACAAATAGCATTAAAGCACGTCTATTGTTCATTTGGACATCCTATTTGTATTGTTCCGATTCCATAAAAATCAGCCATCCGTTTATTTCCGATACGGCATTGTCACAGATATAATGGAGGAAATAAGTAGTATTTAAATGATTTCTTTCAAACAATTATTTTAATTTTAGTTGTCAATTCGTCTCTCTGTATGAAAAAAAATACCAGTTCGAGAAAAGAAGGAGGACTCCTTATAATTGAGCTGTCTGTCACTGGGACATCCCTTCTTTGATAGGAAAAATAAATCACTATTAGTGCCCAATAATTTTCTCTTATTCGGTTTTTTCTAGTTCTCAAGAAACCCTAAAAAATAACATTGTATGTAGAATCGTCCACAGAATTATATAACTGTTTTGTTAGACATAAAGCATAAATATTTAGGAGCCCTAGGCTTTAACGACAGTTTCCCTGCCATTAAAAAATAGCAGTGCGTCTTGACTGAGTGTTGTTGGTAGAGATATTGCATGCATTTAATCAAAAAGTCAAAATAATGCTTGAGCACATCACTTCCGATAGCTTGAACCAAAAGGAAGAGATTATAAATACCGATATATTGGCAAAACTACACCCCTTCTCCTGGACAGAACAAACTAGTCGGAGAATTTATAACGGTTACAAATTATTTGGTGAGCCCCACGAAGTCTTACCGGCTTACACCTTTATTGACTTCCCCCAATCTATCACTGCGTCTTAATCTACTGATCTACAAGAGTATACTCAGGCCTACTCTACTGTATGGTGCACCGCTTTTTCGTTATCTTACGTATATGGCAGCTCGGTGACTCCAACAATTCCAAAACGGTATACTGATGAAAGTGGTCTGAAGTACTTCATTCGAGCTGCGGAGCAACAGTGAGCTTCACGAGATCTTTGAGCTGCCTACGGAGGATGAATTCATCAAATTTTTTGACTCCCTGCAGTACCTGACAAACCCGGTGTTTAACACTATAACCCCCGCTCCGTTCCCCAATCGATGGCAGGACGCCGTCGTGGCAGGAACACTTTAGTCTTAGGTTCTGGGTTTAGGTTTTAGTGTTTCCACGCTTGTAAGCTGAAGGTGAGCCTCATCACCGAGTGTAGTGAATGTGTTTTTGACTTTTTAACAACAAACTGAAACGTATTATATCTATGCCCTTCTTTGAATGCAGCTGTGTATGCAGAACGAGCAGAAATATGTAAATCAAAAATTCTTGTATTGCGTATCATTGCACTTGTATTGATTAGATAAATTTTATACCAAAATTAGACCTTGTATAGAATGACCAATGGTACAGGACATATAAAATGTGATATGTAAATAGATTCGCTTGAGAATATATAGTAAATAATAAGTTTGTCATTTTTAAGGGGATTGGAAAAAAATACAACATAATATTTTACCCCTGGACTCTCACCACTGCACCATGATACTTACACCTCTACCGAGGTTTTCCACACTCCTTAATTCATTCACCCAACCTTCAAATAGGTCCTCCTAGTAAAAGGATCCGTTCACCCCAAATAAATGTTTCCTTATCCTACATTTAGTATTTTAAGGCGAGATTCAAAATTCTTTCTTTCGGGTTCTTTGCTTTGCATCAATACCTTACTAACCCCGTGTTTAACACGATTTCTCCCTCTCCGTTCCCCATTGATGGCAGGAGGCAGTCGAGGCGGGAACGCTCTAGGTTTAAGTTAGTATGTAAGTTAGTTTAGGATAGTTTTAAGTCCCTTATGTAGTCCAAAGGTTAGCCCAACACCTGGTCAGTTTACATTGTATAATTTATAATGGTATAATATAGTGGTGCCTTTACATTGTATAATTTATAATGGTATAATATAGTGGTGCCTTTACATTGTATAATTTATAATGGTATAATATAGTGGTGCCTTTACATTGTATAATTTTTTAGCTTTTATCAGACTAATAATTTTGTCATAAACTGCTTACATTGCAAAGCGTGAAGTACAATAAGCCACCCATAGCTCAATTTTGTATATAATTTAAATAAAAAAAAAAAGTAATGTTATAGGGGTTAAGGGAGGACAAGATTACACTACTTAATAAAGTTGAGCCAGTTACATTTACTAATACCATAATGTTAATTACTTATTTTTTCATTTATCAATTAATTAAAACTTATTGTTCTGTTACAAAAAAAAATTAGGCCTCAGGTGGAGGGTTCAGATGTTTTTGTTTGTGCTCAAGAAAATCAAGAGTAGTTTTTTGAAATATTGCACTGCCATTGTTTATCCACTTTAACAAACTACTACAATAGAGTGCGAATAGAAATTTATCTCCTAGTAGTGTCTGCGTTATCTTGTACTATCGATGCACTTTCCCACTGATCAACCAACTTAAAATAATAATAAAACATTGAGAACGGTAATTGAACTGAATTCACAGGACCCTAATCTTAATCAATTGATTAAAATTCATTTTGAAACTAATGACGATATAAAAAGTATTACTTATATCAATTTCAACCCATTCGAAACTTGTAAATTTATCAAAAATCACTACGTCTGCACAATTGGAGACAATTTTACTAAGTTCTGAAAAATATTACTTGTGTCAACAAAACATTCTTTTTTTTAACACATAAAACTTTATTTCATTAATTATTCAACTATTGCAGGGGAATCGTAACTTCCGCTGAACTATTATGCCGTATGTTAATTTCAACCCAGTGGTTGACTACTGTAAACTTTATGTCAATAAAAAACTTTCGGGGAGGGGGTAATAGTCGTCTCATTTATTGTATCATTATTTTTATTATTAACTTAAGGTTTATAATAAATCTTGTCATTTATTATAATACTCACTCACAATGCCAGAGATTTATGATACAGTTTTTAATATATATTTTAATTTTTATGCCAAACTTGAAAACCACTACAGAAGCTGACAAAAGCACTGAATAATGTACGGTATTGTTAAAAATAAAACTTTGCTTTGTATCTATAAAATACTAGCCAATTCGTTCAAATTCAAATGCAATTTTTATTTTTGAGCCATAGCTTTTAAATCTTACTTCGAGGAGCACAGGCACTAATCTTCTCAATTTCCAATACAAACCACTTCATATATGATCTTGTTCCCAAACCTCTAATTTCCTTGTATCCAAATGTGTCAATCCTTTCCTATTTGGCTTCCGTCCTCATTATTCAACACCATCCGCAATAACTAATACCACTACTACTAGGTAACATTAATTCCACTAAAGTTTAGCAATTCTGGTCTGAATTTGTTAGAAATTATTCGTATTTAGTTATGATATTATATCAAACGGGCTACCGAGGTTCTAAGCTTAGTTGGTAGCCCTAGGTAGGACTGTGACGCTAGTAGCCCTTACCTGTAAACCTTTTTTACTTAATTTTCCTTACGAGGCTGGTAAACGACCACAAGACCAGAACCCAGAATTTTTTTTTAACAGGGAAAGCAGGATTCCTAAATAGTTCTATTTATTATTCATTATTTAAGTATCTATACTATGATAGCAGGGCCGAGACCTTTAAACGTCAGAAAATATCTCACATAACGTCACTAAATACGCTTTTAACGTCAAAATACTCCTTGGAGTACTCCATCTCATGTGATTAATGGTGGCTGGCTCGGCATTAATCTCCATCACTTTGGTGTTATGAGCGCTCATGTTTTTTTCCAAAGCATTCTATAATACGTACGGGATTCAAACGGCTGTTTACGTGATCCGTAAAGGAAATTTCTGGCTTATATTAGCTCATTTCGCACAAGTTCAACATGTTGGTAAGTTCAACATCCCCCAGGTTCAGTGATTTATTTATTATTTAATAACAACCAAACCTTGATGCTTTGACCCTTGAAGATCATTGAAAGAAAATAGCATCCTGGGCATGATCGATATTTGCACAAAGAAGAAAAATAAAGAACAACATATATTTTAAGTAATATTGTGAATTGGCTGCTTGATAAAACTTCGTAAAAACGTATTCGTACGTACATGTATTCTTCGTTGTCGGGTCGTCACGAGGGGGGTGCCTAGTTACCCAAGCCCTAGTGACGAAGTGAGGGTTGATTAGGCTATGACCTGGACAATTGCTTCATGACTAGTCTTACTACTGTACTATCTAACTCCATATTTGATAGGTATGTGCCCCGACAGTGCACTATGTTCATGATGTATAGGGTAGGTATTGTAGGTAGTTTATGTAGTCTTGGAATGGTTACGAATTCATTCTCGGTATCTGAGGGTAGGCGAAAACCGTCCGGGTCCCAAAGGCGAGTGTGAACCGGGAAGAGGCAGACTGGGTCGGCGTGGGTGACACTACTAGGTAAAGTTTGTAGGGCCACAGCAACCGTTGTTCACGAGGGAGAGGTCTCTCCCAAGGAGGTGCTATTTTTAGCGAGACGAAGGCAGAGAATCCCACTAGGAAAGGGTGGGGTCTGACGAGGCCGGACTAAAGCATAGCGAGGTTAGGAGAGAGATGCAGAGGTGTTCATAAATGAAAAGGCCAAGTCTTGAAATATCAGTGCAGCTGCAGGTTCACCAGTCAGAGAGCCGTTGTTAGAATGATTTACATGCCAAAACCCGCCCGTACTTATACTCATTAGTGGCTTGTCAGTAGCCAATGATCTGAGGCGTTATTCTGATATCGCAGATTGCGGTGACACTTTGTTCTAGGCACTGACCCAAGCCTCGGTCTGGGTCGCTTGCTACCTGCTTTTCCCTTCCAGCTTCAGACTTAGTTTTTTTGCAGCTGCGTCTTTTATTGTTTACAATATTTACACTGGTATGACTTATGGTTTGGTAATATTATTTACATTTGTTTAAATTAATGTACAAGATATTATGACCAATTTACAATATATATACAATAGAGTATAGGGTGATTTATCTTGTGTAGTTAGCGGTCACTACATTTGTTTTACGCTATTCTTCAGCTATGGTTGCAGAACAGCGAGGCTCTCAACTTAGAAGTCTACATACAGGCTAACTGGCCATGGGAGATACAGTCCTTTGTTAAATTCACATCATCAGCTTTCAAAGGCTGCTCCTCAACATTGTTTATGGTCATTGCGAAGCACACATTAGCTGTGAATTGGAGTCGTTTGATGATAAAGTGGTAGCCGGATGGAATAAAAGGAGGAAGCCCATGTATGAAAACTGTTTCTACCCCACTACCAACTGTAAACGTGGTTGATTCAATCATGTCACAATATAAACACTTCACCTGAAGCCTAGATGGCATTACCAAGCTCAGAAGGTATAACATTCCACAGGATGTTTTGTGTCGGTGATAGGGGACAAGTACAGGGACTGAGATTGTGAGTTGGGGAATCCTTGTAGGATTTAGGAAGTGCGAAGGAAGTCCCTGGGGGTAGTGAACTGCTTCCTTTATCTCCACCGCGTACTCCGGAGACTGATAGCTCAACTCCTTACCAGGTCCCATGGCCTCCTAAATATTTGAAACAGCTTTTCAGTCTCATATTTTTGTTTAGGACATAGCTTTTTTTTTTTACCCTTAGCGTAAATACTCATACATGTTTTGCTTTTCATTAAAATATATGTATAGGTAAAATCGAAAATTCTTTGGCTTAGCCGTACACAAGAATAAGCTGAGCTATAGCGACGGGACCCTAGGGTGTTATATAAATACACACACATAGCCAAGGGTGTTATATAAATATTCACACACACCCAATGATTAGTCCTCAGAGCCTCGTTTCCTCCCACCGGCCACCTAATCAAACCTGGCTAATTAGAAACTACCACTACCTGGCGTTCACCTTTCCCCCTGTGGAGTCCACCAGTAGACATCAGTGAACGTTGGACGACTATCTCATCCGTTTTAATTAGTTCAAAAAAGAACCATAAAATAAATACAGTCTCTACCTTAGTAAATGCTCGGGGGAACGATGAGTTGTTTAACACCATGTGGGAATATTTATAATTTAGCGGGTTTCCATACTGTTGAGATAGAAGTTTTGGGACCACAGGCCAAAGTCCGGTGCATTTTCGCTGTTTTATATTAGTGGGAAGTTATCCTTTAGTCTTGAAACGCCAGAAGTCAGTGACTCGAGGGCTCTCTCTACTCAACACTTAGCTATTGCGCACTGAGGCCGGTCCTCAACTCTAAGTCCTCAAAAACCATGTTTTGAATGTTTGTTTTCACCCTTCAAATGTGCAAAATAAATGGGGTGAAAAGCTTATCAATTAGAACAATATCGACGATCTACGAAAATTCAAACGGTTTCTGCTCAAAAACGTTTAATCTAGTCTGGTTGTACTTTTAAAATAATGGTTCGTTTGCTTTGATTCCCTTTTAAATGATTTTATGAACAATTGTATCATAAATAAAATCTTTTTTAGATATTTATTGGTAATAATTATTATTTTCCCTATTTCTGTAAAGTTAATTGATTAAATCAAGCAAATTTTTATTTAAATATCGTAATGACTCTTATTGTATTAATTGGTAACATAATAGGTTCAGAGTCAGTGACATTTTAATTATAAGTGGTTTTGGGTTCCCTTGACAATTACGCTTTGGCCTGGACTGTTGGTTTATGAAAATTTGGACTATATGACTTGTGAAGTTACTAAAATCACCGATTAAAATATAAAACCAGTTTATAAACTACTTTTGACTGGTAGTAATTAATTCTATTTAATCCTTAGTCAATTATATTGGTTAGGTCATTTTTCATCTCGTCTATTCCTGTCGAGAACGAGCCGTGGTGATGTAAAGTCTCTTTGGATACGCTCTTCTGGAAATTGGTAAATTTATTCTAATAAGGAGACCCCAGCGTAGTCTTCTTTTTTTGTTTCGTTTAAGGGCATGTGAAAGACAAGGCTTACTGATGCCCGCATACATATGATAATTTCTTGCTTTACAATATCAATTTTATTATTATTTTAATAGTTATTATTACTTTACAGTGCTTAGAAAGAAAATTTTAAAGCGTTGTTTTAATATTGTTGTTACCCGAGTGAGCGTGATAGCGAGAACCCAGGCAGACAAGAGGTGCGGGCGGAACCCAGCCCTGGACATGTCTGTTAGGCAGGACATATTTTCAGTCCTTTAGATTATCTAGGAAAAAATAAAAGGATAGCAAAATAATAATAATAAAAAAATTCATACTATTTTTATAAGGACATATATAGTTCAAACAACATGTCCCCAAAAGGAAAATGAAAAGGGTTGCAGACTCATTGTTTAATTTGTTCTTCAATAATAGATAATATAATTTTTTTATAAACTTAATGGCTAATATTCTTTGAAAAAAATCGCTTAAGAAGTCTTTCTGAGACGTGAGGATATCTGAAGTGATGTTTTTTTTTTATTTGTTTTTTTTTCAAATCCTCTTTATTGATAATTAAAGTGATGTTTACTGGCAAGGGAAAAAGAGGTCCTTTGTTTGAGACGTATTTTATTTATATATATTTTTAGCCCTACCACGGGACCCGTGTCCCGCTGCGTCTCGCTCGCGGTTGAAGGGACTATGGGGTATTTTGTTGCTTGTGATGCGCGTATTCCAGCTGCTTTTTACTAAGGGATCCATCTAGGTG
Organism: Acanthosoma haemorrhoidale; assembly: GCA_930367205.1. Classification (NCBI taxonomy): domain Eukaryota; kingdom Metazoa; phylum Arthropoda; class Insecta; order Hemiptera; family Acanthosomatidae; genus Acanthosoma; species Acanthosoma haemorrhoidale. The sequence continues at coordinate 94,341,103 of OV884015.1, read as the reverse complement.
CAAAGGTGCCTTCTTGATGAGTACCCCCGATATTACGGCTGCTCAACCTGCATCACTCCCCTGGAGATGATGAAGTGCGCTGATCCCTGCAGCTCCTTCCACTTATGGACAAAGATGAGGAAGTAATTCTTCTCGTTGTCTACCACCAACGCCAAGTCTCACTCATCCAAGCTGTACTGGCCAATTGAAAAGCTTGCGAGGTGTGCTTCGACATGCTCTGCAGTATCTCTAGCCCCACAATCTGGCTGAGGGCAAAGTGGGTCTCCCCTGAGGTTCTATCGGGACATGACGGATTTCAGCCTCACGATCATAAAGGAGCCGCGGACCCCTACTGCCCTTTGTTTGAGACCAGATTCTTTATCTTTGTCCCTTAAATACATAATAAGGGATAAGCAGTAATTAAAATGACTTCTTAAAGTGGTTACCTTGAATCATGTAATAGTCAGATAGATTATAGACTCATGAATTTAAATAAATTATTAAAAAGAAAGGTTCTGAAAGACACCGGAATTGCTAGAAGGAAACGTTTCTTAAATTGCATCTCACTATTAAAGAAGATCGTCCAATTACAGTTTAATTAAAGGGCGAAAGACCATTTTATGTTCGTTTTTTTTCAACTAAGTATCTCTTGTTCGAAATATTCATGTACAAAATAAACGGCGTAGAAAGTCAAAAGTAGCGAATAAGTGATTTCAATTGTCGGTTCTCTAAACTCCTTTTGGAATATCTTTTCATTTTATTTCTACGTTAGCGTCGTAATTTATTCCCCGAATCAGTTTTTCTTGATAAAATCAAAGGTCGAGGGTTCAGTTGAAAACATCTAGAAGTAATCTAACGGCTTGACAGTATTTTAACTATGTAACTTTTTTTATTTAATAAGTATGCGAGAAAATGGTGTTACATCACGTTTTACGTTATTTATTCCTTACTAAATTAATTAATTAAAGTTCATAATTGATGTAAGGCAATATGAGTTGGGAAATTAAGAAAACAATTTGTTGTAATTCTGACACCTGGATTAACTATCCTTTTCCTGTTATATAATTACAATGTTCACTTTTGAAAGTGGAGAGTACCAGAAGAGCCAGTAACTGGATTGGATAACTTCTTCCCTGGGCAGGTTATTGAATTGACTTTTGCAAACTGTATTTGGGGCGTCGAAGCTACCCTCGGGGGTAGCCTGATGTTCTGACCACGAAAAACTAATTCAATATAAATATTGTTTATCGTATTTGGCTAATCGTCGCTCCTTTGAGAGTGGTCATCCATATCAAATGTTTAGCTTTAATTCGGACTATTTTATCTATCAAGAAAAGATTACAGAATAACATCATAAATATATATTGGATAATTTCACTTTTTTTTTCGGACCTACAATTCATAATTAAGGGGTACAACTTGTTAAACTAAAGTCAGGTAAACTATAGCAAAACGTAATTTTCGCCAAGTTGTTCTCTATGCTGTGCGAATTCACTGATAATATATGAGTTACAAAATATTGCAATGTAAATGTAAATATAATATAAACGAGATTATTTATCTCAATAGTCAAACGATTGTAATTATCTGTCATACTAAATTTTGATAATAATTCGCTTTAAAGTTCGTTTTTTTTTAATATTTCAAAGCAACTTTTCGTTCTCATATCTTTTTGTTACGTTGACCTGTTGCAATATAAACAGGTTAACATGTTTTTAATCTTATTTATTAAAATGTTCACTATTTAAATAGTTTTGAATATTTTATCATATTTTAGATGAGCACTCATATATTTGAACTTAGTAAGTAATTTTGTTAATGGAAAAATGTTTTATATTTCTATATTTTGTATGTGTGAACTCATCAGTAACCTTTTAATTTCATTGTTATCATTAATGGATTAAGAGCGTTTATTTTAATGAGATTTAGTTCAATGCTTTGCAGTAGTTGTCAATGGCAGCATCTAAATTTCTCGCTTATATGTATTGTGAAGAACGAGTTGGGTTTTGTTGGGCAAAGAGACCTGTATATACATACTTCAAAAATCCCCCCAGCAAACAAGGAAACGAAAGTAGGTCTTTCTATCGAATGGGGCAATAGACACAATGGTTTGTAATAAAGACAGGCGAAAGCATTTCCCTTCTATCCGATTATGTCTTATTCTCCTCTTCAATTCTCAGTAATTCCCAGAGAAGAGAGCCCGTCAAAATAAATCAACTTAGAACTACTTTGAATTAGGTACGAAAATGTTCATGGCACTCTTAAAATTACTATAAAACCACTCAACAACTCAATCCAGGCCAAGCAAGATCATCCCTGGTTTCTTGCACTACATACTACCATCCCTAGTCAACACAGCACTCTAAGCATGTCTTAATAACTTTATATTAATAGTTAGGAATATTCAGAAAACAAAAATCGATTTTTATTCAATAGATAATATTGTATAAAAAATAACAAGTAGGCAATTCTTCTAGTTTCTTCATTTTTTTTTTATTGCAATAAATTGTTCCATATTTCTAAACCTGCATCATTTTCAAAAGTTTTTTATTATTACTTTACTATTACTTATTTTTAGATAGGGTTTATATACTTTTGTTAAGTTCACTTGAAGCTTTGCTATAAGTATTTGATACTGGATATGAGATAATGAGCAATTTTGTTTTGAGTGAGTGGCCCATCAAAACTTCAGAAGGCTAATCTATATTTGGGGCTAACTATTTTCACGCAACAGGGCCTTTCAAGTATTAAGCTATAATGATCATTATGACTAAAGCTGATTAAACACGAAAAAAAAATATGTAACTGCTTATAACGTATCTCACAGCAACATTTTTCTTCCCTAGTGAAGGTTGCTGAAAATCCCCAGAGTTGCCTTCGGAAAAAAACACCTCCAACGGCCTGCTAAGGGAAAAAATGGCCCTCTATGAAAGAAAGATGGTGCCAAGGCCTGAATGCGATCTTGGACAGCTCACATGGTTGATTTTTTGGACGGAGACCAAGAGGTGCCGGGTTCGAGCCCTCGTCTTGGGAACTATTATTTACTCACATAATGCTTACTTACGGAAATCGTGGTTTTATTATATAATTATTGGAGACTCTTACAGTGCGATCATATTTAGAAAAATGTTACATTTGATTGCAATTTTTACATTCGTTTAATAGGTCTGCAATTGTTCATGACGAGCTATCGTAATTGTAGCTAAGCGCGGACTAATTTAAGAGGGAACGAATGAAAATCAAAGTTTTTTTTAAATTTAATCTAAGTAAAATCTGTTAAAATTTTTCATCTTTTATTGTAATTTCGTAAAGCCCTTTTCAAACTTAACTAGTACCATGTAATTTTGATTATTCCTGTTCCTTTATTTGTAATATCTTTATTATTTAAAATTTTTTCTTCTAGGGTAATTTATTAGTCGATGAATACATATTTTTGGAATATTTAGGAAAAAACCGAGATGATCAGATGTCATATTACTACATGAAAAATACCATTTATTATACAGTCTACAGCATATTGCAAACATGAAACCAAAATTCTTTTCAATGAGTCAAATACTTAAAATAATTATAGTTTAAAGTAATTAAAGTTTACAACAATTTAAATATTCCATTAGTGTTTTAGTACTTTTGGAACCGAGGATAAATTCGTCAACATTCTAAAGTTTTCCTAGTGATAAAAACGTTGAATTTATCATCTAAAAACCAAAATATTACTCATAAAGCATATCAATTCCAAATGATGGAATGAATTTTGTTGTTTTACTAAGCTAGGATATTAAAAAATCGTTTCGAAACCTTGGTAGGAAGTGATTCTATGGGTTACCGTTATCGCGATAACTGTTGCTTAACATGTTCAATGTTTTTTTCCAAGCTAAATATCTTCAAAGGGCACTAAAAAATTAAATTAATGCCGGGGAATTTAACTTTTATGTAATAAAATTCCCTAACTTAATTCTGTACAGACAATTGAAATCGTTTTCGATTTCACATTTACAACAATTCGTTCTGAGCTAAACACAATAATATTGTGTTATTGGTTATTTTTTTTTTTATAGAGGCAAGTTTCAAAATAATAAGTTGATCTAATATTGAATAATATAAAAGTTCAGTACTGGGCTGATGTTTTGCCTGTTTTAAATTTCTATCAGAATCTAAACTCCTAGTACAGCGTTGGGAAAATTTCCTGCACACGAGCCAAATGGACTTATGCAATACTTAATGGATTCTGTAAGGTCTCTAGCCACCCATCCGTATTCAAATATATTTTTTTTTTTTCCATACTGGAAAGTATTAAGGTCATGCTGGAAATAGACAACTATTTTCGAGGAACTTCTATGATGCAATGTATTCTCAATCAGTTTTGGATGATATCAGCCGTAAAATAATTGACAAAATGTTAGTTATTGTTTTCATAATTTCACTGTGAAACTTCTCTCCTAATTTCATTTGATTTGGAAAGTTTCCAATATCATATAACGTTTAATATTTCATGAAGAATAATAACCTCGAAATGTTACCACGTTTAACTCCAAGGACATCATGCCCTGTGAGCCAGTTAATAATAATTGTAACGGTGTAACTTTCAGAATGCAATCGTAAATTAAAATAGTCAGGTTTTGTTATTTGACCTTCGTGGCAATTTTCAAGGGCATTAACGTTTGGAAAAATAGTGAATAGACAAATAAAAGGTATTTTTGTCAGTTTCAGTGTTTTCATTGTTAGCAATTGCATTGTTAAACTCCATCAATCAACGTTCTTGAAGTATTAGCCAATCCCCAATTGGATTCTTGCAAAATCGATATGAGCCCGTATAGACTACACCCATGCTGCAGAAGAAACCATTTCATTAGTCTTGTAAAATCGATGAGTTTTCCAAATGTTAGTTATTCACCATATCAGTTTTCATGTTCATCAATCTATCTGCGTGGGTTGCTCCACTCAAAGTTGCTTCTTGTTTTCTTTCCATCAGCGAGGTATCAGTTTGCGATTTCTCTCACCGCATTCATCCCAGCCTTCTGCTATACAAAGTGGATTTTTAATCTAAATCTGACAACGTAAGTTGGATTACTAGATCGAACTTTAAGCCATCCAAATGAAAATATTGCAAGAATACTGTTATCGACAATGCGTCTATTCGGGCTTGGAATACCTTAATCTTTTAGGTAAAACAAAATATTGAGTATGGATTTTTCAAAACTATCTAGATCACAGGGAAAAAACGGTTTAAAACTATTAATATTGGACAAATATAAAAATGTTAAAAGCAATTCTGATAACTAGGTGGAGCCATTTATATTATTATCTCTGAAATTATTGTCGTGAATAAAGAAAGACCAGAATTATACTAACTATACTTTTTTTAATATAAATAATAATACTTTTTTAACTAAAATAAGAAAATGGGGGTTAATGTAACATGAAAGTATATTAAGTTTGGCGGAGCGTTGAACTTGATGGTTGTGAAAGGCCATTGAAAACACAAAGTGAAAACAACTCTCCAGAAGACGCGAATCGCTGAGAGCTGAAGGCCGAAACTTCCCTCAAAAGTTTTGAAGAGTCCCTATCAAGCCTACGAAGAAGTGAACTTATACTACTATTTTCTTTACGCGTAAAGAGAAATACTTTCTTTCTTGGTGTGTAAAGATGAGTTATATATATTGGAGGGACCCATCTGTTATAAGAAGATATTAACGAAGCATGTAATGAAGTAATATAACATAATCAATATAGGAATGTAGACAGGTTCACTTACCGTAAAGAGATTAAATTTGTTGATGCATATTACATGCCTAGCAATACCGAAGAGACCACTCATTTCCTATCGGAGAAAAATCGAAGGATCTCAGATAAACAGTGGGGACAGTAAAAATAATTTAAACTTCATGCCTTAGCAGTATCCAAGGGGCTGAACCTTTTAATATATTGTAAAATAGGAAAGATCAGAAGGGAAGATCAAAGGGCCAGGAAATACCCTGAAGGCTAATGAATTAACAACGACTAATTGAACTGCAACTCATAAAAACCACCAGGCAAAGGATCTCGTGGTCAATTTTAGCTAACCATATTTAACCCTTAAATAAGATCCGTTAAACAGAAAGGGCCTCCCTCTTATCCTCCAAATTGAAATATTCAATGTTGAAGAAGAGGAAAACGGTGGTTTTTCCTGGATATACCAGGAAAATCGTTGGGCAGAAGCAAACTCTGATGGGAGCGTTAATCAGTCGGATAAAAAGCATGAAATTAAAAAAAAATCTGACTTGTTTTAAAGCCCCTATTGGGAATATTAGTTTCGGTACTTCTTACGCAAGCGGCTTTTGCAAATAAGGGTTGAACTTCATCGGATCCTATGGAGTAGTGTAAACATAGCTATTGCACCGTACATCCATCTTGCGGTCATTTTTTATTAACATTCCGCACTAAGTCACAACAAGGCCGCCCACCACGCCTCAGTATATTGTTCCCTATTTGCCATATATAATAGTCTATTTCAGATGGTTCCGAGGGCCTTAACAAAGTATCTTGAGGCTTAATGTTGCCTTAAAGTTTTGCTGCAAGTTCGTCAAATGATTTGTCACCCGTCCGAAATAATTTAAAAACATTCCTTCGTTTTCTTGCTTCTTCTTGAAATATATTTGAGAAATTTCACGGGTACGTTCATGGATGTACCCAATAACATCTATTCCGTACGCAAATGTACGGTTTGTACTAAATGTAAGCAAAAACGTGCCATTTTTTTTCTCGTAGGCGTCCATATTAACCTTTCAGTCATTTACCAGTCTTCACCGATGTGTCTTAATCAAGTCGGGAAACTAGTTAATTTACGTTATTGCCTTGAATTATCGACAACAAGAGCCATATAGAAGAGAGACGGATTAAGATTATATCAATATACTATAAAGGTTAGGTTAGTTAGGTAAGGTTAGTTCCTTTGTACTCCCTTTTTCTACTGGGGTCGTTTTACCTGAATCGGACCCGGACATGTTTGTGTTCGTGTTTGTGTAACAAATGTTAAATTAGAAGAAAAATATAATATGTTAGTAAATAGTTCTAGTTATTATTCTAACATGCAATACCTCACAATTCCTTTGGTTTCTTTAGAATTTTTGAAGTTAATCCCGGAGCGGCCCCCATTGAAACCTACCTCATTTTTTACCATTTTATTTTCTAACTTATTAGATCAATTTACCTAAATTGATTTGGTAGGTCCGTCATGAGATCTTTAATTCAACTTGTTTTTATGTCTTCGACATAGGAAATTATCCCGATTGAATCGCCCGATCTCAAGGCTAATGTTATAGTTATTAATAAATTGAGAAACTGGGAATTGTGAAATATATACAAGTAAAATGGTTATAACAAATACTTATAATTATAAATAGTGCTGACATTAATTATATAAAAAAATATTCAATTCCTTTTGAACAAGGATAGTTACTACTAATTAGTTATATAAAAAAAATGAAAATTGAGCTCAATCTCTTTTTACTGGATCCATAATAATAAAAAACAATATCTATATCACCCAATCGATGATATCCGTGTAATCTTCTTCTTCTTCTTCTTCTCCTCTGCTTGTGTTGATGACCGTCAACGGAACGGGAGCTTGCTCTGCTTTGCTCTCTGGCTCTTAGCTAAGACTGGCCCTTTATCTCATCCCCACTCCTAAGAGCATAAGGGCAGATGCTGGACAAAGTGGGAGGGTGGCTGGTCATGATATTCTCAAATATCATGAATGTTACAATATATAAAAGTAAAAGATTATTGAATAAAAAAACTTACAAAAAAAGGTAAAAGGCTGATAAAAACACGTTAGAAAGTTGTCATAAGACTGCTTTATTCCAAGCATTAATCCTCTATATATATACATTCGGGATGTTTACGTCCCGAAATGGGGAATTAAGGCTGCAAATTGGCAATGCCCGGTTCTTAACTTTTATATATATACAGATAATCAATAAATTATATATTTTGAATTTCCATTATTAGATAGGAATGAAGGAAATTATATAAGCCTTCTTATTAACCAATATCTACCTTAATCACATGATTTTCGAACAAATCAGAACTGGCCACAGAATCACCTAGGACATTATAAAAGAAAAGGGGAATAAGTGAAAGATAAATGGAAAAGCCATTCCGGTTTGTGACAAGCCAAAGGAATATAAAACCTTACAATTTTGAAAAATGTGATAGTTTGAAAGTAATCATTTTAAGTGGGGACAGGTCCAACTTATTGACCTAAAAGGGGGAAATGCCAACCGTTAGTGTAAAGAGTGAGATATAGTCCGAATGACAGAATAATTTACGCCTGCAGAGCTAAGCAATTTAGACTCGGTGCTTAAGGGCCCAGGCCGGTGGTGCCAGAGGTAAAAACAAATTACCGCATTAGCCACGCTCCCAAGCAACGAATTATATATCTCAAGAATTTCAAGGAGGATTAAGGATTATCCTAGCAATTACTCATCGAGCATTTAAATCGTCATTAAATCGAAAATGAAATTGTTTTCACAAACACTATAATTGCCTTTGCGCATAGTACTTATTTAATTGTCTTCATTGCTGCTTAGTTTTTCATGACTGCACCAATCATCCCTATAATCCTCCTTGGAGACTAAAACGCCAGTGGCCTCGTGACCTGCTATAAATGCTTAACAGTGGGAGTCATGGCACTGGCCAGCTTCTGCAATCATGTCCTGAGCGTCTGTGGCTCTCGTGGCTCTTCGTCAGCCTCCGCTGGCTCTTTAAGCAGTTTCTTGAAATTTTCAGCGCTGCAGAAACATGGTGTTTTGAAATGACAAGGAATTTTCAGAACTATCTGCTAAAATCATCAGAATCCATAGAAAGCGGCCACACAAAACCTTTTAAACGATATTATAAGTTGCCTAAAATTAGACCCAGCTCATATGTTATTTTTTTTTTTTTTTACCAACAACTTTATTATGATAAAATTACAATCTGCCTGACTATAAGTAATTGCGATATATGATCTCGTTCATACCAATTTACAATTTTCATTCACTCGCTCATTCATACTATATATACAAACAGCCCAGAGGCCCTCCCAAGTCCACATAGTCCCTCCCCTGGGAAGGAGGAAGCGGAGTCTTGGAAAGTCCCCCACGCTCCTACGTCAGCCGCGTCACTGGATAAGAGTTGGCGGAGGCTGACCAAGAGCGCGAGATCCGCAGACGCTTAGGACATGATTAGAGAAACTGGCCATAGCCAGGACTCCCACTGTCACTTATTAATAGCAGGTCACGAGGCCACTACCGTTTTGGTCTCCGAGGAGGATTATAGGGATGATTGGAGCAGGGCAATGACTGTGCTAGGGAATTAGGGTGGTTGGATAGGTTACTGTGGAATTTTATGAACTTGGAAGGGATGAGTTCAAGAATGTAGGGTATATTAAGATCGTTATGAAGGGTTTCGTTGCTGACGTCATAAGGGGCATTTACTATTGTTCTCAGGACTTTTGATTGAAAGGATTGGATGCGCTTAATGTTCGACTTTTTTGCTGTCCCCCATAGCTCTATTCCGTAGGTCCAGATTGGCTTAAGTATAACTTTGTAAATAAGTAGTTTATTTTCTTTTCAGAGATGGGATGTCCTTCGAAGTAGTCTGTACAGTTGCCCAAAGCGTCTGTTCAGTTCTTGTATTTTTAGCCTCGTGTGTGGGTTCCATGTCAGTGTTTTGTTGAGGTGGAAGTCTAAATACCGTACTGTCTCAGACATAGGCAGAGGAATCGAATTTAAAAAGACTGGCGGACAGGACTTGCGGCAGAGGGTAAAGGTTCTGTGGGAACATTATGCTTTATTGACTTTCATTCGCCATTGGTTGGACCAATACTCGATCTCATCAAGGTGTTTTTTAAGGTTTTGTGATGCTATATCAGGGTCTGAATGGGTTGACAGGACTGTCGTGTCTTCTGCAAATGTTGCCAAGAAGGTATTGGTGGTAGAGGGTACATCAGCGGTGTTTAGATTATAGAGAATGGGACCCAGGACGCTGCCCCATGGAAGTCCTGATTTTATGGGATAGTAGTTAAAATATTATAAACCACAGCAGACTTGGAAGAAGCGGTTTGAAAGGTAGGATTGTAGGAATAGAAATAGGGTCTGCGGTAAATATCCTTTGAGCTTTACAAGTTCACCTGCGTGCCAGCTTGAGCTGTGTCCAGAAAAGCAGCAGTTTCAAGGGCTGAGGATATGTGATCAACAACGCGAAGGCTTTGTTGATTAGTGGAATGTCGTTGGCGGAAACAAAACTGGTGGGTAGGATAAAGGTTTTTGGATTCAACAATTGGAAGTAGGCGTTTTAATAGGAGTTTTTCAAATATTTTTGAGAGAATAGGGAGTAGACTAATTGGACGGTAAGATGAGGGGTCATTGGGTGGTTTACCAGGCTTGGTGAATAGGACTATAATGGAGTGTTTCCAGAGGAGAGGAAAATGCGTCGTTTGGATAATGCAATTATATATATATAGGTTAGGAAGATTATGGCTTTAAGAGGAAGTTGTTGGAGGATTTGAGGAGTAAGGAGATCGTATCCTGGAGATTTTCGATAAGGTAATTTTTTCAGAAGATATTTGACCTCAGAGGGGTTTTGGTGGAAGTGAGAGAGGGATAGGTGAAGTGAGGAAATCTTTAACAGTTGGGCGATGAGTATTATTTTGAGGAGTAAGGTGAGGATTGAAAGTACGGGAAAGATGCAGTGCGAATTCTTCCACCCTCACGCCATCCGAAGCCGCCCAGAACCCATCATCACGACGGAGTGGGTGTTAAATAGGATGATATTTTAGGATTTTCTTAGTTAGATTCCACAAGGAGTTATCCCTGGTAGGCAGAGAGGAGAGATAGGAATTAAAAGAATCAGAACGGAAGGATGCCAATTACCGCTTTACCAACCTGCAGTACTGATTGTATGAGGGACGATCAGCAGGATGTCGGGATCTTTGCCACATTGTTCTCGAGTGGCGTTTGGATTGGATTAGGTCTTTGAGATACTGAGGTAAAGGATTTTGATTGTGAATTTTCAGATGACGGTGGGGTGACGATGCCTCCCAGGCCGACCTCTGCATCAGAGTAGTGAAGGAATACATCATCTAGGTCATATGTTATTAAACAACAAATGAACCATTCATTAAAATTACATGTTAACGGCTCACGCCAGACCTAAATTGTCGGCTCAAACGGAACTTGGAAAAATGATGACAAGAAAATGTTAAACAGATCAAATAGCTCGCTGGAGATGTTGGTCTTAGATTGCGTATATTGATAGGAGTACGACTTACCAAGACAGATAGAGATGACACAAGTAGAGCCTTTGAATGGAGATGCTTATATTATTAACCAATGAGAAACCAGGCCAAGCAAAGTTTAGGAGATAAGTACTATCTTTTCAACCAATTAAACATGCTTTGATTTGGTATGGGTAAAGCTGAGATAATTTTTGAAGTTCGTAAGACATCAAGTAATATGTTTATTAGGGAGGAGGAAACTGGCAAAACTGATGAATTTGCAAGATAAATTGTGAAATACAGAAAAATTGTCTTAGAAGTCTGGAGAGAGAGGGGAGTGAGAATAAGAGATAAGAGGGAGATTAAGACAGGTTAAGAGAACTTTTTGCGAGGGCACGCAGCTAAAAAAGCTGAAACCATTTTTCAGAACCATTTTTTAGATGATGAATGAACGTTTAGTTAAAGCAGGATAATTAGCACCTCTGTCACCATGAATTATTAATCATAATGAAAATCATCAAAGATTGCAGACTGACTGAGTGTCCATGGTTGTCATCCTAATTAAAACTTATATCACCAGCTTTAAAACGATACAAATACATTTCACATATAAAAAAAGCTTTGAACCCGAATATGATATATTAATAACAAATATCACTAGGTGCGAAATGGGTTTTTATGTGTTGAAAAGTTGTTCCCAGTGTTTTACTGAAAAAAATCTAATGAATTATAACGAATAATTTTTTTTCAAAAGAACTCGATAAGTATCTAAGAGACGCTTAAAAAGAGTCTTGCAAATTTGCCAATAGCATATGCTACCTAGGCATCAACCTAGGCAGACACATGACGTTCTACACACACCTGCAGAAGAAGCTGAAAAGAGTACGTAGGACTTACTACTCTCTCCAACATCTCATCACAAGCCGGCAATATCCCTGAGGCTGAAACTGCTCATATATCAGAGCGTCCTGAGGCCAGCACTACTGTTTGGAACTCCGCTTTTCGGTTTTCTCCATACCAGCACCATAACTAGACTCCAGAGCTTCCAGAACAACATCCTGAGCACGGCACTATGCATACCCCTTTTCGTGAAATGAAGGCACCTGACATCCACGAAAAGTTTGAGGTCCCCACCATCACCGAAGCCATCAGAAGAAGACACATCAAATTCTTCGACTTGATGAAACATTGCCAAAACCCCCTATTTCAAGACCTGACAACCCCACCACTACCGGCAAGATGGCAACTCTCTAGATCTGGGAAAGCAGACCAAATAAATGGTGGACATTACGGCCCTTGGCCAACCAACAAAAAGCCTCTGATTGGCACCCATCACTGCTATCCAACTGAATGAGCTTCCACTACATGCCTGGAGAGACTCTAGGCTCAGCCTTCAGTGGACTCTCACCACTCCACTGCAACATTTCTACCTCTACCGAGGCTTCCCCACTCCTTAATTCCCTCACTCCACCTTCAAACAGGTACTCCTAGTAAAAGGATCCGCTCACCCCAAATAGATTCCTTTATTTTTCCCTTATCTATAATCTTAAAAATTTGAGAGCTAAGAAAAAAAAAAATCAAATTAAACAGGAAAAATTCTTGCCGGTTTGGTTAGTTATTAACATTTCTTAAGTCTTCGCTAGGACACTATACCCATTCTTAAAGTCATAGGGTCTTTCCTCGGTAAAGACCATTGACGTTTAAAAAGACGATGACGCCAAAAGAACAGAAAATGTTACAAAAATAAATATACAGTAGTAATTTGGTGTAACGAATACCTAGGTCTAGGTGATTTTGATAGTTTTATTTGTATAATTGGAAACGTAATTATTGTGATTATGTTTTCATAATTATTTAATAATTTTAAATTTCTGCTTCAAAGCCACCGTGAATCTGTACTGAGTCATTACTTACTTAAGGTGAATCGGAACATCAGATAAATTAGATTTTCGACGAATAAGGGGGCTTAATGAAGCTAACTATGTAGGAAGTTGTGCTGACTGGTTAAGTTATAGATGCCTCGGAGTGAATAATTTTCACGTCACGAAAACAATCAACATCCTGATTGCGTTCCACATGCGGGTTGTTGATGAAAGGAGACCTCCTGCTGTGTAAGGAAGCAGGCAAACTCGAGCAATCCTACTTCGTGGCCAAGTTTCGGCCTGTTGTTGAACTAAACCAGTCTGTGCAGAAGGGTTATTGTCCCCAGTGCCTTCGTTCAGCATACCAACAACACATCCTGTACACGCTGTCAACAACATTGTTGACAGCCTAGTTGCTAGACGATCAAGTACAATAGCTGAGTCATTATTCATGTTACAGTAGCATTGTTAGTAGTGGCCTCAAGATTTACTTAAGTTATTTATCATGGATAGAGTTGAAGCGGGTGAGTTAATACCAAGTCAAACAGTGAGGCTTGGTGCAATTTTCGACATTCCGTCACAATGAATGAACAATCAGAAAACATTATTCTGGGACTTAAACTCTCTAAGAATAACAACAATAAATTAAAATATATGGCTGCATATATATGACTGACTTACGTAGATATTACAATTGAACTTGATATCCCAGAGAAATACACGAGTAAATGTGAGATTTACATAATTTAAAATACAAATAAAAATCTTGAAAGTAATAGATTTTGACGGGTATTTGCACTCAAACCTAGTAACATCAATGGAAATATAAATTTGAAAAGTGTAAGATTCGTGGAATACGAAATGGAGGAAGCTTTAGCGTTCCTAATGTGTCACGAGCAAGAGAGAAGCAATCTTATGGTAGTTCTGAGAAGAAGGGAGTGGTTTGAGAATTTAAAATTCTGAAGATTATACATGTATCCTGGAGTATTGGTTGCAGCGGTCTGTTAGAGGAAAATTCAAAATCATGAGTCACTCGGGATGCCAATAATAAATCCAAGGAAGCAGTTTTTTGAGAAGTTTCTGATAATTCAACTAAATTAAAAAAAAAATTGCCATGACTATTATGTTTATTTTGTTTTACGAATTGTTACGAATGATTGTTACGAAAATGGGAAGTATGAGAAACTGAGAGAATTTTGAAGAAGGCATTTCATTATTTTTCTTATACAATTAACCATAAAATGTTTTATAATTATAAATAATAGTGAAGCAACACCACAAGATCAATTTCTCGTACAAAATAATCATGTTTAGTCATCGCTTTCCCTCTTTTAGTTTCCCTTGGGTTGATCATGAACACTTTATGTCACGCCATATAGTCTAACAAAGACTTGGCAACCCTCATTATATCATTACCCTCAGCATGGTTTAGTTGTGTAGGTTTTCGTGAAGTGATATGATAAAAAAACTTTATTATGATAAAATTACAGTCTGCCTCATTAGGCAATAAGTAATTGTGGTAAATGTTTTCATTCGTACTATGTTCACAATTTTCATTCATACAGTATTTACAAACAGCCCAGAGTCCTCCCAAATCCACATAGTTGTCACCTCCCTCGTGTGCGAAAGAGGAAGCGGAGTCTTGAGAAGTCCCTCACGCTCCTCCGTTAGCCGCGTCACCGGATACGAGCCAGCGGAGGCTGACGAGAGCCTCATACGCTCAGAACATGATTGGAGAAACTGGCCATTGCCAGGACTCCCACAGTTACGTATTTATAGCAGGACACGAGGCCACTGCCGTTTTAGTCTCTGAGGAGGTTATAGGGATGAGTGGTGCAGTGCAATGATTATGCTAGGGTTTTCGTGAAGTAAAGTTCAATATAATTCGGGTATAGATCATTATGCTGTGAGCATAGAGTGAATTGTTTTAAAGTAACCTAGCACTTGAGAGGTGTAACAAACATGCTAATATCAGAATATATTAAGAATGTAAGAGGAATCAGTGATAAATAAATGCAAGTAACGGCACTTCCGATTAGTCAGCCAATATAGATACAAAATGCCTGTACTCGTAAACGTGCACACGACAGATCACATCGTCATTCAAAATTCAAAAATCAACGAGCTTTGTTTAAAGGACCCGAAATTACCCCAAAATAAAGTCTACGATATGAATTTATTTTTTTCGTTCTTTGTTTAAATTTGTGTAGCAATTAGTTTCAGCGAAGTTTCTCTTTTTGATAACATGTTTCTGTGAATTCTGAAAAAAGTTCTCTTTGTCATTTTTTTTCGGAACTTCCCTTAAGTCCCTCCCCCTTAAAACCCTGCTTTTGATGTTTAAGAATGCTTCATTCGTTAGTCTTCTTTGTTCCTTGTATTTCGATAACGGACACAGGAGAGGTATCCATTTCTCAGTCCTTCTTTGACCCCTACATAAATCTTTTTGTTTTTAACCTTTTAAAAGATGAGACTGGTCCTTCTTTATGTAGTATAGCATAGTATAGTATTTTTTTTTTTTTTAATTTAAAGGGAACTTAAAAATGGAAACAAAAAATATATAAAAAAACAACGCAACAATAAACTAAAAGTTATTTTATAATTCTTTTGCTGAACAATATTGCAAATCTATAGTTTGGCACTATTATAATAACCATAGGCTCCTACCCGGACCAAAAAAATTCAATTTATTGATTGATTTGATAATGTTTTTAATCAAGTTTAATTTAAAATCATTGATAATTAGGAGTAAATATTGAAATAGTCAAATCATTAATGATAAGTCCAAAAACTAAAATTTGTGTTGTTATTTTCTTCTGGATGTCCTTGAATTTATATCCTGTTAAAATTAATCCAGTATAACTTATTGCAGGCAACTTAAAATAAATAAAAATAATAAAATGCACTGCAATTCCATTTTGTTACGTTGAATTCATCACTACGATGTCTCTGATGGAAGGATTACATCATGACATTTTTGAGGACAACTTGACGAGTTTTCTTCCTACGTCAGAAAGAAATATAAAAAAGACACTCACGTTCCAAATATAATTGATTTACAGTAAATTAATTTAATGATTTTTATATTGTTGTTTTGTTTTCTTATTGGTGGATCGATCTAAGACTATATATACTAAAAGAAATCAAATAATTTTTATTTTATTTCAGAATTATTGTATATAAAATCTTTTCTGTGTACATTATTTTTTTATTATAATGTAATACTTTTTTATTTATTCGCCAGATGTGACCTTTTCATCTGAACATTATGTTATTTATAAGAGACTTTGTCCCAGAATTCTAATTCGTGGTTTGGATTTGTTTAAGCGTATTGTAATTGGTCCGTTATGTTTGGTCGAAGAACTTATAATAGGAATATTTTAACAATACCCAAACCATCAGTTTATTCAAGTGTTCTGCAAGGCAGTCCGGTTTGCCGACAAGGTTTACGTGGAATTGTTCACATGTATCATTCAGAGGATAGAATATTTCTCACATGAGTTCACACTGAAAATCATCGATGTTTCTGACCAGGGAAATAAACTAAAAAGAAATAAAGAAAGTACAGCTATGTTTCAATATTATCATACAAAAATATAATCAAGTATATGGAAAAGTTATGATCAAAAGATATGTAGGAATATATATGCTAATTTCTTGGAACATTACCTTTCTCTGGAACTGTTGGAACGTAAAAAGAACTGGACTCTTTGTCAACATAGGTAATGGAGGGGTAACGAGCTCTTTGTATTCTTAGACAGGACGCCACTCCTCTTTACAAAGGGTTCCATTCCTAATGTTTATTGTAAAAGTAATACTCTGTTTTACATAGTTACTTTTTAGTTTTGCAAACTATTTTTTTTGCAAGCATTTACTTATGGGGAATTTTTAATAAAGAGTTTTTAATAATATACCTTGGAATTAAATATATCCAATTATAGTGTTATCAATTTGACATTTGGGTTGAACTCTGTCTTTATTCAGTTCATTAATAAATGATAAAGATAATTTTTGTTTTCTAAATATAGTTAATTACATATTAATTTGAATTCCAGTGACTAATAAATATCCCATGTTTGTCGTCAGGATGGTTTAATTATTAGCAAACTGAACAACTAGAAGCCTTTAATTACTGAGATAAAATAAGACCAGAATTTACTTAACGTGAAATATCTTTAGGGTTAATGAATTTACAGTGAGGCATGAGATCATAATACACTCGTGCGTGATATAATGACCCTATACTCTAAAGGCAGTTGAATTGATTTATAAAATTTCAATTTTGGCATCACAAATATATAATATTTGCCATTGATACATATATGAGTATATATGCGAGACATTCTCCTTGAAAAAGAGAATCTATACCTTTATCTCTCTTTTAGTGACAGAATATGCACGATATTTTTTTATGAATAAAGATGTAATTCGTTGAGTAATTCTTAACAAAAAATGAATTATATTTGAGAAAAGAAAAAACAATTTTTAAACATCAACTTTTTCATTTCCTTAGTCTTTCCTAATCCATGTTCGGAAAATTAAAAACATTACTACGACACTATGATAAATTTATTGGTTTCAGTATGTTGAGGGCTATAAAGTTAGAAGATCCCAAAATGCTATTGTTTTAAGATTCCGTAAGACAGGAGGCAGCGTATTAAAAACTTGTCACAGTTTTTGTTTCATTCCCTTACTAGGTAGTAATTGGAGTTCTAACGGGGATTTAAATAAAAAAATAAGGAACTAAAATACGATCTTATGTGTCGCTACTTCCAAGGTAAGGAGGAGGCATGGAGGTCCGAACAGGTTCAGTGTGGTCTAGTTTTCAATCGTATTGAGACGGTAGTATAATTGCAGTTCGTTCGCTTGCTATAATTAAACAACGGATGTAGATTAATTTTTTTTTCACTGTATACACATTGGTGACAATATACACACGAATACACTAGGGACAGTCCAGGATAATTTCTGATTAGCGTATAATTTATAATGTTATTTTTGATAAACAGCAGTTATTCTCTCACTTGTCATTTCTTCATGGTTAAATTTGTTTTAAAACTTTCCGTTCAAGAAATAAGCATGCAGGTGAGCTTTGGGTATACTATATGTTAAGGTAAGGGGGATAGTATGGGTGGATGTCTTTGACCTTTACTGGCGGCCTAGTCGGCGGGCAGCTTTATTCGTATTGATCTGACTCCATAAGATCTTAGGTGTGCCCCGACAGTGCACTATGTCCAGGAGAAGAGGAACAGGGTAGGTATTATAGGTAGTTTATGTGGTCTAGGAATGACCACGAAGCCACACTCGGTATTTAAAGGGAGCCGAAAACTGAGTGTGAACTGGAGAGAGGCAGACTGGATAGTCGGGGGAGACCCTACTAGGTAAAGTATGTAAGGCCCCAGAGACCATCGTCCGCAAGGAAGAAACCTCTTCCAAGGAGATGCTGGTTTTAGCGCGACATAGTGAGGTTAGGAAATACAGTGCAGAGGTAGTTCAATAAGAAGGCCATGATTCGAGTAGAGCAGAGAGAGAGAGTGTGAGGAAGTTGGTACAAAACTATATTTACTATTTAATACCTACTCTGAATGTTTTTTGGAAGAATATTTGGAAGGTAGTTTATGCTACATTTCAGAACTGTAATTAGCCCCTTCCACGAGATGACCCTTGTGCTAATTTCTTATAAATGTACCTTAAGAAAGTCAGCAAAGAATTAGAATGTTTATCAAAGAATTTAATGGAGTATATCAACTCTTTCAAGTTCCTGTGTTTTATTCATAATTAATTTAAAACTGTTAATTTCATTCAAATATTAAATACAATATGTGTTGTATGCTTTGCATATTGTATGCTTTCATCAGAGTACATGGCGAATTGTACAAAAATTTGTTTCTCTTTTGACATTAAAATGTGATTGTGTGATTGTCTGCAATTATTTTTTAGGATGTAAGACTGTTTTGAATAGTACGTGTTTTGCTAGTGCATTTTTTTTACTTCGTATCAAGCCTACTGCTGCTATTTATAGTTTTAGCAACGCTGATGTGGTTTTGTACGTTATAAGGGTGTCATATCCTTTGTAAACCCCAGATTTTTTTAGTTTTAAAAAAATTTACTGTAAATGTTAAAAATCCCCAAGGTTGGGGGGGGGGGTGCGAGGTTTAATGGTCATTCTTTCGTTCTTTTTCTGAAATATCTCGTAAACTAGTTATTTTAGGAAAAAGTACTTTAATTACAAAATTAAATCAAACAATTTTCGTTAAAGCGGTTTATTCAGGAAAATTGCTGTTTTTTAACCCTCATTGTCTTCAACCATTGACGCTCACTTTTTTTCAAACTTTTCGTAAGTTTGACAAGACCCTAACCTTAACAACTGTACCAGTAAATATCGTGTTGGACAGGTGGTTCGGCAAACCGAATAACTTGAGATATCTCCGGATTATGAAGCCATCTACTGCACCACAGACGCCAACTTTCTAGGGTGGCAGGATCCGCGAGGTAGGTTTAGGAAATAAATAGGTTGACTAAGCGGAATTCGATAAAAGATTTGGATTGGAAGTTTTAAGAGTAAGGAGGTTTTCTCTACCTGGACAAGAGCTCGAGATAGTATTATGTTGGACAAGTGAAGTCGGTGTAATGCTGGGCTAGTGAAGTCTTGAGAATGCCAAGTGTCGATCTTAGAAAACGGTTTATTTAGCGTATTAAAATATATACATGCTACCCCTAGAGAAATCACTGCAATGGTGGTCGGGTTTAGGTAGATAAATATAAATTTTGCACACTAGATAAAAAATATACTACTAAAGTTTAATTTTAAATACACCATGGCCTGTGTACTTGAATATAATATTTTTAGCTTTATCTTATTTGCCATCATCTTACTCTCTTTTGTTGGAATAGGTACCTTATGCTGACAACAAGCGCACTCTCCTGCTAAAGTGCAATAGGATGATAAAGAATAAAGCTCATAGGCGGACCAAAGCAACAAAAATAACTGGAGCTGAGTAGGCACTGGAATCGTAGGGAGAGAGAACAACCTTACTTAGCCCACTCCGCTGTCAAATCCAGTATCCACTTCGGTAAGTCGACTAGGTTTCTCTAAGGAGCAGGCTTAAGTGACTGACTGTTCTGCCAAGGTGAGGGCACTTATGTTGCACATCCAATGCTACTCTATCTTGAGCACCCAATCCTAGTCTACTACTATGACCTTTTTTCTATGATTTTATCAATGATTATTATTATATTCCCGTTCATACAAAAATCTTGAAAGAATACGAGGTTTTTACTTAAATAGCACCACCATAGAAAAATTTTTGAAGCAACAACAAGCTAGTTTTTTTTCAGGCATCGCAGATTAGAATGCCCTCAATGAGGAACACGCTGTAAGTGAGGTTTGCGTTACGTAGATTGGACTGGGTTGATTTTCCAAGTATTCAAGCGAAATACAGTTTGCCCCTTCCAAAGCACAGGAATATATTTTATAAATAATAAGCCAATGTGCAAGGAAGGCACCTAATTAGGGAGGGGCGATGTTTGATCATTTTTTGAGTGGTCACAAATGACCTTGGATAAATCTCCTGAAGCACATCGTGCTATGTCGGTTAGGCTTGACGATTATACAGGGCTGGAATATTCATTTCCAAATTTTAAAAAATAAATATTTATTTCCATATACTTGTGGAATAATACGCACCATTCTAATAAAATTCTGTTAGCATGTTTTAAAGTAATAGATATACGTTCTACACACACCTGCAGAAGAAGTTGAAAAGAGTACGTAGGACTCACTACTCTCTCCAGCATCTCATCACAAGCCCGGATATCCCTTCGGCTGAAACTGTTAATATATAAGAGCGTCCTGAGGCCAGCTCTACTGTTTGGGACACCACTCTTCTGATTCCTACACACTAGCACAATAACTCGACTCCAGAGCTTCCAGAACAAAATCCTGCGCACGGCACTATGACATACCCCTTTTCGTGATATGAAGGCTCCCGACATCCACGAAAAGTTCGAAGTCCCCACCATGACCGAAGCCATCCAAAGAAGACACATCAAGTTCTTTGACTCGATGAAACATAGCCAAAACCCTCTATTCCGAGACATGACTCTCAAGATCTGGTAAAGCAGACCAAATGGTGGACATCACCGCGCTTGGCCCACCAACAACAAACCTCTAACGGGCACCCAACACTGCTATCCGACTAAATAAGACTGCACTACATGCCTAGAGGGACTCTAGGCCCAGCCACCAGTGAACTCTCACCACTGTACCGAAACTATCAACCTCTACCGAGGCTTCCCACACTCCTTAATTCCCTCACACCACCTTCAAGCAGGTACTCCTAGTACAAGGATCCGCTCAACCCAAATAGCCCTTTATTTTTCCCTCATTCTTAATCTTATAATTAGAGAGCTAAGAAAAAAAAAATTAAAGTAATATAACTTCTCTATGCATTAAAGTGCGTATACGGAGATTTGACCATCTATACACGAACATACAAAATTTTTATAAGTCTACATTGAATATTTAATCATGACATTAAACACCGGGACTCATAAAATTAATAAATTTACTGAATTGTCTAATAAGGATAAACAACTTTGATTGATAATATAAAATTAACAGTTAAGTCAAATGAACTTTGTATCTCACTAGGCAAAAATATCATTTTAAAAATTAAATTAAATAGGTCATGAAGGAATTCTGCTGACCAAGAATGCCACCACAGCTGATTGGTTGCTACGTGATCAATTCCTAACGTTCATTTAAGTTAGAAAACTTCATTTATTGCATCTTTTTTTAAAAAATATCTCTTTGATATTAAAACTTATATTTGTCTTTTTCAATTAAGTTTCTTTCTTGTGTCACTAAAATTCTCTTGGGTTGGTCAGATTATCATAAGACAGAACAAACCTTCCATTCTAGTTGGTTGGTTTTGGTTCAATTATTGTCATGCTTTTTAACCACCATCAAAATTATGTTATTTTTACGGATCGTGGTTACACGGATAAGCCCGGAGTCCAAAAACTGAGGATTGATTCTACAGGGCTGGAATATTCATTTTCAAAATTTTTGGAAGGCTCACAAATTATATAAAATGTAGCTACGGTAAATATAATAAGCGAAATGCGCATTTATGTAAATATTCCTTATTGTGGAAACTGTAATACTCAATCTTGGATAAGGAGTTTGAAAAAAAAACAAAAAAACACCAGCCTACAAATTGTTTGTTATCGTTCATCTTTTGATGGATTTTTTTTTGGTTCAGGGTTGGATTGATCCATTAACTTTATATCGGAGTAAAACTCTCAACCCATCTAACCCGTTCGCTAAACTAAAATTTAATAAACAGCACACCAATTGTGTCTATGACCCCATAGACACGAAGACTGACTGGAAGATGTGGATAAAACCCATGAATACCACCTAACCTAGAAGATGCATTAAATACATTCAAGTAATTGGTCTTTTTTGTGGTTGTGACTTTTTTCAACGCAGCAGTCATCAAATGTTGAGTTGCCCTAAAATAAAAACAGAAATATAAAAATATGAAAAACTAAAATGACTGAACATCAATAACTAACTCATGTTATTAATAAATCAAAATAAACGCCGTACATCATGAGAGTCCATAATGAATATTTTGTTATGACAATATAAGAAATGAAACAAATGCAATTAATGGGTTTGTCAAATTTGTTGCTGTCATGTCTATGGACTCGAGAGAGCTACGACATTGTTCAGCTGACATCCGGTCAGCAAATGATGACATGTGATTCGCAAGTAATCACAAGTTCTGATTACTGCCTTACAAGATGAGAATGCATACATAGTGTGTTTGGTAATCAGATGTTTTACACACTGGAGCTGTAGCAGTGTAGTTGTAAGCCTGTTTAAATAATTGATTTCATTCGTTTCTCTGCATAAAGAATTTTTCATCATTTCTTCTTATGAAATTATTATTATATTTTTTGCCTTTTTTTCTAGAGCCTTAGTAATTTTCTTAGTCGCTTCATTCTCTTTTTTAAAAAATAAACCCTTTTATTTACTCTTTTTTATAAAAACAAAATTTATTAAATGAATGCGTTAGCTGAATATCAAAGCCAACGTAAAATATTTTATCAAAACATAAATTGAATACATAGTTTTTTGCCACGTTAGATAACTGTATCATCAAGTAATAATATATAATTGCCCACGACTATATAATTGTATTAATTTGATGAACTTCGTAGTGCTCAACAAATTAACGTGGTGCTTGTGAACTCCTGGAACTGTTTTGCACAATGCTGTTGGTTCTTGTTTTTTTTTTATTTCAAAACCTCAAATACAATGTACAAAAGAAAAATAACAAAATAATAATCGACTTACAAATTTCTCCTCTTCCTGCATTTAAATGCATTTGGAGGATTGCATAATACAATAAATTTTTTGATGTTAATAGTACTCGGTCTTATATTCACACTAGGTGATGAGGCTCACCTTCTTTTTGTCACCGACACCAAACACAAAACACTAGAAACAAAACAAGACAAAAAAAAAAAAACTAAATCTCTACCTAGAACCTAGGACTAGAGTGTTCCAGCCGCGACAGCGTCCTGCCATCGATGGGGGAACGGAGCGGGGGTTATAGTGTTAAACACCGGGTTTGTTAGATATTGTAATGAGTCGAAACATTTGATATGTCTACGCTGGATGAATTCATCCACCGTAGGCAGCTCAAATATCTCATGCAGCTCACTGTTCCATCGCTGCTCGCATGAAATACCTCTGACCACTTTCATCAGTATACCGTTTTGGTATTGTTGGAGTTTCTTAGCTGTCGTATACGTCAGATAACGAAATAGCGGTGCACCATACAGCAGAGTAGGCCTGAGTATGCTCTTGTAAATCAGTAGCTTGAGACGTAGTGATTGATTGGGGGAAGTCAATAAGTGCGTAAGCCCGTAAGACTTCATGCGTGTATGCTTCAACTTCTTCGCAAAATGGTTACTAAAATGGAGGTGTCTGTCCATTTTAATTCCCAGATATACTAGGTCGTTGGCTGGTGAATTTTCCTCCGTTCCTACTATGTAACTAGTAGGGAGCGGGCTTTTTCCCTTTTGAAAAGAGAAAATTACACAGTCAGTCTTACCCGCGTTTACAGAGATATTAAGTCTCCCCAATCTCTCACTGATCTGGTTACAGGCTACTTCAGCCTGTCTTAGAGCTACCTTGGCACTCATGCTGCTACTGTACACCGCTATGTCATCTGGGAAAGCAGTAACTGTGGTATTTTTGTAACGGGCTCCAACAATCTCAGACGTGTATACGTTGAATAGTACAGGGGATAAGACGGCGCCTTGTGGTACTCCACAGGTCAGTGGCACAGCTTCGGAGAAGCTATCACCCACCCGCACCCGCAGCGATCTGTTTTCAGGAAGCTAGCCAGAATTGAATACAGTTGTTCCGGGCATCCCCGGTCGCAGAGCTTTTGACACAGTATCCCGTGAGACACCGAGTCGAATGCTTGAGTGCAATCAATGGAAATCATAGCCGTGGCTATGTTTCTATTCATGTTATGGCTAACTTCTGACTGCCATAACATGTTCTTGTCCTGGATGGGCTGAATACAAACTGGACAAAGTAATTAGAATATGAAAGAGCTAATTGCATCAATGGTGTACTGTGGTCCAATCCTTATGACAGTGGGATAATTTTGCTTTATATTTTAGTTAACTATAATGGTCAATAATGGGTTACATACAGGTGTTGGAATAAATAAACGTAGAAAAGAATATTCTTAATTAACGTCTTATCAAACCACTATTGACAAAACAACACAGTATTCGGAAATATTTATTGCACTTTATTCCTTAGCAAGTTATAATAAAATAATGAATTCTTTATTTATTTATTCCCTGGGCCACAGATATTGTTTAATATAGGGTGTCCAAGAATTAACGCAAGATTTGAATTTGCCGCCATTTGTGCAGTAAAGTGCTGGCAACCCTAAAAAAAAACAATGTGACAGTTGAAAGATTAGGGTTAGTAAAACTTGAGCGTTACACGATAGAACAACATGTCTTGCTGTTGAACATTATCTCAAACATAATGAAAGTTTGGCGGCCGCAGTTCGATAATTTCATACAAAATATGGTCGGAATAGTGTTTTGACTTCATCAACTGTGAAAAGATTAATTGAAAAATTTAGGGAGACTGGATCAGTTGGAGACACTAAATACACTGGTCGTCCAAAAACAAGCCGTTCAAATGTTAATATCGAAGCAATGCGTGAGAGTGTCAAATGAGGCTGGTCAAGCAGTGACTGTTACTGGTGCTCGATATCGCGACATAATAACACAGTTCTTTGGGCCGAAATTGGATGATATTGATGTGGCCAATATATGGTTTCAACAAGATGGCCCCACATGCCATACAGCCCATGAAACAATTAAAATACTGAATGAGAGATTTCCAGGTCGTGTAATCTCTCGTTTCGGTGATCAGAATTGGCCCCCTAGATCGTGTGATTTAACACCTTTAGATTTCTTTTTATGGGGTTATTTGAAGTCAAAAGTGTATGTCAACAAGCCCACATCCACCCGTGCATTAAAAGAGGAAATTCAACGCTGCATCAACGAAATTCTACTACATTTATGCCAAATGGTCATGGAAAATTTCGACAAAAGAGTGCGTACATGCCAGCAAAGTCGTGGAGGCCATTTGCCCGATGTGTTATTCCATAAATAACCCTATCCTATCTACTTTATAATTCAATAAAAAAATGAGAACAAAAATACTAAAAACTGTGTTTTCTATTTAAATCAAATCATGCGTTAATTCTGGGACACCCTATATATATACAAAATAGTAATTGTAGCCACTTGAAGTTAATGTCATTCAACTGTGGAGTTCAAACGGTTTGTGGATATAGCCCACAATGTGTAGCCTCAACCTAGCAGTTATGCATCACCCTACAATAGGTCTATCTCTACAAGGTATACCTGTCTACCTCTTCGTTTTTTATCTTGTTGTGCCTAACGATGGGATTGTTGGAGGCAACAGCACATAGGATCGATCTTCTGCTGTCTGGAGCTTCTGGAGCTCTCCCTTTTCCAAGATTCTGGTAAGAATCCATTGCAGTTCCACAGTATATTATATTCCATGATTTCCATCATTTAGTTGCTGAGCTCTTACCTTTGAATTTTCAGGGTTGATTGAATTTTGGGTGCGTTTTTTCCAGCAGCCTTATCGCAGCAGTTTTATAGTTTTTTGCTGTATAATTTCATTTATTCTTTTTTTTTGTGTAGTCATTTACAACTTGAAGAATTATTCTTAGTCTATCAATGTCATTTTGGAAGTCCAACAGGAAATATTCTAGCTAATGCGCTGTTTTTACTTTGAGTCATGGTGAGCTTCAGAAACATTTTGTAAATGTTAGTAAGTGAATTTCACTGTTTCTTGTAATTTTACTCACGGAATTTAGATTTTCTGAAAATCTTCAGTGTTTTGCTTCAGCATCGTTAGATTTTCGGTTTCTCCTGCTTGTGTGTCTTTACTTATTTAAGTTTATAGCCTTCTCATTCAGTTTTGTTAGTCTTTTTACGTATGGAAATTAAGAAGTTGGCGAGTTCTTTTTGGGTTTGGTGTGTGGGTTTTTTTTTTCGATGAGTTGTCTATAGATGTGTTTCAGTAGCATTAGTGAGATTTTTCTTACAACTTTTGTTATGACAGGGTCTAGGAATTCTTACGGGCGGTGTGACTGATAAAGTATCGTGGTTATGAGGTAACATGTTCAGATGGGTCAGGTACACCCTTTTTAAAATGTCCTCATTAAGGAACACGCTGTAAGTGAGGTTTGCGTTACATAGATTGAACTGGGTTGACTTTCCAAGTATTCAGGCGAATATAGTTTATCCCCCCCCCCCGAAGCACAGGATGCGAATATATTTTATACATAAGAAGGCAATGTGCAAGTAAGGCACCTAATTAGGAAGGGGTGCTGATGTAACATTTTTTGAGTGGTTACAAATGATCACGGATTAAGCTCCGATTAAACAGGGCTTGAATATTCATTTCCAATATTCTTTTGGCTGAGATGTAGAAGGCCGTGGTTTGTGTCGTTTCATTTAATTAATAAGTCAATCGTTCATCAGAGCTCAACAAATCTTACCTAAAATCCCAACTTCCAAATCCCACCTTCAAAAAATAAATCTTTATTGATATTCCGCACTTGTGGAATAATACGCATCATTCTAATAAAATTCTGTTAGCATGTTTTAAAGTAATATAACTTCACTATGCAAGTGTGTATACAGAGATTTGACCATCTATGCACAAACATATAAAACTTTTATAGGCCTAAATTGAATATTTAATTATAACATTAAACACCGGGACTTATAAAATTAATAAATTTACTGAATTGTCTAATAAGGATAAACAACTTTGATTGATAATATAAAATTAACAGTTAAATCAAATGAACTTTTTATCTCACTAGGCAAAAATATCATTTTAAAAATTAAATTAAATAGGTCATGAAGGAATTCTGCTGACCAAGGTTGCCACCACAGCTGATTGGTTGCTACGTGATCAATTCGTAACATTCATTTAAGTTAGAAAACTTCATTTATTGCATCTTTTTTAAAAAAATATCTCTTTGATATTAAAACTTATATTTTCCTTTTTCAATTAAGTTTTCTAAACTTTCTTGTGTTACTGAAATTCTCTTGAGTTGGTCAGATTATCATAAGATAGAAAAATTTTCTATTCTAGTTGGTTGGTTTTGGTTCATTAATTGTCATGGTTTTTAACCACCATTAAAATTATGTTACTTTCACGGATCATGGTTAGATGGGTAAGCATGGGGTCGAAAAACTACCATTGATCCACGGATCACCAATACGCGTTGGTAAAAAAAGTATCGTTTAGAAGATTTACCGAACAGAGGAAGATAAAGGGATGCTCACATAAATCCCCTGGGTATCAATAATGCATAAGATCCTTTAGAATATCAAGTGTTGTGGAGTCTTAGTTACCGGCAAAAGACCATTTCTTCTACTGAGATGTTCCGTTCCAAGAGGTTAGGCCCTCTTTTACAGAGGACAACAAAAGAGTCAGTTATGAATAATTTATTTTTAATAATTACACGATTTCCGTTGAGGATCTGTGAAACTGATTAAGTGACAAAGATTTTTAGCTTATCTAAATATTCTTGAGGGAAAATAATACAATTAAACCATCTGTCAATAGTTTTAACGACTCCTATCCATATGGATTTCTCGCAATATATCCGGGAACATATCTATACTAGCCGACCGAAGTGTCCCTTTCTTTACTGATATTGGACATGAAACCTCAGCTACTTCAGCGGTTATTAACGGCAATAAAAAATACTGTTTCATTATTATTACCTGTTTTACAGTGCAAGGTTTTCTGACAGTAAAAGGATATTGAATAAAATGGGGGGAAAAAAAAAAAAAAAAAAAAGGTATGCTTATTCACTGCAATTTCTAATTTCTATAAAAAATATGTAACCCACTTGCACTAAGAACTAACATATAATTATGCTACTAAATACCACAAATATTTTATGTTTGTTATGATAAAAAACACTTGAATAAATATTTTACAGGAATATAAACTTTAATAAAAACTCGAGCTTTGCATTTATTAAAACATAACCAATAGCTATTCAAAATTTATTTAAAAAAAAAAAAAAAATAGGTTTAAACAAGTTTTTGATATGAAGAATATTTTATTTGTTGTTATTGTCACAGCTCTGCTTAATTTAAACTTTAGTCAGTTAATAAAAGTACGAAACACCAAGCTGTTTTTAGTGAATACAAGAAACAAAAAACAATCTGACGTAAAAACTGGCCGGGCAGTTTAACTGCCAGGTAGAAGCTGAAGTTTTTCAACCGTGAATGTCCAACTGTGATAAATTCTGGAATGAGATAATCTGGCTCCTTTCCGCTCCCCTCTCCCAGACCGAAATCTGATGCAGCGGTTTTTTTAATTCAGCGTCCGTAGCAAATGATAACATTAATAAGCTATGGTAACATTTATCAATGTCATCATTGAATAACCTAACGCTTCAATAATATAGTTTATATGTTATATCTGATTAAATCGCATCACTAGAATTCCTTATGTAAAAATGTGTTTGTAGTGACCCTAACTACATAAGTGTTAAATCACCCTATACTCTGCTGCATATATAATGTATTGTAATGAGATGTAAAACATGGTTTTCTAGTAATAAATCATGGAGAGGCCGGTAGTCGTAAAACAAGTAACAGAGGGTCGAAGGTCCAGCAATAAACCTGAGAGGATAAGCCACCTGACTGTCATAAATAGACCCGGGCAGACCTTAGGTCACCTTCCGGCGGTCATAAAATCTAAAAGCCATGCCATAAAACAGTCCTTTAGGGGAAGAGGGATCACGTACCTCGGCGTAGGTGAATCCTTAGCAGCCATAAAACATACCCCGTTCAGCCGACTCCACTTTCCACTAGGAAGGGGGAACAGTATTTAAATCAAGGGGTTTCGTCCTGTATTACACTCTTTGCCAGTCTCTTCATCTCTTCAGCCGCTTTACTCGATCGCTTTACGCTTTTACGCTTTTACGCTTTTACGCTTTACGCAGGGCCGCTTGGCCCTGGAAGGCAGACACTTAGACTCCTTGTCAGCCTAATCTCTCTGCCGCACCTCTGTGCCATCACCCTGTCTCGCAGCCTCTTGCAGACTATCACGCTGCCAATCTCCCGCCCGAACTCTGAAAACTGGTCTTATTCTTTATGAAACCTCTGAACCTCTTCTCCTGAACACAGTGTATTGTCGGGACACATCCCTATCATAAAAATGGAGTCAGATATTAACGCCTACATGGAACATGGTCCATGTTATAAACTACAACAACCCGCACTTGTCGCCAGAGCTAGAGTGATCAGGCACTCCCCTAGTGACGCCCCGACAATGTTATTGCTTGTTTCACAGATTCGAGTGTCTTGTTATAGCAGAACAGTTTATAACCAGCAACACATGCATTCCATATAAGTCTAAGATATGCTCAAAATATTGTATTTACAATATAAACCGATTAGTATTTTAACTTTTTAGAAATTAGATTCGTTTTAAAATATTTTATATTCATATAACACAAATAATCTATGTTTATTATGATGAAAAACACTTGAATAAATATTTTACAGGAATATAAACTTTAATAAAAACTCGAGCATTGCATTTATTAAAACATTACTAACCGCTATTCAAAATTGAATAAAAGAATATTTTATTTGATGCTATAGTCACAGCTCTACTTAATTTAAACTTTAGCCAGTTAGTGAAAGTACAAATCACCTCGTACAATCGTATTATCATTTCAGAACGAAGTAAAATATAACACGAAAAAGCTTCTTTTAGTGAATGCAAGAAACAAAAAACAGTCAGGCTTTGTTCTCGGAATTTGTTATATTTTACGCCAGACAATTTGTCTCATATAATCGTTTAATAGGGAATTTTAAATATTTGCCATTGAGTGATGATGAAGCCATCAAGTGATATAGAATCTATAAAAAAATCTATAAAAATATTTATTGATATCTGACCTTCTTATATTATAACTTTAACGCGCTTTAATATTGGCCATGTATAACACAGTACACGGTACCAATTCTCCCAAAAAACTATTAATTATTTACTAAAATTAGGTTTGAATAAGATTCAAAATTGACGAATTTCCCTGACTTTTGGATTTATCAAAAAATAATAGGAAACCACGGATTGGCATTCTGTTACGTTTTATAGAAGTAACTGATCAACTACAACACATTATCATTTCTTGGCCTCCTCAATAAGCAACTATCAGGAGAATCTGTCTTGTCAATCCAACGAAGTCTTGGTCTGCCTACCCTTCTTTGTCCGTAGATGACTTCCGTGACTAGTTTCCTCGTGATCTGCTCATCATTCATCCTCGTCAATTGGACCAGCTTATTCATTAAGCGCTTGTTAATCTGGCTCGATTTACAAATAGAGACAATGTTGGGGTAACCATGTTGGGTTGGTTTTCTCTCTCCATCTTTCGTTGACAACGACGGGTACAAATATTCAGCGGTAACATTCGCTCAAAATTCAAAAAGCCCTATCTCGCTAAATATTATCATATTTTTAGTTTACTTTTGTTGAAGACATTTGAAGCATTGATATCAACATTTACATAATCGTGTCTCACTTAGCAAATACATATAAGAGTGCTATATAAAATAAAATAAAAACGATTTGAAGTTACAATAATCACACTGATGTAATATACAACAATAACATTGTAAAATAAATCCCGTGATTGACTACCAGCAAGGGACAAGAACTTTCGTTCGAAATATTTTTGCACTTTAACTTTTATTACGGCAAATAAAAAGGCTGGGTTTTTATGGCATTTTCATCTGATTAACTTGTTCCATTTAATATATTATTAGGAGCATAACTCTTCCCTATTCATTCTATAGGATGTCTGAATGGAATTTATGCCTGTTATGTAGTTGTGGGTTGTCTCTTCAATAGATTTCTGTTGACAGATAAATTGTTTTATGTTACACCGAAAGTATTCAACCATTGTTAAAATATGACATAAAGCATGCTTCTTGGCATCTTTCAATGCGCGTTGAAACTATTTACCTCTTTCTTTGGTTGTTAGTGTTTATTAATATTCACTTCTATAAAAAAATATGGTTGCTGCCAGTTGTGGAAGGATAAAAATGAAAAATCTCCTGCCTCTCCACAATGCGGTTTATTCAACAAAAAGATTATCTACAGATCTAAGGTATCATCTCCAGTGGCTAATTGATGGTTAAAATGAAAGACAGTCGTAAAGAGAAAGTCACTACAATTTACCCAACCTCTTTTAACCTTTCATACAAATTTCACAAAAAGAATTTTACATGCCTTAAATTTTTCATACCATCTGGAAAATACAGCTTACTGTCGAAAACGAGTGGAAGAATATTTTTTATTTGAGTCAATATAAAGGCTTTCTTATTTATTTTAAATGCCTTTATTTAATTATTTTGTGTAAGAAAAGGGAGTCCCAGCATTAACGCAAGAT
Source organism: Acanthosoma haemorrhoidale (assembly GCA_930367205.1). Lineage (NCBI taxonomy): Eukaryota > Metazoa > Arthropoda > Insecta > Hemiptera > Acanthosomatidae > Acanthosoma > Acanthosoma haemorrhoidale. The sequence continues at coordinate 94,308,938 of OV884015.1, read as the reverse complement.
TTGAATTCTCTACCATTTGTGCAGTAAAGTGCTGGCAACCCTAAAAAAAAAAACTATTTGACAGCTGACAGTTAAGGGTTAGTAAAAATTGAGCGTTACATGATAGAACAACGTGTCTTTATTGTTGAACATTATCTCAAAAATAATGAAAGTTTAGCGGCCGTAGTTTCATACAAAATTTCATACAAAATATGGTCGGAATAGTATTTTGACTTCATCAACTGTGAAGAGATTAATTGAAAAATTTAGGGAGACTGGATCAGTTGGAGACATTAAACGCACTGGTCGTCCAAAAACAAGCCGTTCAAATGTCAATATCGAAAATCGAGTAACATCCAGGCGTCGTAGATATTGCAAATTTCAAGAAGCTCTCTACGGCGTATACTCACTAAATATCTCGGTCTTCATGCTTACAAAATTCAGTTAACACAAGATTTGAAGCCGCTCTCGTTTCGGTGATCAGAATTGGCCCCCTAGATCGTGTGATTTAAAACATTTAGATTTATTTTTATGGGGTTATTTGAAGTCAAAGGTGAATTTCAACAAGCCCAAATCCACCCGTGCATTAAAAGAGGAAATTCAACGCTGCATCAACGAAATTCAACCAAATTTATGCCAAATGGTCATGGAAAATATCGACAAATGAGTGCGTATGTGCCAGCAAAGACGTGGAGGCCATTTGCCCGATGTGTCCATAAATAACCCTATCCTATTTACTTTATAATTCAAGGAAAAAATAACAAAAAAAATACTAAAACCTGAGTTTTCTATTTAAATCAAATCTTGCGTTAATTCTGGGACACCCTTTATTATTATTACATTATAAAAATTATTCATGGCTTCATTTTGGATTAATGAAGTTGACGTATATGAATTACTAATATTTCTAATTTGTTTCATGTACAATCTGTGGTACTTATTACAATAAAATTTATCATTTATCGTGTTACAGCCTCAAGGTATTGTTATTTTATTGCGGAAAACGCTAAGGTGAAAATAAAAAAACGTTCTGTGGGTAGATGTATCTTACATGCATTTATATTCTGGATGTATATATGTTATTCATTGGTATTATTAAAATTTCGTGTGAGTTATGAATTTTAATAAATAATAAATACGGTTTAATTTATATATATTATGCATATATTATGTTTACGGCTCAGACTAAATATGTTCGTTAAGTATCAATTGTCATATTTTATAATAATACACTATAGTATAAGGAATAATATAAGAAAGGAAGGAATACAAGGAACAACTCAAATATAACGATTTAAGGTCAAAGCCCTTAATAACAGTTGCAAATGTAGCAAGGTGCCTGGCTTGAGAATGCAGCCTCATTGGTTTGTTAGCGGTTGGGGGGTATCAGACCTTAGTAGTTTAGTAATTCTAATACCCGTCGCTATCCAACAACATTACTAACATACCCTGGTAACGCCAAAGAACCGAATTGTCTTTGCTGTGTGCTATTTGTAGTAAGCTACAACATGCGCTTTCTAAGCAAAAATTATCGGTCTAGAAATTTAGATAATTAAAAATTATTTTTTTACATTTACAAAATCACCACCATGATTTTTTTTATGCTCACGATGTTTTTATGCTTACAAAGAGCTAAATATTGTGCGTATTGTAATGTATTCGTTGTTAAAAAAGTTAATCTTATTGTGAAGTATTATATTTTTGTAGAGGTTACAGCATGTGAATGTAATTCTTATGCACTATTAAAAATCAATAAGGCAATTTTAATTCTTTTCCTAGACTATAAAGAATTGATTTCTTCTGTTACATATTTAAAATTGTTAATACTTAATAACATTTATATTATAATATTTCCATTTTTTTCAAAACCCCTGTTTAATTTCACGGCTTCCCTATCCAAGAGAGTTTAATGCCACAATAATCATAAAAAATAAGAAAACCCCCGAAAAAATAATAGAAGATCATTTATTAAATACTTGTTTTTTTTTCTATAGATACATATTGAGTAGCACATCAAATCGGAAATTTCTTCGTTTTAATTAATTTTTAACACGTATTATACTAGATGTCCCAAAATGCAAAAAATACAGTAAAACCATCTGATTAGAAATATGTCTGAGGCCTGAGTGATACTTCACATTAAAATTTTTCTATTTCTAATTGAAGAAATTTATTTGGGAATCGAAGATAATTTAATTAGTTTTCCAACACAACAGCTCCTGATTAACTTGTCATCTTCATAAATTAATGTCTTCATTAAAAAATGGTTAAAAAGTAAACTTTAAATTAGAAGCTTTTTTGTGTTAATGGTCCCACTATTATTTAAAGTTATTAATAATTAAAATCTAATGAAAAATACTGACAGGATCAGGAATCTAACCCTGCATATTTCTAGATATTAGGGGAGGAGCAGGATTCTAGACCCGATCCTGCCGATGTATTTCTTCTTTAGGTGTCAATTATTAATAACTTTTAGATTGTTATTAAATTTAAAAGTTATATTTTATTTAATTCGAAGTCGATCAGTCTTTTTCAATGATGCCTGCTTCTAACGTTTCATACAATTTATTGGCAAGGGTGAACAGTGTTCGATAGGTCACGCCATAATTAACTATATATGAAATAAATTGTTGGATCAATATAAACTGACCTACATCCTTTTGTGGGGTTTTGAAATAGATGTATATATACTCTCCACGACTGATGTAGATAGATCTATCAGAAGGACAATCCACTCACTTGCCTAGGCAACTAGTAACTGCTGCAATTGCCAAAGTGGAGGATTGAAATAATTGGACTGCCGATTCCCTTTGCCCTCGCATTGTGTGGACTCAAAGTTCAAGCAAGCATGCGACTTTCAAAGGGAATAAGGGCGTTCTCTTGATAGGCACGTATCAATTAGCACCTATACTAATTGCAATGAAGTCATACTATGTTGACTAACACACTAAATTAAATAGCTCTTGTTAATGAAAATGAGAAAAAAGTAAGTATCAGCAATCAATATTTGTGATTCAGTTATAATAATTATTATCAAAAAAAAAAAAAAGACTCTTCTATTTTCGAATCTGATAGCTCCTGACTCCTGATTTCGACCCTTCTAGCTTTTACTCATCACTTTATATTTTTATTTGCCTATAAAACTATAAAATTATTAATTTCCATTTAAGTTAGATACTTAGTACCAGAAGCTACACATTAAACTGGGTATGAATATTCCAAGCCATTTATTAAATGAAAGGGCTTTCCTTCTAAAAAGTAGAACTCCCACTGCGAAATTGACATTAGATGTTCCTAGGTAAAATTGAAGAGCAAAAAAAAAAATATATATATATATATATATAAAATACCACTGACAATTTATAAAATAACAATATCTAAATCTTCCATATTATTAAACACCACGTGTGAACTTTCAATAATTTCATAGTGTACGTGGCGAGGTATACAAACAAAATTAGAACAAAGAAAGAAAAATAAGAAGTGGTAGCAAACACACGTCCTTGGGGGTATGAAAATGTGAGACTTATGCATTCTTTCTTTTCTGGATAAAAGAAATATTATGAGGTTGGAACAAACGTCAGTTCCTAGGGTACGTGGCTATCGTTAAAAAACTTTAACAAGATTATGTGTATTAAAAATAACTTCCGTTAGCTTCCATTTCTCCTAACGCTAAGGCTACGTTTTCTAACCCATATCCAGAGAAACTTTTGGCTCTGAATCGATGAATTTAAGAAATGAAAATTTTACCTCGTATTCATTTTAAAATATTTTGTTTTTTAAAAATGATAGTCAGTTGGGGGCAAATCATTTATCCCAATAGAATGAAGGTGTTTTATAACAGAAGTATGGCTGACATTTAAGTGTTTTGAAAGTTCTCTACTTGTCTAATTCAATAATTCACCATGAGCTTTGTCCCTGGCCTTTAACGAAATTCATTCTCGAGGCTTGACTATTGCCGGATTGAAACCTAGAGAACAACCGATATACAATTCTTTCATTCACTTCACTCACCCAATGCGATATTGATGTTTCGAAAGGTTTAGGAAGCATTATGCGTTAAAATTAACGAGAATATAACTCGTCATTGCTCACATTCCATTGATTGTGGACAAAAATACACTTGAATAGTTCACAATAAACAGAAAGATATGTCATGGAAATTTTAGTGTTTGTAAACAAGAGATGGATTCTTACTTTAGTGATTTCATCAAATTAACATAAAGAAAATAACCTATACAAAGATTACGATATTAGTTAGCCAAGGGTATTTAGCAGTGTGCCGAAACATGAGTCGTGTTGAATACAACTTATTTTTCCTTCTTGAGTTTATACAATCTTGGTTTTAAACAAAATACTGTATGGTTTATTTAGCAATGACAGAATTACTTTCATATTTTAAACTAGGGAAGAAAATTACTAATCTAGTCGATAGGGAATAAGTAACTGTAAAATTAAGGAATAATAGTTGGAAATACTTCTGCAGACGCTAAGCTGGTAAAATACCTGCTTAAATCTTTATTTAAAGTAACTTGACACTGTCAGACTTCAGAGAGAGCACCATAAGAAATGCTATTCTCTCGTCGGTTTTGATTTGACAAGGTGTGTTTGCTAACAAAATGAACTGAGGAAGTAAATTGCAGGAAATTGGTTTTATTATATATTTTGTCGTGTTTTTAAGAAATATTGTAAATTATCAGAAATTACAGTTACCGTAGTGGAGTGGTTAGCAGACTGACTTCTAGCTGAGGGGTCCGGGTTTAATCCCCGGCCCTTCCTTGGGTTGTTCTTTGGAGAATTGTTCTGGTTAGGATCAACTCAGTCACGTAAGGATAAACGATTAGCTACATGAATAAATAATGTAGCAGATCCGATTAAGAAAACTAATACATAGGAATCGCACTAACACCTCAGTGCTTCCCTGTACTCCTTATAAAGTGGCATGTCATGGTTTTCTGTATTTATTTTTGCTATTGATATACAAGAGCATACTAAGGCCTACTCTGCTTTATGGTGCACCACTATTTTGTTATCTGACGTATACGACAGCTAAGAAACTCCAAAAATTCCAAAACGGTATACTGATGAAAGTGGTCAGAGGTACTTCAATCGAGCAGCGAAGAAACAGTGAGCTGCATGAGATATTTGAGCTGCCTACGGTTGATAAATTCATCCAGCGTAGACATATCAAATTTTTCGACTCCTTACAGTATTTGACAAACCCGGTGTTTAACACTATAACCCCCGCTCCGTTCCCCCGTCGATGGCAGGACGCTGTCGCGGCTGGAACGCTTTAGTCTTAGGTTCTAGGTGTAGGTTTTAGTTTGTTTGTTTTGTTTTAGTGTTTTAGTGTTTAGTGTCGGTAACAAGTTGAAGGTGAGCCTCATCACCTAGTGTTGAATATAAACTATAAACTTTTAACCACAACAAAGTTTATTATATTTATGCACTCCTCCAAATGCATCTGTGAATGGCAGGAAGAGGAGAAATCTGTAATTCAATTATTTTGTTACTTGTATTACTTTTTAAGGTTTTGAAATTAAAAAAAAAAATTTTTTCTTTATTATAATAAATATATATGAAATAACAATAAAATATATATATTTATGTTTAGTCACATTCTCCAATCGCTTTTCTTTCACAATCATTCTGATCTATCGCACCCACTCAATCCTCACCGGCAACTGAAACCACACCAAGGTAACATTGTCACATGTCGCCCTTCGAGCATTGATCATATAACGATTTATTTCATGAGCTTTTCCTTCCCAAGATCCCTCCTATTCAACGCATTCTGTGTATTAAACGCATGGTACCGTGGAATGCTGCAAGACAGTTTATACATATTAGGAAATTGTTCTTCCAATATAAGAAAACCTAAGTCAATCCCTGTAGGCAATCCTGATAATTCGTGATAGAATTTAAAAGATGAAATTTCCATCTTAAGAGCCATTTAAAATTGAAATGCCAGACAGCTATATATTACAAAAACATTAGTAAACATGAGGAAAGTATCGCCCTCGAAGAAAATTACACTATGGCGTGTATGATTCTGGTTTCAGGCTGACTCTTGAATAATGTCATTGAGGGTGCATTAACACCGAGAGACCATTCACTGCATGCTGTGGGAAATTAAAGTGCGCTGCTGCCGGTAGCTGCAATTTAGGCGAACAGGAAAATAGGTGGAACGGTGATAGATGTGCTCCGATATACAAAGCCGTTCCAGGTTTGCCTATATCGTTCCAGCTGCGGCCGATCCACTCCGGTGATATTTCAACTCGCCCTTAACAGACAAATGAGAGACCTCACTCATACGCCAGCATCTAGGGCATGAGCACATTTCACAGGCTTGCCGAAAACGTTTCGCATAGTTTACAAGTAATTTGCAAACTAACCTCATATGGGCTTAAAGTTTAAACGGTTCTCCAGTTTTGGGCGTTTATTCAAGCTAAAATATCTTTATAAATATACTTAAGATGAGCAAGTATCAAGTATTTAATGTATAAACTCAACCAAGGTTTAATACTAAGGTAGAATTATTCAAAATATATGTATTTATAACTTGATCAAAGCCTTGAAGTAAATGTTATAGTCCATTTCAATTTGTAACTAATGAAATGAACTGTGAATGAATCCCTCGAAATTGAGGCATTAAATTCAGGACAACGTGTACAATTGACGCAATATAAAGTTTGTCGGACGTGCATTAGGTAATATACCATTATGAATGCACATGTATTCAGGAATAATACATAAAATAAAAGGGTTCTTTGGTTATAACTGTGGGGAAACTTAAAAATAAATCTTAAGCTAGGTTCTTTTACGGCTGTCTGTTGTAAGGGAATTGCCGTTGGGTCTGTCAGGTGACTTAGGGAATTCATGAACCTGATTATCATTATGATAATATTTCTATAATTTTCTCTACTATTTAAAAAATCTGCATTCAAGTTATGAGCTCAAAGCTGTAATTAACAATCGTTTTTATTCCTATATTTCCATATATTTTTGAGATGGTCTATTGAATCAATATTTATCAAAAATCGTGTGACTTTTCACAATTTTTTCATTTTGATTTCAATCATCTAAGATATTTATTTTTATGTTTTATCAGATGATTTGATGATTAATCTGCTTAATGTAATCATGTGTTTTACGAATTCACTTCCACTAAAATTGTTCTAACTCATCAGTAGCTAATTTTTTAGATATATAACTATCTGCAACACCTTCATATTTTTCCTCTGTAATTGAACATTTAATCACCAGTTAAATTTCTTGAACACTCAAAACATGGGTCACGAATATTTCATACCCCATCCGGTATGAAAATGGTGGCTAAAGCGGACGTAAGTTCCATGTGAAAAGCTCATGGTTTGTGTACAGAATTTGGTACATAGTCGTTTTTCAAAGCAAGTCGAAACTATTAACAATTACTAGGGACGGCATTTTTTTTTTCTATATTTTTGTCAAACCTAATAAAAAATTAAAGTAAGCAATAAAATAATGTTTTAATAAGTAAATTACAATAAGTATCACATTCAGAAAAAGAGCGTGCTGTCTAATTGGTTCAGTTGAAAATTGAGACCTAGTGAAACTTGAACCAATTATATAAATTTTGACAATGTCATTCAAGACGTTTCTAATAAAAAATCAAGAAATGTTAATATAAACAATGTTAAATTAAACCATACGTAGAATCTTTTTAAAAAATATATATTTTGATTTATCTTCAGGAATTTTTAATACCACTCATGATTTTGATAGACACAAAAAGGGCGACAAATTGGTGACCGCCCGAGATGGCCAAAGCTCTAGGTACGCCACACTAATTTAAGAGTCTATATATGCCATATAAATCCTGAACGGAAAGTGAAATCATAAAAGGGGATCATGCCACCATATTTCTTTCGTGTAATCTAGCTGACTGGCTATTACTTTCGATGAGATATTTTAATTTGAATTCATAGATCATATCTTCAAAAGTTTGGGTTGAAATATTCCGGCTACTATGACTATTAGAAATGTTCTACAAGTGATTGAAATGCTTGAGATGTCACCCTTTAAAAAATGACTTTAGTATTGCCAACTGATGAGTTTCAATGAGTTCATGAAAACAAAGGAAGAAAACCTTAAAAATAATAACAAACTATTCCCTATATAAACTATTGATAACCCATGGGAAAATTTTGATAATTAAACGTGAGCGAAATGATCTGAATATACCATACATTCTTGAACTCATCCCATCCAAGTTCATAAAATTCCGTAGTAACCTATCCAACCACCCTAATCCCCTAGCACAGTCATTGCACTGCACCACTCATCCCTATAATCGTCCTTGGAGACTAAAGAGGCAATAGCCTCGATACCTGCTATAAATAAGTGACAGTGGGAGTCCTGGCAAAGGCCAGTTTCTCTAATCATGTCCTGAGCGTCTGTGGCTCTCGCGTTCTTGGTCATCCTCCGCTGGCTCTTATCCAGTGACGCGGATGACGTAGGAGCGTGGGGGACTCCCCAAGACTCCGCTTCCTCCTCCGCACGCGAAGGAGGCGACAACCATATGGACTTGGGGGGCCTCTGGGCTGTTTGTATATATAGTATGAATGAGCGAGTGAATGAAAATTGTAAATTGGTATGAACGAGATCATATAGCACAATTACTTATAGCCCAATCATGCAAATTGTAATTTTATCATAATAAAGTATCATAAAAAAACAAAAAAAAAACGTGAGGGAATTGAATATATTATTGCTGTATTATCTGCAACGAATAATAATAGATTAACGATAACATTTAAAAAAACTGGCACATTTTTTTTTCTACATTGGCACTGCTAAAAAACGGTCAAGGGTGAGCGTAAGATAAGGATTTGCAGTTTATTGGCCAACTAAGAAGATATAGTAGTCAGTATCACGCTTTTACCGGCAGGTCCACTACCATTCCAACCCACTTCCGTTTAAACACCGTCTTTATTAGATACTTGGAAGGCACTTATATTGGAGACAGAAAAAGATCGTTGGCGTTGGCATAAAAACGAAATAAAACCGCCAAATCAAGTGTGGCGTAACTCGCAATGTATTAGCTACTCTAATTTTTACCATCTTTGGGGATTCATTTAAAATGCCCATGCGAAATACCGTCTATCTATGTGATGCAAAGTCCGTGGTAGCAAAAAAATAACGTTTGTAATTTTAGTTCACACATCATAAATTGCTTAATTAAAATCTTCAATTTAATGCCCTAATCAGAAATACGGGCATTTATTTTTAACAATTTTTTTTAACGACTAATTAAAGAATGATAATTGTGTTCTTATGTGGATATGCCTGCAGCCTCTCTTTTGTGGAACAGGACCATTACATGTTAAATTTTAATAGTTTAATTTCATAGTGAAGCTTAAGCAGGGTACTCAAAAGGCCAGAAAAGTCAAACTGACGCGGTAAAAAAAAAGTATTTTTGGTTTTGAAAAAAAAAAACTTCTGAAAACGAGATAATTCAGTAAATGCTTTTGTATGGTAATGTCAGCCACGAAGGAGTATGCCAATATGTATGATGATGATGAGTGTTGATGAATGATTATGGTGTGATGCTCTCAATTAATGTACTCTATATTAGTGCTGACCAGGGGAGTATCTAAATGTTAACTATGTTTTTCGGTAGTCTTTCTATCGACGTTATTCTATATTCGTTATTAAATGATTATATGTATGTATACTGTATATTAATTTAAATATAATCACGCTATACCAGTTTTTCTTCGAAGGCATTAACTATTTATGTAATTTCTTTAGTATTTGTTTACATTCAGGTATTAGCTAATAACGTCATGTTAATGTAAGTAATTAATTCATTGTAATATTATATGTTATAGGCTATAAAACCATTGTAATTATAACCCAATAAAGCTATTGGATTAATACGTTTATTAACATATAAGGCAGTTATTATTAATGTCCTTATGTATTTACGCTTCTCTTATGAATTTTTTGGTTGTTCTTAGAATGCAACCACTCTTTCGTTCCATTATTCGGCACTAAAAAACTAAACCCGAATCCGATGCTGTAATCTCGTTGCTTATACTTTAGGTTTTGGCCTTTCAAAACAATTACAGAAGAGAAATTTGCCATGTTTCTAGTAAGCTTCAGTAGTGTAACTTTTAATTAGTCGACAGTTCGTTAACTGTACTTCGGAACTCGACGGAGTAGAAAAGTTACAGCAGTCCCTGTATTTCGTTAAAACCAAACAATCTTCATCGTTTGAGGAAGTAAGCCGCGGGCGGGGGGGGGGGAGCTTAATTTCTGAAATAATCTTGATGAATGATATTAATAGCCTAGTCATTAACTCAGATGTACGGTCTTTTCTTCATAACCACCAGATCGTCCCTTAACGCCACAACCTCTCAATTTTTGTGGTCATTTAAGAATAATCCTGTAAACATTTCGCAACTTTTGTATTTTATATTTTAATTCATCACTACAGAAATTTCATATTGTATTAATCGTACACTTAATGATGTGTTGAATGTAAAATATTTATGAATGTACTATAATGATCCCACACCTTGGTGTACTGGTAAATTTTCTCGAGGACTGAACTGAAATTGATTGAATATCTTTTTTATTAGAAAATTCTCCATGTTATTTACTTCTATTCAAGGCTTTGAATTATTAGAGTTAGTGAAAGGCAATAGAGATTAACTAAGTGGATTCACGTGCCCGAGGAATCAATATTAATGTGATCTTTTATAAATTGAATTCGGAAGATAAGCTATAATAATATGGAAGATAAGTTTTTCTGACCGAGGTTATCGTCGATGCAGCTAACACAGCTGTCTCAAAGTTTAGCCCGAAGCCACCCATGCTACAAAAACCACCAGACCATATTCTTCGACTTATTGCATTACTCAATAATAGGAAAAATAACTGGTATAGAACAAGGAATCGTCAAGCCAAGAAAGTTGTAAACTCTCTTACAACACAAATTCGTGGCTTGATGAGGAATTGGAAGACGGCAACGTGGCACGAACGGCTTCATGGCTTACATGGCGACTACTAAGAAGGACTGAGGTGTCCGTCTTCATGACGGAGACACCCTGTACACATCGGAAGAACAGGCTAAAATATTGGCCGACCACTATACCGCAGACAACGCCGCTAGGACAGGTCTCTACCATGAACCTCAGCAGCTGAGGACAGGTCAGAACTATATGTTTGTCTCCACGAAGCAGCTCAAGGCGATTCTTCGCTGGTGTCAGGGAAACCGAGCACCAGGGGGCGACGGGATACAAACGGTATTGCTGAAACAGCTGTCGAGGAGAGGGATTGCCCAACTTGTTAACCTGTACAATTCATGTATCAGGTTGCGATACTTCCCGACAGCGTGGAAACAAGGTATCTTGTTCCCGCTGCGCAAGCCCACAAAGAGAGGCGACCACCCAGCCCACTATCGCCCGATCAGTCTTCTCCCTCACATGGGGTAGATTCTCGAAAAGATAATACTGAACTACCTGAAGGGGTTCTATTCGGAAAATGCTATCATTCCGTATGAGCAGACAGGTTTTCAGGCTCATCTGAGTACAGAATACCCACTTGTGAAGGTACAAACGGAAGCCACCCTCGGTATCAACAAGAATACAGCAACTGCTATGATCTCGTTGGACTGCACGCAGGCTTTCGACTCAGTGTCCCACGGGATGCTGTGCCGACAGATTTGTTACTGGGAAAGCCCAGAGCAGCTATATACCATGTTAGTTTCGTTCTTGAAGAACAGATCGGTGAGGGTACGGGTGGGTGATTACCTCTCTAGCCCATTCCCTCTGACTTGTGGAGTTCTTCAAGGTGCGGTTCTATCTCCGGTTCTTTTCAGCATGTACACATCTGAAATTTTGGGACAAACTGTCAGAAAGCTACTATAATCGCTTTCGCCGACGACATTGTGGTTTACAGCAGCAGCATGAGTGCACAAAGAGCTCTTACACAGGCCAAGTCCGTTTGTAACGTTATCAGTGACAGACTGGGCAAGTTAAACATCAGTGTAAACGCCGGGAAGACCGACTGCGTAATCTTCTCCCTCCAAAAGGGGAAAAAATCCTTGCCAAAATCGTATAGCGTGGGTGGGCAAAAGAGCTCACCAGCTTTCTCAATGCACTATTTGGGTATAAAAATGGATAGGCATCTCCATTTCTCTACTCATTTTAGTAATAAAATAGAAAAAGTACGACAAAGGTCTTACCGGCTATCGCACTTGCTAACTTACACACCTAACCTGTCTCTTCGTCTTAAATTGATGATAAATAAATGTGTCCTCCGGCCAGCTCTGCTGTACGGTGCCCCACTATTTACCCACTTGACTGACAATACAGCCAAATGTCTCCAACACTTCCAGAATGGAATCATGCGAAAAGTGGTCCGACATACCTCTTTCGAGAGGTTGAAGAACGCTGACCTGCACATGTTGCTTGGTGTGCCGTCGGTGGGAGAGTTCATCCGCCGGAGACACATTAAGTTTTTTGACTCGTTGCAGCACCTGACAAATCCAGTGTTTAACACTATGACCCCACCACCCCTCCCGCATCGATGGCAAAAGACTGTCGGGGAAAAATTAGGATAAGAATTAGTATGTAAGTTAGTTTTAAGGTTGATCAAAAAGGTGAGCCCCATCACCTTTATGAGTCAGTTTAGTCAGTCACGTATAATGTATATCATTATACTTGTTTATTCATTACATAATTTCTATAAAATAACAAAACCTGTATATAATGTAGTTATGCTACAGGAAATACAAAATAATTTGTAAATTGATTCACCTGAGGATTTATAATTATATATAATTATCTGAAAATTTAAAGGGGCTATGAAGAAAAAAAAAAAAAAGCTATATTTAAATATTTGTAAAATTGTCTAAAAGACACAAAATGGGATGTTGACTAGTTTCAATATACAATGTAATGAGAGAGTTTAAGAAAATATTTTCAATGTTACCCAGTTCCCCACAATTTGATTCCCTAAGAAAGTGTCTTTGAAAATTCCCAATCCTGCTTTTCAAAAGTCTCACTGAACATTCCAAGCAGTCCTATTCTTTTAAGGGGTATCGTCTATTGTATTAAATATAATAAACCATTAAGATTAATTATGGAGTTTTTGAAAAACTCATTGACGTCGAACGTGCTAACGTAATACCCAAGAGTGACCCGCTAAAATTAGTTTTCGTCTACGGGACTAACTTATTTACCCAATCCTTAGCCTAGGCAGTCTGTTTTCCATGTGTACTGTAAGCCCATTGAAAGAAAAATATTTACAAGCGATCCGTTTATTTAGTGTAAGCATGTCACTCCATTCATATAAATAAACTTTATTTTTTTTTTACCTGGTAAAAATAAACATTTCTTTGTGAATTTATTTATCGGCTTGAAGCAAACGATTTTCTGTTATTGGTAGGGATGATCAGGCTAACTGTTTCAACATGAAATCAAAAGACGATGTCACCGTAATAACATTCCTGATTATTTGGATTTTTATACACTATGTTTTTATCACTGGCTCAGATCGATTGAAAATTTTAGTCACTGACAATCACAGAATTATTTTTACAGATTACATTTCATGATAAAGATGGATGATAAATGTTTCTAGAGATAAAGATTATCATGACAAGAATAAGAATTTTCTTAACGTGCTTAGTAACGGTCTGCGATTTTATTAGATCACATTGCAGCCTATATCTCAGCCCCTCCACTATTTTTGACTATTACAATTTTTGACGATCCAATTTTTATATTGTCTGTTGTGAAAACGAATCAAATCCGTTCGACGGTAGCTGCTCAATAAGAAGGATGGATGGCGAACAGCGGACAGGTGTCGGGCATTAGAAGGATAAAAGATGACTGCGAAGATGGATTTGAGGCTGGCAAATAAAACATCCCACCACACAGTTATTGGATTCCAAAATAATTGATAGGATCAAAGACCCAGGAATTTTGTGGATTGATTCTTCAGGGATTCATAACGCCAAACACACGAGACTGAAACGTTTAATAAAACAAAATATATCGGAATCATCAGTACGCAGGAGCAGTTTTTGATTAATAAAATGGTATTAATAGTATAGTATATGTAGCGACCACTAACTACATAAGATAAATCACCCTATACTCTATTGTATCTATATTGTAAATTAATTTTAAACAAATGTAAATAACTTAATCAAGTAAATGTTGTAAACAATAAAGAAGTCGCAGCTGCAAGTCAATTAAGTTAAGAGCTGGGAACCCAGTACCCCACATCAGGTAGTAAAACGACCCAGACCAGGCCAGACCTACGGCTGCCGGGGACAAAGCCCCACCACATACTGGAGTCTCATTGGATACAATAATGAGGCAGATGATTGGGCCTAACAGGCTTGTTGTAATAAGGCTTGTTAGTGGTGGCTACCTCCCGACTAGCTACTGATAACTTGCAGCTGCGGTGATGCTCAAAAACTTGGCCTTCTCATTTTATGAAACCCTCTGGACCTCTCTCTTCCAGACCTCGCTATGTTTTAGTCCGGCCTTGTCAGACCCCACACTCTCCAAGTAGGATTCTCTGCTTTCGCCTCGCTAAAACTAGCAGCTCCTTGAGAGAGACATCTCTCTCGCGGACAACGGTTGTCGTGACCCTACAATTTTCCTAGTAGTGCCTCCCACGGCAATCTAGTCTGCCTCTCTCCGGTTCACACTCGCCTTTGGGATCCGGACGGATTTCACCTACCCTCAGATACCGAGTGTGAATTCGTGGTCATTCCAAGACCACACAAACTACCTACCTACTCTGTACCTCTTCTCCTGAACATAGTGCATTGTCGGGGCACATACCTATCAAATATGGAGTCAGATAGTAAGACCGTCATAAAACGATTGTCCAAGTCATAAACTTAATCAACCCTCACTTCGTCACTAGGGCCAGGGTAACTATGCACCTCCCCTCGTGGCGACCCTACAGTATATAATATAGTTTTCCATTGCCATTTCTATGATTTCAACAAATGAACTTTTGTAAACTCTTCTGAGTTTTGTAAAACGGCTATGTTTGCTTTAGTCACTCTCTGGAGTGTTCAGGCCATTTGACCAAATAATCAACTATTTAGTTTGGGTTGGGACATAAACAAACAAGCAATTTACAAAGTCGCCTAGCTGAAAGAACTAATCAATAAGTTGATTGTAATGGATGAGGATAAACCATAACAGCATTCCTGTTGTACTCTTGTAAGTCTCTACAGAAAGATGCAAGTGCAAAATGAGATCACTGTTAGGAAGATAATTATGAGTTAGCGAATCTACTATCTTTTATCAATCTATGACGTTATCCCAACGAATTCCTCCGCTAACTTATACATTCTTGAGTTGCATAATGTATTCGCTAATGCTTTAGAACAATTACAAAGAACGCCATTGTATCGCCAAAATTTACACTTATCCTTCAAATAGTTGTTGTTCTTAACTTGTTTGTCATTATTTTTCTTAGGAAAAACTTTTCTTCCAAAATGTATGCAGTGGGATCATGTAGGGGACATATTTATTCCCTAGAATATAGGATATCAGGAAATCAACAACTCACTTGGCCATGGTGGTGTGAACTACGTGCTACTGAAGAACTACATTCCTGAAGGTATCTCAGTCCTCACTGGGGTCGTGTACGGTGTGCACCCACAACCATATAGTAAGTATTTCATTCATCGAACTTCCTCTTAACCGAAAACGTAGCTTTAGTAAAAACTACTTGTCAGTGTCTTCAGGCAACAGTTTAAGCAAATATAGGGTTACTATTATTTAAAGGGGCAATATTGATTGTTCAATATATTATTCCAAAAATATTAAATTACTATGTTCCAATAGGTGGGCCAAAAAATTGATACACTAACTAATAATTGAGCCCTAAATTGGGACAGCATTTGAGCTAAATGTGATATGAAAATCTTCTAACAAGGTCTGAAAGGATCATACACGTCTCGTTGTGATACACCCCTCTATTTTTTAGATAAATCCGTGTGCCCAAGATACAAATAAAAAGTTACTTTATGGACGTCACAGAAATTTAATGAATGATTGAAGAAAAAATATTAGCGTAAAATATTAAATTGACATACAGACGTAAGTGATCAACATTTCTGAAATCAAATACTCAATACATTAACTTCATAATTTGTGAATAACAGGCGTTAAGATATCATACAGGAAACATCACATATACCACTGACGTGTCGATAGCAACGTAGGCTGAGCCTCAAACGGGCTTACCCTACGAGCCCGTGAAGCGAGCTCATGGGGTTACGTAGCCTGTGGTGCGCGTATTCCGGTGCAATGGGATTGTTGCACCGGTCAGCGCACCTTGAGTAATACTGTTTCGTTCTTTATTTTCCAAAAACACAAAGAAAACAAAATAAAATAAAATCTTTTCCTTATAGCTAGTATCCTTAATCTATTTACAATATTTACAGATCCGTTAACTATACTAATATCTTACTGTTAGACAAATTACTTAAAGCTACTAGCTTTGAGATAACTATAGTATACTGAAATGTTTGAAACTATTAAATGATTTATATACGATGAGGTGTTAGATTAGAAATTACGATATAATTTAGGTTGTTAATTCACGAGTCACAATTACTTATTGCCCAATGAGGCAGATTGTAATTTTATCATAATAAACTTGTTGTTGTAGATTGAACTACAGATATTAGTTGGCATAGTCGTAAGGGGAGGTAATTGGCAGAGTAATGTATAGTTCATGAAATTTTATTTTGCCGAAACATAATAATGAATAAAACAAAAATTGAATTGAAATGGCAAAAATGTGTGATCTTATGGATTTTAATCAACAGGAAATCATACAGGCTTACTGTTGGTTTGTACAAAACGATCGTCGTGCTAATTGAAAATTATTTTCATAAGTCAGTCTACAGTTCCTTTAGGAATTCAATTATAAAAACTATTTTGAGTATTTTTTTTATTTGAATGACCCAACATATGATGGAATGATATCATTGAAACGTACCAACAAACAATGCAACAAGCTATGTATTAATTTCAGTTTGGGGGGAATATTATGCTTATATTTTAAGCACAGTTAACCCTCGCGTGTTCTAAAATATAATATATTTTTAGAAAAATTGTATTTCTTCCACATTTAAAATAGTTTCTGGCAGGTGAGCCAACTTTTATTTTTATTGTCCTAACTGTCAAAAAATTGGAGTAACTGACATCTCTCCATAGAAAGTTGTGTTTTGAGAGTCAACAAAATCAGACGGAGGCAGATGTGTCAAGTGTTCCCGCGTAGGCGGTAAATAAAATGTAACGAGCCGGAACCGAATAGAATGGGTTTTGGCGTTAAATTAGTATTTGCTCGTATCAAATAAAGTTGCGACTAAATTTAGCAGGAGTCAAGTTTAGGCTGCGATCAAGTTGACACTCGATGCTATATCCACCCAAGTCGATCTCATCGATCTTAGCATACCTGATCCCTTCACGTGATTTAAGGCGAGTATTTTTTTTTTTTTTAATCAACAACTTTATTAGGGTAAAATTACAAAAAGGCCAGAGATCTCCACATGGTTGTCACCTCCTACGGTCCTCCGTCAGCCGCGTCACTGGATAAGAGCCAGCGGAGGCTGACGAAGAGCTCAAGAGCCACAGATGCTCAGGACAAGATTAGAGAAACCGACTATTGCCAGGACTACCACTATCACGTATTTATAGCACTGCCGTTTTAGTATCCGAGGAGAATTATAAGCATGAGTGTTGAAGTGCTATGACTGTGCTAGGGGATTAGGGTGGTTAGATAGGTTACTATGAAATTTTATGAATTAAAGCATTTGAAAAAAAAAAAAAAATTCAAACTTCACTATCCTCTCCAGCTACCTTTAGAATATGGATTCAATTTCATTTAATCTGAAATTGAAATCGAATGACTAAAAATTACTCAGCGCTGCTTTGTAAGACTAAACTGCTTCATTAAGATAACAAGGGGCTTGTTTGGTTATATTATCTTTACATACACTTGCATCATTAAGTCCTCGGCATTAAAAACAATAAAATTATCCGAAAGGCTCTTGAAAACAGGTTTTTTTTTATTGTAAGCTGTGTTTTATATCAGAGTGGACTTATACAAAGAACCGACTTCATATTAAATAAATGTTTATTCTTAAAGGGAAAAGTCCTAGGATAATAAAGGTATTATTATCATTGTATTTTACCTGTTTGCTTATTTATATGTCCTATTGTAATAAAAGGCACAGGTAATCTAAAAATTCAAAGGACAGTGGAATTAACCATGGTCGGATTATTCAGCGGTCCAATCTACCACTTAAATTTAATGCATGAATATAAAAATGAGGATAAATTAACGTATTGTTTTCACATATTAATTATAATTGTAATTTATACTGTATTATCGTATGTCTCTCCAAACATATTTTATTTATGATGATACATAAACAGTCAGCAGTTTGCGTTAGGAGTTGTCAAGTCTATTTATATTACAGAGTTTAATGCTTGTTTTGCTATGCTATCGGCAAAAACTATTTTCCAAGTTTTAATTCCTAATTTAAAAAAGTTTTTCTAGTATCATTTAATCCCATTCAAATTAGGTGTACAATAATGAACTAATAGGATAATGATTTTAAATGGACTGTCATTCACAGTCCTGAGGATGGCTAAATAGATGATACTCCTACTTCCTCTGTTCATTAAGATCATCATAATATAAGAATAACAAATATTTGGAGAGACCTAAAGCTTTTTTACGAAAAATTGTCTTTTACACGGTGTAAATATTAATATGTGTGTGTCCTTGTTTGGGTGCTACTAGAATATTACCCAAATTTGTAATGTACAATATAATTTTAAGTAAGTAAAACTACACATAATTGCAATTCAGGATTCTTGTATTTACATACTTATTCCACGTTTAATTAAGTGAAAAAGGTAAACTCAATATAAGGATTGCTATAACATGTTTTCTCACATACATATTTATATTGTCTGAATATTCTCATTACATTTATATATGTTAAAAAGTATCTTATTAATAATACGATGTTGACTTTTTCTATAGTTCGTCTTTTAAACTACAAAATGTCATTAATCATGAAAGCTCATCTACGGTTACGCTGGATAGTGGTGTTTCAAGTACCCGTTTCACGCTGAAAGGTTTTCGTTAAGAAATAATAATGGAACTGTGTAAAATCATACGAGAAAAAAAATATCTATGAAACCTCAATTTGCATACAATCAGAAGTTCTGTAATTTGAAAAAAAGAACTTGAATGGTTTAGAAAATCATTTAAAACGTTCGATCGCGTTCTGTTAACATCAAACTGTTGACACCCTGATGCATATTCAGTAAGCGGGGTGTTTGGTGTGAAAATTAATATGGAAAACGTGGTGCTCCTGCAAACTTCGAGAGGATCTAGAAAAAAAATGGTGTGAAATGGTTTTGTCTGCTATGTTCAATTAAAGAGCTCTGTATGTCAAATTTTTGTTTTGGTTTATGTTTTCAAATTCAACTATTTTCGGAAACAAGTTAATAAATCTATTTCAACAACGATTTAATTTTATTCTAACTGTCAGATTAATAAATTAATATTTGTTAAATGATAAAATCAGTTTTGAAGTAATTAATATATGTCTGCCCTTGGTGCAAGTATAAGAAGTTAGTTAAGCGTGATGTATCACAGGCTTTAGAAGGGTAGTGTTAAACTTATTATTTTCACCTTGATAGTTCTAACATTTCAAGAAGGGGGGTAAAATGGGTAGGGTAATGGAAAGACTAGAGAGAGAGACAGGTGCGGGGGTCTCCTGTACTCGTAGCGGAGGAATCAAGCAATAGTGCCCTACTCACTGCTTGTGAACTCCCAGTCTGACCTATCCCTACCAACGCCTACTGTCACCTCCAAGTGGTACCCCCTGGGGAGTCCGATGGACTCGCGGACGACAGAGGCGGGATCTCCCCATGGAATCCATGTGGAGATCTCCTAAACACCCAAGCCAAGTGTAGAGGAGCTCGAGCTGTGGCTGAATGGCAGGGGGTGTATAAAAATGCACTGTCTCTAATCGACCCCCTTGGGGCACCAGGCGCACCCCATTGTAATAAATGCCCTCTGCAGGGAGAGGGAGCAGTACCTGCAGAGTAACTTCCCCCACATTCGTGGGAACAAAAATTAATGTTTTGACCAACAGTGAGGATATGGAGGAGCTGATCAGCTTGATCAGCGGAGAGGACTCAGCCCAGGGGCCTTCAATGGACCTTGGCGCTGAGGTAGTCGACGACGAAGCCTGTATGAGCTCGCTTGCGACGCTTGTAGAGGAGGTAAGCGGACTGGTAATGGAGTCAGAGAGCTTGGCGCTTGGTAGGGAGGCTGCATCCAAGGATGTAGGCGAGACCTGGGGATGCTAGTATTGCATCCTATGCGATTGCTGCCGGAGGAAGCAGGGTGGCGATTATCCCTAGTGGATATCCGTCCACTCAGCTGACAAAGGAGAATTGCGAGGAAATGAAGGGCCAGCTGATGAAATTTGTCGATCAGCTGGAAGAAGAGAAAGGGACACAGGCTGAATTCAGCGGAATTTACCCACATGTGGGAGCTTGTGTCATAGTCTGCGACAACCAGGAGACCAAGGACTGGTTGTCGACTATAGTAGCCAATTTTAAAATCAGTGGGGATCTGGAGCTCCGTGTAGGAAAGGTGGAGGAGCTTCATAAAACCGTGAAGGTAGGAACCTTCATTACAGGAGAAATGCCTCTGGAAGGACATTTCATGAAGAGGATCAGAACCCAAAACTCTAGGGTACCTGATATTAGATTATGGAGACTCCTGGGCACCAAGGTGGAGAAGCACGGCTTCTTTGCGATCCTGTCTGCCCCAGAGACTAGTATGGAATACCTTGAGAAGCGGAAGCTTATGCTGAACTATGGGTTCACTAAGGTCGCGCTCAGGGTGTTGGATAAGAAGAAGCCGCCGAAAGTAGTACAGGAGAGGAAGGCGGCTGATAAGGTGGAGGAGGCAAGGAGCGATCCCGAGGTGGAGGAGTCGAAGGGGATCGCTACGACGAATTTGCCAACTCCAAAGGATGGCCCCAAGGCGAGGACTGTGGCGGCTGCAGGGGGTGGCCCCGTGGTGGGGGCTGGGGGGCGCGCTAGGTCTGTGCCCTCTGTGATGGGGAGGCCTGGGTTTGGCGCTGACTCCCGGCGTCCGCCTCGGGGAGGCCCTCCGGGGACCGGCAGGCACTGATCATGGTGGGATAGTGGGATCACCAATCTGCAGATTCTGCAAGAAAGAGGGAGAAACGGCACGTCATATAATATGTGACTGTGATAACTTAGCTAGAAGGCGATACTTTCATTTTGGTAGTGGGCCTGTCACATATTTAGGACAGAGACATGGACGGCGCACAATAGGTCTCAGTGAGGCCGCGGTGAACAATTGCCGGAACAAATAATAAAAAAAAAAAACATTTCAAGAAACTTTGATAAGGTTACTACTAAAATTATCAATGATCTATCACATGACTACATAATCCTCTTTATGATCCGAGAACTTATGATATTAGTCACCAAACCATTAAATAATTTTATTAATAATTACATTTATATAGCTTTTATCATGTTAAGTATCTTTGTTGACTCTACCTCAAACTGGAATCGCAACTATATTTCGAACACAAAACTTATGATATTGACATTTCAAGGCCTTACTTATCCAAATTTCGTTTTGGTTTTATTATAAGTATAAAACTAAGAATAAATTTCTATAACACCCCACTTTTACAATTTGTCTATAATCATTTGCATTAAAATATTATATGTTAGTTGCCTGTTATGAGTCAGATTAAGTACTATGCCATTGTAAGAAATTAGCGAAATATGTGTGAGTATAATTATAAAGGGGTTTCATGCCAAAGTTAAATATTTCTTTGGCTGTTTGCTTCAGTTCCTTTCTGCCAGTAAGTTCTATGAAAATTGTTTAGGGCGAGATAGTTACGCAAAAAAGTGAGAATCTGGCACATTACGGGTATAAAGAATGTTAAAATATACGTTTACATAGTGTCGGTGACATGAAATTCTTCTGGCCAGTTTGGCTATGACTCATACCTGCAGTAATCAATAAACGGTCGTCAGTCATCTTTATGCTTTGGAACAAAGATGATATGGATAAGCCTCGCCACGGTAAAACTCAACCCCCGTTAGCGAGTGTGCTCCATTAGGTAGAGCAGTTAATCACTTCGGTGTCACAACTGAGGGCAGTGAGGGCGTTCTCATGAGAATTTATTGCGGTCGGGCAATCCGTCGATATTGGTCCTGAAATCTACTCTCGAGTCCACCAACCCAATGGTATTTTATTTGTACAAATATGGACCATCTAAAATATCTATATCACATATACAGAGAGGATATGTGCGAACGGAGGACGGATAATGCCCTGGGAATATTAATCTCGAAATCGCCAACATCTCCCATCTCAAATCGTGAAATATGGCTGGGCTCTTTTTATACTGACGGGGGCATAGCCAGCTCTAAATCATAGAAAGGTTCGCTGTTCGAACTCATAATATGAGTACTGACTTGAAGCAACCGTTGTAAGCCGGAAGTGGCAATATTTATCCCTATAACACACGATGGCTCTTACACATACATTCGTACTAAATCTACTGCCAAGACCGTAAATTCATCGCCAATCCGAATCGCTTGTTTATTGAGCATGAGTAGTAGTCATTTAATGATTCACGAGGTACGATGGACTTTGTGTCAACAGAGCACAGAGTTGGCTGTCGTGCACATGGGTTGTCTGAGGAGAAACGTATTTAATAATAATCCTTTATTGTGCTAAAATTTTTATTATTTTTACTAGGCAATAAGTAATTAAGATAAATGCTCTCATTCATACCATATTTACAGCCCAGAGGCCTCCCAAATCCACATGCGAAAGAGAAAGCGGAGTCTTGGGAAGTCCCCCACGCTCCTCTGCCAGCCGCGTCACCGGATACGAGCCAGTGGAGGCTGACCAAGAGCGTGAGAGCCATAGACACTCAGGACATGATGAAACTCCCAATGTCACGCGTTTATAGCAGGTCACGAGGCCACTGCCGTTTCAGTCCCCGAGGAGGATTATAGGGATGAGTGGTGCAGCGCAATGACTGTGCTACAGGATTAGGGTGGTTGGAAAGACTACTGTGGAATTTCATAAACTTGGAAGGGATGAGTTCAAGAATGTAGGGTATATTAAGATCGTTGTGAAGGGTTTTGTTGCTGACGTAATAAGAGGCATTTGCTATTGTTCTCAGGACTTTTGATTGAAAGGATTGGATACGCTTGATGTTCGACTTTTTTGCTGTCTCGCTTAGCTCTATTCCATATGTCCAGATTGGCTTAGGTATAGCTTTGTAGATTAGTAATTTATTTTCTATGGTATTTCCTTTGAAGTAGTCTGTACAGAAGCCCAAAGCGTCTGTTTAGTTCTTGTCTTTTTAGTCTTGTATGTGGGTTCCAGGGCAGTCGTTTGTCGAGATGGATGAGGAGAAACTACCGTGAAAGAACTGGGCGTGAAACGCCTAAGGAATAATGTGCATGTTCTTAGAATCCGGATCTAGAGTAGTGTGGCTGAGGATTGTGATAATAGGGAAGGGGCAGTTTTCAAAGAGAAAGAGACGTTGCTTTTTTTTTTTTTTTCTTCAAAGGACCATTTCAAATTGAGATATGTGGTAAATGTACCTAACTAATGGTAATCAAACACTTTAAAATTAACTAATACATTAAGGGGTAACAGGCACCAGACCCCACTAATCCTGGGAAGAAACTGATCTCAATACTACCAGGACAGTCTAAATCCTTATGCTAAACTACAAACCATAAAGTGCACTTAGTAAATCATGTAAACATCACATTAAATATCAATATATAAAGGAATAATTAAACGTAAAACTGGGCTCCAGAGCGATTAACAAATATTAAATAATAAATAAAATAAAAGGGAATGGCATGTAAGGGTGTTAAATAAATTAAATTGAATGCAACAACTGTTTATAAAGATGGTGGAAATAAGAAATGCAACCATATATTTTCAAATTCCGGACTAACATTGGAGCATTTGTTCCATTTAATTCTTCCTATATACAGACTTGTGATATCATAAACTGGAATTTATAAATTTATAGTAAATACTGATAGTGGGTAACCATCACATGCGCCAGTAAATCACAGTGTCTTCACTTACCCTTTGTAAACATTTTACACCACGTACATAACCTACCTAACTTTTTAACTAATATTTACGATCTTAACATAAAACACTTATAATTTTATCAAAATACATAAAACACACCTCCTTCCATGGGATTTAAGCAAAAAGAACAGTCGATAGACAGTTAAGTCTTGTTGTTCTACCTTTCTCGGTACACTATGATTGACTATAAGAACTATAAACATCAGAATAACTGTTAGGTGGGAAATATGATGAATTTTCTGGCACCTTCTCTCATGAGTATCTCACAAGAAAAAAAAAACATGTAAAAACCGACAGTTGGTAGATCTGGTTAAATCTTTGCTGGGGTACTATGTTACGAAGTATTTACTCAGCCTAAGAATTAGACTGCTATTCATCAATTTAACTTTAGATAATTAAACTTGCTAAGGTCTCTAAGAATGGTGAACCCTCCCCAATATAGTTAGATGCATCATAGCATACATAAAAAATATGCATATCACCTTTAAAAATATTCATTTGTAAAGTTCCCGCCGTTTCAGTAAACGCCTGATAAAAAAATCTCTACATTATTGTGTGTTGAGATACATCTCAACACCTCAAAATCAGCTTCTTGTTCACCGATATCAAGAAATGCAATAGCCCAATCCTATTCCTAACCAAACCAATAACCTACAGTATGTGTGAAGACCCTTGATCAATAAACATAATAGACAAATTATTTCAAAAATTGTATTTTTTTATAAAATGTCTAAAAAATTTAAACTCATGACTGGGACTTGGAAAAACCCAACCATACAATAATTAAATTTTACTCCAGGCTCAAATACACCTTACCAATGTTCTTTAATAGGTACTTCACAAACAAAGTACCATAAATTTGTTTTATTTAATTTTGAATATACTTGTTGCTATTGACAATACATAAGTCTCGGAGGTTTTTAGTATACTCTCTCCCCGTGGAAGTAACATTAAGTAAATAATGTTACCTCTATTAATCAAACAACGTCCTAAACCAACATTACCTTAACCGCAAATATTTTCCATTTCCGTAAGTGTGTAACAAATAATCATAATGTGATTATGCTGTGCTATTTTCAATATTGAACATTTGTTAATTTCTTAAAATTTTACAAATAACTTATATGTAAAATATGTTCTTTGGGCTTTAGGTCAACTATCGAGATTTCTCTTCAAATCAGAGAAAAGGTTACATATATCTTCTGGTTTATTTTATCTTCTCAAGATTTCTTTGTACCTAATCACCTTTAGATTTTTATTTGTTGTAGTGCATATCCCTTAAAAATTTATGAGGTAGATGCACCACCCCGTCTCTCATATTTAGTACACTAATTATAAATTATTTTGCACCAAAGAAAAATTTTTCAGTGGAGGTCACTGGTTTCTTTTTTATAATCAACAACTTTCTTATGATAATATTACAATCTTCCCATTGTAAATGATCCCATTCATTCCATATTTACAATTTTCATTCACTCGCTCATTCATACAGCATTTACAAACAGCCCAGAGACCTCCCAAGTCCACATGGTTGTCACCTCCCTCGCGTTCGAAGGAGGAAGCGCAGTCTTGGGAAGTCACCCACGCTCTTCCGTCAGCCGCGACACTGGATAAGAGCCAGAGGAGGCTGACCAAGAGCGCGAGAGCCACAGTCGCTCAGGACATGATTGGAGTACCTGACCATTGGCAGGACTCCCACTTTTGCTTTCTATGATAATAATAACCATAAGGCGTATTCGAAAGGCAAAACCGTAGCGACTAGACATTTATACGAGGCATTAAACAATACTTAACAGTAATAGATAATATTTCACTATTGACTTTATTTGAACATTATTAAATATAAATATTTGGCATGTGGAGCTTTTATAGATTACCCTTTTACTATTAAACTGTTAACCATGGTTATCCCTTAAACTGTTAACCAATAGTATTGACAGTAAAGTAGGCATATCATGTCGAGAGTACATAGCTAGTGGGTAAACAACATGTTTAGCGTGGTCTGAATGGGTGACGGTAAATCAACAATCTTTTAAACTGAAAATTCATCTCGGCGTGGTAGCAAATTAAAAGGAAGAGAGGTATACATTGTGTTGGAGAGGGGAAAAAAACTCACAATGAGCAGGATTTGTGATGGGATGGATATGAAGAAGTATAAGCTTTTGGGTGTGGTAGCTCTAGTCTTTTCCGAATAGTTTTTAACCAGATTGGGTGTCAATGTGAACGCAATAATCTAATCACAACATTTATCGCACAATAAATTCAAATGATGATAAATAAGAAATATTCCAAATGATTATTAAAATCAGTCAGATTCGAAGTAATTTGTGGTGGCCAGTGCGTTTTTCAAATTTTCAATGAGAAGCACTTAAGGGTTCACGGTCGGAATGAGAAAAAAAAACATTAGTAAATAGATAAAAACTGGCCCTTCAAGGAAAACTTATCGGGATTGGCATAAATATAATAAAGCATGATTCAACCGACCGCAATATCATCGTTCTGAAATACTCACCGGTTAGGGCTTTGATGAAGTTATCAACGCGATTTTAATGACTTTTTGTAATTAAAATTAAAAGATAAAATTATATTAAATATTATAAATCAAGGCAACGAGATTTTTAATTGATATCCTACCCAATATGATGGGACAATTTTTTTTTTTATATAATTACCACAGCACCTGGCCGGAGTCACTTAGGCTTCACCTCGCAGAGACGGGGACCCGAATTAGTTTCTATCGTTGAGAGAACCCCCCGAGGGAGGGAAAGTGGACCTTGAGGGAATTAGGGCTGCATGAAAGCAATATTTTTAATGTTTGTACTTCAAACGTAGTCTGCTTTGAATATATACTGGGAAGTTTTTTGCCATTAAAAACTACTAGGGAAAGCTATTAACACTTAACGCAGAACTTTACGATAATTGTGAACTTTCATTTCTTAGACGAGGGAAACAATTCTGTGTTTATAGTAAGAGCTATGGGAGAGAAATTTATACTATGATGAAAACTGGTAAGAGATGAACCCTATGGAATTGATGATAAGGAGAACTTGTTGCGTTAAAAAGACTTCACTGCTTTAGTAAGTACTAAGCTAAAGACTCATATTCTATAAGTTGTAATTCCTCTTTTAAGTCACTAAATGCCCCGGGCAAAAGCACTGCCCAGACCATTAGGTGCAGCGGGTTGCTCAAATTGCTCAGGGCCGCAATATTAACCCCGTTTCCTCTCGAAGATAGTAATTTTGGCGGTCACCAGGCCCTGCAATCTGCGCTCATTAACAATAATTGTCTTTTGCACACACTCGATTAGTGTCTGATAGTGTTAGCTAGTTTTAGACTGTTAGCGATATGGGCCGTTCAGTTAAATAGTGGACATTTTCATTAAATGAGACGTGGATCATTTTTATTTGCACCGCATAGTTGAGTTTTGAATTAATAATTTAACTGAAAATTAGACGATTTCATCACAGTACAAGATTCAACTCTTGCTACGTTAAAACATTGAAATTTTAGCCAAGTTTAAGTCGTTATCAAGTGTAGCTTTGAGAAAAAGTAAAATATGACTTCTAAAATCAAAGAAGACCTTCCACAAAAGAACTTGACAGATAAATATTCCATGGTTGAGTAATGATAAAATCATAATTATTGCACGTCATTAATAAACTTCTCGGCCACACTTCTTCACTTGTCACACAACTATAACTCGGAATAATCTAGAGGAAATTTAGTAAGCAACTGACCTCAGATTACAGCAGGAACTTTCCACCTTTTCTACTTTACGTACATAACAATTGCCGTGATACTCATACAGTAGGATTTCTACTGAAGAAATGAACAATATGAAATGTAGCATAATTTTAGCAGAGACAAATTTTAACTAACCAGTAACATTAAAATTCATAAACGTTTAGATGAAGATATAGTTGAAAATCAGTCTATATTTATATCATATATACTGACAGGCAACAAATTCCACCCACCTGATTTTTTCATGTTTTCATCTCAGAATATTTCTGCTTTGGATTGGTCAATTCTTTTTATCAATAAATATGTATTTTTTTATTTCTTTTCAATTAGAAATGTCAATATAGAGGATAGTAACCCATAATCCTTAATTTAATTAAAGGACGATCGTTCCCAATGTTTACTTTCCATAGAATTAAAAATGTTTATTCAGTGTCATTTGCGTTCTGATGCAGCAAATTTCTTAGTTTTCGGCTTCGATATTTTAATTTTCTCAATTTTAAGGTTAAAAATGTCTCTTCGTGCTGAGGATGTTGCACGTGGTGTGGCACGTATTGATGATGGACGTTCCATTAGATATGCAGCTAATGCCATCGGAGTTCCCTATGAAACTCTACGAGACGCCGTCAGGCGTTTTCGAGAAACTGGGTCTTACCATAGAAGGGCCGGTTCTGGACGGCCTAGGGACACAGAACCACAGAATGACCGGTTTCTTACTTTAAGAATTTTACGAAGCCGGCACCTTACTGTTGTTCTAGCGATTCATCAGCTCCAGAAGTTCGAGGTGTGGAAATTTCTGAACGTACTGCTCAGAGAAGATTAAATGAGTATGGACTAATGGCTTTTCGCCCAGTAAGAGGACCAGAATTGACCAGAACTCACAGAGTTACATGGCTGGCTTTTGTTCGAGAACACAGTCAATGTACTATGGACGAATGATGTGCTGTACTTTTTACAGATGAATCTAGATTTGCTCTACGATTTCACCCAGAGCCAACCTTTTCAACGTGGTTCCTTAATGGTGTGGGCTGGGACGAATAAGAACGCGTTCAGTACTTCTTGATACACTGCAGGACCTTTAAAGGGCTCTTCGGGAAGAATGGGCTAACCTCCTGCAAAGGGACATTTCCCGATTGGTGGAAAGTATGCCGAGGCGTCTTCAAGAAGTAATAAAGGCAAGAGGAAGAAATACGCGCTATTAAATGATCCTGTCATTAATTTCTTTTAGGATAACAATGGTGATTTTTCAATATTTTTTTCATGTTTCTTAGCAGTTCACATTTTGATTTAAAATTTTTAATTTTTTTATTTGATTGATTAAATTTGACTCATTTAATAAACGTTAAAAACCTTATTAAAGGTAAAAAAGATTTTATAAATTCAATAAATAATAAGTATTATATACAATTACCATGCATTATATACAAATACAATTTTGTGGAAGTTCTTGCCTGTCAATGTATATCTGTCAGATATAAAATATATCTGCATTGTCATCAGTTTTTGACTAGTCATCAGCATTGGCGTAGGAGTTGTAAAAATATATCATCACTAAGGGTGGGGCTACATAAAATATGTATTTATTCTCACAGAAATATATAACTAGAATGAAAAACATATAAAAACTTTTATGAAGGTGTTTCAGAGGTCAAAATGTTATAAAACAACAGATACTTTCCAAATCGAAGGTTAAACAATATATGATATGAATAAAAACACGATAAGACAGATAAAAAAAACAGAATAAAAGCTGCATCCATACTACAATATTGGAATAAAAAGCTGCTCTGACCAGGTCTTATTAAAAGATGAACTTGTAACAGCTGTATGGACAAATCTTTGAACATCGACCAAAGTTATCGGAGCATGTTTAAAGACCGTGATTTCCACTGAGACAATTCGAGCTCCAGATTTTCTGTATTTTTTATTCCATCCCACAGTGCACTTAAAAGCACTGGTGTTTATTAGCTGTGGGTCCTTTCTGCCTGAGTTTTTCTCCATATCTTTGAGATATGGTTGTATCTTGTATGTATTGAGATATTTGATTGTACCTACCATTCAACTCGGATTTCTCACCCCAACTCTTCAAGTTTTTCAATAACGATAGAATGAATGACTTTTCCCGGTACTCTAATTTTGTTATTTTGTAGAAAACGATGTTTGCCGAAATGAACTGCTGATGATTCCTAAAAGTAGATTTGTACATGAATTATTTGACTTTTTTTATTGCTGCTGTGTTTTGATATTTAAATTACTGGTTGAGGTGGCAAGCATGACTCATACATAGTGTTCCTTCTAATCTCTTCTGTTTAATTTAAGATCGTCTCGTATTTTAGTGATATGGTTTCATGTAAATAGTTTTTTTTTTGTAAATGCTGCTTTGGTCAGGTATTTTCCTACTAGTATAATTTTTCAAGAAATCCTTGAAATGAGAATTGTAAATTTAATAAAAGGGGATATGAAGCACGGATAAAGACTGTAATAAAAGTTGACTCAAGTGACGTGGAATCGCTTTACAGTTATGAAAGTTTGATGAAACCTTAACTTTTTTTCCTTTGTTTTCTTCATGTTTTGCTGTTCCAATACACTCAGCAGCCCGGAAACGTTGATCAGTCGGACATAGTACAAACAATATGAAATTTTTGTACTATGTTTCTTCAGGACACGTTCATGGCAGCTAAGTCTCTTGTTTTTATCGGCACTTACAGCATTGTTTACTGTCGGGTCGTCACGAGGGGGGTGCCTAGTTACCCTAGCCCTGGTGACGAAGTGAGGGTTGATTAAGTTTATGACCTGGACAATCGTTTCATGGCGGTCTTACTATCTGACTCCATATTTGATAGGTATGTGCCCCGACAATGCACTATGTTCAGGAGAAGAGGTATAGGGTAGGTAGTTTGTGTGGTCTTGGAATGACCACGAATTCACACTCGGTATCTGAGGGTAGGCGAAATCCGTCCGGATCCCAAAGGCGAGTGTGAACCGGAGAAAGGCAGACTGGATTGCCGCGGGAGACACTGCTAGGTAAGTTCTGCAGGGCCACGACAACCGTTGTCCGCGAGGGAGAAGGGTCTTTACCAGGGAGCTGCTAGTTTTAGCGAGGCGAAGGGAGAAAATCCCACTAGGAGAGTGTGGGGTGTGACAAGGCCGGACTAAAACAAGGCAGGTCCACAGGGTTTTATAAATGAGAAGGCCAAGTTTCAAACATCAGCGCAGCCACAGCGTCATCAGTTAGCTAGTCGTCTGGAGAATGATTTACAGCCAAAGACCCCGGCCTATTTATAGTAGGCTTCCTTCATTAGTGCCCAATCATGGGGCTCGTTGTTGTGGCCAATGGCAGCCCTGTATGTGGCTGCCTTTGTTCTTCGACAGGCCTGCCCTGAGTCACTGATACCTGACCCGGGTAAGGGTCTCCAGCCCTTAACTAATTGACCTGCAGCTGCGACTTCTTTATTGTTTACAACATTTACAACGACTTATTTATGTTATTTACATTTGTTTAAATTAATTTACAATATATATACAATAGAGTATAGGGTGATTTATCTTATGTAGTTAGCGGTCGCTACATTTACTAACAACCTTTTCACCTCTATTGTTTGAAATCACTTGAACTGAAAACACAGATCAATAGAAGTTAGGAGTGTGAAGGCAAGCTAGCAAAGGATTCCCTAAATTTAGAAAAGTAAACAATTATCTATAAAAACCAAAAATCCGACACGCATTTTGTCATTTTTCCGAAACTGTACCTTTCAATGTACACAATTTTCGGTATAATTGCCCGAACAAATAAGGAGACCTCTCCCAAGACTCAAACACGCAGTTTGTCATTTTTCCAAAATTATCATCTTGTATTTGAAAGTGACGAATAATTTTTATTTTAAAACGTATGTGCAAAGTAATATGTTAAAAAATATGAATGTTTTTTTTATTTTAAAAATATTTAATTTCACCTAAATATGTAAAAATAAGTAACATATCTAAAATTCAATTCAATTAAAATGCTTTCGAAAGTATGTATATTAATCGATTATACAACAAATTTTTAGCATTGGGAAAGTTCTTGGGAAAATATACAATTACTTATAAATACCACCCCTAATTATCATATTATGTATTCTGATCAGAAGGATATGTGTGGTCCTTCTGCAATGGTAGTATTTGTTTTGTTTTTTTTGCGATGGAGAAAATTATTATTTTTA
Source organism: Acanthosoma haemorrhoidale (assembly GCA_930367205.1). Lineage (NCBI taxonomy): Eukaryota > Metazoa > Arthropoda > Insecta > Hemiptera > Acanthosomatidae > Acanthosoma > Acanthosoma haemorrhoidale. The sequence goes on along the minus strand of OV884015.1, from coordinate 94,276,764 downwards.
CTCTACAAGACCAAAACTGTCTGATTAAAAAAATTTTGGCCATAAAATAAGTGAACAAATGGTATGAACGGTAACTAAATAAACACTGGCAGCCTTGGAACCCATTGTTTTTGGAAGTTTAAGCCTAAGTGGGTAACTAATTCCTTAGGTGTGTTTTTCTGAATTCATTTTTATTTATAAAAACAACAAGAAATACTCATTCATAAAATGAACACTAAACATTGGAGACATCAAAACGGAAGCTACATAAAAAGTAATTGTTATCGTTTATCTCTTTGATAACGTTGTATGTCTGTTTAAAAATGAATTAAAAAAAAAATATGAAGGCCTTAATAAACCACTCGTGGTTGAATAAATAATGGATATAAATTATTAATTAAATAAAATTAACGATTAGAAACATGATAAAAACAAGCATTACTAGGTCAGTGATCTTTGGATAGCCTAGTAGATTGAAACTTAAGAGCACATTGAATAATAAGTTTTTGAAAGGGATCATTCATAGCATATGATAAATTGTACGAGGAAGTGGGTCCTTGTGCTATTGATACATGGGAATAGTGCAAACAAGATCTTTTGTGACGGGGCACGGAGCAATCGTGGCGTTTGATTGAAATGCCTCTTGGAGATGAAAAGCCAACAGACAGCAATCCATCACCCGTCCAGACATAAGTCAACAAGACTAGAGAAATTTCCAGAAAGTCAGTTTGTATCCGCGGGTCCAAGAGTTTGCATTTATCATTGGAGGAAAATAAAAATAAGTAAATACAGTGGAATTCCGATTATTCGTATTTCCGGCTAATTCGACCAAATTTGCCGGTCCCCAGAGAAAATCCCGGTAAGTGGTATAAAAACAATGCATTTTAGTCCCCTCCGTAATCCGTATTATTTTTATGCTCGAGGTCACTTAAAACCCCTTATAATACGTATTTACAGCTTAAAAACCTCGTTAGTTCGTACTGTTTCAAGAAAGGGAAAGAGGACAGTGAGAGACCAGAGAGCAGAATGAGTGCCAGATAAATGTCTACGAAATCAAGTAATCTCTTCTACAGAAGCAAAAGGGAGAGCGAGTGAGAAAGACAAGTTTTCTGGGAAACCCCATATGTAATTCGTACTCTTTTTAATGAAAGGAAATAAGGAGAGGAGAGAGGGAAAGTCTTAGGAATTGTACTAAGCTTTTCTTTCGTTTCTACGGTTCAGTCTCGTTTTCGTTATCGCAGCTAACGACTAACAACCTAGCAGTAGTGGGGATGTAACCGACGAAGAAATTTTAGAACCGTCTGAGGACGTTGATGTTGAAGATGGAGAGGGCGCTTAAGATGATGTACCAACTATTTATGCTGAAGTTGCTATACAATTCGTGAACAACTCAATCATTTAGCAAAAGCAGATGTTGGTCTGAACACCTGACATAGCAATTGACGATACCGTCTGCAAGGATTGCGCCAAAAAAAAAATTATGGATGTTTTATAAACAAATGTTTCATTGGTGTTTATTTAATCTAGAACATAAGTAAGTACATATTTTTGATTGTATGTATTGTTTATTGTTTAGTTTAGTACTAAGCAGTGTTTATTGCATAGTTTTTATCCTTACTACATTGTACATACTTCTTAATACATACATGTTTGCATATTTACGTTTTTTAATTTTGTACTCACGATAATTCGTACCAAACTACAAACATGTAGTTGAACGTGTTCAATCAAGTATATGTGTGAAATCACGTCTTTTCTATTATCTATAAGTGAACTTGAAGTTCAGCAATAAATATTTGGATTATACACAATGTCTTGCTGGTTAAGAAAGTTCTTCAAGAGAGAGAAACACTTTAATTATAACATAATGAAAACAAGCCCAATTATTTGCCAATTGTACTGCAAATAAAGCAAGCAAACAACTATGATTATAAAATATGTATTGCACATAGAAAAATATTAACAATCTGTTAATCGTGACAGTAAATAGTTTGAGGGAAATTTTTTTGGGAAATGACGGAGTGCTTGCTCCATCTCTGTCACAGGGTTGACCCGGTATTGCGATACCTCCGGGAACGGCCCAGATAAAGCAAGATAAAGCTAAAGCTAAACATAAATCAATTAATTGATTTCATAAACTAATTAATGACCTTAATGCTTTGAGTGGGCCGTTCCCGGATATACTGCAACCGTCATTTCTCAAAAATCAGTTTAATCTTCTGATCCAGAGATTAATTTAGCTGATAAGAACAGATTAACAAGCGGGATCGACGTAGCTGATGAGAATTGGGTTCATCGATTGTTTTTAGTATTGAATTTTATTAAATAAATAAATTATGTTATGTGTTTCAGCTTGCCGGACAATCGAATGGGTCACCCAGAAGTCATGGATATGCACCTACCTTCTCCTGAAAGTTGAAAAACTTTCAAGAACTTTGAAAAAACGTTTTTCTGAAAATTAAGGAGACGCTAGTGAAAGATTTTACCAGGATATTAAAACTATGGAGGAAAATGGGATTCACACATGATGATAGACTACTGGTGGAGTTTAAAAAGAGGCTGTTCCAAAATGCATTCAAGAATGTCACGGAAAAAATTGTCCGAAGTGTCCAGTAACTAGTTGTTTTCATCGATAACCTTTTCCTCTGTCTTTGTAAATAATAATGAAAATTCCGTGTTTCATTTTTTGGTTCGATCCGTGGATTTAACTTAAAATAGTGTCACGTATATTTCACTAAAATGTATACCTTAGAAATTTGAGCTTCTACGCAAAACCTAGTGCCTCATATTTGAATTCAAAACATCAAATTCATATGAATTATGCTACAAATTCTCCAGCACCAAAACACGTGTAGGCTTGTGCAACTGATAGTGTTATGTTGATACTAACAAAAAATACATTTTATTTATCAAAACTTTAAGATATTTAATTGAGTACCTTACTAAGTGTTACAGAGACACCTACTAGTTAATTATTCGATGACATATTTTTATAGTGTCATTTATTCGTTTCTTCCGTGTATCAAATGAGACCACCGTTGCCAATACTTCATGTCTCTTGCTGAAACAGGAGAACACCCATGGGTATGTGATCATGACATGAAATTGATTTAAATAATAAGTGGGTTGGCAAATAGTTAAAGTGTTCTTCAGAGGTTAAGCGCTTGAGTCAGGAAACATCCGACAAAGAAACATCTGTCGGATAGAGGCTAGTCTAAGTCGATTAAAACTTAATTAATGGAAAACTTATAATTATATAGACATTAATTACTAGAAAGTGCTAGATATAGGGCTTGCAATGTTTCTTATACTTTTTTTTGTATATTCCTGATTATCACTTGTGGAATGAGATCCCCATCGAGTCGGATAGAAGTTCGAACCACGTCCATGTAAATGGTTTGTTTTTATTTGGTTAGTAATAGGTTTTTGATAGTGTGATCCAAAAGCGGCATTCCATTGTCTCATATTGCAGGAATATAATGGAGTATTCATGACTATGTTGTGGTTTGGTAAGTTTCGGTGCACGGTGCTTGAAATTACAAAAGTTTTGAATTTACCTAGTTTCACGAATCTCAAGCTATCTCGTTTGCATGCATTACATAGTCCAGGCTACCCTCTGAGGAATTCGTTCCTACACTATTTAAGACAAGAAACTAGAAAGTATTCATACTTCTTAATTAGTCACACCTTCTAAATTGGCTGGTCCATAAGTGCTTTAGTTTACTACATCCGTTCTGTTTGGTAAACTTGTATCCCCAACAAAACGCTCCAATACTGATTATTACTTTTTTAAATTCTATTACAATTATAGAGTGTGATTTCTAATAAAAATGATGTTAAAATGAAAATTGCAGGTTTATGCAGCACCATATAATATAACTAATAATTTTAAATGATCGGAATGGATCTCGTAAAATACAGGTTCCTTAATAAAAACACTAGGTTATTTAAAACCGAAAGTACTCCTGTCGGGTTGCCTCTAGCCCTGGTGACAAGTGCGGATTGTTGTAGTTTATAACATGGAGCATTGTTCCATGTCGGCGTTTAATATCTGACTCCATTTTATGATAGGGATGTGTCCCGACAATACACTGTGTTCAGGAGAAGAGGTACAGAGTAAAAATTTGAAACGACTAATTTTAGTTTCATAAAGAATAAGACCAGTTTTCAGAGTTCGGGCGGGAGACCGGCAGCGTAATAGCTACAAGTCGTCAGAGGGTCTGCTAGGAGGCTGAGTGACAGGGTGACAGGCTCATAGGTGCTGCAGCGAGAGAAGACTAGTAGAAGACTGAGTGGACTTCTTCCAGGGCCCCGGGGCCCTTTACCCTGGGGTAAAGCGACCAAGTGATAGCGGCTGTGGAGATGAGGAGACTGAGAAAGAGTAGTCCTACAGGGCGAAACCCCCTGTTTTAAATATTATCCTCCCCCCTACCGGAAGGCGGAGCCTGGCTTGAAAGGTGTATGTCTATGATGTCACACCTGCCCCGCGGTACGTGACCCATCGTCCCCTAAAGGACTGTTTTATGGCATGGCTTTTAGATTTTATGACCACCGGAAGGTGACCCTAGGTCTACCGGGTCGGTTTTATTACGGCCGTGTAGCTTACCCTCTCAGGTTTATTGCTGACGCCCTTCGACTCTTTTGTGTCTTGTTTTACGACTGCCGGTCCCGCATGTTTATTACTAGAAAAAGCTTTAACCATGTTTTACATCTAATTACAATACATTATATATGCACCAGAGTATAGGGTGATTTAACACTTATTTAGTTAGGGTCACTACATTCCTTTTATCAATTTTCAATTTATTACTATTTATATTCTAACGTCATTAAAAATTATTTTACAAATTAAATCCAAGTTCATTTTTGTAAACTCGGCTGTGCAGTATTCTTTGCGAATCTTGTAAAATTAACAATTTGACTTACCCCTACAGGTTTTGGTTTTTTTAACACTTTTAATAATTTTCAGCAACTGTACTTTTAGCGTATGACAAAATATTGTGTCCAATATCTCATGCCAATATTTCGATCTTAGGGTCAAAGATTGACAGAATTTTCACCATCATGAGAACGTTTATCAGAATACCAGCAAGTGTAGGTTTTAGTAAAATCTCTCAGATTTTATGAATCTAATAGATTCATATAATTTTAAAAGCAGTTAGTATAAAATTTGAAACGACTTGAGTTTGAATAGCGATATATAGATTTCCTCAATTCATTGTCGATCTAAAAGTCTTTGTTTGAAGAGTGATAAGTATGAGCTTTGTCGCAGGCAGCAGTATGCTCTATTCAAGTCGTGTCTGAACGCTTACTTGCCGGCTTAGTGAAACACTGTGGGAGAGGCTCCCTCAGGTTAAGAGTGTTTACAGTTTCATCATTTGTTATGAATTATTTCTATTAATCGTTTTAATTTTCTCCAGTTTCATGTTTAGATTTAAGGTTGGAGATATTGTGAAGGGGTGAAAAGCTTAGAGACAGCCCTAAGGTAGGCCCTTATTCTGGATATGTCACAAGAAGGGGCTGTCACTTGTCTAATATGCTGCACCTCATTTACGATTTATTTTTGGTTCTTTGAAAGTGCTTAAATTGTTAATGTGAAATGTGGCCGAGAATAGAGGTTATACTTATATATTGGTTATCAAATATGATTTTTGGAAAATCATTGAATTTATAATTACATTATTAAATGTTGTTGTTTTTTCCTAACGTGGAATATTAACTCAAAATTAGATCATTGAAGATTTAAAGAATATTTTCATCATTTTCACCATCATGAGAACGTTTATCAGAATACCGGCAAGTGTAGGTTTTAGTTTATTACATATTTTTCGCTAATGCTTGAAGATTGCACATTAAAAAACTTAGGGTTGTTTAGTTGTCACTAAAAATCTTATAGATTCATACAATATTAAAGCAATTAGTATAAAATATAACATTCAATCACCGAGGTAGCCTTAGCCTGGCGGGGTCAGTGGGTGAGCCTGGCTTTCTCTACTTTGTTTGTGCTTCCCGCCTTAGCGTGTAGGTAGAGTGTGGTGTAGATAAAAAGTGCGGGTAGAGTTTGGAGAAAAGGAGATCTCCGTGCAGCCAACCTATCTCTCAAATTTTCCGTCGGTCAAAAGGTACCCTGAAACTATTCCATCGCTCTTGACATCTGCGCCTCCCAGCCTACACGTGAACCCCTTGTGTCCTCCGTAATTTTTCCCTCACTTTGACTATGGGTCTTTCGTTGGGATTATGAATTTCATCGTCAGATTTGTCTTTGGGAGTCCACGGCGCTCTCACCTCTACGCCGAGTTAGGATTCCGCAATATTTCCTCGATTCATTTCTTTTCCTAATCACCAATTCACATCACACCCCTTATATATATAATGCTTTACAGTCCATATTCTGTATCAGTCCATTTCCAGAACACAGTCCCATAAAACCCCAGCATATGGTCGGACTAGCTCGCTCTACTACACCCCTCACCACCCAATGGGACGCGTGATTTAATTAAAGCAGCTAAAAAATAATCATTTTATTATTAATATTATCATTCCTAGGTTTACACTTTATTTTTTATTGTCACTATTTTTTTATTACACTATAAGTTCTTTTTTTGCCAGATCTGAATTTGTCTTCTCAACATCAATGTTATTCATATGGGACTTTGTCACTTTAATGAATTTTTTTTTCTATTCCACTCTATTTGGTCTTCCCTTTGATGGCGGTAATCACTTTAGCTCTAAAGTCCTTCGATCCTCTTAAACCCTATTGAGGAACGACTTCTCACTAGAAAAGTGGTCAATGGGAGCCCTTAGGGCTTTGATGTATGCCTAGTTAGTGAAACCTAGTAAAAGGGACATTATCAGCGTGAGGCACTAAGTACCAGTAAAGTAGAGCCTAGGACATATTTACGAGCGATCCTGGATTTATTCATAAGGACTGAAAAGAAATAGTTCATACATGCGAGTTACTTGATGCAAGGGTAATTCAACTGCGTACTTAGCTTTTTTCGTGATTGTAAATATCACAGATTTCTCTTAGCATTTTAAATATCAAACCAATTAATTATCAACTATTATTTAATATATAATTTTGTTGTTTGACCCTAATTCGATGAATAGGCCCCATTTTACAGTAGATGTTCCAACTAAGACCACCCAGTAAGTAAAGCCTTGTCCTAGTAAATTATTTTCATTATAGAACTCTTTAGACATTCTCGTTTAATCTTTAACAATGTGAGTGAGGCGCTTTAGGAAATAAAATACGCGTGTGTAAAGAATTGCATAAGGCTATTGAAACTCAAATAGATCACTTTATTGTTTTAGATGTCAGTTAGTTCACAAAGATTTTGGTTACTCTCATTTTAAGTTTATTATTTACATAACTTATAAGTCCGTATACATGAGTACACTGCAGATGTAAAAAAAATAATTTACTAGATTGAAATTTTATTAGATTATTGATACTATAACAATATATATATTGCTTTGTGAATGAATCTTTTATAGGTGTATTGAACTGTAATTAAATATTTCTCCTAATAATCAGTTTTAGGATATGTAAGTTATAAAAAAGAAATTTTCTGTGTGGGTGTGGACATACTGCTGGATTATGGGTAATTTTAGGTGTGCTAACATGGCAATTATTTGTGTGTATGGTTAATTACTGACCATACTGATGTTTTGCACGACCTCCATTAATTAATTTATAACAATTTAATATTATTTCGTTAGGTATGATGAATACGTCATTTGAACGTTTGCTGCTATAATATAGTTATAAAAGTATTTTTTGCATAGTCAATCAAAGTTAGTTTATACCAAAAGTAAAAAACTGTAAATCCCACTATCCTTTCTGTTTGATCTGTTTTTGGTACGATTAGTTTTCTAACGATTTTCAAATTTTGTTTCAGTTGCTCCCATTGTAATCGTTATGTCTTCTTTCTTCACAGTTCGGATAAACAAATGTTTATTCTAGCCCCGTGCTGCATACTACATACTGTTTCAAAAATTATAAGATCGTTTCACTAATTAGTCCTAACCTACTGAGTTCATACAAGCACTATCCCTGCAAGCGAACATCAAGCAATACTAGCACACGACACTAGGGAGAACATATGCTTTTGTGTTTTTAGGGCTTTTTAACCATAAGGGTCATTAATGGCACCCCCAGTGCCCGGTGTTTACCTTAGCGTAAATTGCTCGCTGAATAACTTGGCTGAGGTGTAGCTTCAACAGACAAATAGCGTGCTCAGCGAAGATATAAAACGTATCGACGTACATTTTCTGTTTTCTTGATGAAGTATATAATTTTACGATAATCTAAACAATCCTTAACATTATTCATCTTTTCAGCCATAACTCTTGAATTTACACATTTTTTCACGAGCCTTCCATTTTTAAGAAAAAAGTAGTTTTTTTTGCCTACCCCAAACGAATAGAATTTTCTTAGCTACATAATTTTTGCTTGTCAATCTGTAATCCTGTGATCAATAATGATACAATTGACCTGATATTTTAAAAGAATATTCAACCCCCCCCCCCCCTAGTCTGTCTGATTTGTATACTCTTGGCAACATAACAGCAGCATACGATCGGTCCTTCCTTGATCACTCTACCTCTTAATATCCACCGTGCTTCATCCTTAAAAGCTTAAAAGATCCTTTAAAACTCTCCTTACTCTCTTACTAAAACGTCCAGAGAAACACTTGTTATTCTGGTAACGATTTTTTTATTTTTTTCCTTCAAAATTTCCTTCTTCCAGGAAAAGAAGGAATCTTCTCCCATTAATTCAATTAAATAAAGTTCTTAACCCCAACCTCCCCCAAATACTAACGCCCAATATTTACTCTTTGTATCCTTTCTAAACCCCTATAAAAACTAGTTCAATCCCAAATTTCCCCATTTCTAGAAACACGCTCAAATCCCCTACAGTCAGGCTTCCACCAAACGATTTTCCACCCATTCAGCTCTCACCAAAATCACGAAAGACCTCGGATTCACCACTGGCCAACACATATCTATGCATTTCCTCTTAGACTTTATCAAGACATTCCACACTCTTCATTATCCCATCCTTCTATTGGAACCTGTATCGTTGCCCTTCTCTTAGTGCCTTCAGCTGGTTTAAATCATTGAACATTCATCGCTACTAGGTAGTACTCATCCCTGATCAACCAACCTCCATCCAAACCATTGTCTTCCAGAGTACATCATATATTTTCATATTCCTTTTCTGTTCCTACATTAATGACCTTCAAACATATATCGACTAATCAATAACAACGACAATTTACCTATTTTTCCCTCCTAGTCAGCTCAGATCCACCTCCTTATTTTTTCAGGAAGACTAGGGCCGTTTTGAAACCTGGGACTCTTTCCAGAATCTTCGGTTTGATTCACATATATCAAAGGAAAAGCTTCGTCCACAAAACCACAATTGATATTTCCCAAAAGCGCCATCGATGGTCGACCTATCCGATTCTCTTCTCCTAGCTCTACTAATCTTGGTCATTGACCAAACTGTTCCTAGAAAGACCACATTTCCCAAATAACCTCTTGACCAATATCCATCCTTGTAACTGTATAATCGAACTCGACCTCTCCTCCCATTTCATAGGGGAAAACTCCTCTTGTACTCTTGTATTCCACTATTTTAAATAAGGCTGCGTGGTGTACGGTGGCCTCTCTGGGGGGGATCTCGAGCCTCACTTAAAGTGGACGATGAATTGTTTTGATAGGTTTGTATTCGGGATCCCCAGAGACCTTCGCGTTTTGAAGCACTTCTCAGAGTTAGGATGGCTGTAACCTCCGGCCCCTTCCCAATAGTTCCCTCCTCTTCAACACCATCGTGACTAAGAAGACCCCTTACTTTTAGCACCTCCAATATAAACCGTTGATCATATCCGGCAATACTTCATCCTACCCTTCTCTCAATGTTTTTTCCCTTCCAGAGGACGAACCTCATACTGGGTTCTCCTCACAAATCTGCTTCATTTGACCGTTCTTCCTTAAAAGTGTCACAATCCGTTAGTACTCTATTCCCATCGATATTTGTTGTTCAACAACTTTCCCAATCTTTAAATCTAGTCGTTACCAGCGTCTTATCTCCCTCCAGTCTGACAATTCATAATTCATCGTTATTATTCTGTATTTATTTTTTATTCATCTCAGCAACATTCCAAGCTTTCCTCCCGTCTTGTAATAATTTACATGTGGTATTTGTTTTTTCTTTTGTTTAAGTTGTTTTTTTTAGTTGTTTGCAGTAATCTCATATATACATAGTCATAGTACGGAGTATTATTGATAAGCTTATCAAATGTATGTAATTTTATGTATTTTTTCTTTTTTTCAGTTATACATTTTTATTCTGTTCCACCTTGTTTTTCATAGGACCAATGTCCCATAATTAGTTAAATTCCTTTATTGTGCTAAAATTACAATCTGCCTTTTATAAGGCAATAAGTAATTAAGATAAATGCTCTCATTCATACCATATTTACAGTTCATCATTCACTCGCTCATTCATACAATATTTACAGACAGCCCAGAGACCCCCCAAATCCACCGCGAAGAGAAAGCGGAGTCTTGGGAAGTCCCCCACGCTCCTCCGTCAGCCGCGTCACCGGATACTAGCCAGTGGAGGCTGACCAACTTTTTTGCTGTCCCCCATAGCTCTATTCCGTATGTCCAGATTGGTTTAAGTATAACTTTGTAGATTAGTAGTTTATTTTCTATTGAGAGATGGCATGTCCTTTGAAGTAGTCTGTACAGTTGTCCAAAGCGTCTGTTTAGTTCTTGTCTTTTTAGCCTCGTATGTGGGTTCCAGGTCAGCCGTTTGTCAAGATGGAAGCCTAAGTACCGTACTGTCTCGGATACAGGGAGAGGAATAGAATTAAAATAAACTAGTGGACAAGACTTGCGACAAAGGGTGAAGGTAATCAATGTCCCATAATAAAGTTCATTGCGTAATGATTATCATGATATGAATTTTCTGGGGTCCAATCACTAATTTGAAATTTATGCGAATTTATTTCATTTCCATAAATAAAAGGGAGTGGCTCCCCGATCAGCCATAATTGGTATATGAAAAGGGCATTAGATAATAAATACAGGGAATTTTTGATGCAAAATTATAGGCAAAAAATATGTGATCAAGTTTAACCGGTTATGTTTGCTAACCGATTTATGATTTTAGTCACTATTGTGCTACTACAATTTTTTTCATGTAAATGTCCTGGAAAATTTGATATTTAATAAGAGGGCTACATATTCGAGTGCAATTATATGATGCAAATGGTTGGCTCATCCTTGAGGCAAAATAAGCGTTATACGTTAGTAGAGGTTTACTTATTTACTTAGGGCTGGGCATCCCAAGGCAAAATAGGACGTGTCCTTCACATTCACGTGACCCCATCACCTAATCCTATCGAAGGGATTTAACAAAGGCCAGACTAGAAAGCTGGTAGAGGCACCATTGCCAAACTCCTATCGATGCGGTACTCGCATACACCCCCACACAACAACCAGATGTATGCTTTATATGCTCAACGTTCCCTTGCTGTTTATCAACAATTTAAAGAATTGTGTTGTTATTGAGTTCAACTCTTCATAGACATGAATACGTAAGTTTTTTTTTACAATAGTAGAAAGAAAAAAAGCGAAGAAAAATCAGTGCTGTGAGCTGTCAGTTAGTTAGTATGTAAATGAGTAGAAAAATTTGTTGGGTGATCAGCTTTGGTGGAATGAAAGTGAGTTGTAGGTTTTCATGAAGTTAATATATGCCTCCATCAGCCCCAAATGTGAAATAATGTTTAAATGTTTAATGACTCTGCATTCAAAAATGTTTCAAACATCCCCTAAAATCTCAAACTCGGACCAGATGCAGACATTCATTGTGCTGAGAAATTTGACTAAAACCTAATAACTCTCTTTCGTCAACCTAAGCCGATTTTCCAACAAACTCTTCAACTCACTTGAATACTATTATGTAATGTTGAGAACGGACGGATTAAAGTATGCAGCTTGATAATGTGGTCGGTAGATATTCGGTAAAACCGCTTTGTGATTGGGCGAATAAACTCTTCTACTATTCCTCGACCCCGTACGTCACCGGCACATATAAACATATGTTAGTAACGAAACGTGAGAAAAATAAGTATGTTTATATGCCAAGAAATCTGAGTGAAAAACACGAATAATTGTGAATTCGAGTTCTATATTTATAAAAATGTGATCAAATCCGTAATCTGCTTCATTATAATGTCCCGTTGAAAAACAGTGTATTAATAATTCATTAATAGTTAGTTAATTAGATATTCATCTCATAATACAATCGAAACGAAGTCCTCCATGAATAAATAAATATCCTAGTCATGAGACTTATAACAAACGTATCAAAGATCAATGTAGCGACCGCTAACTACATAAGATAAATCACCCTATATTCTATTGTATATATATTGTAAATTAATTTAAACAAATGTAAATATAGCAAATAATAATATATATAATAATATATGTAAAACAAATGTAAGATATAAATTATTGTAAATGTGGTAAACAATAAACACGCAGCTGCGATTATTACTTATATGAGCTGGGGCCCCCGCTAACAGTAGCAGGTACTAAGCGACCCAAACCGCCGAGAGGCCCGAAGACCCTTACCCAGGTCACGTATCGGTGACATATCTCTTTGTGAGAGAACAAAGAAAACCACATACTCAACTGGCATTGGGTACAATAAAACCAAAGCTGATTGGCTACTGACGAAGCCAGCTGGGTATTTAAGACCGGAGGTTTGGGCCTGTATATCATTCTCCTGACAACTGGCTGACTGGCTTGTGGCTGCTCTGATGTTCAAAAACTTGCCTTCCTCATTTATGAAAACCACTCCATCTCTCTCTCCTCACCTCGCTACGTTTTAGTCCGGCGTTGTCAGACCCCACCAAACTTTCCTAGTGGGAATCTCTGGCTTCGTCTCGCTAAATCTAGCACCTCCTTGGGAGAGACTTCTCCCTAGTTAGTGAACAACGGTTGTCGATGGGATTCAGTCTGCCTCTCTCCGGTTCACACTCGCCTTTGGGATCCGGACGGATTTCGCTTACCCTCAGATACCGAGTGTGAATTCGTGGTCATTCCAAGACAACACAAACTAACTACAATACCTACCCTATACCTCTTCTCCCGAACATAGTGCATTGTCGGGGCCCATACCTATCAAAAATAGAGTCAAATAGTAAGACCGTCATGAAACGATTGTCCAGTTTATAAACCTGATCAACCCTCACTTCGTCACTAGGTCTAGGGTAACTAGGCACCCCCCTCGTGACGACCCGACAATCAATATTGCTAATTTTCATCGATTCGATTAGTCATTAGGAGGTGTCGCAAGGTATGTTTTATCTTATACATAAATTATTCAACAAGGACACCACGGGTTGATTTCATCAAATTAATTAATTGATACATACCCCTGTGAAAATTTAAAATATGTAGTTTTTGTCCACACGTGCTTCGGAAATTTTAGGTATTCAATCTAGAACTCCTCAAAACCTTCAGCCAATATTTAACAAGTATGGTCACGTACGGAATATTCCGGCTGACCCACATATGGTGAGGTCTATTTTCCATCATGGGACTGTTATTATTTCTGTCTTTTTTTTTTAAATTATTTGTGTTGAGAGAATCGCGCGATAATTGATTTAATGCAGTCCAGATTCCTTTTTTAACCAGATACCGTTGCAATTACGTAGAATGGCAACTATTAACGGGGGATAAGATTCTCTCTTGAAGAATATGTTGGTATAAGTTACTTTCTTTAATACCTTCTCTAAACCTCATGAGTTTTCTATAGATTTTAGCTAATAGATAGTTTTCTACTAGACTTTAAGTTTTATACTTTAAAACTTAATTTATGATTGATGTGAAAAAAATCAATTAATATTGATTAATTGTTAATACTTTTTAATTGTATTTGAGTTATTACTCAATTGGTTATATTTTGTTCAATATCCTGTTATCAATTAAATTTCCTACTCAATTAAATTAAATTATTTATAAAAAAGTTTGCGTTTGATGATTAAACTTTGTTTATGGTAAATATAATTTATTCAAAACTGTATAATTTTATTATTAGCACTATATATATGTATGACAATAACAAAGACTTTATTAGTAAATGTAAACCTTGAGGCTGGGATTAACAAACATTTTTGAATATTTAAATATACTATGTAGTCAATTCGTTATGTGTTTTCACATGTTATGTTTATGTATTGTTAATTAGGTATAGTAGAAATAATATTCAAGAAGATTCTAATGTATCCTGGAAGGCTTAATATGAACGAGATGGTAAAATCTCTTGTGTGCTTAAGTGACGATGCTCCATCAGACTCATCTAACATCGATCACAGAGTAAAGGCGCGTATGCTTCCATTGCAGGAAAATGTAAATCAGGGATTACGTAAATATACCCTCCACCCACTATCTCTCCAAAAACATTAACGCAATATATAGATCAATCAATTATAACGAACTAATGACAGTATTTTTTTTTAAACGAAACGGCTTCAGTAGCACACATGGTGTTGTATTGGACTTATGTTATGTGACGCCTGAGGATGACTAAAGTGGACAGTTAGAAACCTGAAAAAATAAAGAAACTTTTTGAAGAGAAACGAACATTTGCTGTCTAAGCCTATAAATGGCTCCGTCAAAAATTTATTCGCGACTCGTGTCTTGCCGGAGGCAGTAAGTACTTACAGCATCACTGGGTGAAGGAAATTGAGTTTTTGTCTGTGTGCTCTGTGATCACAACCATCCGAGCTAAAGAAAATTGAATTTTAGATCGGATTTGTACCTCACTTCGAAGCGTTAATTATCATGAGGCATAGCATTGTAAAGCAAATGAGTGTTTTAAAGATAGATTTTAGTTTTGTTTCCCGATACTTTACTTTGTCAACTCTAAAGTCTCTTATATTGCTGAGTATATGTTTATACCTTAAATCTATTGGCATCTATAAGGAAGAGCATCTGGACCTGGGATCGGGAAGTCCGGGATTCGAAGTCAGCATCGGTAACTGCCGATTTCTTTGGCCAATTATTTCAAATTTAATAACAACCACGTGACATTTTAAGCCATTGCATTGTTCTGGACATCCATTACATTCCAATTTGTACTCCTCCCATTTCCCCCTCCAATTTCCATGTTAAAATCGTTTATCTCTCACAACCAGGTTTTATTAAATTTAAAATATTATTAGTATTGAAAATAACTTGGGTTCCAATAGATCCAATAGAGTCTCTTTTAATAATAATTCAATAAAACTTAGGAAGTGAATAAAGTGACAGTAGTTAGTAAACCATTGAAACCCTTAATTGTGTGATACTGCACAATAAATAGCTTTTTTGGTTGTTTAATTGATTAATTGTTATTAGCTTTTAATTTTATCTGAGTTATTACTTTATTTCATTGCTTATATTTTGTTCAATATCAGCTAATTTAATCAATTGAATTTTCTAAGCGTTTAAAATTTACAAAAAAATTTGCGTTTGATAAATAAACTTTCTTTATGGTAAATATAATGTATTTAAAACTGTGTAATTCTATTATTAGCACTATACATATATATGTATGACAATAACTAGGACTTATTAGTGTTTTATTTTATTATTTGTTATGAATATTGAATAAAGAAAGAAAAAAAAAATCAATAAAAAACATAATGTAAATAAACATAAATTGCTCATTTTTATATTGGATTTTTCAATATAATTTTATATGTATATGTTAGCTTATAGAATATATGAATAATCTTTAATAGTTAATGATAAGAAAAAACTTTGTGGCACTAATACATACTAGTCAGATCATGTATAAATATAAATTAATACCTGGGCTCAAAAGGAAACGAATTTATGATTCCGAATGCTTCTTGAAGCCTAGATTAAAACTTTCTCCAATACTGATTGCGTAATATTCCATAATTATTCCAATTTGGCTTCACACGGGGGATTTGAGCATAAGTCCGTTCTTCGGACTGTATTGAACAAACCTCTGAATTATTCAACATCAATCCTGCACATCCTTGCCTGTCTTCCATCTGAAAGTGTACCCAAGTAAAGTTCCCAGGTAGAAGCGTTTTGACCATTAATATATATTTTTATAATTTTAATGACTATAATTACATGATTTATTACATTAATCCTTGATTACATAGTTTCGGAATATATTAAAATAGATAATTCAAATAAAGGATAATGAAAATAAAAAAAAAATAAAATGAAATCCAGTGTTTGGTGATCGAACCTTATATGGCTGTTTCTTTACATTGGTTTGTTTTGTTGGTTAGTTTGTTTATTCGTTGTTGCGATAGTCTGATTCATCCGCCAGAATTATTACCGAAATCATAGTTTGTTATTTAAAATAATTATTTCTTTATAACGAAAACGATTGTGAAAAATTTTCCGACCTTTCTTTTAATATCTTGTGAGAGGGTAAATGGATTTTCACGTTTCAAACGATTTTTCAAGTATTTAGAGGAAGGCTAGAAATAAAAGGCTTGCTAGAGCTAAATTTCTACTAATGGTTACATTTTCTTGTTATTGAAAAACTCAAATGAGATACTTAGGGTTATAAATCTACCATTCTTATGGTTTTCGTATTAACTCTCACTTAGTAATGTGGTCTCCCGACAGTTATGATGAATCCGTTGCCGTTTTCACTATTTTTTTTTTACTGAACTTTTTTGTGTTTGTACAACAACAATATGGATGTGGAATAGACCGATAGTGATAGCCATGATGAAGCCTCGTTCACGAGATGTTAGAGGAAAAGCGAATGAAAAATCGGCTCCGAGAGAATATAAAGCGAAGCGCGAGAGCAGTCGGTGAGTGGGTTGCCACTGGAAAGGCGAGGGGAAGTCACCGGAGGGAGTGGCCCCAGAAGGAAGGAAAACCCATTAAAAAAATGAAAATTTATGGAAAAAACAATCCTTATAAATATTTATGGGCATGGTGGAGTGACAGCGTGACGTTCTGCGATTTTAACCCTAATCCAATAAGTGCCATGACAATCCAAAGAAGTTTACACTTGATTTTTTAGTTGAACAAATCCAATAACAGGTGAAAAGATAACAGATAACTTCGTTTTTTCGTTATTTAGAATAACAATCAACAAATTATTCGTTATTTGTTACTATATAATTAAATAACTCCCTCAATAAAGAAATAAAGCGGCCCTACACTGCTGAAAGCCCATTGTAATGCTCGTTGTTACTCAACATTCAAACAACTATTTGGCAGAAGGGATCTATATGACCCTTTTAGAAGTCGTTGGAAAAACTCTCCCTTGATCTTGTTCAGTAACGGTTCATTGCTGATCCTAAGGGAGACGCTCTACTCTCAAACAGGTAATAATGAAGCGTCATATTCAATGTACAATTGGAAACCTCTCAGAACATCTTGAACATACATTAGTTAGGCTACAGTAATAGGATGGATGAAGAAAATAACGTTTTACTAGTCAGAGCTAAAAGATATTTTAGTTTTTTTTTTTCCAAAGCTCTCAAACTTATCAAAAATAGGATGTGGGAAAAATAAAAGGAAAATTATTTTGGATTGATGGGTGCCTTTCACTAAGGGGAGTCCTATTTGAAGGATGTATGAGAAGGATATGGGGTGAGGGATACCTAAAGGAGGCTGGTGGGTTTGGGAAGGTAGTGAGAGTCTACCTATCGTGGAGATATTTTAGAATTAAATTTATGCTTTTGTCTTCATGTTTTAGAACTGATTCAACGCGAATACGCAGAAATAAATTACAAGCTATTCTAAAAACAAAGTTATGGGAGACAAGAATGGAAATATTGCATTTAATTTCGAGAGAAAAGAGGTAGGATTTTACTCACTTTTAATTATTTCTCTTATAGTTCTAAAGACAATCTATTATATCACGGTAATTAGAATGATCAAGAGCGTAGCTTAGTGTGTCTTTTAAATTTTAGTCCAACTTTTAGATATAGACAGAACGTTGGGCTCGGTGACTAGTTCGAACGTACCATAAAACTATGGCAGCAAATGACTGCTGCGCCTCGTCACCAGCCAGCACTAATCATATTTTCGAGGAATGTTTCCAGCTATATTCAGATGAATTAATTAAGTGTGAAGCATTTAGTACCCCCACAAATATTTTTCATTATGCCACAAAATAGGTTATCAACAGATGGTCGGAGCAAATGATAAACACTTGTGGGTAGATGAATTACTTCAAATTCTGATCTATCGCAAAACAATTGAGGTTGGCAAGAAAGTAATTTCGGTTTTTTAGTACGAAATAAAACTTAATTTTTTCTATGCAAGAAATGAACTTTAATCGGTCAAATATATTCCATTCCGTTCGATGACCTTTTGCCCTCTTTCTGGTAACTTCATGATCCCGCACTCATAGAACTTATGGTCCTTATCAGCAAAAACCTCAAGCAAGTGTGATTTGAGGTCATCGTTATTACTGATTTTTTTACCATTAAATAAGTTTAGTAAACTTCGAGATAAATGATAATCCGATGATGCAAGTTCGGGGCATGCAACATCACTTCCCAACCAAGCTCCATTAGTTTCGTACGTGTTGCTAATGATTTGTGAGGCCTCGCATTGTCGTGGGAACCCAAATATTGAGCTTTTTAACAAGTCAAATAAGTATTATATGATTTTAAATTGTTGTGTGTAATGCATTTAACAGCTTTGCAATCTCTCACACAGTTATATGACAGTTCAACTCAATTATGGCTTTCATTTTACCATTATCAACTTCAGAAAGTTTGTCATCTTTCAGTTAAAAATTTCCAGAACGAATGTTTTTAAACCAATTCTGACACGTGCGGTCTATGAAACAATCAACAGCATAAACTTCACAAATCTCTTCATGAGGCTCAGCCGCTTTCTTGCTTTTATGAAAATGAAAAAGTGAAAATGCGAAAAGTGTCGAAAATGCTTATTTTTGCACTCCATTTTAAAACTGGCAGTTCTAAACAAAATTACACGGAATTTCTTTCTATAGCAACCTAAAGGTATCGATTGCCAAATCTCAAAAGAAAAAAGTTCTAACATTGACAAAAGAATAACAAAACGAGCATAACGCTATCTACTGGTGCAAACCAAAATCACTTTCTTGGCAACCCAATAACTACTGCCGTCAACCTGTTTGTTTTATCTTAGTAAATATTTAAATAAAAATTGAGTCAGGCCTGTTTGGCCGGATTTAGTCGGACTGGCTATTATTCAAAAATCCATTTCATACTCATAATAAATTGCGTTTCTTTAATCTTGGACTTAGAAAAGTTCAGAATGAAAATCCACCAACTCACAGAGCCCCGAGTAGTTGATGCTGCTTGTGTTTCTGATGTCGAAGTAGGACTAAGCCCGCGGGGGAGATTATGTACTTTACTACTGACCTGCTTGTAGACCTTTCCATTAGCTTAGGGAGACCGGAAGAAAAAGGAATGTAATACGTGATTCTAGAACACAGCAGGTAATGATTTGGACTTGAGGTTTTGAGTCAAAGACTTACTTACACTCTCTCGAAATCAGCAAAGGACCTATATATAATCGCAGCATTGAACAGCGGAGGTTGTATCTCTCGAAAAGCGCTCTCTGGTACTGCATATTGAGAGTAGGAAGACGTCAGGAGTTGAATTCATTGGTTCAGAAGACGGACAACCAAAACCAACCCTTTCCTTGTTTATCCTCTCAATATTTCGTCCTCTGTTCTCCAAATTCATCGGTGGTTCATTCTCCCTTCATATAGTGGGGTTGATAAATAGTTAACTTGGCTTGGCAACTGCTGCCATCTGATGTGAGAATTGGACATAGTATTAAGTGCCTCAATATTGACCTAAATACTGACGTTATTCTTACGGTACCTGTTTCTTGGACCCTTTCGGCAAGAACCGTCTTAAACGGAAATTTTAAGAGTCCTAATTAAGGAGCTGACTCTAACATGAAACAAATCTAACTTCCCTATGATCTCACTTTTCTTCGACTATTTCACCTTACTCAATTTTACATGTAACCAAACGATTGAATATTTAATTGATAAATGAAGATGAGATAATTTTAAGATTTGTATTATAGAATGGTTTCAATTTTTCCTTGGCTTTTATAATTACAATTCGCTTTTCAAACATACCATACCATAATAATATATAATTAAATAATCTTCAACGCGGAAGACCTTTTTAAAAAAAGAGCTTTATTTGAAAGATACAACAAGGTCGAAGCACTAGGTACTTACAGAGTGTAACAGAGAGATAACTTAACAACTGGGGCTACATCGAGAGAGAGTGAGCTCGAGAACCTTAGGCTCAGCCTATATATAGTGAGGAGTGTTGACATTCGTTAATGCTGTCGGGATTATCTGCCGTCCCTTGATTACATATGTATTGCAGGAGCAAGATACATGTGTCTAAATATATAGTTTTGAAAGACCTGGCTTAAATGGCAGATAATTTTTTTCAATAATAAATAAAAAATATTTATGTAAGATGAAAATATAATATGATATACATTGTAAGGTGATTAAGAACAAATGAATAAGATAGGCAAATACGGTAATTCTGTTAATCAATCGAAAACACACAAAAAAATGGCAGTCTAAGTACATAAATAGCGTGTTTCCAACATACTATCTGTCGTGAATAAACGAAATTATAGACAAAAGAATAAACATATATTATCTTTATATATTATTATTATTTTGCCTAAAGGATTAGTATACCATTACATCGTACAATATAGGGCAATTAAGAAATCATATCGAAACAAACTTTTCATAGGCAAAAAAGTCACGGTTAAAAGGATATTTCAATTTGAATAATTTTTTTTTTTTCTTTCATAGCCCCTTTAGATTTGCATATATAATTAAAGATCCTCAGGCGAATCTATTTACAAATTTTAAATAAAATAGTTTAGACAGAACTACTTGATTCCTACGTACAATTTTTATCATACTGAATTAAAGTGTAATATGAAGAATTTCATAGTGTTAAAAATTTGTAAGTGCAACATTTCGAACGTTACATTCAACTCATTTAAGATTAAAAAATACTAACGTCAATCTACCCTTTATCAAACCTATCTGAATAATATTTTAACATGATATATGGGAAATTTAAACAACCGAAAGTCTAATCCCTTGCAGTTTCAACTAAAAAATTCTTTGTATATTTATTTTTATTACCTGCTTCAGCCAAAAACATTGTATATGTTTCTATGTTGTATTTACCCCTTGATTCTTTGGCTTTTGACCTTATTAAAAAATACTTTATTATTTCTTTTAATGTTTTTTAAGAAATGAATGGATCATAATTAACTTAAAGTTTTACAAGTCAGAATACAAATAAATATTATCAGTTGACAGACAAACAGTTGAAATCCAAGTGTATATGGTTATAATACCACATGGTAGTTTAATAGTCGCTCTAGAGTCATAAATAATATGTAATTATCAAATCACAAAACATTTAATCTAAAAATATTTTGTTTTTTTCGTTTTGGTCGTATGCTCTATAAACTGAATGAATATGCTATTTGCCTGGTTTCCTTTTTTAATAATTCAACGATAGTTCAAAAATCAACTCACTGCTGTATATCTCGGTCGATAAGAATCGTTTTTTCAAAAGAATAAAAAATTAGATCTTTTAATTTAAAAAAGCTTCTTCTATCATGGAGGATCTCGTTTATCGGAAATGTGACAGGTGATTTTGGAATATTCCTGGGCTTTGTAGATAATTCTATATTGTGAATGCTGTATGAATGAAAACTTGACTACAACATTGTATACATGATGTCGGTTCGTCACGAGGGGGGGGGGCTAGTTACCCTAGCCCTGGTGACGAAGTGAGGGTTGATTAAGTTTATAACCTGGACAATCATTTCATGACGGTTTTACTATCTGACTCATTTTTGATAGGTATGTGCCCCGACAATGTACTATGTTCAGGAGAAGAGGTATAGGGTAGGTGGTGTAGGTAGTTGCAGAGAGGCAGACTGAATCGCCGTGGGAAACACTGCTTGGTAAGCTTGCAGGGCCACGACAACCGTTGTCCACTAGGGAGAGGTCTTTCCTAAAAAGGTGCTAGATTTAGCGAGACGAAGGCAGAGATTCCCACTAGGAAGGTGTGGGACCTGACAACGCCGGACTAAAACGTAGCGAGGTGAGGAGAGAGAGATGCAGAGGTTTTCATAAAGAAGCAGCCAAGTTTCAGAGTTTAACATCAGCGCAGTCTCAAGCCATCAGTCAGCCAGTTAGTTGCCAGGAGAATGATAAACAGGGCCCGAACCGCCGGTCTTAAATACCCAGCTGGCTTCGTCAGTAGCCAATCAGCTCTGGTTTTGTAGTACCCAATGCCCGTTGAGTATGTGGTTTTCTTTGTTCTCGATACGTGACCTGGTTAAGGGTCTCTCGGCGGGTTGGGTGGCTTAGTACCTGCTGGTGCCCCAGCACATATAACTAATTGGCTCCCGGCTGCGTGTTTATTGTTTACCACATTTACAATGATTTATATTTTGTTTACAATATATATACAATAGAGTATAGGGTGATTTATCTGATGTAGTTAGCGATTGCTACACATGAATACATGTATGAATGAGATTATTTATAACAAATAACCATTGCCCTAATGGGGTAGATCAAATAAAGAATTGTTTCGCAAATATATTGACGGAATAAACAGCTTCTGAGGAAAGAGTTGGTGCATTTCAAAATCTTAGACAACGAAGCCAATATATTTTTTATGTAATTGTACTCCATTTCGCATTATCGGAAATGTGGTTGAATATCGGAATTATCGGATTATTTATTGGCCACTAACGAATCATTAACACACTAAGACGAGATGCTGTTTTTAGGAGTAAAGCCCGTCTTTCTTCGAGATCGGTAATTAATATCACCTATCTGAATTAGAGTGGCTCGATATTCAACAAGTTATTGGAAAAAGTGATCCAAAATATGAAAAAGTTAATTTTCTTAGAAAATCTCAGTTTATATTATTGAGTCATCGCAGGCAATATAGGCTACAGGAAATTGAGACGTGAAGATGAGAAATTCGGCAGACACCTTGGCTCTACCGCACGCTTGGCAACACAATCTCAGATCGTATAAAATATTTCTGCCCCACCCCACTCTCACAATTCTGATATTGATACTTTGTCACCTTAATTTTTTCTTCTTCCGAAATTCTATATTTTTTCTCAGATATTCCTATTCTGAAAAATAACTTTGTAAGATCAACCTAAGAGAGAATTCAATAGACCAATCTCCTTTAAACGATACTCTTAAAAATTGATGAAAAAAATATACTTACCCCAGAATAACTAATGTAACTAAAATATTATAAAACTTGAGTGGTTTCAAAAGTGCGGTTGCAAATTGGATAAAATGTAGCTACGCTACAGCAAGTGTAATAAACACTATGTGCAGTTATGTAAAGATTCAGGATTGCTGAATTTGAAAATCAATCTGTATATCTTAAATAAAGGGTTTTGAAACAAAAAATATGTGTGGTTCCACAATTTTTTGTCCCATTTGACTTGAAACGAGGACTTTTTAAGGGTGAAAACTATCAACCTTTAAGTTAGATTTTTTATGAAAAATGGGTAGATAATCTAAAATACTGGAAAGATATACAATTAAATATATTACTAATTCCCTTAAAAATTTATATTTCCAATGGAATACCTAAGCATTATTTATTCCTGAACTGAATCAATGGTAAAGGTAATTATGTGGAAGGCCAATTTTATCCTCTCTCTTAACTTTCGACTTTCCAATGGTTCCCAAAACCAAGTGATGGTATTTAGAGCATGGAAGATTGTGACTTCATTTAATAAACCACAACTATGCCTGATCATAGCTAGTTAGCTAATGCTGGTCAGGTAACTTTGACCTGAACCTCTAGTATCGAGTTAACCTCAACGGAGAAAAAATACTGTTTCAAGGCAACGATCTGTCTCTAGGCAAGTGCATGAAGACAAATTATATGAATACATAATATACTATTCTCTTGACAAATTCGCTAATCTACTGATCATAATATTGACTATTTTGATGACAATATTTAATTTGTAATGGCCTAATGAGACTATTGCCCACCTAAGCACAAACATAGGGCATTGAGATTATTAATTTGGCATCCTACTCAATATGATACGATTTATATTTGTTTGTATTACTAATTAATTTACTAACGGCCCTTCATTATTTGTTATGTAATTATTATTATTTTTAGCATCATCTGGACAATATTATTCCCAAATGGTGGGTAAAACAGTATGCTTCTAAACAGATGACTGTTTTAGTTAATAATATTAATAACAGTTTTATTGATTTATTTAAATTACAGTATGATAAATATAAACAAAACTATATAACATGAATCATGACTTCGAGATCTTAAATTTGATATCCTACTTAAAATTATAGTAAAAACACCTATAGCCTAGGGTGAAGAAAAAGGGTTTGAGATTTTGAAAAAACCTTACAAATTAAATATCCAACAACTGACTTTAGCAATTACATATTTTAAGAAAATATTTCGTTTTTTTCATTATAGAATAATATATAAATGACCATAACCATTGTGATCAACTACAAACTATGTACGTACAACTTGTACACATTTCATACAAAATCACTACCATAGAGAAATTATGGTAAACATATCAGGAACATTGTCAACAGAAACAGGAATTAATTACTGTGCCAAATATAGTTTAGCAGTTCGAGGATAAAGTAATTACTGATAAGATTTCAGAATGAGGCCACCTACTTCGTACAGTTCCACTAAGCCATTTTATTGATTAATCTTGTACTCAATGAAGGTCAATATTTATCCTGATTTTTGATTTTGAAAGAGCAAAAAAAACTTTCTAAGTTTTATCAGGTGTCTGCACACATTCAGTGATTCATGATCCAAAGAATCTCGGGAAAATATTACCTAACATCACAGAAAATGTCGATGGTGTCCCATTTTACTTTGGCTGGACAGCCTATTCTAGAATAACTTTTATTACCGGAGGTCATAAGCATACCACTCTCATCCCTATAATTCCAAAACAGAGAAGGGTACATGTGTGCTTCAGCCTTCAGTGTAAACTAGTCCCTAACGGAAAATAAAATCACTGTTCTACAGGGAAAATAAACTTGTAAAAAGTTTCTTAACAACATTAAATTATAGGAGCCCAATGATTTATCTAAGTAATGCTCTAAAAATACATTTATTTTATAGACTCTTTAAAGAATATTGTACTCCATTTCAGGTTAATAAAATCGCACTCGGGCAATAAAGACAGTATAGTGAGTGCCCCATAAAAAATTTCATCTACCTATTTTATGACTCAAACCTCTTGAAAATAATTCCTAATAACTAATGAACAATTGTTGGTTATGGTCCAAAATCTATACTATTATAAATTCTCATCTCCATAAGTTGAGAAGCTTCAATCTCGAATTTCCTTATTTTAAGAAACACGTTTCAATTCCCTACAATCCGGCTTCCGGTACGGATTTTCCACGCAACGAGCTCTTCCCAAAATCACGAAAGACCTCCAATCCGCCATTGGCCAACGAGACATTTTTATCATAGTCCTCTTAGAGTCTACCTAGGCCTTCAGATATCCTTGATCACTACATATTTCTATCGATACTTGATCCGATGTATTTCTCTTTCATTGACATCAGCTGGTTTAAAACATTCAGCTCTTGTTGCTAGGTACTACTCATCCCTGCTAAACTTCCATCCCAACCCCTGGCATTTGTCTGTGTATCTTAAGGTTTAACTGTTTCACCATTACATAACACTATCGTCTCTATATAACGATTTCCATACACCTATCCACCACCGTTCATTCCTCCTTTATATGTCGTCGACACCGAAGTTTACCTGCCCTTCCCTCCTAGTCAGCCCTAATCCGCCTCCATATTGATTCAGGGAGACCTGGACTGACCATATTGATGCGAGGGCCTCTCTCCATTAGCTTCGATTGAATGCGGAGAAATCCAAGGCAATCGCCATTGGTTCACGTCCCCTCTTCAAAACACTAAATGATATTACAAACTTCACCATCGATGCTCAACTTACCCCATTCTCTACTTCAGTCAAAAATCTAGGTTTGTTGTTTGACAAAACTTTAGCCTGAAAATACCACATTTCCCAAATCACCGATTCACTTCCACCCTTAAACTACCCCGGCCCCGACATCTGCTGCCATTACATACGCGCCAATTCCTCTTGTATTCTCCCATTTTAAATAACGTTGCTAGTGGCCTCTCGGGGGATCTTGAGGGTTGGTTAAAGCATTTCGCTGCACGACTGCGGGTTGGGATGGCTGCACCTTTCTTTCATCAATTTTTCCATAGATCCCTCCTCTTCAATACTATCATGACTAAAAAGCCCCCTCACGTTCATGATTCTAATCAGCGATCAAGAATGGCAATGCCCTTCCGATGTGTATTTTCCTTCTCACAAATCTGCTTCCTTTGTGAACGTTCTTTTCTTATCAGTGCCACAACTTTTGAAACGATATTTCCATCGATATTCGTCGTTCAACAACTCATTCGTTCTTTAAATTGGAACTATATCAACTTATTATCTCCATAAAATTCAACAATTCATCATTCATTGTTATTATTCTGTTTATTTATTATGCATTTTGCAAGCAACCTTCCATGCTCTTTTCTCCCCCTTGTGATAATTACTGTGTTTTATTTCTTTATTTTTGTTTTGGCTGTTTGTAAATACTGCATAAATGAGCAAGTGAATGGAAATTGTAAATATGACATGAATGAGAACATTTATCGCAATTACTTATTGCCCAATAAGGCAGATTGTAATTTTATCATAATAAAGTTAATATATATTTGTTTCAATTTTTTGTTGTTGGTTCTTTGTAGTAATCCCACGTGTACATATCCATAGCACACCGTATTATTCTGTTTATTTATTATGAATTTTGCAAGCAACCTTCCATGCTCTTTTCTCCCCCTTGTGATAATTACTGTGTTTCATTTCTTTAGATTTGTTTTGTCTGTTTGTAAATATTGCATAAACGAGCGAGTGAATGGAAATTGTAAATATGGCATGAATGAGAACATTTATCGCAATTACTTATTGCCCATTAAGGCAGATTGTAATTTTATCATAATAAAGTTAACATATATTTGTTTCAATTTGTTGTTGTTGGTTCTTTGTAGTAATCCCACGTGTACATATCCATAGCACACCGTATTATTCTGTTTATTTATTATGAATTTTGCAAGCAACCTTCCATGCTCTTTTCTCCCCCTTGTGATAATTACTGTGTTTCATTTCTTTAGATTTGTTTTGTCTGTTTGTAAATATTGCATAAACGAGCGAGTGAATGGAAATTGTAAATATGGCATGAATGAGAACATTTATCGCAATTACTTATTGCCCATTAAGGCAGATTGTAATTTTATCATAATAAAGTTAACATATATTTGTTTCAATTTGTTGTTGTTGGTTCTTTGTAGTAATCCCACGTGTACATATCCATAGCACACCGTATTATACCGGTGTACATAGTATTATTCTTAAGCTTGTCAAATCTGTACATTTTGATTTTCTTTTTTTTTTTTGTCAGCTAGACATTTCTTGTTATAGATATTGTTGCTATTCTTAGAGTACAATTCCACAGAATGATAATTTTTTATTTCATAAAACATGGTAAAGAGTCATTAGTTAATTAGTTACATGGATTATGAAAAAAAATATTTTTGTGTAATTTTCAGCTTGGTATACAATTAAAGGATATTGATGTCATTATAAGCTACATTTAATAGTTTTCTCTCAACTATAAATATAAAAATTCATTAAAACTACCATCAAACATAGATAATATTTCTGGTTAGTGGTTTGAATCGATAACATGAAGCCTACCTCTTATCCTTCCCACAAAATTATATATTTCTATGAATGAGAGCTTTCAGGAGCACACAGTGCTATTTTTAAGTGCTGGTAATATTTCCTGTCTGGGAACATTCTATCAGTAACAGGTCACCCTGCCCAGGTAGAAGATTGACAGTTTTACATAGAGGGATGAATTGTGTCAATCATGTTTTACTGATGGGCCAGAGATACTGAAAATAAAAGCAGCTTTATAAAAAACTAACGAAGGGTTAGTTGTTAATCAATCACTTGAAATTAAAAAGTAAACATTATCTTTTTGTTAAAAAAAGGCAATCTACCCTGTTGGATAATAATTAGTTGTAATAAATGATCTAAAAATCAAGTTATATTGTGTACCGAATTAAAGATCTTATTTTCAATATTATTAGTGTTTCTGTGGCATGCCGTGTGGGTTTAGTTTTATTGATGGATGAAACAATAAGTTTTCACTATAATTATTCATGTCTATGTTTTTCAATATTCTAAGGGCTTTCAACATATTTATGTGATTTTCAAAGGCCAGAAATTGATATCACGCCGAGTGGCTGAGAGACTCATCTGCCATCATTCATACATTAATATTTTATAAATATATATATTGAGTGCTTTACGTTTATTAGAAAAATTAATATAAGTGTCATTAAAATCGTTTTCGCTACCCCATCTAAACCATAAATTGTATGATGTATCATACTTGATATCATTTTTTTTAACAAACTCGACAAAATTGTAGTTAGTGTGTCGGGCTCAGATAACTGAGTATCCCCAATGTGGAGAGGAGACGCCCGCCGCGGGCTAGGATCACTACAACATCTTATCCGCCGTACGGCGAGCGCCAAGAAAGAGATAAGGCGGGCGGACCAGTGGTATTTCACCCTGGCTGCCGACC
This sequence comes from Acanthosoma haemorrhoidale, assembly GCA_930367205.1. NCBI lineage: Eukaryota > Metazoa > Arthropoda > Insecta > Hemiptera > Acanthosomatidae > Acanthosoma > Acanthosoma haemorrhoidale. Next base: position 94,247,946 of record OV884015.1, on the reverse strand, counting down.
TAGTCGGTGGGCAGCTTTAATTCGTTTTGATCTGACTCCATAAGATCTTTAGAAGATGTATTCCCCGACAAAGCACTATGTTCAGGAGAAGAGGTACAGGTTAGGTTTATAGGTAGTTCATGTGGTCTTGGAATGACCACGAATTCACACTTGGTATCTAAGGGTAGGCGAAAACCGTCCGGATCCCAAAGGTGAGTGTGAACCGGAGAGAAGTAGACTAGATTGCCGTGGGAACGCTACTGGTAAGTTTGTAGGGCCACGGCAACCGTCATCCGTGAGGGAGAGGTCTCTCTCAAGGAGGTGCTAGTTTTAGCGAGACGAAGGCAAAGATTCCCACTAGGAAGGTGTGGGGTCTGACAGCGCCGGACTAAAGCATAGCGAGGTTAGGAGAGAGAGATGCAGAGGTAGTTGAATGAGAAGACCATGGTTTCAGTAGAGCAGCAAACGCCAGTGCTTAGAGAGAGGAGAGAGTAGTGTTCCAAGTTCGTTATGTTAATTTTGTCTGAGGCCGAGGCTTATATAGGAGGCCAGCCAGTAGAGTGGGGATAAGTCCCCACCTACGGCTGTCTCCCCCCCCCTAATTCCACCTCCCAATCTCACTGACGTCATAACCTTTATTAAACACATAGATACATATTTTCTGATATTCATTTGATGACATAGATACGAGAAGAGGGGAACTTATAATTATTCATAATTAAGAGGTGGCCACAACATAGTGATTCACGTTTTATCTCACATTTGCAATAGTTATTCCCTGCATATAAACTATATGGGCAATTTCGCACCTTATTAATAACGAGGTATTCTCAGGGTGTATCTGCAATCAAGCCCGGGGCCATTGTGGCTCTCCTACGAACCACTTCTAAATTGATCTGGTTGGACAAGCCAGCCCTTGACCAGAGATTCCTAATCAGCAGGGAGGTAACTGATCGCGCGGTACACAGGGACCTGTCTGGTCTACCTTTTGCGTATAACCCTCTGTTCAAACAGAGTGTAATTCAACTCGAGATGGAATAGACCCCATTTAAGAAGAAACTTTTTATACTTGACTTGTGCGGTTGAATTTAGTGCATCGGCAGTTTTCAGTCTTGGGCGAAGCATTGATGAATTTCATTATTTTTTTGTGGCAATACTAGCCCAGAAAATTGAGTGGAGAACATAAAATAATTTATTTGATCAAAAAAAAAATAGTAATATATTTAAATAATGTTTAAAATATGTTTTACATCTATCAAGTAAATCTATAAATATCTGAACCCGGTGTATCAAATACCTATAAACGAAATGAAAAATTTAGAATATGAAGAAATAACATTCAGAGGTATTGCGCTATTTATTAAATTATTGAGATAACTGTGAGGTATTTTCATGAAAAATATTTTATTTTATTTATTGAACCATAAAGTTAAATAATACCTCTTACAATTCGTAAGAACGAAATAAAATAAACGATTTCTCTTTCCGGCTTCCAACGATTACGTTTTTTCGAATACCGTTGAATTGAGTTTTGCTTCACCATCTGCATAATTTGTGATGATTCCCACTATAACTTTAAAGTTCAGATCGATAGTTGTTTTCTGCTTTCAGCCAATACTACCTTACTCACTGGCACCTAAGCTAATAATCAATAGTAAAGTGATTTCAAGGCGGCCTTCCGCTCAGCTAACCACGACGAAATTCATTGTAGAGTTTTTGAAAACTACTAGTGTTTTGTTTTTTAAAATTACGGATCACTAATGATACAACATCCATTCTTATTTATTAAAATATACAAGGAAATCATCACTTCAGTACCCTAATCTGTATGGTAGGAAAAGATACAATCTTATAATTTATATGTAACTTTTGGCCTAGGCTCTACTGTCGTAAAGGTACCTATGCTTCCAAAGACATCATATTGCCGACTGACTGTAACTTAGCCACCTTTCATTGCATGGTGGATGCAATTTGCTGGTCGAATGCATAGTGCTGCATGATGGATGCATTCAGCTTTTAATATAATTTGGTAATAGATTAGGAGTTGATTCAAAAGGAAATATGTCTGGGGTTGATAATTTAGTCCACCTTCATTCACGAAAGGTAATCCGTGTGAGATGGATAAACATTTAGTTATTAAATAAATACCCAGAATCAGTAACCATAATTTCAATTTTACTTTTTAGACTTAATTAGTTTAAATACTTATGCTTGACGAATAACAAATACAAATGATAGTGAACCATGATAATAAGATTTTTATTGAAGATAAGAGGAAAAACTTTTTTTACTACTATCGCTGACGTTTGGCTCACACCTTGAAGGACCAATTTCCTCTAGGTCGTTGAGTCCTTTTGGCTCTTCAATCTCCAATAGTTCCATTCATGACATAACTAATAACTATATTAACACTGCAGGCAATGGAACAAGCACGATTAATATTGTGGCTATAAGTGAAGATCTGGAGGAGTTGAAGACACGAACACGATTTTAATGATGGTTATATGACGTTTTTTAATTATAGATAAAAACTAGAAAACACAAATAATATATAAATAATTATGTGCAGTAAATAATTGTTTTTTTCTTTTTTCTAAAACCTCTTTATTGATAATATATAAAATGAACAAAAATAAATAAATAAATTTGAATTTACATCTTTCTCCTCTTGCTGCATACACATATGCATTTGAAAGAGTGCTTAAATATAATACATTTTCTTTTTGATGTTAAAAGTCCAATAAAACACATACACTCACTAGGTGATGAGGCTCACCTTCAGCTTGCAACCGTGGAAACGCTAAAACCTAAACCTAGAACCTAAAAGACTAAAGCGTTCCAGCCACGACAGCGTCCTGCCATCGATGGGGGAACGGAACGGGGGTGTAGTAAATGTGACAGACAATTTGTTTTTATACCATGTAATTAACTCTTTCTCCATCACCCTTCCCGCATTTATGACAACAGACATTCGTGGAAGCTTATTTTGTTAGTTTTTATCTAGTTTTATGTTAGTATTAGTGGGAATCACCGTTAAGTTGGACCCATAACATTTTAAATTATGAAAAAGCATTGTATTATGTATATCAGAATAACACAACAAAGGTTTTATATAAAAACAATGAATAAAATTTAGCTGCCCTACTGTAAATATCGGCTTGAAACATGAAATTTCAGTTCCTACGGTATGAGGCAAATGAAATAAAAACAAATTTAAACGTTATTATCTTTATCAAAATAACTTTCGTTAGCTTCAATACATTTCTCTCAACGCCCATCAAGGTTTTTTGTCCCTTGTTCAAGGAAACCTTTTGGGCTTGAATCAATGAATTTTAGAGGTTTTTACCTCGTTGTCATTTCGGAATATTTTGCATTGCCTCAAAATCTCTGAAAGAATGATTGTCAGATGAATATGGTGGGTGCGGTTTAACTTCTATTTTCAGAACAAGTTAGTTTTTTAAAGTTTAACGTTTAAGTTCCTAGCGATCAGTCAGATCATGTGACACCCACTGGCACCTTTTTTCTTTTGTTTGCCCTGTTGAAGTATGGCTGACTAAGTATTCTGAATGTTCTCTACTAGACTGATGTGGCCATCTACGTTTCTGGCCTTATCAACGAGATTTATTTTCGACTCTTGTGCCACATTGAAACCAGGAGAACAACAAATACACTGTTATTTCATCCACTGTGCCATCACCAAACGCCAGGTTGATGTTTCCAAAGGCTTCGGAAGCATTATGTCCTAGTTTAAATTCATATAAGAATATAAGTCGTAATTACTCAGATTCCATCAATAGTAATACATTTAGTAAAAGGCGAAAGATTTATTCACTTTGAAAGGAGACCAGAGGACATCCCATCTCTCAATAGAAAATAAACTACTAATCTACAAAGTTATACTTGAACCAATCTGGACATACGGAATAGAGCTATGGGGGACAGCAAAAAAATCGAACATCAAGCGTATCCAATCCTTTCAATCAAAAGTCCTGAGAACAATAGTAAATGCCCCTTATTATGTCAGCAACAAAACCCTTCATAACGACCTTAATATACCCTACATTCTAGAACTCATCCCTTCTAAGTTTATGAAATTCCACAGTAGCCTTTCCAACCACCCTAATCCTGTAGTACAGTCATTGCACTGCGCCACTCATCCCTATAATCCTCCTCGGAGACTGAAACGGCAGTGGCCTCGTGACCTGCTATAAACGCGTGACAGCTGGGGTCCTGGCAATGGCCAGTTACTCCGATCATGTCCTGAGCGTCTGTGGCTCTCGCGCTATTGGTCAGCCTCCACTGGCTAGTATCCGGTGACGCGGCTGACGGAGGAGCGTGGGGGACTTTCCAAGACTCCGCTTTCTCTTCGCATGTGGAATTGGGAGGTCTCTAAGCTGTCTGTAAATATTGTATGAATGAGTGAGAGAATGATGAATTGTAAATATGGTATGAATGAGAGCGTTTATCGCAATTACTGATTGCCTTATAAAAGGCAGATTGTAATTATAGCCCAATAAAGAGTATAGAGTAATACATTTCACAAACACTTGAGCAGTTCACAATAAACAGAAAGAAATAGCATGAAAATGAAAGAGAAATGTCTACATATGAATTTAATATCCATTGGGTTAGCGTTTGAAAACAAGAGATGGATTCTTGCTTAAATCTGACATTTCATCCCTTCCAAGCCAATACAATAAGAACAAATGTCCATTTCAGTTAATATATTCTAATTGTAGTACATTTTATAATATGTTAACTATATCAAAACATGAATAAAAGGGCTATTTATGTATCATGGATTTACAAAACAAGGAAGAACTTAAGTTATGGGTTCCTGGTTTTTTTGAAAATTCTTAGTATTAAATCCTCAGCCCAATGTTAAATTGTAACAGTATAGGTAATAGTAAAATACAAATATACAAGTTTATCTCTTTGGTTTTACCAATTACCGCTAACTGTCGACCAACTAAACCCACCGCAGGTACTTGAGTGCCCATCACACGGCCTCGACAAAGGCCTCAGGTTCAGATGAGGCCAAATCATATAGTGGTGATATTTGTAGAGCTCTTGTCCGTACCTCTTCACCCTCTTACCCTCTCTGGCCGGCCATTAGGAAAGCATCCTATTAGGGGCTCACAGGGTCTTATATAACTGACAATAGCATACAGGCACTAAAGTAGTTCTCTATATGTTTGTTTGTTCTAAAGACAGTTATAAAGTTGGGTTTAGCTCTCTTATAATACATATATAATAAAATTGTCAAAATAAATACCATTTTGCCATACCGGTTTAACGTAATATCAGACATGTAAAAGATAAAAAGTAATCGTTATTTTGTAGACCCCACTAGCTTTAAGAACAAAATATATTGCATCGGAGCGTTGCTAGGCGTTCAAAAAGCATTTAATAAGTTACCTATTTAAAATTCATTCTTTTTAATGAAATGATCATTTCCTAAAAACTTTTTAACACTTAAAGTTAAATTTCATTATACCGCTTATATAAATAAAATCTACACAGCAGACGCAACTAAGAGCATAAATACAACAGATCATATTTTCTGACAAAACCACCAACATCGCATCCTGTTAAGACCGCAACTAAGCATCAATTAACCGTCAACATCATTTACGCTAGTTATATTTCCTGTGTGTGTGCTATAAAAATACAGTTAACAATTACAATACAATTGTGTACTGCATTTTATACAATTGCACACTGTGACTTGTGGCTGTTACAAAGATATAATGTACACTACATTGTCTATACATGTTTAAAAAATGGTAGGGTTCACCTTCTGAATCATAAAACCTAAAAAATCTATCGATGCGGGAAGGGTAGTGAAGTGTTAAACACAGGGTTTGTCAGGTGCTGCAACGAGTCAGAAAACTTGATCTGTCTCCGGTGGATGACCCCACCCACCGACGGCACACTAAGCAACGGGTCATAGTTCTTTATCTCTCAAGAGATAAGTATGTCTGACCACTTTTCGCATGATCCCATTCTGAAATTGTTGGAGGCGTTTGGCTGTATTGTCAGTCATGTGAGTGCGTAGTGGGACCTCGTACAGCAGAGGTGGCCGGAGGACACAATTATCAGTTGCGACAAGTTGGGTGAAGTTAGCAAGTGCGAAAGCTGGTATGACCTGTGTCGTACTTTTTCTAATTTGTTACTAAAATGAGAGTGATCTCTATCTTTATTTTCTACCTATCTCAATTTTTAAAGTGATAGTGTTTTTTTTGTTTTTTTCTTAGCTCTAAAATTTTTAACATTATGGATAAGGGAAAAATAAAGGAATTTATTTGGGGTGAAGTGGATCCTTTTACTAGGAGTACCTGTTTGAAGACGGAGTGAGGGAATTAAGGAGTGTGGGAAGCCTCGGTAGAGGTTGATTGCTGCTGTGCAGTGGTGAGAGTCCACTGAAGGCTGAGCCTAGAGTCTACCTAGGCGTGTGATATAAGTTCACACAGTGATAGTACACAGAGAGCAGCCAATTGTAATATATACGGTTTGAAAATAGCGCCGAAATATAATTGAAAATATACTGCAGTTTCCTTCAATGGGAACTTAAAATATCTACAAGTCTCTTAAATTATCACATTAGAATCACAATCTGATTCATTATCTTATAGGCTGTTTCATCAACTAATGACAATAAGCCACGCCGGTGCTCTTAAAATGAAGGATAAGCCGCAGATGATGAGTTTGTGCAAATGCCATGCAATATGACTAGTCAAGCACAGGTAATATTTGAGTCTGTCCTCTTGATGAGGGTTGCCATTTATCTCTTGCACAATCATTCAAATCAAGAACTCTTTTTACTCCCACTTCTATACATTTTCATTATTGCCAAACCCGAAAGAAGATTCTTTACTTACAAATACTCGGATCGTATCTCGTCCGCCAGCCTTGTAATCTGTATATCAGCTCCTACTTGTCTCCAATAGTGGTTGTAAAAATGATTCAATCCATTGAAATTTTAAAGTTGGGCGTAATTTAATCTCAGATTGTACAGAATAATTTTTAGAACTATAAAAAAAAAATCAAGCCAAAAACAAATCTGCCCAGTGTCACTTACTTTTTCAATCAAACAATTTATAATTAACTGATGGCAAGCTACTTAAATTAAAATTTCTGATATTTCTCATGGTAAGGAACACGTCTAATGAGTTAACTGGAAATGATATTTAAGAAATTCAAACTATAAAGTTTTTAAAGCCTAAGATATATGATAAATCAAGTATCTGAAATGGTCTAGCAGATGTCGATAGGTTTTTTGGACAATAGCAGATGTTTTAAAAAAAATAAAATGAAGAGTTACAGTCAAAAATACCAAGTTTTTTTTTTGTTCTTGTTTTCTTCAGGCTGTTTTTTAAACGTTTAAGAAACTCAGGCAGAGTATCTCTCACTAGTAATCCTTTATATTATATTCAAATAATATAATTTAATTTCATGATTGAATTATAAAAATTTAAATATTTAAAAAACAACACTTATCAAGGTTGGATCAACCAGTTACTGGTTCCATTAGATAACTTGGCTTTTAGGAAGAATAGATTTCATCTACATCTTTGGGGGTCGCTTTAAACACATGTTGATTGGAGTTTTTATGAGCTTATTTGGTATAATTATTAGGGGAATAGCATTAGTCAAGGACTAATGACAAAACCCAAGGAAGGAATATTAATATAGCATCACTATAAATATAAATCCATACATATATATAACAAAAACCTGTTAAGACTGTTAACAAAATACATAAACGCTGAAAATAATCTCAATACAAAATAAATTAGTTGAAATAATAAAAATAACTTCACTAGGAATGAAAATGAACTTCGCTAAGTAAAAAAAAAATAGAAAACTAACCCGGATAATCCAAATTAGTACGATAAGACATAGATGCACATTATAGAGACAGATGTTTTCGTAGCAAAATCCCATATCTCCAGAGTACCAATAAGAAAATATAGGTGACTTTTTGGATTACATATCAAAATTAACTATTGTTTTTTTTGTACTTACCAATTATTAATGATTTTTTCTGAATTCAGCCTTAGTTATTCCTTGGTTGAGAAGTGCCATTATCTTATGTCTAGTTTCCAGTGAAGTCAGCGTTCTCCTTTCCTTAAAAAAAAGAAAATTTATTATCAAAATATCCATTTTAAAATCAATGTTAGTACCATGTAGAAACCAACGATGGAATCACTTATTTAATGTCGTTTAAGCCGAGAAAAATATATATATATATATATATATATGTATAAGATAACCCTGACCTGCACGGTACATAATTTGTTGTGACAATGAGGAGAAAAAATAACATTTTATGTTACATAAAGAAAAATATATATAGATATTGAGGTGAGTCTTTTTTTAGTGCTTTTAAGATAGACAAACTAATCCGATTTACGATAGAAGACTCACCAGCACAATTTCAAATTAGGAACTTTTTCTTCAAAATTGGCAGCTAACAAATAGCCTAAAAACCATGAGATTCGAGTAGTTATTGTACTATAACATGGTGTACTATAACATGGTGTACTATAACATGATAACACTATAACATGGTGTACTATAACATGATAACACTATAACATGGTGTACTATAACATGATAACACTATAACATGGTGTACTATAACATGATAACACTATAAAATGGTGTACTATAACATGAGATGGCAACAAATATAATAGTAATATAGATAAACTTATTCCCCCTTATTACGTCAGCAACAAAACACTAATACCCAACTCTTCCGAAGTCTTCAACTTATCCCTTCCAAGTTCATGAAATTCTATGCAACTACCCTAATCCTCTAACACAATCATTACACTGCTCAACACATCCCTATAATCCTCCTGGGTGACTAAAGTGGCAGTGGCCTCGTAACCTTCTATAAATACGTGTCAGTAGGAGTCGTTGCAATGGCCAGTTTCTCCAATCCTATCCTGAGCGTCTGCGGCTCTCTGGCTCATGACCAGCCTCCACTGTTTCGTAACCTGTGACGTGGCTAATGGAGGAGACTCCGTTTTCTCTTTTGTATGCGAGGGAGGTGACATCCATGTGGATTTGGAGAGTCTCTAGGCTGTTTGTAACTACCGTATGAATGAGCGAGTGAATGAAAAACTGTAAATATGGTATTTTGACATAGATCACAGTTAATTAAATCCAAATAAAGGCATATTGTAAAATTATCGCAATAAAAAAAAAAAAAAGATAAATATATATAGATAAAGATAATTAATTAATTATTGAATTAAAAATTAATAGTAGGGAGCAATTTCAATCAATTAGACAGGTTTAATTTTCAGTGCAACGCTAAAATTGAATAGTAGATAAATCATTCCAGACAGTTTAATATCGGTTTAACGGTTTAAACATTTGAACTTCAGACGGGAGACAGTACTAAGCAGCTCTCGTTAAATTATTTCACTGCTATCGTTAATTTTATTGTTACACTATTAAGTTGGTAGGTTGAGGTTAAATGGTTCTCCGTGTTATTTTACGAATAAATAACTGTAATGATGAAGTTTCAGTTATTGTGCTGCATACACCACCACTACTCGCTGATAATGGGACGAATGAGGTCGATGATCACAATTATTTATTTTCCAATAGGATAGATTGTATTTTAATGATAATAAAATGATATTCTAGTTCAAAATGCCACCTTGCTTGTACAAAGTTGTGGAATCCAAACGCTGTAGCTGCGGGGCATGATCCAGAACATCTGACCTGCATCCATCCTCCTTTGACCGGTCATTCCCATTCCGTGCTTCGAACCCTTGGAAGTCCACTCCCATCAATATTCGACGCTCACCTTCACTTCCAATATTCAAAGCAGTAGCTCTTTCTCACCTCACGACCTGGCTGTACTTGTGGCCTTCCAAAGGAACTGTCCTTCGAAGGAAGATGTTTTAATTTTAAAGATGTACTCCGAATCATGGTGATTTAAGCTGCATGTGTTTAGGGGGATATACAAATAATTACGGGTTGTGTAATAAAAAATATACAAAAAGGCCGTTCATTTGCCATAAATTCACTGCTACATTTTTTCTTACTTTTGGCTCTCCAAAGTCAGAGTTCAGAAGTCAACTTAGATATAAAGTTCTTAATTTTGCCCTATGGTTCAAGTCATACAGATCGTAGATATTCATAAAAGATGAATTAATACAAAAAACCAAGTATTTCTCTCTAAATAATATTATAATTTATAATAATAAATTTAAAAGTATTTGATAATATCACGCCTTCCATACACAACCTCCACTTAGAAGCTCTCTTTCCTTCACTATCTATATCACTATTTCATTAATACTATTTAGTTTATAACGGATACAACAAAACCCGCATAGCTCATAATTTAAATAAAAATAATAAAAATATTTGACATAATAAAGAAAATTGTTTACTTAAGTCACTGAAAGTAGATTGGTTTTTCAATTTTGACAAGCACATTTAATGAAAACTAGGCCAATATTTGGTTAAAAAAACCACCAATTTATCATTTAATATATTGTTTAGGATGAATCCTAGTTAGAACAGCAAGTAATTCATAACCGACCAGTTAATTACTTGTGCGATTAGCCTAGGGTAAAAGTTAACCTTATTGTAAGGATTTACGGGTCTCCAATCAAAATTGAATTGAAATGTCATCTACAGCTGGAGAAAATTGGGTTTTTATCTAGAGTGAAATATTCAATTTCCGTAAAGGAAATTAAATGCACTTTTTTTTTTTTTTTTTAAAACATGCTTGTGAGGTATGTTCGCTAACCACGACGACAGGGACGATACTGACAGCCAATCCAACTGGGGATGAAAGAAGCACCCAAAACCTTCAAAAACACCTTGATGAGATAAGATTGGTGCAACCAATGGCAAACCAAAGCATTAATGAAGCAAAATGTTCCCACTTACCGTTACCCTCAGTTGCAAGTCCTGTCAACTAGTTTTTTTTAAATTCCTCTCCCTGTATCCGAGTCAGTACATTACTTAGGCTTCCACCTCGACAAAAGACTGACATGGAACCCATACACGAGGCTAAAAGACAAGAATTAAACGCTTTGGATAACTGTACAGACTACATCGAAGAACATTCCATCTCTTAATAGAAAATAAGTTACTAATCTACAAAGTTAAGCATATCGAGACATATAGCTACCAGAATAGAGCTATGGGGTACAGCAAAAACGTCGAACACCAAGCGCATCCAATCAAAAGTCCTGAGAACAATAGTAAATGCCCCTTATTACGTCAGCAACAAAACCCTTCACAATAATCTTAATATACCCTACATTCTTGAACTCATCCCTTCCAAGTTCATAAAATTCCATAGTAACCTATCCAAACACTCTTATCCCCTAGGACATTCATTGCACTGTACCACTCATCCCTATAATCCTCCTCGGAGACTAAAATGGAAGTGGCCTCGTGACCTGTCATAAATACGTGACAGTGGGGGTCCTGGCGATGGTCAGTTTCTCCAATCATGTCCTGAGCTTATGTGGCTCTCACGCTCTTGGTCAACCTCAGCTGGCTCTTATCCAGCGGTGCGGCTGACGGAGGAGCGTGGGGGACTTCCTCATCATAATAAAGTTGTTGTTAGTAAAAAAAAAGATTTAAATATTAAGATATTCGGTGAACGACGAATACCAATGGGGCTAAATTTTGGAATTCTAGTTTGTAACACGGATAAGAATTGAACGGTCAAAGTATGCAGATTTGTGATGTGGAAAATACACGTCGGAAGCTATTTGATAGCTGGTTTGAGTTGGAAAAGCTTTTAGAAGTAAAGAGGCTTTTTAGTTAGATAATACTGAAGAGGGATCTAAGGAAGCATTGGCGACAGGCAGAAGGGCGCAACTATTCCAGCTCGGATTAATGCTGCCAAATGAGACCGTATCTGGAAATCCCGAGTATAAATTTAAAGAAACAATTCATCAGGCCACTATTCACCACGCAACTGTAGTCGAAATAGGGGAAGAGAAGAGAGGATACCTAGTGTTTCCTCAATCCTGGAGTATGAAATGGAAAGACATGTCGCGAATGATCAAGCATTTTGAGGGTGGAAAAGCATCGGTCTTATGGACCGTTCAAGTAACATGCCTTGTGATCTGCCAGGAATAGGTAACAGTGGGAGTCCTAACAATGGCAAGTTTCTCCAATCATGTCCTGAGCGTATGTGGCTCTCGCGCTCTTCGTTAGCCTGCAATGGCTCGAATCCGGTGACGTGGTTGACGGAGGAGCATGGGGGACTTTCCAACACTCCACTTCCTGTTTCGCATGTGAGGAAGGTGACAACCATGTGGATTTGGGAGGTCTCTGGGCTGTTTGTAAATACTGTATGTATGAGCGAGTGATTGAAAATTGTAAATATGGTATGAACGAAAACATTTATCACAATCACTTATCGCCCAAAGAGGCAGATTGTAATTTTTGTCTTAATAAAGTTGTTTTTATCAGTTATCCAGTAACATGAAATCTAAGAAAATGACTTAATGTATTTTTGATTACTATTTGAATTTTTACTCCAACATAATCAATCATTGCTCTGATTCATTACATTTTCAATTTAGAATCAAAATTGGCAACTCCAAAACATTTAATAGTTAAAGATCCTTAACATTCACTAATTCACTAGTCAATAAAGCTATTTTCCCTATGTCTTATATTTCCTAGTATGTATGTTTATTATGTTTTATTGGCTGTAAAACGGACAGACCTGCCAAAAGGTCATCCCTTTTTGTAACATTTTAGAAATTTACACCTCTTTGCAGATTTTTTCTACAATCAAAGTTTTTGTTTCGTGATAATAACTAAGGATATTTTAGAAACCACTGCAGCACAAGAATTTATATGATATTCCAACAATAAAATTTTAGAAGCTGAAGATGTAGATCCCCAGTTAGTTTTTCCGACCTACTTCCGTAGAGTTTTTTTCAGTCAATCAGTCAATATTTCTTGACAGTGCCAGGGTGGAATGTGTAGACACCGGGTTGGCTATCAAACGACGGCCAATGCTGCAAACAATAAATATATTCATATGTAAACATAAATTATTATAAATTTATTTTATTTGGTGAAAATTAAGAATAGAAAATTTATTATAAATCTATAAAAAAAAAAGTTAAATAAAGTTCCATTAGTCTTATTCGAGGTATTCATGTGCAATGTTCTAGGCTATTTTACCTTTTCATTGATATTTAAATTTTTCACCAAAACTACTAAGTAGTTGTTTCACAACTATACTACAAATGGTCACAAAACCATTATTGAAATTCTTTATAAAAATGGTATCTTAGGGATTTTTTCAATTTTTTTTTTATAAGTCTGTTAATTGTAATGTTTAGGTTGAAAATATAGAATGTTTATAATTTTGTAAATAAATTAAAAAATTGTTTGTAAAATAAAATAAATGATTAAGCTACTGATCGTTTGTTCGCCTAATAAAAATCAGATATGGCAGCAACTGAGATCTGATAGCTTACAGAGTGGCCAGTTAATATCCATCCTAGAAAGGTGCTGATTATGTTTGCATCATTTATAGCTCCTTTTTGTGTGTCTAAGTATAGCTCAGCTGTAAGCTTATTAACCCAGGGTTTAAAAAACTGAGTTGGACGAGCTTCGAGGGTTGGAATGATTTTCAAACTGCTCTGTAGAGCTCTTGAGCCGTTGGTGCTAATCTTAACTGGTCGTAGAACTTTCCCCTTATTCTTTACAGCAGACCCGCTTTGGAGGGTTCAATCCTTAGTCATTTGCATTTTAATCACTAGTTTTAACACGCTCTGTTCTCCTTTTCAACGAGCTAAACTCATCGTTTTAATTAATGCACATAATAGAAATAAGATGAACCCATTTTATTAACGTTTTGCTCGTAGGTAAAAAACAGTATTTGAGCGAAATAAAGAGTAGAGAATTGTAAATAAACAGTATTTTTTCATTAACCACAATCACAGTTGGTTAAGTGGACTCTCCTTCAAATACGACAATGAAGGTGATATTAATAATCTTATAAATAATATAAAGTGGTATAGGTTTTTCTGAAAAGATATCAAATTCTTTAACATATAGTTATTATGTAACACTATTATTATATTTATTATTATAATATTATTTATTGTGCTGAAATTACAATCTCCCTCATAAGGAATAAGTAATTGAGATAAACGTTCTCATTCAGACCATATTTACGTCATTATCTAGGGCCAAGAAGACTATACATATATACCGCAGTGTCGGATCTCCAATCATTGAAAGCGCTTGTGTGCTAAATAAACTCGGGGATTTGTTATAAACAATTATTGCTGACTTTTCCTTTCATCCCTTCAGTCCGTATTTTTTAATCCTATTATTATTTATTTCTCAATATTACATTGGTTATCGTCCTCAAATGCTTTAAAAGTTTATGTATTTCTATCTATTTTTTTTTTTTTTAAGTTCTCTCTAATTTATTAATGGTTTTGAACTAAACAACCACAGGAAAAAAGAACAAGTTGTACAATTAAAAAATAGAAACTTTAAAGCAGCTTAAACTTAATTAACTTATTCACTTAATGAGTGAAAATGAGGTGCGATAGAGAAAAAGAGAAAATAAGAAGTATGGAAATAATTAATGCAGAGAATCGACGATTTAAAAAAATAATAAAACAAGCAACGGTTCAAAGACTCGCTCTTACTTCAAACCCTGTGTACTACCGTTTATAGGCCGTACTTCATCTACTGTTATAAAACTGTATAAAACTGTTCCAGCAGGCAACTTACGTTGGGTGGCCACGAAGGAGCCCTCAAGAAGTGTGTAAATCGCTTATTATATTTGTGCGAAGTGTAATAGGTGATATCGGACGGATCGGAGATCCAGGCAATAGGCTCAGTGAGCCAGACGGTCTGGTGGCTCAGAGCCAAGACCGGTGACTCACCCCTGGAAGCTGGAAATCTGCACCCGACCACACCAGCTGATGAAATTGAAGACGAACTCTCAGTTCTGGGATTCAAAGTTCGCCAAATAACGAATGTTTTACGTGAGGTCAGACAACTAAACGAATCCACCAAAACGGCATTACCATTATTCTTTGTTGATCTCGAGTGGACATCTGGCGTAGAGAAAATATATGACTTAACAAACCTGTACTACACAAGAATACAGGTCGAAAAACCTTACCCCAAAAGAGACATCGTCCAATGCCATAATTTCCAGGCATATGGGCACACAAAATCGTACTGCCACCACCCTCCCAGGTGTGTTAAGTATAGTGGGCAGCCAAAAGCGAATTGTGCAAAAAGCCACTGAAATTGCCTGCTGTATGCGTGCTCTGCCAGCAAGACCATCCGGCCATGTACAAGGGCTGCGAGGCCTATAGAATTCTCAAGTCCAGGAGCGAGCAACGTCGTCAGCCAGAAGAATCCGCACTCTAATGCCACGTAATGGAGCAAGGAGGGACAATTCCTTGCCAAAAATAACAAAAATCTAGGAGCGGGTGAATATTTTATAGAGGTATCATAATTATTTCATAGGATGTTCAACAAGGGCTTTTCAAATTGTTCACAAAATACAAAAAAAGCTTAACCCCACGACCACAGAAAACACAAGTAAGAATAATTTCAGCGATTCATTCTTTAAATATGCGCGTTGGTAGGTTAATGCGCGCACATGATTGATAACACTTTCGTAACAAAAATTCGAAATTTAAGTCATATTCGCAAACTTGTGGGGATAGTGACTTAAGTAAAGCCTGGTACAAGCCGCTGCGCTGCCTCACTGGCTCACTAGTACTGTGATAAGAAACCATTGACAAAAGTGAACTCCATTCATTACCTAACCAAGTTTTTTACTTGATCTCCAATAAAAATTAAAAATTATACTGGTATCATTTAAACTTTATTAAATGAAATTCGATATTAAATTCTCACATAATGCACGTCACTTTCTTCATGAAATTAATCGATTAAGATTTGAGGATAGTTACCTTTTTATCTTAAGTTAACTAATTGTACATAAGATAAAGAGAGAAACAGAATTTCATTTTAAATTTACATGGGTTCATTACATATAGTGGCCAAACTCCAAACGCGCCTATAAACAATCTACCAATTTATAAGCAGAAAAACCGAAAAAAAATAAAATTTAGTATACATTACTAAGTATAGTAAGTTTTTTTGGTTAAGAAATCATAACAGGGAAATCTTTGTGAATGATTTACGTGTCAGTGATAACATACCAACATAATCCCTCGATCTTGCCGAAGGATCTAGTGAGCTTGGAGACAGAGGTGGTCCTCGCCAACAACAACACTACGAACACACACAACTATTTGTGACTGAGCTATGGATACCTGCAGTCACTGGCAACTCGCCCGTTGGAACTAACTCTCGATAGTTTGGTCAGTCCACGTTTACAGACCGGGCTAACTATACCTGACTGAGAAGCTTACGTCCAATCTATCCCTGATCGATGTTCTATCGGCGGGGGGGGATTATTACCTCCCCATCTTTTTTTAGCATTCTGCCTCAGGGCCATAAGTAAAAACTCTTGTGTGCCCCTTAAATAAAGGGTGGCTGTTACATGCGTAGGTAATGTCATTTCTTAAACACTAGTGCTGTAAGCGTTTGACCGCACACAAGTAGTAGAATAGTTTCAAGGTTAATAATTTAGTATCCCACAAAGTAGTAAATGATTAGAAACAATCACTGTAGTAACAATTACTTTATTGCAGTTAACACCAAGAAGAACATAAATTACAAAATTATAGACAAAAATGACTTGTTTACCACGACGCCTATTCTCTGAAGCTGAAATGCGAACATGATCTTCGCTAATATTAATAATTAAAGATGGACAAACTCGATCCGTTCTTGTAGAGATTTGATTAAGGCGATTGTATACATTGTTAAATATAAAGTTAGATTTCATGATCATAAAGTGTGTAAACTATAAAACATGGGATTTCAAATCCTTGCTGACGTCTTTATTTTCATTTGGGATAAATCTTAATTCCATAGGATATGCTCGTACACATGACTTTATATTTGGGTACCAAATAGTTCACGAACTGCTTGTGTTCGGACACTTAGGCAGTAAATAAGTTTTTATTAAACTTAATTTTTTGTTTGAGAGGATTTTTTTTTTATGATCGTAATTATTTTTAAATTATAAATTTATTTTCTTTCTTTTTTTGATTGTTTCGGCTGGAGACAATTAGTATGTAAATATTGCATACATCAACATACAGAGGAAATAGTTCATATGATTATACAGCTTGAGGAAGTAAATAAACACGTCTTGGCGTATTAGAGGACAAAGCTTTAGGTCTGAGCCTGTTTTTAGTCAGTGATGAAGATAACTCCATACCGGACGGTTCCCCTGCGAACACGAAGTCACTGTTTCTACAACTGAACTTCTCGGCATATCTGCCTGTTTATCTCTCCGTGCACATCGCCACCCTGCGGTTGACTATCCGAAGATCACCGTCCTGCGGCTGCTATCCGAACATCCAGCGTATCGTGACTATAAACTTTTTCGTAATTTTTATACGTTAATTATAGTAACAATTATTTATACTAATATTCAGGCCTGGTTAAGTTGCTGATCAGTAATTTTTTTTTTGTTTTTTTTAATAAAATGAATTCTTATTTCTTTAATATTTTTGTTATGTTCCTTATATATGCCTTATTGTTGGCAAGTTTGTGAGATAGCCGACACAATCAAACCTCTAGCTTCTCAAGACGTAATTTTCTGGCATTTGGGGACTTCTTAATTTTTAAGAGCCCTAGCGCAAACAGCTTGCATTTACATAAATACGAGTACTATCTTAGGCTTATACTCGTATTCTTGTACATCGGGAAGGACATGACAAGTTTCTTTAGGAGAGTTAGAAGGCTTCCGCCGGCTACTGTCCGACATTCACAACCTTAAAATGAAATCAAAATATTATTCTTTACAATATCCCAGTCGGAAAATGTGAGTCATTGATAAGTTTTTCCAATACCCTACTAGGAGTAAGTACCCCGGATATGACAATATCAACTCCCTCCCTCCCCCTCCCTATACCGACTGACTTCAGAAAAACTACTAACCTCCCAACCCCCAAGTTATGGACGGGGGGGCATAGCTTCCCTATAATCATCTTCAATTTCCCTCCCCCGTACCTCCCTGGAATTCCATTAACTATGGTACTTAATCTCACATTCAATAAATATAAAAAAGTCACTGACTCCCAACTTTTTAAAATCATTTTGTTGAAATCTACTTGATACTGCTCTAAATTCAAAATGATTTAAACTGTAGTCTCGAGAGCTGCTGGAAGAGTAAGACTACTGGAAGAGCTCCATAATTTTGTATACTAATATCTAATAACTTGGTGTTTACCATTACTGTGTACTAATATTGTGTGCTTTTCTCTTCCTACCCTGTCTCCCTAAAGGAGACAATTTTAGTATTTTGTCCACTCCTTGACCCCGACAAGAGAGGAATCGAAGATAAGCAGGTTGAGGGAAATAACAACCTATAGGGCAGATACCACAATTTACATGCTCACTTTAAGCCACATTATCGGTGATTAACATTATCGGTTCTAGTGGGTTGGTTGATTAACTTCTAGCTTAGAAAATGAAAATAAAATATACGACGTTTTTAATGATACATGGTATACAAAAATAAAATTCCTTTCATAAAGTACGTTAAAGTTAAATGTGATAATGTAATCCAGCTACTTGCTGATCAAATAAATTAATATTCATAAGAAACCAATCGGACATCTTTTTGATATCTAATATAATCGATGATACCTTATCGGCATACAACTTATTGTATTTTAAAGCCAAACAAAGACCTAGGTTATGCTAGGCTAAAAACCTAGGAGATACTACATTACACAGGACAATACAAAAAAGCATGAAAACTGTCTGAATGACCCCTAGTGGCACCCCAGCCCCACCTTGTTAAAAAAAAATATAGTAAAAACACGAATACTTATGAGAATATTTGGATAACAACCACCTGGTTATTTATTATAGTTGCTCACTTCCACTATAATAAATATTAGCCCATTTCGCTAATGTTTACATAATTGTTATGTTTATGGAAAATGCTGAAGTGCTCAGAATCAAATGGACACTGTAGTCTCACAAATGCAGCCAAAAAACCGTTAGTAGCCTTGAAGGGCTTTGATCCACCTTGCTCAGGATTTTAAAAATTCTAATTTAATCACTTAGAAAAACCAAGGTACACTAGAATAGTTAAGTTGCAGCACGTATCCGAAGTCGATTATATTTTAAACATTTCAAAAGCAAAATTAAGGTAATGGAAATACCTAAGGAGAATCCATTACTTTAAAGTATTGCTAACACAGATAAATTACCCAAACATAGGGCATCAAGGAGGTGAGTTTGAAGAAATATTTTTATATAACCATCTATTCTTTTTTTTTTTCAGTCGTTAGGTTATCAGATAGGTTTTTATTTATTAAAATAATGTATTTGTATCCAAGAGCAATGATGTAAGCTTTAGTTTTGTTTAAGAAAAGATGCGTTGCGTATAAGAACAATATTATTATTATACAAACATTAAAACTAAATATAATTGAATTTTAATTGGAATTAATCATTTAATTACTTCAAAGTTATTTACTACATATTTATCTTAAAAATTACTTTAAACATCGTTTTTTTAGCATGACCATTAGAAAAAAATATTTTTTTCAAATTGAACACCGTTAAGGGGAGATGCAGTATGTATTATGTATTGTGTATGTACCCAAGGTAAAGGATCGATGAAATATATGAACAAAGGGATTGCCAAGCCTGCTAGCAGTAACGAATGATTCATTTCCATTTTACCTTTTTACAACTTAGCTTAATGGGAGAGAAGGGCGCCGATAATGGACCAGGCATGGGCTACTTGTCTCCTGCCATTGTTTGGGCTCACTTCCAGCCAATGAAGTGCTGAGGTATTAATTTACTTCCTCGTGACCCTTATATTGAAAACGGCACTAACAGTCATTGATTACATCAAAAGAAAGATTATTTTGTTACCTTTCAATCCGAATGGAGGGGATTCAGCCTGTATGTATGTAGGTAAAAAAGACATAAAAATTATGGGCTGTCATAAAAATTATTCCATGGATCTAAAATGACAAAGATATTTTCCTCACCTTCAAAAAAGTTTTATTACCTTTAAAGGTTTCTTAAATCCAAGGCCGAAGCTATTCAGAATTTATGGTTCAGAATTTTTCCCTTGGTTAAACATTAAAGACCACAACGAAAAATAATATTAAAGATATTCTAGAAAAATATTTTTTGGAAAAAGACAATAAGAATTTAATTATATTCGTTCTATATTTCTATTCTATTTAGGGACATTGTTGTAAATATTTTTTTGGAACATCCCTGTAATATAGTGGTTACCACGCTGTATTCTAACTGCGGCAGTTATATGTTCTAGTCTCGAGAAAATATAAGACTGAAAAACAATGAAAACTTGTTGAATGTAACACCTTTATTATGATAAAATTACAATCTGCCTCATTGGACAATAATTAAATGTGATAAATGATCTGATTCATAGCATATTTACAATTTTTATTCACTAGTTCATTCATACAGTATTTACAAACAGCCCAGAGACCTCCCAAGTCCACATGGTTGTCACCTCCCTCACGTGCGATGAAGCAGCTACTTAGAAAATCCCCCACGCTCCTCCGTCAGCCACGTCACTGGATAAGAGTCAGTGAAATCTGACGAAGAGCGCGAGAACCACAGACGCTCGGGACATTATTGGAGAAACGCGCACAGGGAAAAGGAAGAAGGAGAGGTCAAAAATTAGTATTTTTACTGCAAGCTCAGCCTGGAGAAGATACCAAAATCGGAACTACTTACCCTTTTGGAAGGTGAACCATCTCTATTCTCCTGACTGTTGATGATTCTTGCATCAACTAGCAAATAGTAGCTACTATTAGTTTTGATTTTTCAGTGAAAACTTAAAGGAAATAAAAATCATAATATGCATGTATCTCATTGAACATAACTTCGAAGGGATATAATAGGTACAATTTCAATTACAAAGGACCGAAAATTAAAATTTACTTTTCAGATCATTTAAGTTGGAATAGCAGTAATAAGCTGAAATCAATATGTATATAAATTATAATAATACATTAGTGCAAAAAATATGCGGAGCTCATTTTATTTTATTTTAACTCGGTTTAGGTGGATGACTATTTTCTTCAGCAGGATTTCATCACGTCAATACGGATGAGGACTCGGTAAAACCTCATTATTCAAAAGAACCCTTTTTATTCTGAAAATTGAAAGCTCAGGGCTCCATCAACCCTGAAATGGATTTAAACTCAATTATTATAAATTAAGCTTTAGTATAGGTATATATATTTTTATGATTAATATTAGAATTGTTATAGCTAATTTTCTTATTATTATAATATTTGAATTAACAACTAGTTTTTCTTAGAGGCTTGATAAGAAGCAAATCAATGAAAATAATATAATGCAACTTTACATTAAAAAATTCCCGATTGTGGAATATTATTAATAAGCTAGTTATTTCCCTGTCCACATTTTTACCATAGAGATGTAAATAAAACCATAATACTAATATTTGCGTAATTAACAACCTTTGCTATGTTGGTCTCAATCATTTCGCAATCAAAATGCAAATGGGGTGGCCTCTGAGGGTGACAGCCGTTGCATTGACATGCAATACTCAATTGTATTAATCCTAGAATACTAGAATACTACACCTTCGTTTATAACAAGGTATGTCTAAATAAACGTACATGCCCTATTAGACTAAGGTTTAGGATTAATTAAGTAAACCTGTCTTCGTCATTTCGATAATTAGTAACAATGCATCTGTACAAAGGTTTAGTAATCCAAGTCGATTATTATTCACAAATTTTATTTATGCTTTTATTAAAATTTGAGACTATTTATTACTTAGTTTTTCGAAATTACTTTTTATTTACGTTCGATTCATAAGGGGACAGCAAAAAAGTCGAACATGAAGCGTATCCAATTCTTTCAATCAAAAGTCCTGAGAATAATAGTAAATTCCCCTTATTACGTCAGCAACAAAACCCTTCATAACGATCCTAATATACCTTACATTCTTTAGCTCGTTACTATGAGCATATTATGATTTTTATTTCCTTTAAGTTTTCACTGAAAAATCAAAATTAATAGTAGCTACTATTTGCTAGTTGATACAAGAATCATCAACAGTCAGGAGAATAGAGATGGTTTACCTTCCAAAAAGGTAAGTAGTTCTGATTTTGGTATGTTCTCCAGGCTGATCTTGCAGTAAAAATACTAATTTTTGACCTCTCCTTCTTCCTTTTCCCTGTGCGCGTTTCTCCAATAATGTCCTGAGCGTCTGTGGCTCTCGCGCTCTTCATCAGATTTCACTGACTCTTATCCAGTGACGTGGCTGACGGAGGAGCGTGGGGGATTTTCCAAGAAGCTGCATCATCGCACGTGAGGGAGGTGACAACCATGTGGACTTGGGAGGTCTCTGGGCTGTTTGTAAATACTGTATGAATGAACTAGTGAATACAAATTGTAAATATGCTATGAATCAGATCATTTATCACATTTAATTATTGCCCAATGAGGCAGATTCTAATTTTATCATAATAAAGGTGTTACATTTAACAAGTTTTCATTGTTTGTCAGTCTTATATTTTCTCCAGGCTAGAACATATAACTGCCGCAGTTAGAATACAGCGTGGTAACCACTATATTACAGGGACGTTCTAAAAAAATATTTACAACAATGTCCCTAAATAGAATAGAAATATAGAACGAATATAACAAAATTCCTATTGTCTTTTTCCAAAAAATATTTTTTCTAGAATATCTTTAATATTATTTTTCGTTGTGGTCTTTAATGTTTAACCAAGGGAAAAATTCTGAACCATAAATTCTGAATAGCTTTGGCCTTGGATTTAAGAAACCTTTAAAGGTAATAAAACTTTTTTGAAGGTGAGGAAAATATCTTTGTCATTTTAGATCCATGGAATAATTTTTATCACAGCCCATAATTTTTATGACTTTTTTACCTACATACATACAGGCTGAATCCCCTCCATTCGGATTGAAAGGTAACAAAATAATCTTTCTTTTGATGTAATCAATGGCTGTTAGTGCCGTTTTCAATATAAGGGTCACGAGGAAGTAAATTAACACCTCAGCACTTCATTGGCTGGAAGTGAGCCCAAACAATGGCAGGAGACAAGTAGCTCAAGCCTGGTCCATTATCGGCGCCCTTCTCTCCCATTAAGCTAAGTTGTAAAAAGGGAAAATGGAAATGAATCATTCGTTATTGCTGGTAGGCTTGGCGATCCCTTTGTACATATATTTCATCGATCCTTTACCTTGGGTACATACACAATACATAATACATACTGCATCTCCCCTTAACGGTGTTCAATTTGAAAAAAATATTTTTTTCTAACGGTCATGCTAAAAAAACGATGTTTAAAGTAATTTTTAAGATAAATATGTAGTAAATAAATAAATCCCTTCCAATTTCATAGTAACCTATCCACCCACCCTAATCGCTTAGCACAGTCATTGCACTGCACCATTCATCCCTATAATCCTCATCTTAGGTTAAAGCGGCAGTGACCTCGTCACCTGCTATAAATACGAGACAGTGGGACTCCTGGCAATTGTCAAGTTCTCCAATCATGTCCTGAGCGTATGTGGCTCTCGCGCTCCAGTCAGCCTCCACTGGCTCGTATCCAGTGACGCGGTTGATGGAGGAACGTGGGGGGAGTACTCAAGACTCCAGTTACTCTTTAGCATGCGAGGGACGTGAGAACCATGTGAATTTGGGAGATCTCTGGGCTGTTTATAAATACAGTATGAATGAGCAATTGAATGGAAATTGTTAATATGGCATGATTGAGAACATTTGTCACAATTACTTATTGCTTAATAAAGCAGATTTTAATTTCATGACAATAAAGAAGTTTCGATGAAATAAATACAAATTTTAGTGAAATTTAACCTACTTGCATTTACACCACTCTTTTTATCATATTATCGTACAGCATTACAGAATTAATTATTTGGAACGCTAAAAATAGTAATAGTAAATTAAAAATTGAATTTGTAGTTTTCCATATTAGTTCGTTGACTAACGCAGTAAAAATTATACAAATCCACAATAATTATTTGTTATATCTAACTTTCTAAACTAGGAAAATTGGTTGAAAACTAAACTTTGAAAATTTGGGTACTAAAACATTTTTATGTATTAATTTTTATTTGATTTTATAGGATGGAAAAGAAAAAGAAATTATATCCAACCCTAGAAGTAGTTTTTAGAACAATGTTGGAAATGGAAGATTAAATATCCTCAGAAGATCTAATTGTCTTCTGATTCCACAGAAGTCATCTCAAAAGAGTTTCATACTGAGGTGATAGAGGAGACGCGCCTCAAGAAACTAGAAAGAGCAATAAGGAAAGTCCTGGAGCTCCTCACTTCCAGAAGGAGAGAGAAGAGACCTGATCGAATATATTCTTCAACCAGGAAATAGAAGAATATATTCTTGAGGAAATAGAAGGGAAAACGGAACAGAATGGAATACATCAAAATTGGTGAGGCCTAGGAAAACAATGGAGTATTCACGTTGTCTAAATAAGACAAGGTCTGGGCCTTCAAAGCCGTTACAGTTACCACGTCCTGGAATGCCTCAAACTATTCTTTTGTGGAACTAGTTCTCCATTTCACGAAAATGCAAGTATTAAATCAGCAATAAAAATCCAAGAACGAAATTCAACGTGTATTGAAGAATTGCACCTCTCAATAGAAAATAAATAACTAATCTACAAAGTTATGCTTAGTAATAGAGCTATGGGGGACAGCAAAAACATCAAGCGTATCCAATCCTTTCAATCAAAAGTCCTGAGAACAATAGTAAATGCCCCTTACTACGTCAGCAACAAAACCCTTCATAACGATCTTAATATAGCTTACATTCTTGAACTCATCCTTTCCAAGTTCATTAAATTCCATTTAAACCTATCCAACCACCCTAACACCCTAGTTCAGTCATTGCACTGCACTACTCATCCCTATAATCCTCCTCGGAGACTACAACTGCAGTGGGCTCGTGACTTTTGTTTACTAATGCTCGATTGTGCCCTGAAGAGAAATCACAATTAATATTCAAACAATAAAAATGTTAATTTGATGATTACTTGTTCTTTTTGTTTCCTTTAATACTCTCTAAATTGATAATTGTCGAAATGACGAAGGTTTAATACTAATATTAAGGTGTTAGTATTCTAGGGCTGCAATGCCAATGGTTTATACGTACAGGTACATAAGTCACCTGGCATGACCGATATATTCGTGTAATAAGAAAATTGCGTTAAATTAGGTTTCTTATTTATAGCTTTATAAAGGTTCATTAATAAAAAACTTATTTTGTATAACATCTTTACAATCGGTTATTAGGGTCTCTTCGGTGGAAACTATTTAAAGGTAATTAAAAAAATAAAGGAATTAAATTATAGACAGCAAAGATAATAACTACTGATAAATATCCACATGCATGTATGGAACATTGTATGATATCCACTGCGATGATGACTGAGTTTACATATCATTTACATTTATTATTTAATTTCCATTTAAAAGATACCATTCCTAGTTCCTTCCTAGACCAGGTCCAAGACAGGCTTATTTTACTAAGTTTTGTTTTTTCCCATAGTCAAGAACGCATTCAAGACGGTAACGCAGGAAGGAATTCAAAGATATTCTGAAAAAGAAAACCTTTACAATTGAATTTGTTTGTAGTGGCGATCAAGCGGATTGCAGTATTGTTTTTTTGATCAATATTTAAACAATTTAACTTCAAACCATCTAAGAAATAGCGTATCAGAAATTGTCGACTGGATGAAGAAATAGTTTTGTCATAGGAATCATGTTCCCTAGGATTAACAAGAAGAAATGGAGATGTTAAGCTGTCTAGAATAATCTCAGAACAAGATAAGATAAAGTAGAATGTATGACATAATATAGAAAGAATAGTCGCAATGTAAAAATAAAAAACAATTTAATGCAATGTCTTTGATTATTCTAAAGTACATGTTTTTTTCATTTGAAGACAAAACTTGAGTCAATTTAGGTAATAATAACTTGATGGGGCTTCAATATTATAATGGGGAGTGTATAAGTAATTACTTTTAGAAATACAGTTCCAGCCACTGAGTGATTCCACTAAACGTGATCAGACAAAGAAAGATTATCAGCGGAATGGAAGGTAGAGATCGGATGTACGAGGCATTGTGTTACTTGAGTGAGTGGAAGGATGTCAATTGAAGGAGATCAAACAATTATTAGTGGATTTCGGTTAATGGGACTATTGAGAACCTTGTTCATTCATCATTTTCTGCAAGGTGTTTCTGAAACCGTAGGTGACAGGTACCTATTAGTACCCAGGGCCAGTATCCTCGTCCTTTCTGGCTAAAAAGGGTGTATATGAGCCGGAACGAACACATGTCTAAGCACTTGAGCACAGTTTTGACTGAGTGCCCTTCGTACTTGCCTTGAAGACCGAGCTCAGAAGGGAATGAATGCGAAGGCAATTAGCGCTGCAAGGATCCAAGCTTTTAAGTGGCCAATCGCCTCTCCAGAGACATTCACAGGTATGCCTAAGCTGCAATCACCGTCTGCTTCGACCATATGAACAGTTTCTGTTGTTAACTTTTCTTCAATAACCTTGGCAAGTAAACACTTCTTTCGTGGCGTACCTCCTTCTTGAACGAGGGATCTTGAACGTTTTTTACGCATTGCAGATCATCTAATCATTTTTTTGTGTAATTTGTTTTTTCTATGATGAGTTTAAAATTAGTTGTTTTCAAATGTAAACATGTGTGTTGTAATTTCATAAAACTTTTATTGAGGTCCGCATATGACGTCGTGTTTAATTTTGCTTTTTCTATTGAAGAATTCCTTCTTCAAGGGCGTATGCAGAATTTTGTCGGGGAGGGGGGGTCTGAAAAGAATAAGGGGGGAGAGGGTACGCACTGCTAATTATTTGTATTTGAAATCGGAAACGGCTTTTGATTCCAAATTCCCACTCTAAGTGTCTATAAAAGTCCAATTAGTATTATTCAAAATATTATTCACTTTATTAGTGATTGAATTATCCCAGGGGTAAATATAGGCCCGTAAGTGCTGCCAACTGATGGTTGAGATTTATATTATTTATCTTTTAATGCACCTTAAATTCTTCCAGCGCCCGTTTTGATCAATTTTCATTTTGATCAAAGTCTTGTAACACTTCTATCTAGGCCTACCAATCATGAACATTGAAACCCCTCATCACTGTATCCCTAAGGTTTGTAGTAACTCAACGGTGTCTTTATCGCAAGGCTATCTTGATAATAACATCCCTTAATGCGAATGTTATTCAAATGTTTGAGTGTATTTAAAGGCTATCTACTCAGTTTGTTGTCAGAAGGGTTTGTTGTTGACGTCATAGGGGGCATTTACTATTGTTCTCAGGACTTTTGATTGAAAGGATTGGATGCGCTTGATGCTCGACTTTCTTGCTGTCCCCCATAGCTCTATTCCGTATGTCCAAATTAGCTTAAGTATAACTTTATAGATTAGTAGTTTATTTTCTATTGAGAGATGGGGTGTGCTTCGAAGTAGTCTGTACAGTTGTCCAAAGCGTCTGTTTAGTTGTTGTCTTTTTAGCCTCGTGTGTGGGTTCCATGTCAGCCTTTTTTATTTTTTTTTATGAAAATAAAAAAGTAAAATGTGTCGAAAATGCTTATTTTTGCACTATATGTTAAACTGACAGTTGTAAACAAAATTACGCGGAATTTATTTCTACAGCAACCTAAAGGTATCGACTACCAAATATCAAAAGAAAAAAATTCTAACATTGACAAAAGAATAACGAAAGACACATAACGCTATCTACTGGTGTAAACCGAAATCACTTTTTTCCAACCCAATATAAATACATACATGAAATAGATCTTCCATTTGATAGAGGTTAGTTATATTTAGGCTATTCCCATAGTTTAGTGGTTAACATGCACACTTTTAACTGCAAAGACTCAGGCTCCACTCCCATCTCACTTTAGAATTTTTCCTATTGGGAATGGGAACTAAATTTACAAGTAGAAAAATAAATTTAAGGTTGAGAGGTAACGCCTAGTGCTAACTACACTAGAATCTCAGAGCCACCTTCCAACTCTGGCCACAACCATTTGGTACCATCGGACAGTGAGCATTCCTTTCCATGAGCTGATGGTCCATGGGGCTTTTTTAATTCTATTTATGGAGTTTGAAGATTTTTATTCTGAACATGTCTTTAAATTGAGCCTCTATTCAAATAATAAGTATACATAAATAAATCTGTGGTGAAATAGTTCATAAAGCAGCAGGGATATACCCAGATGTTGTACTTGGTATGTGACATTCACACGATCGGGTCTAGCCTAAATGCCTAAAAAAGACTTCAGTTCTGTTTCCATTCGCGGTTGTAAGCTGAAGGTGAGCCTCATCACCTAGTGTGTGTATGTGACTATGGACTTTTAACTTCAAAAAGAATGTATTATATTTATGCGCTCCTTCGAATGCATCTGTGTATGCAGAAAGAGGAGAAAAATGTAAATCATAAATTATTTATTTTGTTCATTGTAATTTTCAATAAAGAGGATTTAATTTGAAAAAAAAAAGTTCTGTTTCCAAAACCAAATTAATGGCTTGTATATTCACGTCAAAAATGAGGCGATGAGCTAAAACCCAACCAGACCCCTGCTCAAAGAAAATAACCAATAACTTCCTGGGAAAAATGAATTTTAAAATTCTTGTATTTAGCTAAATCCGGTGGCTTCCAATCACCATATTATATCATGTTTAGAAAGAAACGAACATAAATTAATAAAAAACACATCATTGTAAATTAGCAATATACGTTGTCGTTTAGAAATGAATAATAATAATGAGTAATTAATAAAAATTAACAAACAAAGAAAAAAATTATTCTAGGGCTCTAAAAAATAAAGCTAGTCTTGGATTATTATACGACTTTTCCAACATGAATTTTCTTTGACTAATCTGTCGTACTGACCGAAAACCCCGTAGACTCTGGCACGGGACCTATAAATTTTCCGTGTAAAAGTTTGCCAATATTAAGCCACACTATCAAAATTGGGAAATATTTTGACATATTGCTTTTAAATTAGAAAAATTTAATTTGGGAGATGTCAAACAATTACTGTCAGCTAGACATTGAACTATTACTTTATGAATTATTTCTCCATAGATTTATTTTTGTTTACTTGGATATTAAAATTTAGATATTTAATTAGCCCTAGTTAAGCCTTGCTGAACCGAAAAAGATCTTCTAAATGAATCTTATCTAAAAAAAATAAATAAATAATAATTATAGAGCACCAGCTCATTAAAAGCAACTGCCACCGTCCTAATATAATATATTGTAATATAATATAATATATAATATATAATATTGGGGAAGTCCTGGGCTTGAGACCCGATCCACAGGATTACATTTCGACATTTCCTGTTAATTATTAATAATTAAAATGTTTGAATTTTGAAAAACAAATTATAAATAATTCATAGTCAAAGAAATTAGGTCAATGGTCCATACTTGGATATAGGAGGTTAAACTTATATTTACCAGTTGATTTCACAAAGTAGAACAACCAATACTACAGTATTTTTTTTTTTTTTTTTCCTAAACTCCTTGAATTTAATACAATTTGTGAAAAATGAGCAAAATCAATGAACAAGAATTGACAGCTCTCTCCTCATTCTGCTTTGCTCAGATGCATTTGAAGGAGGTTGGGTTTCATAAATTAGATTTGAGGTTAAAATTTAAAACATGAATACAATGTGATGGGGCTCACCTTCAGTTTGATGATGTGGGAGAAAAACTTACAAACTAAAACCTAAACCTAGAACCTTGGTTGGGGGCTTATGATTATTATATGTGCATTTATTTCTGGGAACCGAGAATCTTTTATTCATTCGTATAATTTTAAAACTTAAGAACCTAGATTACTTCTTATAAGTTTAAAGAAGAAATAACTAAACACACCGTAATAACCACAGGTCATGTATATAACAGCTACATGAACCCTAGAGAACTCTATTGCCCACAGCAGTAAATATCTGAAACATACTTAGAGAAGAACTTTCCGGCTAGTTTTTGCTGTTTCTAACGATCGCTCTTTATATATTTGTCAAAATAACTGAAATTTGTATCGCTAGATTTAACACCAATGGAGTGTATAGATACTTGAAAGCAATACTAAAAGCATATTTCTGTTTATTTTATAGATATATTTATATCTGTTTTTAGCATGTTAGTATTAAATTACGAAATAAAAACCGTTCTTCATGTTTATTTATACATTTAAGTTTACTTTAACGCCCATTAGAAATAAAACCAATTCAATAATAAGTAAATGGAAAAACATTTCCATATGATTAATTTGTTAATGTAATCTAAACATTTTTCATGATTTTCTTGTCAAATTAGGTTCGTTAATCCCTTCATAATTTAATGGAGTTTCCTCCGAATACTGCATAATTTAGTCAATTTAAGAGCCTAATTTAACCAAAAACATACATCATGGGTGGGTATAATGTATGCATTTAACCCCTCCTTTGGCGGTAGTAACTAATGAAAAATATGACTGACAAAAACGATATTATTTTAGAACTAAACTAATCATTCTAATTTTATAACCATTCAGTAATATGTGAAACCACATAAAAAGCTTTATAGGTCCTCAATCATAAACCTATATCAAGAGGACTGACCAGTCCAAAGAGGGTTGACTTCCGGATGTGGCAGAACCATTTAATTTCTAAATATTCTTGGCTATTTATTTTTATGTATTCTCCACAATACGATGTTTTGGGCCCCAGAACCTTTTGTATTAACGAAAAATTCTGATAAATGTTGTTGTTTTTTAAGTATACTATATGAGTTAAATTCTAAATAATAAGTTCGATAAATTAGGAGTGGATTCATAAAGTAAAACCAAAACGAATTGGTGATTTAAAAAAAAAAAATCAGGAAATAACATACAATTCATAGCAAAAAAATTCGGATTCTGGAGCAACACTATTTATGTTTTTATGAGTTACACTGACCTAAAACAGTTCACAAACTAGACCAACATACATTTCTTATACATTCTAAATATTTATAAATTTGTATATTCTTAGTCCCGATTGTGCAAGGATATAGATCAAATAACCAATATCCTGTCTCTCTACAATAATTTTTGTTTAAACAAAAATTTCAAATTTGTTTAGATAAACGATATTTTCAAGAGACGAAAGATTGTTTTTTGAATTGATTTGTGTCTGCCGACAGTTTTTTTTTTGGTTATAAAACTCTTTCAAAGGTTGAACGATCAACAATCGCTTGGTAGAGTTGCCTATTCCATGGCTGCGGCCTTGGGTCACAAAGCTTCGGAGGATGATCGTGTAAACCATTAAAGAATTGTTTTATAACCTGAGTGAGCTAATTTAAACCATATTTTCCTAGTATTTCATCTGTTTTGTTTATTCTTTATTCTTTATTCTTTATCTTCCATTAACCTTTTGATGATGTTATTGCCCCTTGTTTATGTTACTCCCATTTATTCTTCAATGTTTGCCTCCCTTCTTAACCTCAATTCAATCGTACCCTGGCCTTGTAACGTGAGCGTTTCTCTCACCAGTACATTCCTAATGCAACCCTTGTTTTTCTTACTTGAGAGTTTTGCTCACTTCGACCACCACCTATGTATCTTTTTTTTAATTATGAAATTAAGGTAAGAACATCTTAGAGCTATAATGAAATGAGAATTCTTCAGCCCCTGGTGAAAGAGCTAAATGTTTGAAGTTACCACTAATATTTTTTTCTGGTTTTAATTTTTTTTTTTTTTAATTTTGAACCCAATTTTCTTATTTTTTTGATTCGTTTAGATGGCTTTTAGAATATTTTACTCTCACCCAACAGAATTAAATTGTTTCCCCTATCGACGATATTGACGTCATCAGTCAGACTCGATCTGACAAGGAAGATTTTGACACAGGTACGGAACAGTCCAATAATGATGATGCCTAACTAGCCTCAGGACATGAAGGCTAAGCATTTTATTTAGATATAAATTGTGCCTCGAAAGTGAACTCATTCCCTCCCTCGTCAAAAAGAAGGACTGGTAAAAAGAAAATAGTCGTTCGTCTAACAGGCGTAAAACCCCAAAAAAATGCCAAATCTCTTTGATATAGTTGATTTCTTCTTTTTTTATATAACAAAATTATAAATGAAATTGTAAAATATCCAAATATTTCTATTGACAAAATAAATGAGAGCTATGCTGATGAAAAAAAAAACACTGCAAGGAAACAAATTTTGAGGAACTGCCCTCGGTTCGCTTTATATGGCGGGGGTAAAGAAAGAAAACCACCGCAATCTCAAAGAACTATGGATGAACGATGGCACGAATCCTGAATGATGTTATTATTTCGATTGAAATTGCTACTACGAGCCATCAGGGTGACTATATTCATGATCGTAATGAGCGAATAAAGTTAGATAATCAAGCTCTCATAAGAGAAAAATTTATTTGTGGAGCGTTGTCAAAATGCTTACCATATTGGTCCAGACTGTATTATTGACATGTTAGAAAGCTGCAGCATCCCAAACAAAGCCGCGAAATATAGAGAAAAGATGTATGAATTCGTGAATTCACGAATGATTTGTTCGTAAAACATATAAATGTATGCGGGTAAATAGCCACAAGGGCCTTTATTCACAAATAATAGTTCTTCTGCAGACGTAAAGTGTATTTATACCCCGATTCTAGGCACAGGGTGAAACAATACAATAGATAATGTTTTCACATCCATTCTATTATCTGAAGATCTTTTGAAATTCAGAACAACTACCGTAGAGACCCTTCGAAAGGAAAAGAAGCAGCTACCTCCAACGTTAGTAAATTGAAAAGAACGAGTGGGAAAAAAACAGCTTATTCGACTTAAAGAAAGATAAGGTTATTGTTTCTTACAAACCAAAAAAAAACAAAACAATTTACTGCTATTGCCACCGTTCCATGATGGCAATGATATCGATGAGCTTTCCGGTAAAAACTCAAAACCAGAAATTATTACTTTACGTAATCTAACGAAAGGTCGGTGCGGTACAGTAGACTGTGATATGTTCAACCGCCGACATGGGGAACGTAGCGTTACTTGAGACAGAAATTGTAAAAGTGAGACAATGGCAGACTGTCTGCATGCCAAGAAACCGTGTTTTGGGTGTATGCTGATTAGCCTACGGAAGTCAAAGGTGTCGTTTAAGGTGTTCATCTGGTGTGGAGTATCTTTTAAGGGCTGGAAGATTTGACAGTTTAATACTCTTCTTTTTTTTTTCTGTCCAGAAAGTAAATTCCAGAAGGGATATGGGACTCAGCAGTAAACGTGTCCCTAGAAGAGTGTGCGTTACCCATTCACTGGAAGATGTGAAAAGCCATACTTTTTTTTTTTTAATTTCAAATACTCTTTTATTGATAAGTAATACAATGAACAAAAAATTTACTGGGTTACAATTTGCTCCTTGTACTGCGATGCGCTGATGCATTCAAAGGAGGGCATAAATATGATACATTTCAATTCTTAGTAAAAAAGTGAAAAACACATCTACAACACTAGATGATGAGGCTCACCTTCTGCTTATAACCGTGAAAACACTACAAAACTAAAACCTAAGACTAAAGCGTTCCAGCCATCGATGGGGGAACGGAGCGGGGGTTATCGTGTTAAACACCGGGTTTGTTAATTATTGCAAGGAGTTGAAAAATTTGATATGTCTACGTTGGATGAATTCATCCACCGTAGGCAGCTCAAATATCTCATGAAGCTCGCTGTTGCTACGCTACTTGAATGAGGTACCTCTGACCAGTTTCATCAGTATACCGTTTTGGAATATTTGGAGTTTCTTAGCTGTCGTATACGGCAGATAACGAAATAGCGGTGCACCATACAGCAGAGTAGGCCTGAGTATGCTCCTGTATATCAACAGCTTGAGACGCAGTGATAGATTGGGGGAAGTCAATAAATGCGTAAGCCGGTAAGACTTCGTGCGAGTTTGCTTCAACTTCTTCGTAAAATAGTTCTAAAATGGAGGTGTCTGTCCATTTTAATTCCCAGATATACTAGGTTGTTGGCTGGTGAATTTTCCTCTTTTGGAAAGAGAAAATTACACAGTCAGTCTTACCCGCGTTTACAGAGATATTGAGTCTCCCCAATCTCTCACTGATCTGGTTACAGACTACTTCAGCCTGTCTTAGAGCTACTTTGGCACTCATGCTGCTACTCTACACCGCTATGTCACCTGCGAAAGCAGTAACTGTGGTATTTGTGTACCGGGCTCCGACAATCTCAGACCTGTATACGTTGAATAGTACAGGTGATAAGACGGCTCCTTGGGGTACTCCACAGGTCAGTGGCACAGCTTAAAGCCATACACGAACACAAAGGGCCTTCTACTGAAGAGAGCGAGATACGCTCCATGACGAGAGCATATATACTTCGGGACGAGGCAGCGGGGAGGCTCTGATGTGGGGAGGACTTCCATAGCAGCTTGCTGTGAGGAGGACTTAGGTTGTGGATTTCTGCTCAGAGCTCTTCGAGAGAGCATTTCACGTTACTCTGGAGCCGTTGACTGCGGACATGTTCGAGACGATAGCGGACCTTAGCTTTTAGGTCAGATTGAAGACATCGATGTAGAATAGCATGATTTGAGTTTTATTTGTAGCTAGTAAGATAAATGTAATTTGTTCGTTTTTTATTCGTAGTAAAATAAGTCATTTCTCGTTAAAACGTTTTTGTTTTTTTTAATAAAACATATTGCCTAAAAAATTCTATTTTACAATTGATCTCCTTCCATTTCGATTACCACGTTAGTTTATGTAAATAAATTACTCTGGGTTTAGATTCAATTGGGACTAATAGTAAGTGAACTGAATATTTGAGTAAGGTATTATTTTTTACAACTTTACGTTAATGCAATAATCTCAGGATTTGATAGAGGAATCAAATCTGTCAGTAGTTGAATAGTTAGGTGGCATCCCTACAATTTAAATATTCTGATTATTCAACTTGAGCGAAACAGCGTGTCGTTTGTTGGTAACTAAGGTAAATATATAAGCGGATATGTGTATCCTTAAAAAAGATACACCCTTTATATATTACCTTACAGTTTTATGTATTCGGATACAGTTGTATATCAGATAGATTAGTATATCGATACGCAAAAGTATACGTCAATATTTAAATAAAAATTTCACATTCGCTAAACGAAGCATGACGAATTCCGCGGCCAGAGAAAGAAACAGTTGGCCATTGCCTATTTGTTTTTTACCGTACAATATTAGAGGAATAAATCCCAAAATCATTTATGAATCGAATACACAGGACACATTAGAAAAACGCCAATATCTAGAACAGCTGGCACAACAATCTTCTCAAACGAACGATGAGAACAAACTTACCCCTCTATTTGAGACATTCAATAAGGAAAACTTGTGGAATGAAAGAAACTAGCCAGGAACAAACCAATGAAATAGGCAGTACGAAGTTTTGCTATTTCTGCCCCAGAAAGAAAGTCAGAAACACTAAAAAGAAATGTATAGATTGTGCTAAACAGAATTACAATGTGCATTGCATAAATGGACGACATGTACAGTAGAGTATTCTGACTAGACAGTTTGAAAATAAACACTTTGCAGTATATCAATTCTGTAATATAGGTGACATAATTTAAAAAAAAAAAAAAAAAAAAAAGAGAAATGTATTTTTGAAACAAAATGTAATTATTTTATTGTGTCTAAAGTTTTAGTTTTATATATAGTTTTATTTTAATGTTAAAAGTTTTATAGACTAGATTTATTTTACCGCTTCCTGCATGAAAACATTCAAAATATTTCATTGAAAGTAATCATCGTCACCATCATCCCATCCAATTATATACAGAAATAGTTCAAGTCGTCTATCATGTGATAAATGCACCAAAGACAGTAGGGTACAAAAAAAATAGGCCACTCCTAATCTCAATCTACGAAATGATGTATATTACACCTCATTTAAATGCCCACGTTGATGAGTATGGAGAAAGAAAGCTCTAATTAAAAAAAGTTTCTCTTCGCTTTTATGTTGTAATCCTTCCATTACATTGTGAAGAAGGTTTAGGAAAATTAATTTAAGCTTAGGCTCCAGGTCACTGAGAGCACAGTGAACGATAAGAGGAACATGCGTTCATTATATTACCGCTCTTGTCTTTGGACAAACTGGCTGATTTTTAATTTAGATATTTTCTTTAAAGTGAGGTATTACCAACAATGGCTACGGATTAACTTTTCCCCCCCATTCATAGCATTGCTTCAGTCTCACATGGTTTTTTTGAACAACGCCAAAAAAAAGGACACCTCGAAGTTGGTTTGGATATCTTCCATCTCAGAAGCTATCTAAGATTGTTTTCTGTTTATGGTGAAAATAATTTCAAAAATACTCCAAAAAATATTTTGAGAGCCAGCAATATAAATCTGGTATTGGATACGTTCGAAGACGGTTGCCTTTTAAAATATCAAACGAAACTTTAAAAAGAGCAAGCAAAATCGATCAGTGAAGTGTAGCCTCTTTGTATACTAATCTGTGAGTCTTGGCCTTTTCTGAGGATCACCTAACCAAGTGTGACATTTTTGGTTGACCTGAAATCGCTACTAAGAATCAGTTAAGCGTAATAGCCATTTTTATCGGAATCATTCTCATGTACAATAATTATTCTGTGTGACCGTCTCAATATGTTTGCTAGCAATATTAATGCAGCTTGATAAGTTCAATTTTCAAGACACTATTGCCAAAATCCTATACTAAAGGAGGCCAAGAGAACGGGCTCACCGGCTTTCTCAATGTACTATCTGAATATAAAAATGGATAGGCACCTCCATTTCTCTACC
The DNA here is from genome assembly GCA_930367205.1 of Acanthosoma haemorrhoidale. NCBI lineage: Eukaryota > Metazoa > Arthropoda > Insecta > Hemiptera > Acanthosomatidae > Acanthosoma > Acanthosoma haemorrhoidale. Next base: position 94,210,938 of record OV884015.1, on the reverse strand, counting down.
CATTTTAGTAACAAAATAGAAAAAGTACGACGCAGGTCTTACCGGCTTTCGCACTTGCTAACTTCACCCAACTTGTCGCTTTGTGTCAAACTGATGATCAAATTCAAGGGGATCATGAGAAAAGTGATCAGAAATACCTTTCTCGAGAGGTTAAAGAACCCTGAAACTGCACCCTAAGCTTGGTGTGCCATCGGTGGTTGAGTTTATTCACCCAAAACACATCAAGTTTGTTGACTCGTTGCATCACTTAACAAACCCATTGACATGGGGTTAACATGACCGCATCAATGGCAACCAACCAAGATTTTGTTGTTAGATGTAATTTAGTTTTAAGCCTATGGTTCATAAGCCCCATCACTTCTAAACATGTTTAGACAATCAATGTATAATGCACATTATACTTTTGTAACAATAGCAAATCGCAATGTAAAATTATTGAAAATACTATAAAATGTAGCCTAGCTATAGGACATATAATGTATAAATAGATTCACTTATGTAGTCTATACTGATTTGCATAATTTATAATAACAAAGGGATGACAAAAACCAAGACACTAGATGCCAAAAACGTGATTTTCTTTTACGGGTAAGCACTTCATCAGTATGCTTTTGAGTTAATGTTTGAATTTTACGATCGGGTAGATGACGTTTCGGATAGATAATGAAATTCGACTAAAACAAAATAAATTAAGGCCATAGCCCTGTATTTTAAATCATGCATCTCCAAAATTCATTCCAATAAACCAGAGATATTAATTTTTTCATGAGGTCACTGAAGGTAAAAGTATTTTTCTATGCCCAAAAAGGGGAGGCCTTATTTTCAAGTAGCTTTAAAACTGTATTCAACACCACCTACTGTGGCTCTTAAGCTTCCTCACTTCACAGCTCAGATGCTATCTATGATGTAATGTCCAAATTTTACACCCCATCATTGGAAATTCATTAAAAATGGTAATGCTATTTTAAAAACAGTAGGGGGTTTACAATAAAAATTGACTAACTAATCTATATTCAGCCAATGCCAAAACGTTATTTTCTATTAATCCTTTAGTTACTTATAATGTTTTACATATGTTGAGCGTTTTTTTTTTGTTTTATTATTATGTTTTGAAATGGGAAATCAATGTTTTCTTTTCCAAAAAAACGTGTTTTTCATATACAAAATAGTGTATCTTTTTTTCTAATCCCCTAGTTACAGTTTATTGAAACATGCCAAATCACATTACAAATTCCACACAGATCTGCATTAGAGATGAATTTTATAGAAACAATGCCTAAAATTGACATTTAGTAGTGCTAAAGAAGTTATACAAACAAAAACTAGATCGGTTTATGTGGCTCAGCCTTTAAATGTCTTCCACCACTTCCACAATGATTGAAATTCAACTAGTTCAGCCAGTTTTTCTTGTCATCTTTGGTTTAATTGCATGTTCTTTAATTTAATATTGAAATGTCCTATTGAAACGGCTGGAAAGACAAGTTTTGATATATTTTTGCGGTTCACGATAGGAAAAAATCAGGACTCTTAAATAGCTTCTGTGATAGGACATGATCAAATTTAAAACTTAGCAGAGCATGCCATATGTTTTCATGTTCTTTTCATATTTTCGGTGATCGTATTTTAACCAAAAACAAATTAGCCTATTTTGAGGTCTTGAATATGTCTTGAAAATTAAACATGTACACATATATGTTAAGCACAAACTGAGGTTATATGGAGCGAAACCCCAGGCAATTGTCATAGGCTCTAGTTTCCTTCTCAGATCATTTGCCGATGTTCCCGCTCTAACCTTCTCATCACATTTTGCTCCACCATCAAAAACCTAGGGATAACCTTTGACTAAACCCTCTCGTGGGACCTACATAGCTCTCAAATTCCCCGGCGGTCAATAAGTACTCTTTGTTTCCACCGTCATTTTTCCTCACCTTGATTATAGCTATGTAGTGTATTTAGGAGGCAAGTTGAAGCGAATCATGAATTGCATCGTTAGATTTGTCTTTGGGAGTTCGCGGTGCCACCATGTCTCTCACCTCTAAGCCGAGTTAATGTGGCTCTGCCCCTCAATCCGTGCACAATATTTCCTAGGCTCATTCCTTTTTTAAACCATCCATTCGCGTCACCCCCCCCCCCCAAACAATATTTTACGGTTCAAAACCTCAGTCCACTCCCGGAACACAAATTTCCATCTCTCTGACCTTTATACTCCTGCCCACAAAACTGCAGCACACGATCGGTCCTTCCTTGCTCGCTCTACTACCCTTGGGAATTCTCTGCCTCCTAATATCCGCCATACTTCATCCTGACGAACCGTTAAAGCTCTCCAATTCCAACACCTCCTTACCATCCAAAGGGACAAATATTAGTCTGTGAACGAATGACTTTATTATTTTATAATTCTAGACTTTAATTTTTGTATTAATTCTTATTATTTGATTATTGAATATGAATAGATAAATGTTGGCTGTGAGTTTGTATCTATCTTTGTTGTTTTCTTTTGTGTTAGTTTTATTGCTTTTTATGTAATGGTTTACTGTACAGACTTCCTCATATTGTTTGTTTTTTCTAATAGGTGGATTACTAAAAGCAGTTAAACAATTTTTATTTTTGTATCATAATTATTATTATCAATCCTTTCAATCAAAAGTCCTGAGAACAATAGTAAATGCCCCTTATTACGTCAGCTACAAAACCCTTCATAATGATCTTAATATACCCTACATTCTTGAACTCATCCCTTCCATGTTCATAACATTCCATAGCAATCTATCCAACCACCCTAGTTCCCTAGCACAGTCATTGCACTGCACCACTCATCCCTATAATCCTCCTCGGAGACTACAATTGCAGTGGTCTCGTGACCTGCTATAAATACGTGACAGTGGGAGTCCTGGCAATGGCCAGATTCACCAATCATGTCCTGAGCGTCTGTGGCTCTCACGCTCTTGGTCAGCCTCCGCTGGCTCTTATCCAGGCGCGGCTTACGGAGCGTGGGGGACTTCTCGGACTCCACTTCATCCTTCGCACGCGAGGGAGGTGACAACCATGTGGACTTGGGTGGCCTCAGGGCTGTTTGTATATATAGTATGAATGAATGAGAGAATGAAAATTGTAAATTGGAATGAATGAGATAATTTATCACAATTACTTATATCCCAATCAGGCAGATTGTAATTTTATCATAGTAAAATTGTTGTTAAAAATCTCTCGCAATTACTATTTATCATTTATTTAGAAGTTTACACTTTATTTTTCGTTCCTGTTTTCTTTTTGTGTCATTTTTTTTAAATTATGATGTTATAGTTTACTTTATTCGTCATTTGAACATCAATTTTATTCAGGACTCTGTATGAACTTCTATATGCGAGCATTCAGGCAAAAGCCCTGTAGAAGAAAGAAAAGTAGATCTTCTCCTTCAAGACATCTCAATAATGGACTGTACACGTGTCCCCCGCCGTATTGTTGCCGATAAGGAACTGTTCGGGAGTGTCTGAACCATCCCCGGTGCTGACGGGCCAGGCAGTCTTGTCCTATCAAATCCCAACTAATCCCAGAAGCCAGGGTCCATTAGGCCGTGACGGTCTATCGTGTCCATCGATTGCCCACGCAGCTATCTTCCAACGGTTTACTGCCACTCTTCTTTAGCGATAATCTTAGGCCGGGTTCGGAGCTTGCAGACACTTCCCACACGTGTGCCTGTCCTCTACCATTCGCTTCAGCTCTCTGAAAGCCATATTCCCTTCGCTCTAGATTCTCATTCCACAAGATCCAGCGACACTACTGCCAATCGAAGCAGTGCTTTTGGCAACGGTGAAACAGCTACACTGAGGAGTGCGAATCTGGAAACTCGTTTATAAACAACAAATTTTACCTGTAGCTTTTAACTGTGCATTTCTTCACACTGATTCCAGACAATAAAGTAAGCATTTGTTTACATGCATACATTTTTCTGAGAAAAATAAAGGGATTCAGAATAAACGAATGTGACTAAGGAATTTTTAGTTTAAGTTTAGTAGATGCATTTATATGTACCACGTGACATACTATAAGAAATGCTAAAACCAGAATTATTATATGTGATAATAAATGGGTTTAATTTTGTATTATAGAATAGAAAAGTACTAAGTTACAGGATCATTAAGTAACCACATTGACGTAGAGTAAATTAACCAATAATGTTTTATTCAGAATAAGAACATGCAACTTAATAATCGTTGACGAAATTAATCAGCTGAGGGTTGATACTGGTTCCGCAATCTTATATTATGGCTAAACATAAAATGTCTACTCTACGTGGTAACAATACTTGAATGAGCCCTAGACCCGGCACTTCGTCTAAGTGGGCTGATTCGGTGTGTTTAGGGCTTCCTTGCTTTTTTTAATTTTGAAGGATTACCTTGAGTTACTTTTAAACAACTGGCAATTCCCTCCTCTGGCGGGACGAAAGAATAATTTTCGGCAAGAGCTTACAGCTCTTACCATGCGTTTGGCATATGTTTACAACATCAGAGGTCTTGAATATTCGGATGGTTGTAATTTGACATGGATACACCAAGAGGAGATATTCAGGATAACCAATACTGTATTTTTTCCTTTTGGACACATCGTAGTGCTTAATTTATGTCCTTTGGAGGAAAGTTTTTTGATGCTCGTACCCCTTGGTAGGGTTTTGCGAGAAAGGTCCCTGGCCTCACAGGAGTACATACAAGAGCTAATGGTGGAAAATTTGGTATCATTTGCACCCTAGCGGATAGATTCCTAATGTTTCAAGATACTACTCTATAGAAGGCACTATAGAGCACAATTGCGTAGAACTAACTAGATCTGGATTTAGGTGGAATTAAGTGCTTAGTAAGGAGTCTAGATTTTAATATGATTAAACACGTTTCGGACCAACTCATCAATTGTAAGCATGACCTAGGGTAAATGCCTTTCTTAAAAAAAAACTTGAATTCTGGTCTAAGCTCAGTTTTAATTTTCCTATCTGTTCAATGTAGCGAAGAGGAAGTTATTATATATTCACTAGGGAAAAATTGGTATGTCCCTCGTTGCTATCTTATTCAATTCCTTTATTAATTACTCTTGTTAAGTTAATGATTAAAAGTGATATTCTCTCATCACAGACTTCATTTCCATGGCCCTGAATGTTTTCGACAGACTATCCCGACATTCAAGAGTTCCAGTATATGAACATTATACTACTAGTCTAGTTAATGCTAATAGTAGTGAAAGCAGTTTAGTTAACTTTAGCCGTTGAAGATCGTAATAAACGATTTTCACGTTTAATACCGAGTAATTGTTTTTTTCTTCCAGTGGACATAGCGGATTAACTTTTAAAAAAATGTTATTTCAGTGCCATTTCTACATAAGCTATCCAACGTAGCACCTCCACGTTTATCTATCACCAGAGATAATGCCAGATGATTTCCACTCCTATCCGTTTCAAAAGAAATCCTTAAGATCTGTAATTGCTCTCAAAATTATTGGGAATGGCAGTTGGAATTAGAGCCTTCATAAACCCCACCTGCCCCTGTCTGAATTCATTTAATTACTCCGAAACTTTTTCGATTATCTGAAAGTTCCATGTAACTCATTACCCGGTGCAGACATCCTTATAATCATCCTAGACGATTAAAGGTGCTTTGGCTGCCAGATCTAATGAAAGTCATCACAGTTTCGGAAACTTGACTCCTGGACTACGACAAGGAAAGTTTTTGTCGTGTGCTTCTCGTCCCTCAACGACAGTCAACCTTCAATGAGGCCAAAATTAAACGATGTTATCTAAATAATGATTCTATAAAATCTAACTATGTTGTAAGAACGGTAAAGGGGTACATAGAAACTTTGACTACCTAAACCGTCTCAACTAACCTCACTTAGAAGCAAGTTTAAAAAGTGAACTGACAAGAACTAATATGGGTAAATAAGCTAGTGTCAATATATGGAAGCTGATTTGGACAGAATCCTGTCAAGAGGTGGATTGAGGAAAATTTTGAATAAGGATTACAAAATAATGAAGAAAATTTTCCACAACCAAATACGAAATTTATTAAAAATTAAGCAAACAAACTTTTGAAATAAACTTAAAGGCCACTCCTTCGTGTTTCCACAGTTGGTGTAAACCAAGCCATCCCCAAATATAAAGTACAATCGTTACTTTATAACATAGCCTACTATAAATATATTATTGGCTGGAATAAGTAACCGAAATTGGCTTTTACCGTACAGAAGAAAAGGGTCTACTCCCTTCTTCTCTCAAAAAGACAATATTGTATTTTGCCACGAAATTAGAGGGCTCAGGAGGAGGAAAAAATGGGTCTTCCTGGCTGTTTTCCAGATGATTAGCGCCTATTTATTGAAAGCTCAAAGCGAAGTTTGAAACGTGTCCTACACAATGGAAATAAATATAATCCAATACCAATTGCTCACTCAATGAAAATGAAATAGGAATATAACACTGAAGAATATAACACCATAGTTTTGGTCATTGATAAGATGAAGTATCACGTCCTTCAATGGGTGATATGTGCGGTCTTAAAAATGGTAAACTTTCACCTTGGACTGCAAAGTGGTACACCATATACCCTTGCTTCTTGTGCCTCTGGGATAGCACAGACACAACGCACCACTGGGTTAGAAAACAGTGGCTTAAGAGACAAAACATGGAAGTTGGGGAAAATAATGCCATTAACGCCTCCTTGAACGAGATAACTTCATGATTTGCATATAAGGTGAAAAAATCCCCCAGTTGAGTACGAAAAAAAATGAAATAGGAATATTTAACGGCCCACAAATAAGACAACTCATTAAGGTTCCTACCTTCGTAAATTCGATGAATGAGGCTGAGCGAAAAGCATGGACTTCATTTGTTGCAGTTGTCGAAAGTTTTCTGTGCAAACGCAAAGCTGAAAACTACGTTGAACTAGTGAACGAGACGCATAACAGTTTAGAATCCCTCGGGTGTAACATGAGTATTAAGATACACTAATTACACAGACTGAGACCAGTGAGGGACAAGGCGAAAGATTTCACCCACCTATTATAAAACTATGGAAGCCTGCTACCAAGGAAGATGGGATACGCACATGATAGCAGATAACTACTGGATTTTAAAAAAGGAACTGTTCCAAAATGCATTCAAGAATGTCTCGGAAAAGAAGCTTCCGAAGTATTCAGTGACTAATTGGTTTTATCGATAACTTTTTCTTCTATCTTTGTATATACTAATATTTCTATAGTAAAATAATAAAAATTCCATGTTTAGTTTTTTTTATTTCATCCATGAACTTGTCTTAAAATAGTGAAACGTATATATCTCACTAAAATTTTATATCTTAGGCATTTGAGTTCCTGGGCAAAACCTAATGCCATATTTGAATTCAAGGCATCAAATTCATATGAAATTAACTCCAAATACTGTTGGCCTATATTTTACATATTGTACACACTCGTCAAGAGCTCTATACTCATTGTGAAAAGACATGTGAGTTGAGTTTTGTTTCATCAAACACAATCAACATCCAGAAAAGCATGCATAAACCTATAAGGTGGTGTTTATCTCAGTATTATATTACGCATTTATTGACTTCCCCCAATCTATCACTGCGTCTAAAGCTCATTATTTACAAGTGTGTCCTCAAGCACACTCTGCTGTTTGGTGTACTGCTGTTTCGTCATGTGACGTTAACGACAGCTTCGGCCGTATTCCAAAACGGTATACTTCATTCGAACAATGGAGCAACAGTGAGCTTCACGAGGTTTTTGATCTGCCTACGGTGAATGAATTCATCCAACGTAGACGTATCAAATTCCTGAACTCCTTTCAGTACATGACAAACCCCGGTGTTTAACACGATAACCCCCGCTCCGTTCCTCTATCGATGGCAGGACGCTGTCGAGGCAGGAACGCTTTAGTCTTAGGTTCTAGTTTTAGGTTTTAGTTTGTAGTTCCCTCATTGTAAACCGAAGGTGAGCCCCATCACTTAGTCCTGTACACATTGCATTGTAATTCTTTCTTTCTTCGAATGCATCTGCGTATGCAGCAAGAAGAGAAATTTGTAATTATTTTTTCACTGAACTTTGTTCACATATTGTAAAAAATGATAAATAAAAGGGATTATGAAAAAAAAAAAGTATTATATAATTGTGAGTTAAATTTTTTTTTGTTTCGTTTTGACTACTATTGATGAATTGAATTTTAGACTGAATATACTTAGAAGGTGAAATGCCATAAACCAAATAAAACACTCAAAATTTCTCGTCAAAAGAAACAAGATCTAAATTAATATCCTTGCTAAATTCTTCTTAAATAATATTGCAAAATATTAATTATTTATATTCTTCAAATAATAAGTTAAAAATCTGTATCTTTCAATGCTTCAGAATACCCCAGTGTGACATAAATTTGTCAATGTGCTAGTAGGGAGAATCCTGATTCAAATCATGTTTTGCTCGATCCTCATGGGATCCCTTTTTCCGCAAGCATGTCTCCTCTATGGACGAGTGACATACTACTTATATAATTACATACTCTTGCATACATGCTCTTATATAATTAAAAATCGTGCAAACTATTGCGCTACCTCGGCATTTAATCTTGTCTCCATGGTTACAGGCTGCTACTTACACCGCTTCTCAGATATCAGTTCTGTGTGGGCAATATTTGAGCAAAAATTTAAACATTTAAAGATAAAGTCTTTAAATCTCAATTTAATAAAACATTTAAAAAAGTTATCCACCGTACTACGATACAGCGTACCGTAGAAGAACCGTATTAAAACTTGGATTACATGTGATGAACAGAAATAACGAAGTTGATTCAAGGAACGTTACTAATTAGTTCGCGAGTTGGCTGTTTTCCCAATCTACTGAAAATGGTTAGAAATATTGTATGACTGACACAATCTCTACCAATGAAACAAGTGATCATTTGGTATAAAAGCCAAAGTATCTTAAGTGCTACCTCTAATACACTAGTAAGCCATCATTTACTTTAGAGTTGACGATGAACATGAAATCAGAGACAACCAAACAATATCCTCCGAACATAAATCTAATCCTTGACACTTACAAACAAAAATAGATAGACAGTTATTAGTTATTATTAATTCATACATGACTATAATAATCAAAAATCTCTATTGTGATAAAATTACAATTTGCCTTATTGGGCGATAAGTAATTGCGATCAATGTTATCATTCACACCATACTTAAACTTCTTCATTCACTCGCTCATCCATACAGTATTTACAAATAGCCCAGAGACCCCCCAAATCCTTATCTATGTCACCTCCCTCGCGTGCGAAAGAGAAAGCGGAGTCTTGGGAAGTCCTAGAGGCTCCTCCATCAGCCACGAATACGCGAATACGAGCCAGTGGAGGCTGACTAAGAGCGCGAGAACCACAGACGCTCAGGAGATAATTGCAAAAACTGATTGCCGCATTGATCCGCTTTTTATTGCTTAACACTTTTACGATGATTTACATTTAATTATAATACATTTAGTTCATGTTATTTTACTTTTGCTTACAATATACATGCACTAGAGTATAGGGTGATTTAAGTTATGTAGTTAGTGGTCGCTACAACAACCTTAGGAAAATTGGATGTCTCTATTATCTTCGTAGAAGACTCGATTGATAATTTGCCTTTTCATGTCTCCAGTAGTTGGTTTCAGGGCTCTCATTCCTCAAATGCGCTCTTAAGTTTTGCTTTATGAGTTAATTTCATTTCTGCAAAGTTCCATGTTTTCTTCCATCCTCCTTAAGACTTAAATGGTGTCGAATGAATTCAATACTAATATCGGACGTTTTCAATCACTTGTTCCATGAGCAACCCCATTATTTTTTCCACACTGTTAGTCACGTGTGTACCGAATAAATTGCTTCAGGCATTCCAGAGTTATTATGGAATACACACATTCATCCGTTTATTTATATCTCTGGATTAGGAACATAATTTTCTTACATGTTGGATATTTCTCCCGTAAAAGAAATTGAGGACTTCTAATAGGATTTGTCAGTTAATTTCACGCGTCGGTAGTGAACGCCGGAAATCCTGATTTTGAAATTAATGAAGATCCTTCCGAATTAAACCTCACCAATAATCACGCCAAAAAAAAGACAACATTTTGATTGAACTAAGCTGATTTATAGAGCTTAGTAATCCACAATATTTTAAAAAATAAATCAATTTTGATTTATTAAACAAATTCAAAATAGAGTTAATAACGTATTTATAGCTCTGGTATTATTGTTTGGTAAGACGATAATAAAACCATAGACTGATCAAATCATTCCAGTGAGGAAAGTTCGTTCCCACAGACTTAAGTTGATTGAGTCAGGAACTTACTTCCAGGTCCTGGAGGAAGCCAGACCCTGCATTCGAGAATGGCTAGAATAATAACAAGACTTCCAACACATGGTACAACCCGGCATTAGTTAAATGGAGAAGATTGCTTCATTATAGAGAATCCATTAACTACTTCATATGAACATTTAACAGAGTAATTCACTTATACATGTTAATGCTGTGTAGTGACTAGTTAATTTATGTAAACCTGCTTTGTTCACTAACGAGCTAGATGTTTCTTTTGAAGGGCTATAGGTGGTCTGAGCTTTGACACACTGTCGCTTTGATTTCAATATCTTAATTACTGTTTACTTGTGAAATTTTATTCAGGCTCAAGAAAAAGTTTAATATGGGCAGTTTTTGGAAATATAAATAATTTTAACATGTATAGCATTCATAGTCATAAAAGGGGAGATTTCTTGCTTATTAATTCACTATCGTCCGATCAGCCCACTGGCTGATACTGGGAAAATTCTGCTTAATTACCTGAGGAAATTCGACTTAAAAAATTAAATCATCTTTCAAGAGCAGGCCGGATTTGAGGCCAGTCATACTACAAAGTATCCTTTCGAAGCTAGAGTTCTATAACGTCAACAAGAAACGCTATGACATCGTAGCTACGACACGTAGGCTGCTTACTCAGCGATCCATGCTTCCTGGGCCAGCAGTTAAGAGATTAGTGGAGGTATGGTTGCGTTATAGTCCATTCGAAGCCATCACTCATTCATGTGGGTTACTTTAAAGAGTCGTGCTGTTCTAAGATTTGTTCAACGTGTACCCGTCGGAAATTCTTAGACCCAAATACAAGATTGCATCTACAGCTGTATTCGTTGATTATTAATGTTATATGATGCCATCGCCTCTTTCAGGCCGAGTCAGCTTCAGATGCAGACAGTGAGAAATGGAGTTACTCAAACAACACCGTTAACGTCTAAAACTGATTACGTAGCATTCTCCTTTTAGAAGGAGGAAAATAGTCTCCTTGATATATTTGCGCATGCGCTACCTTTTAGAACATCTCTGTACATCGCTCGTCATTCAAACACTATATACTACCGTCTATAGGCCATAGTTCAGTTAAAAAATTGTTCCAGCAGGCAACTTGAGGGAGCTGGCCACGAGGGAGCCCTCAAGAGTGAGTAAATTGCTTATTATACTTAGAGAGAAGTGTGATAAGTGATATCGGATTGAGTAGTCGGCCATATTGGAACGCCTTACTCGACGTTCACTAACGATAGTTCTCTGAGCCATTCGGTCTAGCGGCTCAGAGCCAAGACCCGTGACTCACCACTGGGAGTTGTGAGCTTGAATCCCACGGCGCTACGTACTTCTTTTCTACTAATAAAAAAACCGTTGTTATGATAAAATGAGATTTTATCAACAAATAATGTCTCAAAATAAGAAAAAAAGATCTAGATCACTAGGTCCAACTCCAACACCGTCGCCTGTAAAGCGAAAACCAAGAAGGTCGAATAGGAACGTACAAATGACCTCCTCTGCAGCTAGTTCCATGGAGGAGATACCTCCACAGGCCAGCACATCCAAAAAAGAAACAGCCTTAGAGTCGCCTTTTTTCACGCCAAACACCTTTGAGGCTTTGAAAAATATCCCAACAGAAGAAATGGAAGTCAACAAAACTCCAACACAGCCCAAACCGCCTGCTCTTTTTGTACGCAACATTAGCAACTTCAAATTACTATGCTCACAAATGAGCAAAATTGTAGGTACCGGAAAATATACGTGCCTCAATCGCTCTCGGGATACAAAAATTTCCCCAGACACTCCCGATACTTATCGAGCGATCGTTAAATATTTAGATGAAACCAATGCAGACTACCACACCTACCAATTAAAGCAGGAACGATCACTCCGAGTGGTGATCAGAAATTTACACCCGACCACACCAGCTGACGAAATAGAAGAAGAACTCTCAGCTCTCGGGTACAAAGTTCGCCAAATAACAAACGTGTTGCGTGAGGATAGGCAACAGGATGAAACAATAAAAACGGCATTACCACTGTTCTTTGTTGATCTCGAGAGGACACCTGGAGTCGAGAAGATATACGACCTAACAAACCTGTACTACACTAGGGTACAGGTTGAAAAACCGTATCCCAATCGCGATATCGTCCAGTGCCATAACTGTCAGGCGTATGGGCATACAAAATCTTACTGCCACCACCCTCCCAGGTGTGTTAAGTGCAGTGGGCAGCACAAAACCGAATTGTGCAAAAAGCCCCTTAAATCGCCTGCGGTATGCGTGCTTTGCCAGCAAGGACATCCAGCCAACTACAAGGGCGGCGAGGCATACAGAACGCTGAAGTCCAGGACAGAACAATGTCGTCAGCCAGAAGAGAAAAAACTTGCAGCAAGAAGCGGCCCAGCCAGAAATTTGAGGCCTTTTGTCTCTTTTGCCGATGCCGTTTGTAACAGAGAGCAGTCAAAGGCACCGCCCACTCCCTGTCCACAACATCACCTTTCCCAGCATTCCATTCATCCCGTTAACCCTCAAGCTCAATCCCATCCTCAACCACACATCTCGCATATTCCTCCACCTTCAAGTTCTTCGGATCTTACTAGCCTATTAACCTCATTCCTTACAGAATTCAGAACCCTAATTACCCCTCTCATTTCCCTTCTTACAAATCTTGTCTCCTACCTTATCCCCGTTAAACAAAATCCATAAGTGGATCCTTCCGACTCCTTATCCATTCTCCTTTGGAATGCGAATGGTGTTCGCACCCACACTAACGAACTGACAGCACTACTCCACGACAAAAACATCGACGTAGCTCTCATTACTGAAACAAGATTAACGAGTAAACGACCATTTACTGTTCGACAGTACAAGACTTATCGAACTGATCACCCAGATGGAACAGCTCATGCAGGTACCGCTGTCATTGTCCATAACTCCATATCCCACCACATAGTTCCTCTGGTAGCACATGATTTCCTTCAATCCACTGCAGTGTCAATCACCACCTTCACTTTTCCCCTTACACTAGCATCAGTGTACTGCCCTCCCAATAAATCCATTTCCGACTCCCAATTCATCTCCTTTCTAGACTCCATCGGGCATCGTTTCCTTGTGGGTGGGGACTTTAACGCAAAGCACCAACACTGGGGGTCAAGATCCACGAATACACGTGGACGTGCTTTGCTGTCTGCACTCACACGGAAACATTGCTCCACTATCACTCCTGACACAGCCACCTACTGGCCATCTGATCTCAACCGAAATCCTGATCTCCTTGACTTCTTTTTTTACAATAGTTTAGGAACACTTAACTATTCACTCACACGCCTCGATGACCTCTCCTCTGGTCATAGTCCTTTATTATTAACCATTTCCCTAAGACCAATTCACAAACTGCCTCCTCCTTCATTTATTAGGGGCCCAGTTGACTGGGACCACTTCCGCCAGCTTCTTACAGAGTCCGTAAACCTCAAATTGTCCCTGAAAACATCCCAAGACCTAGACGATGCAGTGCATTCTTTCACTACTCTGCTCCAGAGGTCGACTTGGGAGGCATCGTCACCCCATCGTCACCCAAAAATCCATAATCATAATCGTTTACCTCAGCATCTCAAAGACCTAATCCAATCCAAACGCCGCTCCAGAACAGTGTGGCAAAGATCCCGGCATCCTGCTGATCGCCGCTCGTACAATCAGTACTGCCGATTGGTAAAGCGGCGATTGGCATCCTTCCGTTCCGATTCTTTCAATTCCTACCTCTCCTCTCTGTCTACCAGGGATAACTCGTTGTGGAATGTAACCAAAAAAATCCTAAAGTATCAACCTGTTTCACATCCACTCCGTCGTGATGATGGGTCCTGGGCGGCTTCGGACGGGGATAGGTCGGAGGAATTGGCTCTGTATCTTACCCATACTTTCACACCTCACCTTTCTCATCAAAGTCATACTCACAGCACAACTGTGGAAGATTTCCTCACTTCACCTATTCCTCTCTCTCTTCCACCAAAAGCCGTTAATCCCTCTGAGGTCAAATACCTTCTGAAAAACTTACCTTACCGAAAATCCCCTGGATATGATCTCCTTACTCCTCAAATTCTCAAACAGCTTCCTCCTTAAGCCATAATCTTTTAAACCTATATATACAATTGCATTATCCGAACGACGCACTTTCCTCTCCTCTGGAAACATTCCATTATTGTCCTATTCGCCAAACCCGGTAAACCACCCAATGAAGCCTCATCTTACCGTCCAATTAGCCTACTCCCTATCCTCTCAAAAATATTTGAGAAACTCCTACTAAAACGTCTACTTCCAATTGTTGAATCCAAAAACCTTTTTCCCACACACCAGTTTGGTTTCCGCCAACGACATTCCACTGCTCAACAAGGCCTTCGCGTTGTTGATCACATCTCCTCAGCCCTTGAAACCAAACAGTATTGCACTGCTGCCTTTCTCGATATAGCTCAAGCTTTTGACAGGGTTTGGTACGCAGGTTTGCTCTACAAGCTCAAAAGATATTTACCACAGACCCTTTTCCTAATCCTACAGTCCTACCTTTCAAACCGCTTCTTCCAAGTCCGCTGTGGTTTAGAATACTCTAACTACTATCCCATAAATGCAGGAGTTCCACAGGGCAGTGTCCTGGGCCCCATCCTCTATAACCTATACACCGCTGATGTCCCCTCTACTCCCAATACCTTCTTGGCCACATTTGCAGATGACACTGCAGTCTTGTCATCCCACCCAGACCCCGACATAGCATCCCATAACCTTCAAAAACACCTTGACGAGATCGAGTATTGGTGCAATCAGTGGCGGATCAAAGTTAATGAAGCAAAATGCTCCCACATTACCTTCACCCTTTGTCGCAAGTCTTGTCCACTAGTTTATTTTAATTCTATTCCTCTCCCTGTATCCGAGACAGTACGGTACTTAGGCTTCCATCTTGACAAACGACTGACCTGGAACCCACATACGAGACTAAAAAGACAAGAACTAAACAGATGCTTTGGACAACTGTACAGACTACTTCAAAGGACATGCCATCTCTCAATAGAAAATAAACTACTAATCTACAAAGTTATACTTAAACCAATCTGGACATACGGAATAGAGCTATGGGGGGCAGCAAAAAAGTCGAACATCAAGCGTATCCAATCCTTTCAATCAAAAGTCCTGAGAACAACAGTAACTGCCCCTTATTATGTCAGCAACAAAACCCTTCATAACGACCTTAACATGCCCTACATTCTAGAACTCATCCCTTCCAAGTTTATGAAATTCCACAGTAGCCTTTCCAACCACCCTAATCCACAGTAGCACAGTCATTGCACTGTGCCACTCATCCCTATAATCCTCCTCGGAGACTGAAACGGCAGTGGCCTCGTGACCTGCTATAAACGCGTGACATTGGGAGTCCTGGCAATGGCCAGTTTCTCCAATCATGTCCTGAGCGTCTGTGGCTCTCGCGCTCTTGGTCAGCCTCCACTGGCTAGTATCCGGTGACGCGGCTGACGGAGGAGCGTGGGGGACTTCCCAAGACTCCGCTTTCTCTTCGCGGTGGATTTGGGGGGTCTCTGGGCTGTCTGTAAATATTGTATGAATGAGCGAGTGAATGATGAACTGTAAATATGGTATGAATGAGAGCATTTATCTTAATTACTTATTGCCTTATAAATGGCAGATTGTAATTTTAGCACAATAAAGGAATTTAGAATTTAATTTGATATATTTGAAGAACAGCAACGGAATCGTGTATTCTTCAGTATTGTATACATGACCAATAAACTGGACATCGAGTTCCTTTTCTTCTGCCCACTACCAAACAAAACTCTACATCATTTCTGTGGCTTCAATATATCTGACTCCTAACTGATTCCCTTTACATCCCCTTTACAAAATAAGTTTTTTATTATTTATATTATGAGTAGACTACAGATAAAGGAATTAGAAGCTATTTCGAACCTTAAACTTCCTGTCTTCATAATAAATAAGTTCTCCTAAAATTAAGCGACCAAATATCTCAAGAAAAAGTGCATAGTTTTCAGGTCAAGGAATGCACCAATCAATCAAACCATCCAGTCGGCAATGAAAATAAAATAGCACATTACATTGGGTGACATTGTATTATTGTATTAATTATGGATTCAATCAATCAGTTATTTAAAAATAGGTTTTCTCGACATTTTTTATGCTAACGAATATGGGCCATAGTTGACTGTGGTAATATTGAATGTTTTAATTATTTTCAACAGCCCTTAAATAGATAAATAAATTTGTATTATGGAATGTGTACACATTAAATTATTTAAAAAATTTGATCTACAACAATTTCATACACATCTTTTCTAATTTCCAGCATTTGTTACAATAATCTAAACGTTCGAATGTATGTTTTTCGTCTTTCTGTTTACACTACCACCATGGAAATCAATGAAAACCACAAATTTAGCTAGCTTAAACCACTTATTGTCTAAAGTAATAATTATTTATCCGCATTAGATGCGCTGGTACACTTGATTTCAACATACGGATCTAAACCAGTATTCTATTGAGTGCGCAATTGTCTTTACATGAAAGTAGTACCTCAATTACTGGAAAAATCTTTAGAATCTCCTGAGGAAAGCCCTCCTCCTTCCTCGTCCTAAACAAAGCATTGCACTTGTTTTTCAATATAAATTGAAAAAAACTTAATTAGCACTTCGAAAATTGCCTGTTGTGTACGCAGCTGATAACTGGCCTCTCTCTTAAAAAAGCGTTTTTCTTTAGATAATTAATTAAGGGTTTGGTATTTGTATTGTACCTCGAATCGGGAATTGAGCTGAAAGTGAATTTTCTCTTTTAAAAAAGACATCCTCTGGTATAAATTTATTTTATATACCAACCCTAATTTATTTTTTAATTCATTAAATAACCAAATAATGCATATATTATTATTATTATAGTATATTATTTCTACAATGTCAATCTATCAGTATATTATGTTTATTTAGATGTATGGCTTTTGTCCTAGTTACTGTAAAACTGTACTGTAAAAGCAGCAACGCTCGAACCGCTAGGCCTTCACTAAGCTCATCCACTGTCAAAGAAACAACTGTGGTTCTTTACCACTACCTATAATGACTATTCGGGAACTTTTCGGCTGCCTGTAATCTTCTGAAGGTAAAAATCAACTTTTCTATCTAATTTTCGCTGATTTAATCTAGCATCTCTTCGATCATAGAATTATTTTGTACATTGTAGTATTAATAATTAGACCTACTTTAACAGGGGGTGGAACAGGCATTTGTACGCCACGTTATTAGTTACAGGAATCTTGAGAAATCCTTTGCATTTATGAAGCTGTTTGGACAAATCTTCAGTTTAAAAGTTTAAAATTCCACACTCTATCATATTTATTAACAGTTATTGTTTGTAAATGATTTACGATTATCTCTATTGACCATAGGTACACTTGGAAATTGGTGTATTGTTTGTTTCAAGGCATGTCAATGTGGAGCTTTTGGAATTTAAAAAATATTGATAGCAGGTCAAATATGTTTGTGTTTGTCCAAGACCCATAACTTTCAAGTTTCTTTAACTTTTGATAATAAAAGTGCTCCAGCAATAGAAAAGATCAATTTATTGAACTTTTATCCTGTGAAGGTGAAGTTATCTCTAATAAAGAACTTTGTCAAGACGGTATACCAAGAGGGGCCCCCTCATGTTGATCCACCTTGAGGCTATAATGCGCCTCAATTTTCCTATCAGCTAATCTAATAGCAATCAGTTTTAAATAGTTCTGAACTAAGAGCCTGTTTACATTTGCAATACACCAACATTATAAGTGTGCCATCTTTTTTGTTATTTTATCAATAATTCATTTTTATTTGGCAATTTAAATTTTTTTTAGTTTTTAGATTTTGTATTACGAATCATCACATAGTCATCATGGCCGGGAAACAATTATTTTTATAATTACCACGTAATTACTGACAGTAAACTTAATTTTTTTTGGCTTTTCACTGTATTTTTTCTGTCGTCATGTTTCAAGTAGGACATCCGGGTGATATTGAATATACTGCCTTGAACCTACATTGGACGTAATTCATCAAAATGGTTAAATTGAGCGAAAACATCAATTTTTCTTGAAATTGAAATATTAAAATAAAACCTAAAATATATTAATTTAATATGTTACTAAGTACTGATTAGCACTTAGTACTTTAATTGTAAATATGTGTAATATATTTATGGTGTATTTACTAAATGTGTCCTAAATTTAAATTTATAGTAGTGAGCTGATATGTGCTAATATATTCTATTTATGCTAATATATATATATAGCGAGAGAGAGAGAGAGAGAGAGAGAGAGAGAGAGAGAGAGAGAGAGAGAGAGAGAGAGAGAGAGAGAGAGAGAGAGAGAGAGAGAGAGAGAGAGAGAGAGAGAGAGGGAGAAACAAAGAGACTCTAGTTTATTCTGTTGCATTTTTGTACATAAAATCCATTGTTCAGACGGAAGAAAAATGAGTTTAATTTCACCCCTCATTGAACTGCTGAGCCTGCCTCAGTATGGTTCTTGGTAGTGAAGAAAAATGTACTTTTATCCAACCTTATTTTTGTATACCCAAGACTCCGCTTCCTCTTTCGCATCCGAGGGAGGTGACAACCATGTGGATTTGGGAGATCTCTGGCTGTTTGTAAATACTGTATGAATGAGCGGGTGAATGAAAATTGTAAATATGGTATGAATGAGAACATTTATCACAATTACTTACTGCTTAATTAGGCAGATTGTAATTTTATCATAATAAAGTGGTTTTTTTATTATGTGGGATACCCTAAAAAAAAAAAAATGATTAATGGAAGTACTTTTGTTTATGTTAACATTGCATTTAAATTATACTGTAAATGTAAAACATAGTTCAGATAGTTGTTAGTCAATGTAACACCCCCGTGCCTACCGGGAAATAGGAAATTTACCTTTGGAAGAGGTTGAGAAATCAGGGAACGGGAAGTTAGGAACCTGGAAAGAATTATGGAAGACTTATCAGCTAGCCTTCACCAAATTATAACCGGGTGAATTGGTTGGGAAAGATACAAATAAAAACGATATATAAACTCCTTTTTCTACGCCAAACTACTGGTTTATTAAAGTTAATAACTCATTTTAAACAACTTCTATAACACATAATGCTCATTGTATATTGATATAATAATTGAATGTCCTAAGCTCCCACGGGGATTAATGTCCCCCACACCAAGTGAATTTGCTTGAGTTACCTTTAATACAGTCCTTTCCTAAGATCCGTCTATCTTTCCTCCTTTAGAACACTCACTATTTCTCACAGGTATCTCCGTATCTTCAATCCAAGCTTACACACATACGAGATAACCTTCCACGTTTTGTTACAACATGTGTTCTTATTTTTTTATTCTTTCAATGCTGATGTCAAAGGCACGCGTTTATCCTCTTCCAGCCGTCTAGGAAGTGCAGATACCAGTCGGTGCCGGTAATCTAATCTCTCGGAATAGTACATACTCAACGCTGTTTTGTTACTGTCAATTAGCGTAATTTTGTCACAATAAAGAAGTTTCATATTTTGGTATAGATAAAAACGTATACATAGATGTACTGTAGTTAGTTCTCCGAAGGGGGGCAGACCCTAATAAAATACCATCAAAAAATTTATGAGCACTTTAATTTTAGTTATAATTTCTCATTTGGCTTTTTGATTTCTTCAATGAACAAATAAACTTGTTAAAGAAAAATTGTTTGTTTTATCAAAATTCTACGTTATTGATCAAATATTTGCTAGCAATATATAAAATGATAAGTGCCGGGTTCAGATATGTGAGTCCCCAAGGTGGGGTGGAGACGCCCGCCTAGGGTCACTACAACCTCTAGCCGCTGTCCGGCGCGCGCCAAGAAAGAGATAGAGCGGGTGGACTTGTGGTATTTCATATCTGCTGGCGGCCTAGTTGGCGGGCAGCCTAATTCGTTTTGATCTGACTCCATAAGACCTTAGAATGTGTGCCCCGACAAAGAACTATGTTCAGGAGAAGAGGAACAGGGTAGGTTTTTAGGTAGTTTATGAGGTATTGGAATGACCACGGTGTCTAAGGGTAGGCGAAAACCGTCCGAATCCCAAAGGCGAGTGTGAACCAGAGAGAAGCAGACCGTGGAAGACGCTACTAGGTAAATTTGTAGGGTCACGGCAACCGTCGTACGCGAGGGAGAGGTATCTCCCAAGGAGGTGCTAGTTTTAGCGAGAGGAAGGCAGAGATTCCCACTAGGAAGGGGTGGGGTCTGACATCGCCGGACTGAAACAACGAGGTTAGAAGAGAAAGATGCAGAGGTAGTTGAATGAAAAGACCATGGTTATGAGGTGAGCAGCAAGCGCCAGTGCAGAGAGAGAGGAGAGAGTAGTGTTACAAGTGACGGTCCTGTTCATTGTGCTAATTCGGTCTAATGCCGATGCTTATATAGGCGCCCTGCCGTGGTGGGGATGGGTCCCCTCCTGCGGCTGTTTTCCCCACTATTTCCTTCCCCCAATCTCCTGCATGAAACATAGATGCATATTTTCTGATACGAGAAGAGGGGAACTTCTGGTTATTTGTAATTAAGAGGTGTCACAACAATATGAAATCAAAGCTCAGAAAAATAAATATATGAAAAGTCAATCTTTCAAAATGATAGATAAATCATGGAACTTAAGATACAGACTTGTCAAGGAACTGGTTATTTCAACTATAGCCTTGATTATCACCTCTTTTAATCAGCACTGGAATGGATGAAGTTAAATTAATCGGAAATTCGCAAAACTTCGTTGTCCTCTTCACTTTGATATGCTCTTCAGAAGTAAGTTCTTCAGTAATAATACGAAACAAATTCCAGATAATATTATTGTTAAGAATGCAAAGATAATTCCTCGCTAAACCATCGATGTACTCAGTATGAAAACTGTCGGGTAAACATTTACACTAGGTTTCGAAGCCACCTCGGTATATGATGCAGTGAGGTCACCACCAACGGTGACATCCAGCCAATCCACTTTCCGTTAGATTTGATTTAGTTTCAATCCACAGTGCCCCAGATATCCCTCTTCATCTGATGCGTGCCAAAAGTGAAACCTTGCAGAACAGATCCAATTTTTTTTTTTCCATTAACTTGGCATTTTGTCAGGGAAATATTTTAAAAATGACAGATGTGTACATTTAATGCAACCTATTAAAGCCATAGTATAATAGGTTCACCTAACTGAACTGGGGGTCTTAATCATCATGATCAAATGGCACAGACTTGTCCAATTGTATGTTGAAAATGAATATCTGAATTATTCAGTGAGCAAAACATCATTAAGTCATAATAAATAAATATTTTTCCCGAGTCAGAAAAAAATAATAATGGTCCCTACATACATGATTAACGATACGACAAACTTTCGTTATCGTTGTTGAAATAATTGGATATTGTGCTACTACAGAACGGTTAAATATACTTTTCAAAGTTCAACAGCTTAATAAAACTGATAAAGTGTGATGCTCAATTTTTCAGAAACCAGCTATATATATATATATTTATATATATATAATATAATATAATAATATATATATATACAAGTTAATGTTTATTGAATTACAAGCTAAGAAAGGTTGGTAATAAGAACACGTAGAACGTTATAACAAGACTCCTTTATTTAGACCAAGATACCTCTATCTATAGGTATTACCTGTAAACATATACAGATAACATATGTTTGGGGATTAAGGCTGGGCACTAGCGGCGCCTGGACTTAACTCCCCCCCACCAGTTTACGAACACCCATTCGCAAACTTTGAAGTCCAACACTCGGACGTCTTAGTCCATTCAAATAATGCTCCGCTAATGTTACAAAGGAGCAAAGGCCAGCCCCGCCCGTACACAGCCTGTAATCCCTCACATTAAGCTCTAATCCTATAAAACGTAAAAACCAACTGTCACTTGTAAACAAAAAACATAAAAGAAAACTTTGACTTTTAAAAAAAAACAATACTTCTGTGGGAAAAATCACATAACTATAACTATTTACAATGTTCCTTGCGTGTATGCTGCGAGGACACTCCAGCTCATTCCTGATCTACAACCTCCCCCCCAGGTGGAAGCTTTAACTGTTCTATGTGGACATTTCGCCGCTTCTTAGGGGGTCGTATACTCTCAATTGTCACGACGTTGTGTTCCCTAATCACGACCACTTTAAATGGGCCCTCATATCGCACCAGCTCTTTGCTCCTATTTGACCCTAGTTTTTTATAGACGATAGTCCCGATTTTAAGTTCCCCCATTCGATCCCGGACTTTGAGGTTTTCCCGTTCCACTCGTCTCGCTTTGTCCCTCGTTATCCTTTCTCTGACTTTGTCGCATATTTTCCTCAAAGCGACAGTATTACTCGCCATTTTCTCCGCCATTCCCTTGTCTGCTACCGTCTCTGCCCCATTTCTCTGTCTTTCGCGCAGCCCAAAGAGGATCTCGAACGGGGAGAACCCCGTCGCGGTGTGGATCGAATGATTGTAAGCGGCCACCGCCTTCGGCATTGCCTCATTCGCCGGCAGACCCTTTTCCGCGTGATATACCCGCAGGTGGTCACTCAGGGTGCTGTGCAATCTTTCTATCCCTCCTCTACTCTTAGGGTGCCCTGGGGTATTAAGATGCCAAGAGACATCGAGAGTCTTCATTTCTTTTCGGATGTTGGCATTGTCAAATTCTCTGCCCCCATCCGACGCGATCCGGTCTGGTACTCCGTAAAACTGGAACCAGGTATTTAATGCCAGCATTACCGCGTCTGATGACCGATCTTGCACCGGGTGCGCCATGGCCACTTTGCTAAAGCTGTCGATTGTGGTAACCCACTTATACCCCCTCCAAGTGAAGGTATCCACTTGTAAGTCACTCAACGGTGTCTCGGCGGTGGGCGATTCTTCTTGTCGCCCCCGTGGCGGATGTCTGTCATACTTCGCAGTGAGACAAACTGCACATGCCCCTATCATTTCTTGTATGCTCTTTTTCATTCCCCACCAAAAGTACCTCCGCCGCAACGCTTGCAACGTTTCCTGAACTCCACGGTGGTTCGTTTTTCCTTGGTGATAGGCCAGCGTCACTTCCAGCTGCTGTTCTCTGTCTTTGAGTGTCTCCACCATCGACGTGCACCGAATAAATATCCTATCCACTCCAAGTTGTTCCGTTCGCCAGAGTCTACGAATTTTCTCCCAAATAGTGGCATTCCCTACAAATACATGATGGGTCTTTCCGGGTTCCGAGGCATCTTTCAATGCACGGCAAATTTGGTGGTTCCTAACCCCTGGTGGCGACCAAATCGTCGCGATTTTACTTCTTCCATAACTGTCATATGCGATCTGCAGCCGCCCTGAGGTCTTGGATTTCCAAATGATCTGCCGTCTTTTGTCGTTCACGATCCCTTCTGTTACTTCCATTTCAACAGGTCTTTCGGCGGCGGAACCTTCCTCTTCAAGGGTTTCCTCACCTTCGCTATCTCCTCGCGTACCGAGGCTTCCATCCTCCCCGGGTGTCCATTCCCGGAGAAACTGTTGGATTTCCCCGGATGGTTCCCCTTCTTCCAATGCATTCACAGTAATGGCTCTGGACAGCCAGTCTACCACTACGTTCTCCTTCCCGGGTTTGTATATGATCTCCATATTGTACTGGGACAAAAACTCTTTCCACCTCGTGACCCGCGCCGAGGACTCCTTTAACTTTCCTACCCATTGTAGGGGTCTGTGGTCGGTGTGAACACGGAATTTTCTGCCGAAGACATATGGGCGGAAATGGTCTATAGCCCAGACGATACCTAGGAGCTCTCTCTCTAGAGCACTATACCGCGCTTCCGTTTCTGTGAGCCGTCGACTAGCGTACGCTATTATGCTATACTACGCAGGTATGCCGCCATGTCCGGCACAAATCTTCTGTAATAATTAAGCGTCCCCAGAAGTCGACGGATCCCCTTTACATCTGTGGGCACCACCATCCTTCTAATGGCCTCGACCTTCGTAGAGTCTGGCTTAACCCCCTCCTGTGAGATAGTGTGGCCCAAAAAATTGATTTTTTTCTTCCCCAACAGAGACTTCTCCATGGACAATTTTAATCCGAATTCGCGGACTCTTTGAAATACACTTCTTAGGTGCTCAACGTGCTCTGCCTCCGTTCTGCTGAAAACTAACAGATCGTCCATGTAGACCTGGCATACCGCTTCGTCTATTCCCCTCAAAAATTCATCCATTAGGCGTTGAAAGGTAATCGGGGCGTTTTTCAGTCCAAATGGCATCCTGGTAAATTGATAATGCCCCCTCTCAAATGTAAAGGCCGTTTTGTCTTGGTCGTTCGCACTCATCTTGATCTGGTGATAGCCTGCCTTTAGATCTAGGGTACTAAATATTGTCGCCTCGTTCAATCTGTCTAATATGTCCTCAAATCGGGGAATAGGATACTTCTCATCCGTCGTGTTCTCGTTTAACTTCCGATAATCGATAACTACCCTGTATTTCTCCGTCTCGTCCCCAGGTCTATTTTTCTTCCTCACTGCCCATAGAGGACTGTTATATGGCGAAGTGCTATCAATTATAATCCCTTGCCGTTTGAGACTCTCTAGCTCCTCTCTAATATGCCTACGTAGTGCCTGCGGATATCGTCTCTCTTTCACGTATGTGACGCGTTCTTTCTTTAACTGGATCTCGTGGACCGTCTTCCCAGTCGCTCCTAGCGTGTCTCCCTCTACGTAAAAAATATCCTCAAACTCCCTCTGTAGGCCTTCCCTCCAGCCCTCTATTTTATTAACCGCCCCTATCCGCGCTCTTCCGTCCCATATAGTCCCTTGACATTTATATTCCACTTTGCCCAACTTAATGTTCCATTTTTCCCCGATATTCTCCACACGCGCACCTACCTTCCCCAACATGTCGCACCCAACTATCACCTGGTACTCCCGCGGCATGTTTCCTACGATATGTATCTTTAGATCTCCCCCTTTCTTCGCCCACCTATTTAGCCCTATGACTAACTCTCCCACTACCTCGCAAGGGCCTCCCAGGGTGATTAAACTACAATTACATACCTGAATCTGGAGTGCCCTCTCTCCACCATACAGCCTCTCCAGCGCTCCGCGGGACATGATGGTGTTGGTGCTTCCCGTGTCCACCAGACACATCTCTCCTCCTTTGACCCTAATTATTGGCAACGCACACATCCTCTCCCGAATTGCATTACATCTCAGGATGCGGTCGCCTCTCTGCCGACACGCTCCTCAGGCTTCATCACGTTGCTCCCATCTACGTGACTCGACCTTCTGCCCTGTCTGTCTCCTGTTTCTGCTGCGCCTCGCTTCTTCTCCTTCAGTTCCCGAAGTCCCTGATGACTCATCTTCTGATGATCCACTCTCCCCATGTGTCATGCTCCGTCTCTCTCTTACTTCTTGAGTGTTTACCTCCATTGGTTCTGGTCGTTGGTATTCTCTCCTCCGGAAGATATACGGGCAATGCCTCGCGATGTGTCCTTCCTCGCCACACTCTAAACATTTTGTTCGAGGACACTGTGCCACTAAATGTCCTGCCTTCCTACATCCGTGGCATTTTCTTTCTTCCCTGGGCGGGGCATACCTCGGTCTCGTTCCTCTAAATCTTCTTTCTCCTGTCGTTCCCTTGTCTCTGCCAATAACGGACGTTTCTGGTCTCCTCCAGGTTGGTTTCAGGGTCCGGGTTCTTTTGTATGCAACTCGGCTCCACTCATTGTCGACGTCTTGCACCCTCACTTCTTCCTCCTTGGCACTAGTGTCGATCATTGATTGTGCACACTCCGAGAACGAGCGCTCATCAGAGAATCCTTCCTTTCTTCCTGTCTCCTTGGCCAGTTGCACTTTTAGAATTGTGGATAAGAATCCCATTCTACCCTCCACCTCTTCTACGCTAATCGACTCTCTCATCTTCTCCGTTATCTTATTGAAACGGACTACTAACCCCGCAGCATATTGCCCGTTACTTTGTCTTGGGGACTTTGTCTCCCTAAACATTTGGAATATGTCCTCCTCGGGAGTCCATCGTCCTCCTCCGTACGCCTTCTTCAATCTCATCTTAATTAATTCCCACGGGGTTTCTTCATCTGCCTGAATTTGATTCAGTATACTTCTCTTGACCCGACATATCAGGGCCGCCTTCAACGATTCCGCGTCTCTGGGATCTATTAAATTTTCTTCTGCTTTAGCTCCAATTAAAGCTGTGAGACGGTCTCCTCCTTTTAGGAAATGGTTCAGCTCA
Organism: Acanthosoma haemorrhoidale; assembly: GCA_930367205.1. Lineage (NCBI taxonomy): Eukaryota > Metazoa > Arthropoda > Insecta > Hemiptera > Acanthosomatidae > Acanthosoma > Acanthosoma haemorrhoidale. The sequence goes on along the minus strand of OV884015.1, from coordinate 94,184,328 downwards.
CCCAGTTCCCCAGTGAATCTCTCCAGCTCCGCAACAGCCTTCCTCAGATCCTGGGTATTCATCGCTTTTACCCTCATCAGCGCGAGCGCCGTGGCATGAACTTCTGGCATAGTTCCCACTCTTCTAATATCTGCTCCCTCTACGAGATTCAAGACGGGCTGTCTCAAAATTCCTCCTTCAGTCATCTTCTCTCTTTCGCGTATAGAAGAAAAAAAAACAAAAAAAAATTACGCTCGCACTCGATAACTCTCTTTCTCCACGGTTCACGGGTTTCGGCACCAGTTAATGTTTATTGAATTACAAGCTAAGAAAGGTTGGTAATAAGAACACGTAGAACGTTATAACAAGACTCCTTTATTTAGACCAAGATACCTCTATCTATAGGTATTACCTGTAAACATATACAGATAACATATGTTTGGGGATTAAGGCTGGGCACTAGCGGCGCCTGGACTTAACTTACATATATATATATAATTTAATCGCCGGCGGTTAAGATAGATAAAAAAAAAATAACGAAAGAGGGAAATGCACCGACACACTCTGACTCCAGTGAAAGACTGCTTTATTATTGATGATAATCCGACATACATAGGATTATGGGTTGTTTACATTCCATGATCGTATTAATATTCGACATAGTCAAGCCTCTGGCTTTAACTTATATATTAGATAGATAAATATATTCGATTATAATCGAACTTAACATGTAGAAATGCATTGAAACGACTCCAAACATTTCAGAATAGTATAATCAAAACGTTAGGCAGAATGAGTTCACTAAAGACCCCAAAAAGCACCGTTAATTCGAAATGGTGATAATGAATAATTTCATCCAACGTGGGCATGTCGACATTCTACTTATTTCATCTCACTACCACCCCGGTGTTTAACACTGTCCCCCCAACACCATCACAAGAAATGATGGGTATAGAGGATCTAGTTGGTAATCTTACTTTTTTATACTGTATTTCGCAAGAATTTAATTTAAAGCATAGGTTCTTGCTAGATAATTTACTTATATAACTTTGGTCAAATTCAGAAAACCACTAGTGACATACAATCTTTGATAAAACAATTAATTTGCCATTTAATAAAATAAATGCAATCAGTAACTACCAAATTTCAACGGTCTTTTCTATAACATAATATTGAGTAATAAACATAATATTCATAAATAAACAGTGTCTCATAAGATCTGAAAGGAAAAGACGTTACACTTAACGATTTTTACTGATAACTATATTATGATTAAAATTACAATCTGCCTCATTGGGCAATAACTAATTGTGATAAATGTTTTAATTCATACCATATTTACAAATTTCATTCACTTATTCATACGGTATTTACAACCAGACCAGAGATCTCCTAAATCCACATGGTCGCCACCTCCCTCGCATACGAAAGAGGAAACGGAGTCTTAAGAAGTCCCCCTAGCTTCTCCGTCAGCCGCGTCATCGGATACGAGCCAGTGGAGGCTGACGAAGAGTGTGAGAGCCGCATACGCTCCGGACATGATTGAAGAAACTGGGCATTGCCAGGACTCCTACTGTTACGCATTTATAACAGAGGCCACAGCCGTTTTAGTCTCCAAGGAGGGTTATAGGGATGAGTGGTGCAGTGCAATGACTGTCAACGATTTTTAAATGGATTTTGCAAGATATGGTTTAGTCTATGAGATAATTCCCTTGTATGAGATATTATCCTTCCTATGTTCATTTTACAATATCCGCATTGACGTTGTTACGTTTTGGAACTGTTAAGACGTCACCCACTTTATCCATAACATTTCTTATTCCATTTCAGCGTTTTCCTTCGATTCTCTCCATCGTCCCCCAAAACCGGATGATAAAGGTATTAATTATATACAGGTGCTTACCATCGGCGTCACTTCTTAAGTAGTTAGCTTGAAAGTGCTTAAGGAATGTGTCTATTACTTCTTATCTCTCCCCTTCGTGTGGTTCTGCATAGCGATGCGTCGTTACAACGTCCCTTCCAAGGACTTTCATCTCCTGTAGGGATTTCCCCCTTCTAAGTGTAAGGTCAGCAAGACATTACAGGTTCCTCCTGCCAGTTACTTCCTTTCAGCTGCGGACAACCTGCTTGCCTGTCTATCTAAAATGACCCAACCCTCTGCTCCATATAAGAAAATTGGGGGATACTCTCAGATCGGGGGGAACTTTGGGGAAGATACGGATTTTGGCATTACTACCTACCTCTGTTTTTGTTTTACATTTAACTAACTTCCATATCTGATAATATATCTTGATCGCATTTTAAATCCTGTCACTCAGGTCCACGTTAAGTATACCATTCCTGCATTACCTTTACCAAGATGGGTATATCATCTTTCACGATTTCAAAGGAGATTTTGACCGCTTCCGGCCTCTTATCGTGCTGAAACACTTTGCTCTTCTTGACATTAATTGTTAACCCCTTGTTCATCTCCTTTGGTTACAGCTTCATGCATTTTTACGACGTCGTCAGTATAAATGAAACATTAATTTCTCGTCCCGGATCATTAGAAATATCCGGTACTGCTTATATCACTGCTCACCGAACTTTATAAATTCAGACACAATGTTGTCGATTTCAATGGCATTTCTTAATTCCTTTTTTCCCACTGCATCCAGTATTTATTCCTTCCATAAACCTCTACCATGGTTGACTCTTACAAAATCGTCTTATGTAAGGAGTTTATATGGCAAATAGTTTTCATAGTTTCTGGACTAACTGGTCTGTTAAGATGTCACCCACTTTATCCTTAACATTTCTTACTCCATTGTAGCGTTTTCCTTCCATTCTCTTTACCATATTCCGAAACGGCTTGAGATTCAAGTAGTAATTTTCATTCAGACCTTGGCCAAACTCAATCCATGATTCATTTGATATTTATATCTTTCGGGTTTTTATCTTTTTGGTGTCAGATAATTTTATGCTTTACGTCCACCTAACCCTTCATTATAATTTTCTTCTCACCGCAGAAATCTACAGCAGTTTTCATAATAGTAGACAGCAGTCTATTCCTTAAGCGGGTATTTAGGGGAGCCTTAATTCTTCCGGGTCCGTACTTATTTCACTTCCCTTATCACTTTGACGGAAAAATCTAAGTAAAATAGTATATATGCTGTTCAAATTTCTTTCTATGGGCAGGAATTTTTTGTGATCATGTTTCTATTACTTCAACTATTAAATCTAATGAAAACCTTGGACAGTTTGAGATTCTTTCCTTCCAATACACCATATAAGATTAAACAGTAAGCCTAAATTATCACAAAACAATGTTTGAGCAACATAACTGAGCTGGAATATAATATAATTTAAGAATTCGTAAGACAGACGAAACGAAAATAACTCGCGTGGTATGTGTTATTGAAAACCGATTAATTACGGTCCTTCTCAGTATCCATACCTGGTGAACTGATGCTTGGAATTATTAAGAAAGAAATTTATCTTCAAAATAATTCATTGTTATTCCATTACAGCGCTTTACGAAAAAATAAATTCTAGATTTGTTAGGAAATACTCCCTTTGTTTCTTCATTTTTTTGGGGGGCTTTCCTGGCCCTAAGTATTTCAGAGCTTAAGTGACTAATTGTTTCGGAAGTCTAATCGCCGTAATAAAACTTTTCACTTTCATAAGGTCTGTTATCTTTCCCTTTATAATCTATAATCAATATTTCCGATTTAATATTTCCTTAGGTGATCCAAGTGATGGATTATTTTTTAAATAAAAGACTAAAGATAATAAATTATCCCCGTTCTCACAAAGATAACATTGGTTACCATGATTCGTGCTATAAAATTATTACTGTGTGGCGAAGAATAAACTAGCTAAGATAAATATCGGACTAAATTTAAGCAAGAAACACAACCTTAAAAACACACTGATGGATTAAGTAGCTGCAGACTTGTAGACTCATAGCTATAGACTAACATTTGCATGAAATAAGTTAATGAATACTTGTTTGTATACGTATTGTGCTTGGGGTGTTCAACACATTCTTTACAAGAAACTTAAACGAAGTATTAATGTTTTATTTGCTGTAGGTTAGTGAAATAGCATAGCTTTCTAGTACACGTTAGGGTTAGATGCGAGAATTGCGAGTGATAGCGCTCTGTGAATGACCTTTTATCGAATGAATGCATCGCGTTATCATTCAGGGTATGTCATATTTCAGAAAATGATGTGAGAACTAGCTCTTACTTTACCTTAACGGCAACGCTATCGGCGGAAAATCAAATGTTAGGGGGCTCCGTCACTTGCGTGCTCGTGGGCCCACCTAGCTTTGGAAAGGTTGGTCTGCAGTTCTGCTATGATTGCCAGGTATGTATCTGTCTATCAAAGAGGAATCTTTCACAAAATATACCTAAGAGAATACAAAAGGTAGAGAAGACTTTTTATAGCCTCTTCATGTTTATTCGTCAAGGAAGCCTTAGATCGGCGGGGTATGATTCCAGACTGCGTGGTAATGTAATTTCTATAGGGATAAAATTGACCAAAGAACAACTTCATTCTCTTATTTTCACTGTACCATAAGAAAGACAATAAAATTACAAATAAATATGTATAGCTGCCAAAAAATATAACACAAAGTATTCTGCTGAGATTAGCTTCTAAAAAATATCGGGGATACATACGTGCTGACTTTAGTGAACCAACATAATATTGAAACAAAAAACATAAATGAGTAGAGGTTAGTGTCATTTGCTAAAAATTGTAACTAGGAACAATATACAACATAAAGGATAGTATTCTAATTATTACCGGTAAAAAAGAGAGCGAGATGTCGGTGGGTTATATTATAAAATAAGAAATGAATAAAAGTAATAAAAAACAAATAGAGTTATAATAGTAATGAAGAATTATGAAAAGGTCGATTGGAGGAAAATAAAGAACTGATATGTCTAGATTTAATGCTTGGACGAATGGGCGATTGACGGATATTGATGGAAATGGAGTTCCAAAGATTAGAGGCAAAGATAAGTAAAGGACGGTCAAAGGAGGAGTAGATCAATTACACGAAGCAAGTGAGCTTCAGTTGAACGGAATCGAAAATGGCTAATCCTGAAAGCAATCACTGAGCAATGAACTTCTGAGCAATATTTGCTTCGAGTTATCAGTGGAATTGAGTTTGTGTAAGTGAAAAGTTCAAACAATCTCAAGTCACTATTTTAACCGCCGGAACGCATCAACAGGTATGGGCAAGAGGTTAGCGTGTCGAAAGATTGCAAAATATAAAAACTATGTTTATAATATAATGTTTATAATATGTTTATAAATGCTACTATAAGGTTAGCTCTGAATTGTCTTTTGTATGTTTTTTTTTTCTACGCTTAAGGAGAAGGATCTAACGAACGGCCCTGCTGCCACTTGTACAACATAAGTAACATTGTGAAAATGATAATGAAATCTTCTTGGTCTCTATTGAGTTCTCGAACATTTTGAGATATGGGGTAAGCATAATATCACACAAAACTATAAATAAGTTCTCGATGATGATAGACTGCTTATTTATTTTTATTTTTCCGATAGCAATCTAATAGAAAAACTTCAAATCAAAATCCAGTGAAGGCTGGTTGACTCTGCATCCTCCTTCGAACGCGAGGGAGGTGACAACCATGCGGATTTGGGAGGTCTCTGGGCTGTATGAATGAGTGAATGAAATTGTAAATATGGTATGAATCATATCATGTATGAGATCATTTATCACAATTACTTATTGCCCAATAAGGCAGATTGTAACTGTACCATAAAAAAAAAAAAAGTTATGGCTGGCGTGTAGCATAAAATGTAAAGTATTAAGATGGAATGAAGAAACCCTCCCGAAAAAACTTTAATGTGATGTTTTAAACTATTGGTTTATATTTTTTATCGAACCCTTTCCTTTAAAACGATTTCCATTGATTTCACTTTATTGTTCGTTTATTTTTTTAGGGAGACTTTTTTCATAATATGAACGTAAACTATACCTATGGTAGTATGCCAGGGGTTGGGATTACAACACATTAAAGTATATAGAAGCAAATCCACTTATATATACATCTACATAAAGTGGCACGTTCATAAGACTGCCACATAGGTTTTTTTATTCCCATCACTCTGCGGATCATCCAACTTTGTTCGGGATTGGATAAAGTTCTGAACTATTTATGTCTTCTTAGGATTGGCAAAAACAGCGGTAATATTGTCAGAAGTGTAAGAAACTTTAGACATTTCCAAAACCTACGGTCCGACCTTTTCAAGTATCTGTACAATGGTGTTCGCTGAAGTGGTAAAGTTGCCAAAACAGTTTTGCCATTAAAAGAAATATTGAACGATACGAGACGAGTGGGAAAGTTATGTACATTCTAATAATACATTGTAGCTATAAGTTTTAACAAAAGGAACAGTATAGACATATATACAATGCACTAATAAACATAAGCAATTCCTTCGGGGAAGCGTGTGTCCTAGCGTTTGGACAGCTAAAGTGGGATGTTGGAACTTCCAGAACATTCTACTGTTGGGCAAATCACAGTCAAATGACTATTGATAACAATTACTAACTTCGTTTAACCTGTCAATTGTCACAATGACAAATCAAAATGTATTGAGGGTTAATTGTACGATTGCGAGTAATTAATATTAATTCATTGGTAATTTGTAGCTCAATTATAATTTTTTCAACTCTCGCAGAACATCTGCTCTAGGTTGATATTGAATGGGGCAATAAATATTTTTCTTACTGATTGTTTTCCATTTATTCTCCGTAATTTTTTCCAAAACTTCTCGCAATGTGACACAAAATTCAAAATTGTAAACTTGTTTAACATACATAAATGTTTCATGTATATATAATGTATATGTATATGTAAATTCATCATTAATAACTTAACAGACGTAGTTCATTGGTGAATATATAAATAAAAGCGACTTCTGTAAGGCTACTGTGGAAGGAAAAAAGTCACTATAACCCAAATTCATTCAGGATCATGAGTTATAGTCTCTCTCAGGATTCAATTCTTGCAGTTGGTCATATTAAGACATTTGAAAATGTATTATTGTATGCTTCAAACGAGGCACTACAAACTGACCCATACGTCAAGGACGTAATTTAACATGACAATACCATTATCCATAACAAACTAGTTTCTAGAGAGCTATTATTTCCAAAGCTAGCAAATAAAATTATTTTTTCTTGACTGCACCTCTAAGTTGATTAATAGGTGAGTCGTTTTGTGTCTATCCACACTTCATAAACTGTATAAGACCTACAGTGGGAAGACATAAATCGACTCAATCAGCTGCAGACAATAATTGAGAATACAGTCCATTATTCGTTATAGCTTGTGAATGGTGTCATTATTACAAGAATATTATCCTTATATTTTAATATTATATTTCATTTTGAATAGATATGAAATAGCCATAAGGGATTTGTGATAATTAACGACGATCTATCTGAATCTAAAACATAATAAGATTAATTTTTATCGTGAGTAAATTACCTAACTTTGTTTAGGTAGTTATTACTCTAATGTTTAAGTTCTTCCTGGTCAACTTTTACGGAACTCGTTTTAAACTTTTCCCCATTCTTTAAAAAGGGTGAATAACGAGCGGGTCGGTCTCTTGGTCTCTGAATCTTTAATCTCCGATAGGATTAATTATCAATGTAATTAGCGTAGTACAATTGACTATCTCTTCTTGAGTCTCTGGCCTTTTGGTGTACATAACTTCGTTACCCCCTGATTACATTTTCCAGCTAACTCAATTCAAAGGGAGTGGCTCGTTGGGAGTTTCCTCGTGCGCATATAATGTAGGATAAGCTGGCACTTTAAACTCGCAAATTAGGATAGCTAAATCAAGAAGAACAAGAGAGACCCACTAGTAGATGGTATCCTATATATTTAAAGAGATGATTTAAAGTAAGATTAATAATTCATTCATTCAGCTTTCGGTCAATATTTTATGATATTATTATATATATGTAAGACAATTATTGAAGGTGAGGTGAATAAACTGAAATCAGTTTCTCTGTAAACAGAGAAACGTCAATTACAGTTTATAACTATCACTTATCTATTCACTCTATTTACATGTTCTTTTACCAAACATAACCTTCCCTATCTGATAGCTGCTTTGTCTGGTGTCAACCAGATGAAGCAGTGCGGCAAATTCAAATTAAAGAGAGAATACTTTCATTACATATATATTGTCAAAATATAATGGCTGCTATCAAATGTGTTGCCAAAGTACATAGTCAAAATTTTGATAAAAAAATTCTTTAAACACAAATGTAGCTTATGAATTAATTCTCAGTGGGCTTGAATGATAACGAAATAAGGAAAAAAGACAAACTTTCCTTGGTAGCTGAAATAATCATGTTGTGGTAACTTCTTAATTAGAAGTTCCCCTCTTCTCGGCCCAGAAAATATCTATCTATGTTTCCATATTTGAATAAAGACCTTAACGCGTCAAGTAAGAGAGAGAGAGAGAGGGAAGCTAGTGGGGGAAATAGCCGCAGGTGGGGGAACATCCCTCACTACGGCTGGCCTGCCTAAATAACCGGGCCGCCTAGAGGCAGTTTTCAGAACGTACTGAACCGGCACTTGGAACACTGCTCTCGCTCTCTCTCTCTGCACTGGTGCTTGCTGCTCTACTAAAATCATGGCCTTCTCATTCAATTACCTCTGCATTTCTCTCTCTCCTTGCCTCACTATGTTTTAGTCCGGCGTTGTCAGACCCCTAACCTTCCTAGTGGGATTATCTGCCTTCGTTCACTAAAACTAGCACCTCCTTGGGAAAGACCTCTCCCTTGCGGACGACGGTTGCCGTGGCCCTACAAACTTTAGCGTCTCCCACGGCAATCCAGTCTGTCTCTCTCCGGTTCACACTCGCCTTTGGGATCCGGACGGTTTTCGCCTACCCTTAGATACCGAGTGTGAATTCGTGGTCATTCCAAGACCACATAAACTACCTATAAACCTACCCTGTTCCTCTTCTCCTGAACATAGTGCACTGTCGGACCAAACCTTTTAAGATCTTATGGAGTCAATTAAAAACGAATTAGGCTGCCCACTGACTAGGCCGCCAGCCAGGGTGAAAGACCAGGTCCACCCGCCTTATATCTTTCTAGGCGCTCGCTGGACAGCGGCTAGAGGTTGTAGCGACCCTAGCTCACGGCAGGCTTCCTCTCCCTACTTTGGGGATATTCGACACATAACCCGACAACTCAATTAAAGGAAATTGAAAATTGTAGCAAAGAAAACTCAATTTGAATCAAATAAGACCTAAACTGCCTATTCTGGCCCACAGTACAAAGCAATAGCATTGAGGATGACTCGAGTATAAACACAAACTACTCATATTCTTCTCAGGAAATGGCATTTTTTAATGATTCCTTCAAAACTTCGTTCAGTTATCGTAATGAGGTAAAACTATTTGAACAATCAGGTTTTCGTCCTATTGGGCTAGCCAAAGTGGCTCTCAATAAAAGCTAATCGTTATTACAATATTTTTTACACAACTCCTAAGTGAAGTCGGGGGAATAAAATAAAATAGAGACTTTCGTTTAGATTAGTCTGTGTGTACGAAAATTTAAACATTGATAGATTTTACTTATGTATTTAAGCCTTACATGGTATACGTAATACATGGTATGCATGTTTTTTTATCTACATCCTACGATCATATCACGTTTCCTATAAAACCGTATCTGCAACCATCGTCTGACATGTGGGCCCTGGTTAGCTCCGGGGATCAGAGGTTTTCCTCTTTTTCTTTTACTTTCTCAAGCTCGCGTCGGTGAGCTCCCACCCCCCACATTGAGTTTAAATTTAAAAAATACAGCGAAGATGATCAGAGAAATACAGAGCTTACAACCATATAGTTATTTATATTTTAAAAACCCAAAAATAAATATTTATTACGATTACGTGAATAAGTGAAGAGACGAAAGTGAAGCTTGAGGCGTTCAAAAATAATCAATAAATAAGATATTTTTATTTAATTTTTGACTATTGAATAAAAGCTAAAATGTATTTATTTTCATGCATTTTAACTTATGCTAGGTTAAACTTAATTCGCAGCTTCCAAACGTATATACGAGGCCGGTCTGAAAAGTTTCCGACCTCAACATGAAGATAGCAGCAGTCGAAAATAAAAGCTACTGAATTTCGTTGTTCATCTGTTGACGCGCAGTTGTTGTGTAACAGTCGTTTGAGTGAGTCGATGTGAGTGTTTTTATGAAAATGGACAAAATCGAGTATCGTGCTGTCATTAAATATTTGTTTTTGAAAGGCAATACGCCTACGCAAATCAAAGATGAGTTGGATTCTGTGTACAGGGACTCTGCACCATCATTTACCACAGTGAAATTTTGGGCAGCTGAATTTAAATGTGGTCGTAAGAGCTTGGGATACGATGAACGTTCGGGACGTCCAAAAACTGCAACTACGGACGAAAACATCGCCAAAGTTCACCAAATGGTGCTAGACGACCGCCGAATTAAAGTGAGAGAGATAGCAGAGGTTATGAACATCTCAAAAGAACGTGATTGTCACATATTAAATCAACATTTAAAGATGAGAAAGCTGTCCACGCGTTGGGTGCGTTTGCTCACGTTAGACCAAAAACGTGTTCGAATGAACATTTCCAACGCTCTGTTGGCGCAGTTTAGGCGCAATAAATCCGAGTTTTGGCACCGATTAATTACTGTGGATGAAACTTGGATACACCATTATACGCCCGAAACAAAAATACAGTCCAAACAGTAGACTGCAAAGGGGGAACCGGCTCCAAAAATTTGCCGGCTACAAAAGCAAAAACTGTTTTTTCGGCTGGGAAAGTGATGGCTAATGCTTTTTGGGATAGTCATGGAGTTATTTTAATCGATTATCTTCAAAAAGGAAAAACCATTACTGGAGCATACTACGCATCATTACTTGACAAGCTGAAGGCAGAACTTGTGGAAAAACGGCCACATTTGCAGAAAAAGAAAATCCTGCTTCACCAAGACACCGTCTCACACCTCAGTAGTTGCCATGGCAAAAATCCATGAATTACGGTCTGAACTGCTTGACCATCCACCTTACTCACCAGATCTAGCCCCAAGCGACTTCTTTTTGTTCCCTCATCTAAAAATTGCGCTCGGAGGACAGAAATTTTCGTCAAATGAAGAGGCAATCAACTTCGTGAACGATTATTTTGCAGGAAAAAACGCCGAGTACTATTTGGATGGGTTACAGAGATGGGAGCATCGCTGGTTGAAGTTTGTAGAGTTACAAGGAGACTATGTGGAAAAATAAAAAAAATTCTGGAAAAACGACTTGTATCTTTGCTGGGTCGGAAACTTTCAGTCCACCCTAGTATGAACACACGAATCTTTTATAGTATTTTGTTAAAGCTATCGAGCATTATGTATGCGACTCTAACCGTTAAAAGGCGTTAGGCGAGAAAGGGAGGGGAGTAAGGGGTCACATCCACAACAATTTTTCGTAAAACACAATATTTGTGCAAAGTTATTAGTGAATAAAACTAGGAAGAGAAATGTGGTTAAATTGGGGTGGATGAGCAAAAATTAATAACCCCACGTCTTAGGTCTCGGCTGGTTTAGAAGCCTTTGTTCAGACAAGCAGCCACTCCCACACAACCCTTCCATCTTAAAAAGAGGTTATGAAATAAAAAAATGAAATAAAAAAAAAACCCTTCCATCCCTTCTGACCAAAAACATCTGCTATACCCCACCCCACTCAAGGCTCCAAATTTATCGACATAGATTACTGACAAAGTGATGAATGGAAAAGTGCATTTCGTTGGAGGCCCAGGACTAAATCGTATTCATTTCATATTTGGTTACATAAATTTACTTCAATTTGTGCAAGCTGCCTATACGATGACCGTGAAATGGTTTTGGTTTAACGTAAAAGTATAGTTCAGGTTTCACGTTTGCTACAAACTACTAATACGACTCAGTTTACGTGTCAACCGGCATGTCACCCGTTTATGACTCATGATGAAAGACTCTACCCCGGAAGACTACTCTATAACAGCCTGGGAAAGGAAAGGAAGATTCCAACAACGAAACTGTTACTAGATACCAACACTAGTGGCAGAAGACACCTCTAATTATGTATCATAAAACGATATCATTATTTCAAATTTGCATCGTTCAAACGACTTGACAATCGTTAGCCTAAGAAAGGTTCCCTTTAACACTTGTGGAATTAAGAGGTACATTTTTTTATGTAAGATGAAAAAAAAATTGCCACGGCTTGAATCAGGGGTGTTTTGTTTTGGGTTAATCTGGGAGATGATTGCAGATGTTACAACCAAAAATGCTGATGGGCTGTGCTGCTAAGTATTGGTATGAGGTGTGAACTGCATATTATAAAAGCTATAAAGGAATGGTAAATGATATTTCGGATAAACAAAATGATGTATATAATTTTAATACATATTTGTGGTATCTTTTGGCAATGATCAGGCAACTCAGGGTACTATAGTGAGTTTGTTAGTTAATTTGCCTATTTCTCCTGAACTAATTACAACGTGTGTTGAATATAAATGTAAATAATGACAGACTGGGCAGTAGTGAGATTTAATGCCGAAGCCTTGATGGTGGATTACAGATGGCATTGTGGTGCTGCTCGCTCATGATCATGAATAACTAAACCAAAACAAGACGCTACTAGTTCTCCATCTCGTTTCTCACTTACTTCCCATACTCCCCTTCTGTCCGAAGGGTAAGTCACTGTTTTTGACAGCTTAGGGGAGAGAGCCAAGAGGCAGAGAGTATAGGTAGTTCCTGCTGCCTCTCATAGATAGTAGCAGCAGCGCCACTTAATGAGTGATCCATAACTAATGCCAATATTACCTAAAACAAGGGGAATTCTAGTTTTCATACAGAAACTATTCAGACAACAATCTTGAACGTATCCCAGCAATGGCACCATTTTTCCTTAAATGGGAACTGAATGATGAAATCTTCCCCCTCTTACTAACTCTCTACTTATAGTATACTAAAGTTGGTAACTTTCAGATTTGACGACGACTTATATTTTCCTCCACCATGGTGGGGCATAAAACAGAAAAAATATATTTATAGAATCAGATCATAAAGAAAAAATCAGTTTTTTTGCTCCCTATAAAAATGTCCCTTTAAAACGTCACACATGCAGGGACTTTCATTCTTTCCGTATTGTATACCGGATTTCGCATACGTGGGAAATGCAATGTGGTTTAATATTGATCCAATTTAATTTATTCATTGTGAGTTTCTTATGAACACTTAAAGTTCTAGTTGGGTTTTGACATCGAGAAAATATTAGAGAAAAGAATGTCTAAATCATAATTTTCAAGAAGCATAAAACATAAACAGATCTTTTGGTTCTATTTCATCCTCTATTAAAAACAAAAAAATCCGGTAACTTTTTATAGCTAATTAGAATATGATTACTGGTGAACCAGAGTTGGTAATTGAGGTAAAGTTCTCTAGAATACGGTGCGTGCCAACGAAAGTTAATAAGTTTTAGTTGCCAGGAAGCTGTAAAGTTTTATTTGTTAAGTCGTATATGAACGGAGAAATAGAGTTTTGAAAATATCGATTTCAATGAACGGTGCCCCGCCTCCAGGTCTCATTCAATATTGTTGATAATCTAAATTTTGACTGCTATACTGAAAGGTCAATAAGTTCTCAAAAGATTGACAGCTAATTGATATAAGAGACTAAATCGTTAAAAGGAAAGGAACTATTCCTTTTAACGGATTTGGAATTTTTAAATGGGTTTCAAAGAAAAATGCTCTGATAACTGATTTGAAAAATTCTAAAAAGTTTTATTAATTAATAGTTTAATTATTTATTCCAGGAGCAGTGCCTCTTTTAATGAGAATAACAAGTAAAAAATAGGACTTAGAACCTAAAGTATATTCCTAGACAATACAGAAAAATGTGCAAATGAATTAAGAAAAGAAACACAAGTTGAGGTGATTTCACTACGGAAGGGTATATGACATGCGTGTGAATATTCTTCACATGTGGGAAGGCATGGAATTCCTTAGAGATGATGATCTAATAAGGTAAGACCTGTGATTTAGATTATAATGTGCGGTATCTTACCGTAACAACATACGGATGAACCTCCAGAGTTGTGTTATTCCTCTAGTCTAGAGTCAGCGATCAACTAATTCTTAGACGGGAAAAATCAAGGGTAAAAAATAAATTGTGCATGGGTTTCACCCTGATAGCAGCTATTGAAATGCCGTCTGCGTGCTCTCTATTGAGGTAGCTGCAGACAGAACATTAATGGTCATCCCAGTATTGATTGGAATATATAACATATTCATGTACCCATTGTTTGACATAGTTTGTTCAAGTAGTAAAATTGTCCTGTTTCGTCACGATTTGAGTGGTGGTATTAATAATGTCTGGTGAGCGATAAAAGAGTCGAAACCACAAAAGTGTGAAAAAAATGTGCATAAATAACAAAACACTACACGAAATCACATCTTTTAAATTACATACACATATCTCCAATTAACTTTTTTAGAATCTTCACGTTTTTTAAGTACAAATGTGCTTAAATGTGAAATATAAATGCAATATATTCATAAAAAGGAATTTGGAGTGAATTTCAATATTTTCTCATAAATGTTGCATAAAATTATAATCATTTCTTGATGGTATCCAGGTGAGCTATACTTATTGTGACAATGAGTTAAAGTTGACAGTTGATTCTTTAGTCATTCCCAAAATTTAGCAAAAATACACAGGAATCAACGCCATAGCAATAATCCTAGTGTAAAATTTGAAACGTCCGCAGTTCAAGGTGGGAAAAATTAAGGCTTATTTTTTTGAATGTATTTTACTTTTTTTATGCTTTCGAAAAAAATGTGTGCAATAATTAATTATCAACTGAGTTAAAAGTTTAAAACTTTAATGTTGCTTTGAAATTTAATTTGACAGTTTTTATTTTGTAATACATTCCGAAAAGAATTGAATTTGAGCATAAATTGTTTATTGATTTTTTAATCAACAGTGTACTTAAGAAGTTCCTTTTCACATAATTTATTAATAATATTGAGTGGACCCTTTCCTAGCCTTGATTAAAGCTTCTGGCTGCCTCGGCATAATCAATTCCGTAAACAGTTTTTTTTGTACATAAGTTCAATAATTTTTTTTTCATTATTTCAGTGGCTATACGCCCTTCCCTACTTTATCACCCTAACCCTCCCTCCTGGCTAGGTCACTGATAAAAACTCGTAAAATGTTTGTATAATAACATCATTATTCTTACTTCATTTCTTTTTACAAATTGAACCACTCACTAACTATTTTCTTGTCACTTAAAGGCGTTAATGCCCACAATCAATAATCATACTAACGACCACTGTTGTTTGGTAAATTGGAAAGACGACTAAAATAATGTAAATAGAATTGAGTAGAATTCCTTTATTTTGTGTTTCAATTTAATTACGTAAATCGAAAATAAAAGTTAATTTCGTTATTTTTGATAAATGAATTGTGAATAAATTTAATTTGTTTTGTTTATGTTATGATGTTATGGATTTGATATCGGTAAGAAAAGAGCAGTGTGTGAAAGAGAGAGAGAGAGAATAAATAGGAGACGGTAGAGAGAGAGAGTGGGGGAGGAGAACAGTTGTTATTGTTTACTTTACGTGTTAAAGGATTATCTTTACTCAGTATTGCTTGAACAAGCCATTGGAAATGTGTCATCTTGCCTGAACGGCCCTTTGAATTTTCTAAATTTGTGAATGATTTCGCACTTAAATGGGATGTGGAACTTCTGACTCAACCAACAAGAAATCCAACTTGAGATTTTCGTCTTTCGAGAGGACCCCCGACATTGCATCAACTTGCCTGGTTCACCAGTTAGAAGAAGACGACATCGATAATATCACAGATTGAGAGGTCAGACCCAACAATTTTATTTGCGCTATTCTCTCTCTCTCCAAAACAAAATAATAAAACAAAATTAAAACCAGGAATTAATTATTACTTAAAATCAAGATATGTAAATTTATTTATTTCAAACAAATGTTTATAAAACTTTGGTCGTTTTACTGGTTAATTATCACTACTGTTAAATATAATTGTTGAATGATTCCTTTGTTTAGTTTGTGAAGGTATTCGGAATTATTAACTTAGAAGGTTCACGATTTTGTATTTGTTTAATTGAATTTTAATATTTTCAACAACCAAATTAATTCATTTATTGTTTACGAAAAATTGGAATTCATGTGGTTTAGTATTATACATGTATACCTTATTTTCAAATAAATTTATTGTTCAGCATTAACCAAATTTGATTTTTTTGTGATTTAATTTTCTGTGTTATTATTATTATTATTATTATTTTCTTTCACAATTCATTAATATCAGGTTTATGACAGCATTTATTAGATGAAGTTGCATTGTTACAATTCAATTTTCAGATGCCCTTTCAATTCAATTATTAGAATAATTATTTTCAGAATCTTGACTTCAAAATTATCTTATTTTTGATATTCATAATTTTCTGAATATTGTTCAATATTGCTTTCAGCTCTAGTTGTACCACAATAAGAGGTAACGGAATCGGCATATTTTACTAGGGTGCTCGGGGATTTCACTTTTATTATTTTTTTTAATTTTGTGCACCTTGGCCCCCAACAACTGTAACTAAAATTTAAAACACAATTCCCTCAAACTTGCAAAAAACCTAATTGATGCACACAATCAGTGCCAAATTAAAGGGAAAAAAAGTATCGTTAGGTTATCAAACATTGATTGCGTCTCACCACTCTATCTAAATAATAAATAATTTCTGGTATACATCATTAGCCCTTAAATAATTTAGAGTGGTTTAGGGTTTCGCATGAGAAATAAAAGCTGCATACAGGACTTCACCTGAAGTATTTTACTTCATATCAAAAAGTTATTGCCCTCACTAATAAACCACTTGAAAATCATAAGTATCCTCAAGGTTGTTCGATATAAATAACGTGTTAATATAGAGGTATTGATTTTAGACTGCGGTTGTACAGAAATGAGTTCTGATCCTTCACCTCTCTATCTTTTCATTGGGGGCTGAGTTCGATCAAGGCGAACTCCCCACAGAGTGAAGAGTCGTTAACTGGGAACACTAGACGTGGGTGGCTGCGGCATTTACTGACGTAGGTACCAGTCAACAGACCTAGATCGCTGTTCTTATCCTCAGCGGGGATCTACCCTTGTTCTTGTTTTATTGGGCAAGTCCATTGTCCCGATGAGATTGAGTGTCTCGAGTGAAGGAAACATTCGCTTTACCGACATCGGCAAAGGATGTTTGCAAATGGTTCAGAGCTGAGAAAAAGATTTTTTTGACGAAATGATTGAAACCAAATTTTTTCGAAAAAAAAGAGTCGTGTGGTTTGTCACAATTTTAGAAGCCGAATTAAAATAGATTTCGGATATGATTCCAAGAGGAAGGATGGTTGTTATTAATTCGAATAACCAATCAAGTTACGAATTATGAAGAACTAAGAGCATGGTCTGGTTTAGGGTGGTAATATAGGAGAGCAATTAACATATTAAATTTTTTAATCGCATTATTCAGCAACTACTTAAAAACATTTGAAATAGAAAATAAATATTAATATCTCTATAATTTTGTGGGAGGTTCTGTTATAGTTTTGTATTGAATAATTTGATTAAATGATGAATTTTAGCATAAAATAATTAATGCATTAAAAAAAAATACACGTGAGAGCTCTTTAACTATTGGTATTGGTGTTAATTTAAACCATTTATTTTTAGTCAGGTCTATTTCGCAGAATATAATTACTTTAAATATTTATATATTACATAATAAGCCAAAATCCATATGCAAATAGAGCATGAAGCCTCATTCCATGTGTGCATTTGTTTACTTTCGAGATGAAAACAACACAAAGGTACATGTACATAAAATACGACATGAATACAATATTTTTCTACCCGAAAATTTTTACTATCATTATATATATAATTACTCAAATAATTAATTCAAAAAGACATTTTTTACATTTCTAAATACTATAATTCGTTGCAGCACCTAACAAACCGTATATTTAGCACTACGACGCCACCACCCTTGCCGCATCAATGGCAACAGACTGTCGGGGAAAATTAGGTTAAGGTTTTGTTGTTAAATATAAGTTAGTTTTAAGTCTTTGATTCATAGGACCCATCACTTCTAAACATGTTTAGAAAATTATGTATAATGTTTATCATTAACTTTTTTAACAATCAAAAATCGCAATGTAAAATTACCAAAAATTGTACAATATGTGGACAAGCTGCAGGGCATATACTGACCTATTGTAAATAGATTCATTAAGTAGAAACTACATTGGTTTCTATAATTTATAATAACAAGGAGATATGATGGAAAAAAAACATTATAGTAAATTATTAGTATCGTATATATTGAGTCGTCGCCCTTTAGCCTAATGAAACTTAGACTGTTACAGTAATGGTTTTTAGATAATAATGATACTTAAATGTTGTTTTTTCAATTTGCATAACCCGACAGTCGGATCGTTGGGTCTAATTGGCATATTACTCACCAGGGACGATTGACAGCACTCTTTAATTTAATAAAGCAACCCTTTATTTATTTTTTTTTTGAGTGGGGGCGATTGATCTGGATGTGGATGTGGAGACTCTTACTTCACCAACTTTTGTGACAATAGCCGTTTTTAATTATTGAAATATCTATTGGTAGAAACTTATGTGAAACCGACATAATTTAGGAAAACTAAGTTGAAAATAAATATTTGTGAACTACTTACGATCGGTTTAGTTTCTTGATGCTCTTGGTCAGCTTCAATTATTTCTAGTTCAGAAACTGTACTGTGTTAACTCTATTGTTCAAACGATGTATTTCCAACTTCATTGGCAGTTGGCAAATAATCATTATTTTCTTAAAGCTCTTTTGTTAATTGGATATATAAAAGGTGTCCCAAAATTAACACAAGATTTAATTTAAATAGAAAACACAGTTTTTAGTTGTTTTTTTTTGTTATTTTTTTATTGAATTGTAAAGTAAATAGGATAGGGTTATTTATGGAATAACACATCGGGCAAATGGCCTCCACGACTTTGCGGGCACATACGCACTCTTTCGTCGAAATTTTCCATGACCATTTGGCATAAATGTGGTTGAATTTCATTGATGCAGCGTTGGATTTCCTCTTTTAATACACGGGTAAATGTGGGCTTGTTGACATACACCTTTGACTTCAAATAACTCCATAAAAAGAAATCTAAAGGTGTTAAATCACACGATCTAGGGGGCCAATTCTGATCACCGAAACGAGAGAGTATACGACCTGGAAATGTGTCATGCAGTATTTGAATTGTTTTATGGGCTGTATGGCATGTGGCACCATCAACCACATCGATATCATTCAATTTCGGCACAAATAACTGTGTTATCATGTCGCGATATCGAGCACCAGTAACAGTTACTGCTTGACCAGCCTCATTTTCAAAAAAGTATGGTCCAATGATGGCTCCAACCCAAAATTCACACTAAACAGTGACACGTTGTGGATGCATTTGTTTTTCGACAATCACATGTAGGTTTTCCGAACCCCAAATGTGGAAATTTTGTCGAATAACAAAGCCATCAAGATGAAACTGTGCCGACCATATTTTGTATGAAATTTTCGAACTGCGGCCGCCAAACTTTCATTATTTTAGAGATAATGTTCAAGAATAAAGACACGTTGTTTTATTGTGTAACGCTCCATTTTTACTGACCCTAAACTGTCAGCTGTCTAATTGTTTTTTTTTAGGGTTGCCAGCACTTTACTGCACAAATGGTGGCAAATTCAAATCTTGTGTTAATTCTGGGACACCCTATATTTCGGATCTTATTAATTAAAATCCTTTTTTAGATGAGCTGGCCTTTAATGTCAGCTGTTGAATATGATCTAGTTGTAAAATGTAAACAACTAATTTAATTTTGTTAGTAGATGTAGAAGCTACTAGGTGAGTTCCCCCACACATTCCCACTGCAGGTTTAAATAGATTTTGAAATAGGTTTTTTTTTTGGTTTTTTTTCCTCGAGGTTGATTACTCATGAAAGTAAACTGTTGTAGTATAATGCTTGGTAGAGTGTGGAGTTGAAAGAAAAGATAATCTGCTATAACGGGAAGTTGAAATATATTTTGATTGAAAACAGAAAGATGCAGCCATGGAGAACAATCATGCAGACAAATTCCTTGAACACCGTGGAATAAATTATGGTCGATCGCTAATTAGCATTAATAACAAAAATAAACTATAAAAACTAACAAATGAAGGTAAATAGCTTTTCCATCTTTTCAGTGCACGTCAGCATGGGAGCGTAGGTCGAGTTTAAATCCCTGCTGTTGACAAGTACTCAGGAGATTTTCAAATTTGTTGCTGTATCGTGAACAAATTAAGTTGCAAAGGATCAGTCAAGATAGAAAATAAAAATGGAACAATTCTTGAACGCTTTTCTATGAACCATTAAACGGTGTCTGAAAATTCAACTTTAATACAGAGTCAAGAGTAAAGATTGCGTGAGATTGGAAATTCCTATTCACTTTCAGGATATGAATCTTACAAATTATTTCATTTTGCACATAAGTGTACACCCAAAACGTTCTAATTAAATTTATCGAGTATACCATCTATTTATAAGATTCCCTTAGGTTTGTTCACTGTAATTATTTTTCGTAGTATTCTTTACAAGATTCACTTTTATTCAAGTGAGATGAGTTGGGCTTACGATTTGTTCAGGTAAAGCCAAAATCGTTTATTTTAATTGAACTTTAACCAGGCGTTTGGTATAATTTTGTTTTTTTTTTTGCTTTTATGCGTAGGTATATCAAATTCTCAGCTATATTTGTAATATATATATATATATATATATATAATATGAATTCCATGAATATTTTTTGTATTGCCATTATTTGATTTGTATGCGTAGCAAATATCTGCACCATGCCTACTCTTACATGCTTCCTTCTCAATAACTTTTAATGATGGCACGAACCTGTTTTTATATCAGAGGTGTAGAAAAACCTTTAGATTTATTGAAACCAACGTTTCGTGCTCATTAGGAGTAATTTTTTTTCCCTTTAAGCGAATATCTTGCCCATGATTTGAGCTACGGTATGTAGTACGCTTCAGGAGTAATGATAGGAATAATTTGAACGACCCTGGTGAAATGCCATATAATTTCAACTATGCAGCATTCATACTTTTTCATGATAGTGTTAATAAAGTAACCGCAATAGAATCATGAATCTCGACATAAAGTGGTTTTTTTTTTGTTTTTTTTCTAATTTGGGTTAAATTTACTATGGGTTAGACCAGAAAAGGGATTTACCACTTATTTATAATTATACCTTTCTATTGAATATCACAATAGTGAAGCATGGTTCTCTATCAATGATTGATTGGCACTAAGCCTGAATATGCTGAAACAGTTGTTACAACTTAAAACTTATTTTTTTAAATTCGAGTTATGTATACATTTATTAAAATATTTTTATGTTTAAGTAGAGACATTTAAAATGCTATAACTAGATTACTTTAGCGGTAACTAGTGACTCATGCTTGCCAACCAAGAATTAATAAATTAATGGATTGTGTTCATGAAATTGTTAATAATTAATTTCAAAACAAGTATTTTAGAGTTATCTAGTTTTTGTACTTTACCCACGATATGATAGCTCTGAAGTTTTTTTTTCTGCAAAACAAAAAAAACAGTTTAATTTTCAGTAAATCAAAAATTGAAGCCCATAATTAAAAATTACTTAAGGATGTTAGATCTCGAACAATGCTTTCTATCAAAAATTCTGTTTGTCTGATTCATGAAAAAAATAGAATAATTTCATAGAAATTAGACATCAATGATTATTATATATGTATATAATGATTATTTAGGATATGCTTATCCCACTGTCTTTATCATTATTGGCCAATGAAAAATAAAATTGACTGGGCTATACCCGGCTAAAACTCAAGGGATCGTCTTCTCCTTCCAGCATGGAAAACGGAAGCGTCCACCCAGCTTCACCATAGACGGGACTGAATGCAAATTTTCCAACAGCATATGCTACCTCGGCAACAACCTATGCAGACACATGACGTTCTACACACACCTGCAGAAGAAGTTGAAAAGAGTACGTAGGACTTACTACTCTCTCCTGCATCTCATCACAAGCCCGGCTATATCCCTTCGGCTGAAACTGTTAATATATAAGAGCGTCCTGAGGCCAGCCCTACTGTTTGGGACACCACTCTTCCGATTCCTACACACTAGCACAATAACTTGACTCCAGAGCTTCCAGAACAAAATCCTGCGCACGGCACTATGGCATACCCCGTTTTGTGATATAAAGGATCCCGACATCCACGAAAAGTTCGAAGTCCCCACCATCACCAAAGCCATCCAAAGTAGACACATCAAGTTCTTTGACTCGATGAAACATAGCCAAAACCCTCTATTCCGAGACATGACACCTCCACCGCTACCGGCAAGATGGCAACTCTCAAGATCGGGTAAAGCAGACCAAATGGTGGACATCACAGCCCTAGGCCAACAAACAACAAGCCTCTAACGGGCACCCAACACTGCTATCCGCCTAAATAAGACTGCACTACATGCCTAGAGGGACTCCAGGCCCAGCCACCAGTGGACTCTCGCCACTGTACTGCAACTATCAACCTCTACCTTCCCTCACACCACCTTCAAGCAGATGCTCCTAGTACAAGGATCCGTTCAACCCAAATATCCCTTTATTTTTCCCATAAAGTAGGCAGATTGTAATTTCATCATAATAAAGTTGTTATTGAATTTAATTATTTTTCCCTCATCCTTAATCTTATAATTAGAGGGCTAAGAAAAAAAAAAAAAAAAAAAAGAAAAAAAAACTATACCTACGAAGCTATCTTTGCACCTCCATGCTTGTCAATTAGATAGCGTGATAAATGTATGGTATGTAATATAAATATATTCCATGAAACGTCAACCTAAGCCGATAGTAAACTTACTTAGACGAGTTTAAAACGGAGTATTGCTCTAATAAGGAATATGTATTGAAACGCATGAAATGATATTTGTGAGAAAGCAAACAAAATTCACAAAACACCAGAGTTAATTTATTCATTATCGAACAAAGAATTTAAGTAGTTTCTGAACTAAATATAAGTCATTAAAGTTTAGCACATACATATTGTATCAGAGAAATGTATATGTACATAATAAGAAATATAAACGTATCTATGTATAGGTTAGGATGATCTAAGGCTAAAGCGAGAATCAATTCAAAATTTCAAAGGCACATTTCACATAATCTCAAAGTATCCCAATTAGATTTATTAATAATATAGCCAAAAGAACTTTGAAAAAAAATCAAGACAAAACTCAGAAACTTTTTAAATTAGAAAGTTATGATTTTCTTTCCATGATTAAAAAAAATTAATTGATCCGCAGACCTGTTTAAATGTTTGAATTAACATAAATTATTTTTAATGCAATAAGTTTTTTAACACCATTAATTGGCAACTAAAGATGACAGCTTAGAGTCGTCTAAAACGTTATTGGAAATTAAATGCCATATCGTGGAAATACATGAGATTTGTTATTTAAAGAAATAATCTATTTAGTATATTCTTAGCCAATTTCATAGGTTATTTAAAAATAATATTCTAGATATTCGCAATTGTTTTCCTTAGTTAATAAGATTATTTTCAGTGATGGAGGTAGTAAAATAAATGAAATGAAGTATTGCGCACAAAAATATTAATATTATTATCTCTTCATATGGTACGTTTACTTTTAAGGTAATGCATTTCTGTTTGATATGTTAAAAAAAAAATTCCGTTTCTAATTTATTTAAAACAAATGTTGGTTGTAAAAACAAATCTTTACTCAAACGGAGGAAAAGCAGCGAGTTAATGTATTCAAGTATATACTAGAATGGCAAACAAAGTATAATACGTTTATGTGAGTAAAGATCCTGTGTTTCATTGCAGCGAATAATGGATTTATACGACTCATCTGATGAAGTGGTGTCTACCCTTTAATGTTCCCCACGGAAGAGCTTAACCAACGAAGTGCAATTGTTAGGGTAAGGTCCTGTCTTACCCGATGATGTGCTAGTTGTAACAAGTGTTATGAAGTAGACGAAGTAAATCCACATGCAAAAATAAAATATTGGTATTTTTTTAGAATTGGAAAGTTTTATTTCCTTCATTACATCATATGGCTTATTATATTATTTCCTCCATTTTATATAAACTCGTAAATATAAACGTCTTAAATCAGATTTATATCTTTCATTAATAAACAAAAATTGACCATAGTAGTAATAATGTATAAACACCACTTATTTTTTCCATAATTTATTATAAAATGCCGTTTATTTTTTATTTTAAAATGGCAACGGTTTGTTTGTTTGACTTTGTATAAGATACCTCTCTTGTATCACACAAAATGATGTTTGGCGCGGTTGTCCTAATGAGCAAGTGTGTGGCCCACTGACGGGCACAGCATCATCAATCAAGAACTCTTGCCGACCGACACTGGACTTGTTTAGTCAGCTTTGCCCCACAAAATAAAGCTATTTTCTCCAATATGAAACTTTTATTCGAAATTATTATTTATTTGTCTTAGTTGCGTAAACATGCATCATTCCAATTGCTAAATTATCATTCTAAAATATTATATAATCAGTACAGAGATCGATATTGCTCCTTTTTCAGTTGTCAATCCCTAAATAATCTACAACATTCAAAGAAAAATTTTTCTCTTAGAATTAGTAAATTTTACATAGTTAATAAATATCCATGCATTTATAGGTATTTTGATATATATGTAATTATCTGTAAATTTAAAGGGGCTATGGAGAAAAAAAAAATAGGTATTTTGAATTAGGATAAGAATTAGTATGTAAGTTAGTTTTAAGGTTGATCAAAAAGGTGAGCCCCATCACCTTTATTAGTCAGTTTAGTCCAGTCATGTATAATGTACATCATTATACATGTTTATTCATTATATAATTTCTATAAAATAACAAAACCTGTATATAATGTAGTGATGCTACAGGAAATACAAAAAAATTGTAAATAGATTCACCTGAGGATCTATAATTATATATAATTATCTGTAAATTTAAAAGGGCTGTTAAAGAAAAAAAAAAAAGGTATGTGAATTTGATTCATAGCAAATGTGAAGTAGGAATTCATACTTCAAACTGTAAACAGTAATCGGCTTTCCTCTGTGAAAAAGGATCCGATCGATGCTAACTTATCAACATATATTCCAGAATCATACTGTTTAACATATTAATTTAGCTTCTCCCTTATATTGAGAGGAAGAACTAAAAATATTAAACTAATGGCCGATCTTAAATTTCTTGAGATCTCTTAGCTCAATAATTCATAAATACGTGAGATACAAATTAATGATTTGTTTCACAAGGTCTGTATCAGTATAAAAGTGACCATCCAAAAAATAACGGGAGTTATCCACAAAAATATTTTATAGAATCGATTACTGACACAGCCTGAATTTAATTGTTGTGTTTATTACTTTAATATTATGCGTCACGATTTCGGAGATAGAAAAATTAAGCGTGAGAGTTAATTTACAATCACTTGATTATTGAGACAATTGAAGGCCACTTATCGCCAAGAGCGACAGCTTAGTAGTTATGCCTTCTATTTCCATGTTTATGTTGTTTTTATATTCTTTGAACCCAACTTCATCTAATGGTAATAGTCGATCATTTAGGGATAAAAAAAATGTTTTCCAGAATATTGGGACCTAAATTTGACATGGGATCTTCATAAAATAAAAAGTTAAGTCAAATATCAATCTGGTTGAAGGTCCGAGAAGAGAAAATTAGATAGTTATGCTGTCATGGTTTCTCATTCATTTTGACATATTTTCATTCAGCACATCGGGTATTTAATTTAAAATATCCCCTTGAACAAATAGTTTTATGACATAAGCAGATAATTTTGTATTTAGATTTATAATTACTGATCTCATTCTATCGGCTATCATACATAAGAAATCGGCTTCAAAATTTGTATTTCTGAACATTGAATCCTTTCATTTCATTTTTAATGAAGTGGAAATTTCCTAAACTTTTTTTTTCTTTCATAGCCTCTTTAAATTTACAGATAATTATATATAAATATAGATCCTCAAGCGAATATTTACAAATCGTTTTTGTATTTCATTTAGCATCGCTACATTATATACAAGTTTTGTTATTTTTTAAAAATTATATAATGAATTTCCTAAACTGAATTTAAAATTATTACTTATACTGAATAGATTATAAAATCTCTATATTGGGAAGGGAAATTTACTTTGGTGGGTGGTAGCGATCCAGTATTATTGTAGAACTCATTTTTTTCTCCTGGGTAAATCAGTTGTATTCCTAAGTTTGTAAAAAATAATAAATTTAATAGTTGTGACTGTACTGTTAGACTAGTAAGAGGTTTCATTGACAATGGAGTCCGTCAAATTGCTTGTTTCCCTTTTTTTTTGTTTATATTTTATATTCCTAAAATAAAAACATTTTTATGACACGAACTTGTATCATGTAGAAAGAAATAAAGTCCCAAATAGCCAGTAACACACGGTTTTTAAAAGCTTGATTATCAAGTGTATTATTCCACTATTCAGAGTTAACCATTACAGTGAGAAGTGACAGAGTTTTTGCCGTTGGAAGGAATCTGGATAGAATCAATTATTATATTAATATTTATCTTTTTTGTAAGATATATTTTATTTGTTACTTGTTTTGTGTTAAGAGACATTCTTTAAACAAACATCACATAAAAAATTATCTTATTAAATATACAACTTTTCGGGATGTTGTCCAATTCAGATAAGATGATACTGAACAGTATTTTTTACCTATTCACAATCAACAAACTCATCAATATAACATCTATCAACAACAGTAAGCTAGAGTCACAAAATCACGAAGCATGTTGCTGAACAAGGAGAGGTTAGTTAATGATTTATTCCTGTAGAACGACTTAAACTTGTAAGTTTTATTTTCGTCACTTGCGAATAGCGATAACTCCATGTATTTTAACGAAAATAAAGCCGAAATATCATTTCGATTCTGCTATTTTTATTAATCTTAAATTTAAATTTGAGCGTATATTTTTACTTATTGCAAGACCTGCGATCGAATTTTATTTGTCTAGCTGAGTGTTGGAATTTGAAAATGAAAATAGGTGAAGTCCCAATTCAACAAGGTAATTTGTAAGCCCCCACCAAATTTTCAGTCATTTCAAAATATTAAGTACCTCTTAATAACAGACGCGGAGAGGCTTGATGCAAGGATTTGTACCGGTGAGGATCATATTTACTGTTTAACTTTTATTCTATATTTGTTTAGTTCAGTTAAATATGTACATAATTTTTTTTATTGTTTGAAAACTTTAAACCACTGTAGTACAAATGTCAATAATGAAAGAAACACAGTTATTGTAAATTCCTTCTGTTTTAAAGGAATTTTCCGATAGTTGAGTTTTGTAGCAGACGTTACTGTTTCAACTTTTTGTTGTTATTATTCAGGTCCGAGTAAAAACATGTCAACTTCCGTCCGTTTAACTTAAAAGAAAAAAATTTGACGTAATTAATGTGAGTGTACGTGAAAAACGTAGTATTCACGATTTAGCCGCTCTGTTCAAATTTTGAAAAAAAAAAAAAATGTATATGACATTTTAAAGACCTTAAAAAAAAATTATATTTTCTGAAACGCCTTCCCATAGATCAAGTAAAATATGACAAGTTTTCCACAGCTCCTGCCTCAAACATTTTTCTATCACACCCTCTGATCAAAGAAAAAGTTTTAGAAGTTGTACAAAATTAGGGTCAAATTGATTTTAAAGCGTCAACTGGGTGGCTTGATAAATTTCAAATACGTTATAACATTTCTTAATTGTAAATTTGTTTCCTATAATTTTTATCGTATTTTTCCTTCTAGTTTCTCGATATAGTTTTTTCTCTACGGCGGACAGAATCATGTGAAAATAAGTGACCGAGATGGCTAACCAAATAAAATTAATTATTAGTATAATAAAATAATTAATTGTTTAATAGGTTTTTAAGAAACTCACGCCCTCTCCCGCGATTATCTCTTGACATTGTTTTTTTTTTTTTTAATTCATTTTTCATTCCTAATCGATGGAAAAAAACAATTAAGTTGGTATGAAATTCAAAAACTCTTTTGAGAAAAAAATAAATATATGTTGGATCAATTATTTATTATATTTATCTAAGTTATATTTTGTATATTTTTAGGGCAATTAAGTACTTTAAATTATTTTTATTAGTTTGGCTACTAGAAGAAAAAGCCTAAACGATTCATATTTTCCGATGACATTTTACAGTGATATGTTTTCTTCGAGAGCACGTCATGCTTTACCCACCTGGAGCGGCGTAGGACCCAACTCTATCAAAGACGAGCAGCGACTGAACCACCCCACCACTGGATCCAGCCCACCCCCACCACCTCGTCTGTAGCCCCCACGTCATTCACCCCTAGCGATGCCCTTTTCACAATTAATTACGGTCTTTAGGTAATATGTCGTTCATTCATCGTGAATCTGTAAAAGCCATTCTTTTATTTTTAAGGCTATTTTACGATTTTCTAATGAAGTCAAACAAGTTGCATTGAGCGTTTTTTTTTTTTTTTGACATAGCGGCCTCAATGAGATAGACAAAATATAAGCATTAATTTTCACTTGCTCATAAATTATAAACTATTATTCTTTTAAATATTTCCGTCCCGTTAAGACTTGTTTATGGTAAACTACCAACTCATTAATAACCATGTTTTTATTTTATTTATCCTACCCTATTGGTAACTGAAAACTATCTTGTCGACAAACGAAAGTTGAATAAATTTCATTAGCTGGAATATTAACCAAAAAAATAAAATTAAATACAATATTTCTATATTTAGATCATAAAACATTGTTTGTGGTACATCTATGTATTTATTTATACTTACATATACTTATTGAAGGTGTATTCTAACTCAACTATAAAACTTATAATATGGTGTTTCTTTTTTATGGCCACTATCTAAAAAAGGTAAAACTGTTGGACGAAACATTATTGATCTGCACTCTCTATTCTATTTTTTTTATTTATTTATTTTTTTTTCTTCCTTTCATAGCCCCTTTAAATTTACAGATAATTATATATAATTATAGATCCTCAGGTGAATCTATTTACAAATTTTTATTGTATTTCCTGTGGCAACGCTACATTATATACAGGTTTTGTTATTTTATATATATATATATATATTGAAACCTACCTCTTTTTTTACCATTGTATTTTTCTAATTTATTAGATCAATTGACCTTAACTAATTTGGTAGGTCCGTCATGAGATCTTTAATTCAACTTGTTTTTATGTCTTCGACATAGGAAATTATCCCGATTGAATCGCCCGATCTCAAGGCTAATGTTATAGTTATTAATAAATTGAGAAACTGGGAATTGTGAAATATATACAAGTAAAATGGTTATAACAAATAATTATAATTATAAATAGTGCTGACATTATTTATATAAAAAAATATTCAATTCCTTTTGAACAAGGATAGTTACTACTAATTAGTTATATAAAAAAAAATGAAAATTGAGCTCAATCTCTTTTTAATGGATCCATAATAAAAAAAAACATAAATATCACCCAATCGATGATCTCCGTTTAATCCAATCAACGTTACTGTTGATCTCTTCTTCTTCTTCTGTTGGATACCGCCAAGTCGGGGTCTTGCTCTTGTTCACTCTCTGGGTGTTAGGCTAAGACTGCCTAAAACTCGCCCTTCGTCTCATCCCTACTCCTAAGAGCATAAGGGCAGATGTTGGACAAAGTGGGAGGGTGGCTGGTCATGATATTCTCAAATATCATGAATGTTACAATTGCCTTCCCTTATAAATAAAAAAAATTTATGAAAAAATTTTTTTTTTTTTTTTTTTTTTTTTTTAAGTGGATCCACAATATTATGTTGCTGTGTTCGGTTTGTTGAATTGGTTGTTTATAACGGGTGTTGAAGTTTATAGTAATAATAGTTCAAATTTTGCAAGGTTTTAAATTGCTTGAAAAGCGTACAAGTTGTTTTAATTTTTTACTTACTAAATTATTATGCTAATTAGTATGGATTAGTTTGAAGGTACATTGTTCTATGGATCATAACGCGATTTGGAAAACATTTGTTGAAAAGACGGTTGAGTGTGATTAGTAATACATATTGGTTTTTAATTAAAATACTAGACAATTCTACTGGTAATTAGTAACAATAGAGAAAAATTGTTGAGTGTGTGTGTGTGATTTGAATATTTTATTTGAGTGAAAAGATAGTGTTTATAAAAAAATTATAAATGTTACGAAAAGATAGGGAGGTCGTTGTCGTGTATAAAATTGTATGAGCTCATTTTATTTCCTTGCTATAAAATTAATTATAATGGACTTAAGCATTCAAAGAATATTTATGATCTGTTTTATAGATTAAGTGATAATGAAAGCAAAAACTTCACTTGCTGATAATTCCATAGACTTTACTAGGGTCAATACTTCTAATAATAGTTTTGTTTTTGTTTGTATAAACTTCTAAAGTTTATGTGTCATCCGATCAGTATTATTTTCATTTAATAATGAAAATAATAAAAGAAAACTATAATTTTTTTTCTTTTTCTGTAGTCATATGGTATAGCTGAAAAAATGTCCCTTTTTATATCTTGGGTAACTATCTGATCTTGAGAGGGTTCCACGTATTCCGACATGGGCGGATGTCTTTGCTGAGTTCCTTCGAAACGGGGTGGGGCATGCTTATCCGGTCCTCTCGGTTGAATTTGCTTCCCAACTGTTTTTATGCCATCTTCGATTTTCCTGGGAATCAATGAACTTTCCTGTTGCATTGACATTATTTTGCTATCGAAATCGGTACGAAAATAATTATATTGGCTATTGATCCTCTCGACTTCTCGGCCTAATTTATCGTTGAGGGTCGAATTTGATGTTTGGACTACAAGAATTTCCTGGTCCCTTTTATTGATTTCTTCATTTAACTTTGAATTTACATTATTATTTCCTTGGAGTGTTCTCTCCTCACAAATTCGTAATTGTCTATCTAATTTTTCGTTTACATCCGTGAAACCTTGTTCGAATTTAGCCGATCTTCCCGATTTTATTTCTTCCCTTAATTGATCAAACTTCCCGCTCAACTCTTTTTGTTCTTTATTATTTTCTTTAAGCGCGTTTGATTGACTGTTTAATTTTTCGTTTATTTCTTTGTTATTTTCTTTAAGTGCGTTAAATTGACTGTTTAACTGGGCAAGGATTAGTTGTAACATCTTGGAATGATTTATCGTGGGTTCGGGGTCGGGGGCTGAGGGGTCTCCTTTAGAGGCTGGGTTAGACCCAACCCTACCTGAGTCAGACCCGCACATGTTTGTGTTCGTCATTTGTGTCTGTGTTTGTGTAACAAATGTAAAATTATAGGAAATATAATTCGTTATTGGTTAGTTCTAGTTATTATTCTAACATGCAATACCTCACAATTCCTTTGGTTTCTTTAGAATTTTTGAAGTTAATCCCGGAGCGGCCCCCATTGAAACCTACCTCATTTTCTTACCATTGTATTTTTCTAATTTATTAGATCAATTGACCTTAACTAATTTGGTAGGTCCGTCATGAGATCTTTAATTCAACTTGTTTTTATGTCTTCGACATAGGAAATTATCCCGATTGAATCGCCCGATCTCAAGGCTAATGTTATAGTTATTAATAAATTGAGAAACTGGGAATTGTGAAATATATACAAGTAAAATGGTTATAACAAATAATTATAATTATAAATAGTGCTGACATTATTTATATAAAAAAATATTCAATTCCTTTTGAACAAGGATAGTTACTACTAATTAGTTATATAAAAAAAAATGAAAATTGAGCTCAATCTCTTTTTAATGGATCCATAATAAAAAAAAACATAAATATCACCCAATCGATGATCTCCGTTTAATCCAATCAACGTTACTGTTGATCTCTTCTTCTTCTTCTGTTGGATACCGCCAAGTCGGGGTCTTGCTCTTGTTCACTCTCTGGGTGTTAGGCTAAGACTGCCTAAAACTCGCCCTTCGTCTCATCCCTACTCCTAAGAGCATAAGGGCAGATGTTGGACAAAGTGGGAGGGTGGCTGGTCATGATATTCTCAAATATCATGAATGTTACAATATATATATATATATATATGTTTTCCATCGCTCTGAAACTTATAAAAATACGATGTGGAAAATTATTTAGGATTGATGGGTGCCTTTCACTAAGGGGAGTCTCATTTGAAGGAATTATGAGAAGGATATGGGGTGTGGGATGCCTACAGGAGGCGGGTGGGATCAGAAGGTAGTGAGAGTCTACCGAGGGTGGAGCCTAGGGGTACTAGGCATTGGTTTGCAGTCGGACAGGTCATACCTGGCCCCGCCCCTGAAGGGGGCTGCACTGTGTTGGCCTATCGACTGGAAGATCAACCCACCCTGAGCGGGTAGAAGGGGGTCATAATGCTTCGGTTGAGTCGGCCGGGAGATCGACCTCGATCTCTAGGCTGGGTGTGGATCGTTCAGTCCCCGTCAGGGGGCTCGGGTTCTATGAGGTCCATCTATCTGCAGGCTTCGGCGGTCCAGCAGTGCTTCCATCGGACGGGCATTGGTGGTGGTTGAAGGTCGGAGAATAGTGGGTTGTGGCTGTGTCGAAGTGAATCGACAAAGTTGATGGTGTCGTCTTTTGATAAAATCTTGGAGCACTTCAAATTTTTCGTGGATCTCGTCTGCCTTCATTCGGTCGAAAGGGGTATGTTATTTTATAAAAATTATATAATGAATAAACAAGCATAATGGTATACATTATACTTGACTGGACTAAACTGACTAATAAAGATGATTGGGCTCACCTTTTTGATCAACCTTAAAACTGACTTACATACTGATTCTTAACCTAATTTTTCCCTGACAGTCTGTTGCCATCGATGCGGGAGGGGTGGTGGGGTCATAGTGTTGAACACTGGGTTTGTCAGGTGCTGCAACGAGTCAAAAAACTTAATGTGTCTCCGGCGGATGAATTCACCTACCGACGACACACCAAGCAACGGGTGCAAATCAGCGTTCTTCAACCTCTCGAAAGAGGTATGTTGCACCACTTTTCGCATAATCCCTGTAGCGACCGCTAACTACATAAGATAAATCACCCTATACTCTATTATATATATATTGTAAACAAATGTAAATAACATGAACTAAATATAAATCATTATAAATATGTTAAGCAATAAAAAATGCGGGGGCCAAGTATTTACATGAGATGGGTCACAAGCTGTCAGTCACAGGTACCCCACCAGATGAGGGAACAGACCGCAGACCCTAAGCAACCCTTGCCAGCCTCCCAGAGGACAAAGAAGTCGAATCCAATTGGTTACACCAATCCCGACCTCTATTGGATAAGGGCAATAATTGCCGAGTACTTAAGGCGGCCCCCTAGGCCCTGTAAATCATTCTCTCCTGGCAACTCCTGGCATCTACTCACTGGCTCGTGGCTCCCGCTGAAACTCTGAACCTGACTGCTTCTTTATGAAAAACCTCTACATCTCTCTCCTAACCTCGCTATGTTTTAACCAGGCTTTGGCAGACCTCACACCTTCCTAGTGGGAATCTCTGCCTTCATCTCGCTAAAACTAGCACCTCCTTAGGAGAGACCTCACCCTCGCGGACGGCGGTTGCCGTGGCCCTGCAAATTTTACCAGCAGTGTCTCCCATTGCAATCCAGTCTGCCTCTCTCCGGTTTACACTCGCCTTTGGGATCCGGACGGTTTTCTCCTACCCTCAGATACCGAGTGTGAATTCGTGGTCATTCCAAGACCACATAAACTACCTATAACCTACCATGTACCTCTTCTCCTGAACATAGTGCACTGTCAGGGCCTATCAAATATACCTTGTAGCGAAGCGCTAAATATATGTAAATCACCCTACACTCGGGTTAGTAATGTATTATAATATAATGTAAATCTTTGTAAGCTTCTTTGAATAAATCAGGGTCGCGGCACGTGGTAGGAAGCCAGGCAGACATAGGGGCACCGCCAGACGGTCAAATAACCTGAGTGGGTGAGACCCTAGCAGCCATAAAAAACACACCCTTTTATCCCAACGGTCATATAACGAAGAGGCACTGGCCACCTGCGTATCGTAAAACATACCCCTGTCAGCCAACTGCACCTCTCACGAGGTAGGGGATATGGTACAGTCTTGAGACCACCTGACGCCTCGCGCCTACCACACTGCCGTGCCCCGTTTGAACTCTGAACCGGTATTATTCTTTATGAACCTCTGAACCTCATCCTGAACACGATGTCTTGTCGGGACACATTCCTATCAATAAATGGAGTCAGATATTAAATGCCGACATGGAACAATGGTCCATGTTATAAACTACATCAATCCGCACTTGTCACCAGGGCTAGAGTGATCAGGCACTCCCCTAGTGACGCCCCCGACATACCTATATACCTATCAAAAATGGAGTCAGATAGTAAACCCATTATGAAACTATTATCCAGGTTATACACTCAAACAATCCTCACTTGTCACCAGGGCTAGGGTGACCAGGCACCCCTCTAGTGACGACCCGACATTCCCATTCTGGAAATGTTGGAGACATTTGGCTATGGGTAAATAGCGGGGCACCGTACAGGAGGGCTGGCCGGAGGACACATTTATATATCATTAGTTTGAGACGAAGCGACAGGTTGGGTGAATTGAGCAGTCCACCCGATTCCCTATCATCCTTCCTCCTATTAAGTCTCCTTATAAATACTAATAAAACAACTTTATTATGATAAAATTACAATCTTCCTCATTTGGCATTAAGCAATTGTGATAAATGTTTTCATTCATACCATATTTACAATTTTCATTCACTCGCTTATTCATACAGTATTTTCTTCGCATGCGAAAGAGTAAGCGGAGTGTTGGGAAGTCCCCCACGCTCCTCCATCAGCCGCGTCACCGGATACGAGCCAGTGGAGGCTGACGAAGTTCGCGAGAGCCACATACGCTCAGGGCATGATTGGAGAAACGGGTCATTGCCAGGACTCCCACTGTTACGCATTTATAGCAGGTCACGAGGCCACTGCCGTTTTAGTCTTGGAGGAGAATTATAGGGATGAGTGGTGCAGTGCAATGTATGTGCTATGGGATTAGGGTGGTTGGATAGGTTAATATGGAATTTCATGAACTTGGAAGGGATGATGATTCCCCTTATTAAGAGTATAAATTATACACACTTTCGTAATTCAAGCCCTGTGGGAACCCTGCGTAAGTTCTGAAATTGCAAGAAGGTTTTCTAGACTGGCTTCGATATTTTATTAATAAACTGGCCACTCGGTTTCGCTCACGAGCCAGATTGGTTCCATTCAAGACAACTCGCATAAAAACAATTGATTTAAGAATACATATCCTCTATCCTCAATAAAATAATTTCATATTACAATCCTACATTTTACTAGTGATCTTAAAATTGAAACAAATGGTTAATAGACAACTACATCGTTAAGTACAGTCTAAATGATAAAGGAATCACAAAGAGAGGAATGTTATTTATTTTCCAAAGAATAGTCCAGTTGAAGGAATCCGAAAGATTCTATAGAATTGGGCCTTCTTCAATTATCTCAAGCGTTCCTCGGATAGCGACCCATGTGAGATAAATGATAAGAAAATAAATTGAAGATATAAAATATGTTATGTATTGTTGAAGTAAGGACCTGATAAACCAGTTTGATTGGATTTATCGTCGATTTATTTAATTATAAATGATGACGTCGCGAAAAATAAACGGTAAGATTGAACGGATTTTAACTCAGAGTAGCCATTAACTTTGAGGGATCCTTGTCTTCTTGGAGGGTGAAGAGTTGTGCTGACAAAACGTCCACTAAGGTGGCCATCATACCAATTATAAAGTTTGTGGTAACTTCTCAAACGTCAATTTGTCCAGCGGGTTAGTTCAAACCACGGCAACTGGAACGTGCGGTTACAGAATAGAAGTTATGGCATTTCAAAGTTAGTCAGTTGATACCACTGTATGCAATACAGTGGTAATAATCCTCCATGGTAACTTCAGGCATAAGCTTCACCTGAACTTGTATAATGGGGTTTCAAGGGACGTAAATATTTCACCTCCGAGTCTGAGGGTCACAGTGATTCTGTTACCTATCTCACTTAAGGGTGAGGTATTTACTTCCCTGTGTTTATGTCTGTATAGGCAATTACAGGTCTAACATTATTCATACAACTAAGTGAAACAAATTTTGTCTGTCTGCAGTTTTTTTTATTATTTCTTAATTCCAAGGACTTTCGTAGGCTTAAAACATCATACATATCAATCACCGATTTGATTAAAAAAATAGCATGTCTGAATGCAGATGACATTCAGTGATTCCTCCCCTAAATTATTAGAGCTATTGTTACAGCTATTATTGGCTCTATTACAACGTAACTCAGGCGAAGACAGTTCTTATAAAAGTGGGTTTAGGTTTCCGTGTATTTTGTCGGGAAATTACCACCCAGCGTGAATTACGAAAGTGATAGAGCAGAGAAGATGACTTGCTGCTCAGAGACCATCGTCAGGCTCATTGTTGACCAGAGAAGATCGTGAAGCTCAAGTTTGCCTTCAAAGACACCAATTCCGTGGTGTGACTCTCCCAGTGACGACGCGTAGCTCTCGTCACACCTTTGCGTAACTCTCATACACCCATCTGGTGTATAAAGGGAAAATCGTGGTTAATCTGAAAACAGTACGTTGCTCCATTCGTTTTCAGTCCACATTAGGTGTTCCCGAGCAAATTCCAAACTAGCTAACCTATGTTCTCTGGTCAGCAAAAGGCCCTGATTCTGATCTCTGAGGGTTTCGCCCTTCAAATTTTTAAAGTTTGTAGGGGTATGGCCACCTTCGACCTCGAGGGAGAGGTCTCTCCCAAGGAAGTGCTAGTTTTAGCAAAACGAAGGCAGAGATTCCCACTAGGAAGGTCACAACAACGCGAGGCTAGGAGAGAGAGATGTAGAGGTAGTTGAATGAGAAGGCCATGGTTTGAGTAGAGCAGCAAGCGCCAGTGCAGAGAGAGAGAGAGAGAGAGAGAGAGAGAGAGAGAGAGAGAGAGAGAGAGAGAGAGAGAGAGCAGTAATCCAAGTGCCGGTTCTGTATGTTCTGAAAACTGCCTCAAGACGGCCCGGTTATATTGGCAGGCCAGCAGTGGTGGAGGGTGTTCCCCCACCTGCGGATATTTCCCCCACTATCTTCTCTCTTACTGATGTCATAAGCTTTATTATTAAAAATATGCAAACTTAAGTAGATATTTTCTGAACCGAGAAGAGGGGAACTTCTAATTATTCGTAATTAAGAGGTTGACACAACAAAGGTGTTAATCCAATTTATCAGTATCATGAGAGGAAAATGTGAAAGAAAAATTGAAATAGCATTCATTGAATAGCAGCGAGTACGCTTTCTTGAATGTTTCGGCTCTATCTCTAATCTTTCTAGAAAATATTCGGTTTCTGTAATATAGGGGGATATTGCAATACGCCTCACGAATATTAAACATATAAAAATGCTTTTGTGCCGGTGTATTTTTTTTCACAAAATAGCTCCTTAAATAACAATGCAAATTTTCATCTAAAAAAAAATCCTAGTTATTAATGATCTGTTCAATAACTAGGAAAATACAAAAAAATAACATTAATCGCCCAAGTTTTAAATAAAGGGATAGGTGAAAAGGATTTTGAAAGTTTCTGAAATCTATCATTTATCGAGAAATGAAGGTGGAAGGGGAAGGGAGAGTATAAAGTGGTTTAAGTTCGTCGTGAATAACACCAAAGTCTATTTCGTCAAAATTTTAAAGTTTCATTGTAAAATTGAGAATGAATGAGATTGGGGATGGATTAACGTTTCGCATTTTATTCGTTTAAGAGGCTAAAGGGTACTTAACCTAATTTGTATCAAATAAAATATAATTAACTCAGCAATACAAACCATTTTATTATGTAACACAGATGTTACGAAATAAATGATATTAGAAAATCGAAGAACAAATATCAAGGGATACTCAAGCAGAGAAAGATAAGAGCTTCTTAAATACTCATGTACTTGAAAGCTTAGCCAAACGATCTTAACTCCAATACCCTTCCCCAAACCTTAACTGGTTTTTATTTTAGACCGCAGACTACTCTTCACGAGGATCCGTCTTCACAATACAGTATTGGTAAAACACAATTTGAAATCTTGCATTGAATGTGGTGTGAGCATGTAGCACCACCTACCGTCAATAATCCTAATTAATAACAACCATAAGAGCTATCCAATTTCTTTACCGTATATTAAATTATTGTGTAATAACTTCTAAATATTTTTTATGAAAGGTACTGTAGGTAAGATTTTTTGAGCGATTTTTAAATCTTAAAATGCTTCTGAGCCGTTACTTGCAACACAACCTGTAGCCAACCGACTACTGTGTTCAACCTTTAAATAATCAAATAAAAGTCTTCTGAATACCCTTATCGAACCGATTAAGTCGTTTAATTGAAGAGCTCAAAGGCCCTGCTTTCATTATTTTACCTGCCTGTCAGTATATATCTTTTTTATATATTCTTTATTATGATAAAATTACAATCTGCGTTATTGGGAAATGAGTAATAGTGATAAATGTTCTCATTCATGCCGAATTTACAATTTTCATTCACTCACTCATTCATATAGTATTTACAAATAGCCAAGATACCTCCGAAATCCACATGGTTGTCACCTCCCTCGAATGCACAAGAAAAAGTGGAGTCTTGGGAAGTCCCCCACGCTCCTCCGTCGGC
The DNA here is from genome assembly GCA_930367205.1 of Acanthosoma haemorrhoidale. Lineage (NCBI taxonomy): Eukaryota > Metazoa > Arthropoda > Insecta > Hemiptera > Acanthosomatidae > Acanthosoma > Acanthosoma haemorrhoidale. Next base: position 94,145,390 of record OV884015.1, on the reverse strand, counting down.
CGCGTCACCGGATACGAGTCAGTTGAGGCAGACCAAGTTCTTGAGAGCCACATAGGCTCAGGACATGATTGGAGAAACTGGCTCCAACTGTCACGTATTTATAGATCACGAGGTCACTGCCGCTTTAGTCTCCTAGGAGGATTATAGGGATGAGTGGCGCAGTGTAATGACTGTGCTAGGGTGGTGGTTGGAATTTCAGTATATATCTATTTACATTTTACAATAGCGTTCACAAATTGAAGATATTTAGGTTTCTGGTATTGAGAAATATGTATTTGAACAGGAGAAGAGATCCACTGGTAGTGTATGCTCGGGCAAGGAACTTAAAATAGGCTGGATAAAAACAAAAATGACTCATGAACCTTGTTGCTACTTAGACAAACAACATGCTAAAAATCATATAACATAAAACCAATTAAGTTAATGTGTACTATGTAAATGTAAGATATCTAGTGAGCATGGGTTAAGCTAAAATTGGGCTGTATGAATAATGCTAATCTTAGCTTTATACTTGCAAACATCAAACATCTACATGCAACAAGGAAGGTTATGGTTATGAGGATTTCGGTTTATAAGGATGTGTTACTTAACATTTCTTCTTTATGTAAAAAAAGGTTTTCATTTGTGTTACAGGAGATAGAAGAATAGTGAGGTCGGCCAATTCGTAATAGGGGTCCCTCGAACCTGAGGTATATAAATCGGTAACTCACAAGAAAGCGAGAAATCTCAGGTCGACCTTAATGTTTTTATGTACTGCATGAAAAAAAATACAATATGATTCATAATTCATGTAGAAAAATTGTGCCATAAATGTAGACTCATGCTGATGTGTTTATGCACAGAACAAACAAACACTTCTAAAGATTACATTTGTATATACATCCAGGAATGGATGTCAAATTTCCTTTGTTGTTTTATAACTAACCGTGGGCAGTGGAGTAAAAACGAATAAAGCGATAATCAGCTATCGCCATAGGAGCATTAGTGATTGTTCTGTAATGTCACCCAAATAGATTATAAGTTCAAAAGGAAACTGACCGACAAAGGGCCGCCCTCTATTGGCGTTTTGTCCAATAAAGGTCCTTTGTAATATATGCTCAATAAATAGATCCTGGGCTTTGCCAATCCAGCTAGCCCTTTAAACATCCCTGCTAGCCCTTTAAACATCCCTTCTAGCCCTTTAAACATCCCTGCTAGCCCTTTAAACATCCCTGCTAACCCTTTAAACATCCCTGCTAGCCCTTTAAACATCCCTTCTCCTAGGTATAAAATCCAACAGACGGTATTAATTAATTTAATTATTTTCATGATGTGCTCACTCACAGAATCACCAGAAGTCTGGAAAGCACAAGGCTGGTTATTCTTTCGATTTTCTAACCGAGCAAATTCATTGACGTTACTTAATCCTTCACAGTACACAATGAGCAATAAAATCCTAAAAATTTTAGATCTTATCTCATCATTTTTCCGAAGGCTAGTATAGAACACAAATACAGGCTACACCTGAAAAACTAAAAACAATTTTCCCGTACCTGTTTGCAAGTGAAATCATTTATCTTCAAACATTGGGATGAAAAAAACAAAACATTTTATCTTTTACTTTGGACCAAACTAAATTATATCTAGCTAGGAACTGGATATGAAAGTGGAGCAGGTGGACAGTAGGACGTGGGATTTAACTTGTCTACTAAATCAAAAATAGCTTTCTGACCCCATATATAGTAGTCCGGCTTATTGTAACAAAACTTTACTTTATAACTTTTCGTAATTTTGAAGGATGTATGAAAAATATCACAATTGTTCACAATCCTTCCTTATCGATTTTTATTATAATATACATTCATATAATAATGCAACGTTTCGGATTCAACCACTGCGTCATCAAACAACAATCTATGTTTTTTTTTTTAAATTAAATAATAAATATATTTTTTAGGGGAATAATGTATTTCCATTAGTCAAGTCTTTACCAAATAGGATTTTCATAAAATAAAACGTGAATTACATTCATTGGTTCACTAAATTTTATTTTTCCTAGCTTATGTTTTTTTCTGTGAATATCTTTTTTTCAAGTATTCCTTACTAAGGGAGAAAATAGGTGTTTAAATCATAAATGGACTTTAAACGTTCTGGGTAATTAGATAATTTAAAATTAAGAAAACCCATCGTCATTATATTTTCACCATAAAATGACTGTTCTAATCCGGATTTTATTAAACATAATTTTATAATTTAGACGGAATAGATAATTTTCATAACCTCAACCATAGAACTGGTAGACCGACAGATGAGCAATAATCTTTTCCTTGGACAAGCTCAAAGATAGACCTTCCCCCTTGGGCTTGAACGAAGTGCAATATACGTGGAGAAGGGTACTACAATCTCAGTCTTTATAAATGAAAAATATAAAATAGTTGTGCCTAACATAAAGCAAATATTTTCTTTTCTTTCGAAAAAGTATTTTCTTTTGTTCACTTCTTTTATTAGTTAATTCTACTACCATTGAAATTTCTTATTACTAAATTTATTAGCAAAAGAAAATTCAAACTGTAAATCTAAATAGAAATAGTACTCCGGTGATATATGATAGTCAAATATTATAATACCTCTCAGGGTCACGGAGTTGAGGTCACTACACACGCTGTATTTTTTCTAAAATACCCCTAAGTAATAGGGAGACCGAAAAGTAATCTCGTTTTATTTACATTAAATTCAAACAGATAAATTATCAATACGTTTTTGTTTTTGATCAACGATGTAATCACCCTTGTTATCAGCAACCTTTTTCCATCTAGTCCGCAAATTTTCAATGCCGAATCGATAAAAATCAATCGGATTTTTGTGCAAAATATCTGGAGATGGCATTTTGGACACTATCCGAATTTTCAAATTTTTTGCCACTTACAAAATGTAGCGATCGGAATAAATGGAAATCCGGTATTGGGTGAGTATGGTGGTTGAGGCAATACCACCCACCACAATTCATTTATTTTTGGGAAAAATAGGCGCATTATCGTGTTGCAAAAGAATAACGCCTTTTTTATTGGCAATCGCTGGGCAATTTTTAATTAAAGATTGATTTACTCAATCCAATTGTTCACTGTAAAGATCTGCATTCACAGTTTTTCCAGTTATCAGCAATGAACTACCCCGTGAATACTCCACCAAACACACAAAAGCGCCTTTTTGGAGTGTAAACCTGGCTTAGCTGTACTTCGTGCCGATTCAGAGATTTTTGGATAATCATAGAGGACCCATTTTTCATCTCCAGCCTCACCCACCATACCCGCCCGATATTGCACCATTGGATTTCCATTAATTCCGCTCGCTAAAAATTTGAAAATTCGGATGATGTCCAAAATGCCATCTCCAGATATTTTGCACAAAAACCAATTCATTTTTATCGATTCGGCATTGAAAATTGGCACACTAGATGGCAAAAGGTTGCTGATAACGAGGGTGATTACATCATTGATCAAAAACAAAAGCTAGTTAAAAATTTATCTGTTGTAATTTAATGTAAAAAAAACGACATTACTTTCCGGTTCTTTTAATATTAAACATCATTCACGGTAATTATGGCCTGGACCAAACAATAAATACGAATATTGGAGCTTTGTGGGAGGAAGGGTTATAATTAAGAGGTCACAGCTTTGTGCTAGATCTGAGTAAGCCAGGGGATGAAGAGGTGAAATATTGGGGTTGCGATTCCCACAGTATAATATATTATATCAAACCCTAATCGATATTCGTGCCTCTGAATGGATGACTCTACGAGCCAGAGAAGAACGTGAGCTGCATGCAAGGGAGTAAGCACACAACATAGCAGACCATTGCCCAGGTCATGCTGCTAAGAATAGAGAAATGGTGAGCAATAAAAATACAACACTCCCCATATTCAACCAGCTACGTTAGCTTTAGACATACAGCATAAGGATAAGATAAGATAAGATAAGAGAAGATAAGGGATTTTGGTAGCGTAGTTTCAAAGGCCCTATGGATAATTGACTAACATGTCCTGAACCCAAAATCATACTAACTCTTCCAATCTAACATTTATTATATACATGTTGCATAAATATAGCATATTTACATACATACATATTGCTCCCACTTCTCCCTCCTCTACACCGAGTTAGGGAGGCTCTTCCCTCCCTTCCACGCATTTCATTACATTTCCAAACCATTCTCATCACCCTCCTTATATATACAATAATTTACAGATCAAATCTGGAGTCCACCCTGGGAACACAAGATCCCGTCTCTCTGACTTTTATACTCCTTCCCACAAAACGGCAGCGTACGATCGGTCCTTCCTTGTTCGCTCCATTACTCTCTGGAATTCTCTACCTCCTAATATAATCTAACCTATCATTTTCCAACAGCTTCCTCGCCATGCAGATACGTGCTAGTTTCACGCATTATATTTTATTTTTACATTTCTATTATCTGATTGTATAGACTACCTAGTCTAATCTAGACTACCTAGTCTAATCTAGACTACCTAGTCTAATCTAGACTACCTATGAAGATGTCTAGCTGACGCCTTCCTTAGTTTTTAACATTGTGTATTTAGCTAGTAGCGTGTGTTTTTTTTGGTATTTATTTTTGCCTTAATTGCAGCCTGGTTTATAATTTATTTTTGTTTGTTGATCCATGACTACATTTGCTAAATTCAGTTGAATATTTTGATTTTAATATTTTTTTTTCTTAGAGAGGTTTACTCTTTATTTTACATTGTTCACTTTTCATGGTGTGATAGCTCTTTTTATTTGTCATCCGAACACAGGGGACCTTTTCAAGATTTCTATTTTCTCACTCTCTCTTTGAAATAAATACTTAATTTCAAATATTATTTATTTTGTCTAATGTTTCGGGATTTGGTATGCGTCTACAAGTCATATTTCAAATGGAATTTTGCTGCGACCGAGGAAGCTTTACACTATACAAGTCGGATCAAATGGCTACTACGCCCCTATATGTGTATGTGTGCAAGCATTGTGTCTTGATAGCCTGTGCCCCTTTGAGTTCAGGGACCACTTGTGGCCTTGCTACCCACTCCATTACGCTAGAGCCCGCGGTGTGGAACCTCTGCCTGTCACAGGATCCATTACTGCTCTCTATCCACTACCACCAGAGGATTCTAACAACTCTCCCCACTTCTCAGTTCACTGCTTTCAGAATATAATAAAGGGTGTCCCAGAATTAACACAACATTTGAATTTGCCGCCATTTGTACAGCAAACCTGCACAACCCTAAAAAAAAAACAATTTGACAGCAGACAGTTTAGGGTTAGTAAAAATGGAGCGTTACACGATAAAACAACGTGTCTTTCTTGTTGAACATTAACTCAAAAATAATAAAAGTTTGTCGGCCGCAGTTCGAAAATTTCATACAAAATATCCTCGGAATAATGTTTTGACTTCATCAACTGTGAAGAGATTAATTGAAAAATTTAGGGAGACGGGATCAGTTGGAGACACTAAACACACTGGTCGTCCAAAAACAAGCCGTTCAAATGTCAATATCGAAGCAGTGCGTGAGAGTGTTGTTGAAAATCCAGGAATATCAATTCGGCGCCGTAAACAGTTCTTTGTGCCGAAATTGGATGATATTGATGTGGCCAATATGTGGTTTCAACAAGATGGTGCCACATGCCACACAGCCCATGAAACAATTCAAATACTGCATGCGACATTTCCAGGTCGTATACTCACTCGTTTCGGTAATCAGAATTGGCCCCCTAGATCGTGTGATTTAACACCTTTAGATTTCTTTTTATGGGGTTATTTGAAGTTAAAGGTGTATGCCAACAAGCCCACATCCATCCGCGCATTAAATTCAACGCTGCATCAACGAAATTCAACCACATTTATGCCAAATGGTCATGGGAAATTCCGACAAAAGAGTGCGTATGTGCCAGCAAAGTCGTGGAGGCCATTTGCCCGATGTGTTATTACATAAATAACCCTATCCTATTTACTTTATAATTCAATAAAAAAATAACAACAAAAATACTAAAAACTGTGTTTTCTATTTAAATCAAATCTTGCGTTAATTCTGGGACACCCTTTATATACATAATAACTATTTATCATAGAGTCCGAAAACAGTTATATAATAGTTTTAGAAAAGACCCATGATATGATGTAGCTTTATAGATAAACGATATGAAATGCGGGATGATACTATAATAATAAAATTTAAAAAAATTTGCAACTTTTTTTTATCAAGTGAGACAGATAAGCTAAAAAAGGAGCCAATGAGAAGCGGCCAACGGGGATGAATGACATTATAAATAAGACGTAAATATAGCCACATCCCACAAGCCGATCTGCCTACAAAATCTTCAACTCATTCTTAAAGTCATAGTTAGATAGTTTAAAAAAATAGTATTAAAATACCATCATAAAATTGATGATAGACAATACATTATGAATTTAACAATATCTATATGTATAAATTAATATTATAATTATTTATTTAAAAACAAAAATAATTAGCATATTCCATGTTAACAAAAAATTCACGATTAAAATCTAATAGACTTAGTACTCAATGAAAAATAGGGTTGGAAAAATCAAAGAAGAGTTGTTATATTTACAAACAAAGAGGGGTGGGTTTACCAAAAATAGACGTATTAATGATATGTTAAAAGAGACTTATTTGAAAAGAGAGAGATAAAAAAACAAAATAAAAAAAAAATCCTATACAAATTTCTGTGATTCTGTTAGTTCTGACATGAATGAATGAATTTCGGGCACTCACTGCCAAACTTGAAGCCAACTTCGATAGGTTATATTGGAATAGATGTAAGACTTTTTTAATGGTTCCATCTCGTATTAAAAATGATTTATAAGGTTCATGAGAACTTCGATTTACTACTCATTTTTTTATTGCCACCAAGTAATTTACTAAAGATCCTTCATTATTTTTCATTAGATTGCTTTTATTTTTAGTATCAATGGGGCGTGAAATGGAATTGCCGTCAAATATTATGCCCCTAAAAATAGCACAGGTCAAGTTTAATGTTGTGAACACGATGTTAATGGTATTTTTTATAACATTTTGTAATTATAGTCTTAAAAAACAAATCACATATTTCTAGTTAGTATATCTAAATTAATTCTATATGACTCAAAACGTCTGAAAATTCAATTTAATTAATATCTACTAATTAATTAATGAAACGTGATTTTTTTTTTTTTTTTTTTTGAAGACCTGGGTTTACTCTTCAAACATTTCATCGATCAAATTGGACCTTTATAAAATTGCAAATGTCTAACTTGAACATAGTACTTACCTGACCAGACATATACGAACCACAAACACCCAGGTTTGTTTTATAGTACATATTTTTACAGTGCAGTGTCGCTGCCAAAAGCGATTGTGAATTCAAATACACATGGTTGAAAAACAGTTTTTATTATGTTCAAGAGGAAACCGCTACTAGCTTATAATATAATGGTTTTTGAATTGAAAAAAAAACAACCTTAGCTTCAAAAAGATTGCCTTAGGAATGTCCATATAAACCAAACAAGACGTAAAGCCAGCAGAATATACAATATAAGACACCGATGGTGGTGTTTCAGCCATGTATGCTGTATGCACGACACTTGTGTATTTTTGAAACAATAGTTAAGAAAAAGTAGACAAAAAGGTTATCAGTGGTAGTATTCGAAACCAGGTGAATCCCTTCCATCCTTTTCCATTCAACCAATGGTTTTATTTGAATTTCATAAAAAACACTTTGTGCAATATACATACAGTTATGATAGAGAAAGAATTGAATAGAATAGAAAAAAAAAACATTTATTCCAGGACTAAGTCTTAGATGAATAGCTATAGTGCTCAGAATACAGGTTTATGTCTAGCAAATAAAAACAAATAGAGGTATTCCTAAAACTGTTTCGAACCATCGAATAAGTTTTGGGAGTAGGTATAGAATAATTTGAATGCCTAACTCTTTAGCTTTCAATTTACAAAGGACGTTGTCGACTTAACCTACCTAAAAGTTTATTTTTTGAAATAAAAGGAAGGTTCTGGAATTCAAAGAGAAAGGACTCAAGAAGTATACAAAAAGCCTTTGGAGACATCTGATTTAATTGGATACTTAATCTTCGATCGGGTTTTATATCTATATAAACTTTCATAACAAAAAAGAGATCAGTTAAAATAAAAAAGTTAATATTTGTAAAAAAAATAAAAAGTTGTTATAATACAATAAACTCTTAAGCTCAAAGAAGACTGCATTTTTTTCTTTTTAATTGGAGAGAAAACTGGAAGTGTAATAAATAATGGGTCTCATTCCCGACTGAGTTTTTATTTGCAATCTTTAACCAATAATTATTCAAACTTACTCCAGTGTGATTAACTTTCACAACATGTAAAAATTAAATAAATTATTTTAAAATTTTTATTTATTTTAACATTATTTTTGTGATTTTTAGTCAGCATCATAAATATTTCTAATCTTAATGATGCTACATTGATGTAACTTCTAAAACAATACAGCACATTCTTGATTATATTTTATCTCTCTTAATTAGCTCTGATGAATTCCGACTCATCTCATCACTAACTGAAATCAAAATTGTTAAAGGATTAAGTAGTTATATCATACAATATTTATCCAGCCGAAAAGAAAATACTTTCCTTTGAAACCAGGGCAATAAGGACGTTGAGGCAATCATCTTTCGTCAGTCTGACAGTATAGATATGGACGTATTCCTTTGCTGGACACCACATTTATGCCATTAATAAATAATTTATTTCAAGTAATGGAAATTTTCGAACCGAAGTAACATCATCCCAGAAAAACTAATCTGTTATTATTATCTTTTCAAACCACTTGTTAGAGTGTCTTAAATTGAGTAACTCACTCTCGGATCTCTAATGCACTGGTGTAATGTCATATTTAACACAATCTAAATATTTAGATTTAGGGGTATATACTCTTTAAAGGAATTTCAGGTTTGTCCTGCATAATAAAACCATATTTAGAATATGTTAATGCACTGTCTAATCTGGGCTAATACTCGAAATATTCCCCTGTGTATTAATTTAATCATGTGTGGATGATAACGCACAATGGCCGCAAAATATATAATAATGTACGTATATATAAACATTATATATGTATAACATGTTTACATGTTATCTTCCTTATTAGATGAGATAAAACGCCAGATATATAGTTTAAAATCTATCTTACGCCATTCTGTGTCATATAAGTGTATGAATGAGTATAAAACTTGCGTGAAAATCTAGTTTAAGGGCTGAAGATTTATTTGTTTTTCTTATATCAAATGGGGTTTTAATTTAAAATTTCTTGTCTAAAGCTTGAACATCTATACACTCCTCTGTTCAGGATTTGATTTAAATTCTTATTAATTACCTGAGCTGATATGAGCTCGTCATTGACTTCGTTGTATAGTTTATATCGTCATTGACTTTAATCGTTGGCAGGCCCTGTGTAATTCCGCCATACGATCATTCATATAATGTGACTCGCACAGAGGAATGTTCAACAATTATAATTAGTCGATTCTGTTACCTTTTACAAATCACTTAGTTTCGTTATTTTTCATGGAAAAAGCTGTTGCCGCCGGGTAAATTGTCGTATAGATTTCAATTCTTAAAGTGTAAACATGAAATCACATGCGGTGGTAGGTTCCAAAAAATCTTGTTTTTTTTATCTTATGATTTTTCTGAAATTATTTAAGAGGAGACCATAGAAGATTTCATAGTAGGATAAGTACCATGCGATGAAGAATCATGTACTAAATAGGTAAAAGTATAGCAGTAACAAAGACAAATAGAAGAACCAGAAAGGGAAACATGAAGAGCAGTGATGAGTGAAAATATGAAAAAAAAATCTAATTGCTATTTAACAAAGTGCCTTGGAGTAATCGTTTGGTGTGAAACTTTTTTTGAAGCGGAACGTAAACCATCCCACCCGACTCTCCAACCTCGACCGCCATAAACACCGCTAAATGCCTACAATAATTACAGCCACAAATCTCCCTGGATTATACTCCAAATATCAAGACCATCTGCATTCCATATGAAATTATGTTTACGTTTTGATTTTTACTGTGTCTTTAACAATGGGGGCATATAATCAGAACTGTAGGTGTCGATTGTCGCTAGGACTTGAGAAACTATTAAAGTTAGACCCATTTGTTTTTCCGTACTTGCCGTTATTACATTTGAAGCAAAAGCTAATCAGCACATTTCGAGATATTATAGAATACACTTTTAAAGCTTCAGATTATTTTTATTACTTCATACCTACAGACAAAAGGAGTAAAATGTTCGTGAGCAATTGTATCAAAAACACGTTATGAGCATGAAACATTAAAACAAACAAAAAAAAACGGGTAGTGTAGAAAACGATGGGCCAAGCCAGTCCAAAATAACAGTATCAGTAAACGCGCTTTATTGCTTTGGATCATTTCCAACCCTACAGAAAAGATCACTTGTAGTTTAGGAAATTACAGCTCTCGCCAAACACATTACTGAAATGTTCCCATCAGGTGAAATGAATTTCTATCTTTTGAACTTCAATACACAGCAATTGATTATTGGTTTCGACATGGCATTATTTTTTTTCTTCTGGCGCATCAATATGACACAAGACCTAGGGAGTCCATCTGTATCGACGCAGCCTAAACCTAACTTATTTTAATTATGTGAAGCTTGTAGGCATTAGTTACCACAAAATCAGTATACATTGTATGTAATGTTTACCCACTCCAATTGTATAGGGAAATGGGGTCAGACAGGAATTAACTCATTTAATCAAGACCTGACCTGATCAGTTCACACAAAGCGCCTTGCTCCTGACAGACAGTAATGAAAGGTGTTTTTCTATCTAATGAATGGCTGCTACAAAGGTACAGTCGCCCTACCTGGCTCCTTCACAGACAAGGATGAATTTCATTAGGCGCTCGTGATCAGTATGTAGCATTAGGTGCGACTTTAGTGATTTTAATAGCTCTTTGTCAAGAGTGGAAACTTGCGTGTGCTCACTATATGACCTCGCACTTGTCAACGCAAACTGAGTCATTAGTAACTTCGGGTCTGAACATGAATCCTGGAACCCTGCACAACAGCTGTCTGGGAGGAGAGGCCGTTTCGTCTTCATGGACGAAGCCTGTCTAACTTCAAGAACTGTCATTCTATCTCTCTCGCTCAAAAGTTTTAAAATCCAAGTCATCTGTGATGATCACACAATTACGGTTACTAAACCAATTTAGCATAATTGTTTGTAATTGTAGTCTAATCAATTCCAAAAGCATTTTACATATTATTAATCAAGACTAGGACGCATGTGATGGTTGTGGGTTAAGCTATTATTTATCAGATAAAATGTTGGTCTTAATATATCATTATTATTACATTACATATAAATAATTGTATTGTTATTATGACTATTATTTATTCATGCATTTATTGTTAATGTTTTAACTGTGTATTTTATCTACTAACATGTCTATAAAGTTAAAAAAAAATTTTTTGTTATTGTTATTCTATGGTTTACTTTAGGTATCTATATTCATATAAGGGACGAAGGACATACTATTGCTTATGAATATTGGTTTAGCGTAGTTTCTTTTTACTTGTGTTACTTTTATTATGTATTAGTTTTATTATTAATTATTAGCGTGCAATAAATTTCTGATTCGCGGACGAAACCAGCTCAGGGTGGTAGAAAACTGTTTATCGTTAAGACAAGCATATTCGGGGGGGACTTGAAGTTTTTTAGTACGGATACTTTGGAAAACAAATGTAAAAATTAAATTAGCATTAATTTAACATAGGCGGTAATATTTACTACACACTTCAATTCATGTATACGACAACTAGAGACTTGCTTTGCCTCTTTCAGTAGATATTAGCATAGTTATTTCTATTTAATGTTATTGTTTTATTGCATATCATTCAATACATCAGGTGATATTATCCATCATCTTTTGGAGAGTACGCCCTATTCACAGCCACTTCATTTTTCTTATTTATACTCGTGTTCTTGAGTAGTACTCCAATGGAAATTATCTATGGATATCTCACTTCTAGAATGTCTCACAAACCTGATGTTTACACAATTAAGACCTGATGTTTACACAATTAAGACCTGATGTTTACACAATTAAGACCTGATGTTTCCTGGAGAGATTAATGCTAAAATCACAGAACATGAAGTCAGTTTGTATAACGGTGACGCGGCTGACGGAGGTGTGTGGGGGACTTCCCAAGACTCCGCTTCCTCTTTCGCATGCGAGGGAAGTGACAACCATGTGGATTTGGGAGGTCCCTGGTCTGTTTGTTCATATTGTATGAATGAGCGAGTGAATGATGAATTGTAAATATGGTATGAATGAGAGCATTTATCTCAATCACTTATTGCCTAATAAGGCAGATTGTAATTTTTTAACAATAAAAAAGTTATATATTTGATTTCAGCAATAGAGCTTTTCTGGAAAAACCTTTTCCCTTCAGTTAATAATAATTGGAAAAATTAGGGAAACATTCGGAAAAAAACGGCTCGGATACGAATTCTCTTTGATCATATTTAGAATTCCCTTGCTAAGACTGCACGCTATGTATACATTGGGCCCAGATACAGACGGGGTCACGAGGTACCTCCCAAAGTAATTTTTCAAGAGCTGGTTTGCCAATTTTAGGTCTGACACGAATTCTTTTTGGACAAACAGAATTTTTTCGACAGCAATAAAAATTTCATATTGGGAAAGTCGTCATTCGAGGCAAGATCAGTTGATTGACTCTTCGACTAGATTGGGGAGGCCCCTTATTAATCACTCCCACTTTTGAATTTTTCGATGATAATCAGTAGACAGCCCACAATTCTCGCTTTCACAGTTCACTCTTTATGAGGCTGGTAAACGCAATTAGAACCACTCGGCGATACAGTACCCTCAACGCACGACGGTCTTGAGGTTTCCCGTGATCATAATGTAACAGCATCCAAACGCGCAATGTATGACCTTCTCATATTGCAATAAATATCAGCAATAAGTATTTTTAAAATAATTCGGTATACTAAAAATGATTAATTCATAATTGTTACTATGCAAGTTTTATGAACTCTTGAATTCGATATCTTGGTCGGAAAAAAGAGGTACCGTTATCGTGACCACAATGAGATGTTTGCCGCCTGCTGCGATTATTTGCCTGGCCATTTGAACGGAAAAAACAAAAATGACCCAACAAAATTATTTTTGTTTCATTTCAGCAATAGAGCTCATAAAAAAAACTCTTATTCAAAGTGGACCTCTCCCACTCTCAGGTACGCTAGTTTTTTGAGATAGGAGGGCTTAAGCAAGATTATCCGTTCGGTTCCTTACAGCCTTAGAGCTGGTAGTAGGGACTTGAGTTACCTGCGGAATGTATATTATTATTTTATGTCTACACCTGTCTCTCTGCCTGTCCTGGTGATTTCAGGGATTTTATCCTTTAACATGAATTTTATTCTAATATAACAGGTACTACTTAACGTTGACAATTATTTTCAACTATATAAAACATAATTAATGATTATTAATTAATTACTTGGCTAAAAATTGGCAAGGTCATGACTAAGGATATCTCAGTTAGTAGAGTGAGCAACCAAGCATGTAGGAACCTGGTTCAAGCCCCGGCCCTGTCTGTAAATTTTTTATTTGTATAAGAATTATTAAAAGTTAAGTTAATAAAAGGAACAACTTTTTTCAGGCTTATTTGTGAATGTATTTATAAATATCAGTAGTGTATTTGAACTAAGAGCTGTTAAACATTCGCGTAATATGGTCTGCAATCAGTCTCAAAGTAGAGATCACCGATTGTCCCGATTGTATCTACTTCATGCTATCGATCGATGCATATTTTGGAGATATCAAAACACCATTTGAATCTCCAATACATATATTGCTGTTACACATTCATTTAAAACGTAAAGCATTTTTTTCATTACCTACCTGTTCACGCAAGTAAGCGTCATTTTGGTTCAAGGTCACATGCCAGCTGGTGGAGTGTAAAGAGAAGAGACTCTCAAAAGAGAGCCGGCGTCTGAGTCTCCTGCAGTAGCCATCTTGCTGGCGTAATTAAACTATTTAGTGATACGCATTAGGAACCTAATTCGCGAGGTGTTGTTTTCCCGTTGTATTAACGTTACTGCAGAACTTGAAGGTGGCATCAAGCGGTCGTGTGCTGAGCCGCATCAACGAGAAGTAAGAGGAACATTGGGAACATTATTGGCAGAGGTGTTAGACCGAAATCGCATTCTATATCTTCCCGGTGTAGCAATTCATATTATACAGTCCATTGTTTGGGTGTCCATGGGAATGGATTTGGGTGTTTTGGCGTGTACATGCCCATTATAGTGTTATAAAAGCTATAGGCATAAAATAAGAATTATTTAAAAAGGGAAAAAGCAGCAGGAATTTGAAAGATGGAACGGAACCTGTTATAGCGTGTTCGCTGGCGACCATTGATTTTTTAAAAAAACAACTAACAAGCAATCGATAGTATACAAGAGTCTATTAATCCTTTAGAGACTACTACAGAACGTACAGATATACCCGGACGAAAGTAGATCGTCTCCCTTTGAAGCCCACAATAAGATAAGGGGGACAATTTTTTAAAAGTTATTATATACCCCCAGATATCTCGAAATTCATCATCGAAATCCCAGAAATTCTTCATTCATCTCACTTCTAAATATCCTGGGTGTAATCGTTTATGAATCACCAATCATTGTCTCTGAAAGCTCTCTCTACTTTAAGGCTAATGGGCCCTACCAATCAGAGAGACGAGCTGGAAAAGCTTCTGTGTGACAACTCATTAAACTAAATCCCTCATTGACTCCATGCTGATTTAACTCATTCCTTTGAGAGGCAGTACCCTCATTTTCCTTCAGAACCGAAAATACCTCTATAATATTTCAAACCAACTCAAAGGGAACTTTGACTTAGTCGGTTGCCATATTTTTTGACCATATTCTCAACCAAATTTGTTTGTGTAATATTTTAGGGACCTTAGAGAGGTACATCACTATTGGCAGAACTGTTACTGTCAGCTCAATAGTAATTTATGGATACACGAGTAAACAGTTTTTTTCCGTTTTAGATAATTTTGGAGGCTTGAAGAACGGTACGGGACTAACGTATTTCAAAACAACGTCTGCCAAGTATGAAAGGTTTAATAATCATACCTGGATAAGTTAGCATGTTTCAACCAAACCATAACGACGTTAACAAAAAGAACTCTATAAATCATATAGTTTCATATGTTGATTTGTATCATCATCAAAAATACAAATAATACTTAAATATTTTTTAACCAAAAGTTTAATTTTACTGCGAAAAAATCTTTTTCTATTATAAAGTAATATTTATAATACATAATCACAATTTTGATAAATCGTGGTGAAATAACATAAAATAGAATTAAGAAACTACTCTTAGTGTGATGTGTTAGTTCTTTGACATCGAAATGCTATATGTTTTTTTTTATGTTGTGCAATATTTGGATGTGAGATGAATAAATAATAATATGAGGTCTGTAAAAAGTCATATTTTTATTTAAGAAGCTGGTGACCCTGGTGCCCCCCCCCCACCTCCCTCGGGTGAACCCAACACTAAAGGGAGAGTACGATCTGAGGTAGAGATACCTTAGAGGCTGGAAAGATCGATTCTCTACTGTCACGGTGGATTAATCGATTGTTATAATATCGATTACTAACCAAACAATCGATTGTTGCAAGCGTGCCCATTTCTGTAAGACCCTCACCCCTATTCCGGACACCTACTTTTCCACCACTTCCCATTGGTTTACAATCACAGCAATTCTTCCTTGGGAAAGACAAAATATTTCTTGAACTATTTTAGACTTTTTTTTGGTTAATCCTAAACATAAAATTGTTCTTTCCTTAAAGCAATTTTGCACTTGTTTTTATTTTAACTTAAAAAAAAAACATTTTGTTAGGATATTCAGTCCTTGCTGTAATTTTCGTTATTATAATTATCTTTATGAGGAAATAGTAAAACCTACCCTTTTTCAACTTATTTCCAAGTATTTTTGTATTAAATTTCAATGTGTTAAAGATTATTAAAAAATAATCTATAATAATTATTAATTTCAACCAATCAGAAGAAAAGTATTTTTTAACACATTATTATGAGAGAAAAAAATGTGGTTTTCAAATCAATCTATTTTATTTTTGAAACCAATATAAATAATTATTAATATTTTTTTGCATTATACAAAATAAGGGATAACACTTTTAAATTGATACCCTCGTTCACCAGAGGGCAGCAGTGGTTTGTTGAATTGGTGGGAGATATTAAGTAACTTTCCCTGGGGAAAAAACTTTGTGACTCCGGTCAAATTGAAGTACCTACTGGTACGTTGTAGTTCCGCCGGATGACACGATGAATATTTCATACATGTAATACTTTCAAAAGCAAACAAGATCTCTAAAAGTCAGAAAATAAACTATTATATTTACATTAATAAATTAAAAATTCCTATGTACAAGGCAGCAAACTATTTTTTATTTTTCAGGAAATTTAAGGACAATCGTTGTTGAATCTAGTTCAGCAACCCTCCGCTGGAGTTCGGTTATGTCCCGTTCTTTAAAGAATGGAACTTTGTGAACGAAACACGTTCCCCATTTTATAACCACGATGTGAGTGAGTCCCATCACCTGGTCTTGTTTAGAATCGATAATTCCTTTTGTGTGATTAAATTCTCCTTAAAATGGAGCTCAGATGCAACACAAGAAGCCCATCCCAACATGCTGGAGTACAGTTTATTTTTGCTCTATAATAAATAAATAAACAGTGTGTTAAAAAAAAAAAAAAAATTATCGAACGATTACCTTCGTAAACATATCAAATTCTTCGATTTTCTCAATTTCCTAACCGATCAAGTAGTCAACATCCCCTCCTTTGATGGCAGTAGGTGGTCGAAGAGGGTGTTATGCTTAAATTATTTTTTAGTACCCCATTTTGTAACCCCATCATCTGATTATATATTTAGTTTATAATATTTTAATTATAACATCATTTGTTAATTTTATGAACCTTCTTATAGTTCAGTTCTCATGCATTACAATTAGTCATAAAAAAATTATTAGTTTGTTGTTTTTATTTCAATAAACTAAGAAAGGGTTGAGGGGGGAGGTGGAAGAACACGACGACCCAAGATGGCGTAAATTCCGCCAAGGTCCATAATTTCCATCGAGTATCTTAATAATTAAATGGCTGCTTGGAAGAACGTGGTATGCTAATTATTTCGATGTTTTTTCTTTGAACAAATATGTAGGTACATATGTCAACGATTACCCCAAAACAATGCCCGAAGTCGGGAGTGCCGCGTGAAAATTTGGTGAAATTAACATACCGCGTTCTTCCAGCCAGTCATTGTGTAATGTCATTCGAAAGGTTTTTCCATCAGGGGTAATCCCTGCCCTGTCTAAGCCAATAAAAATCAAGTACGGTTATTATTAACAACTTCAAGGCTATTTCAAGGTCTTGAATGACATTCTCAAAATTTTATTTTTTTTCTATGGAAAGCATCGCCTGATCTTGATTTTACCAATAGGCGACGGATTTGCTCAGCGTTCATTTTTCCCCTGAGTTAGCCTAAAACTGTTTTTACGTCACTAAAAGAGTCGGGGGGGTGGGGAGCAAGAGGGGGATATGTCAAAGTCGACATTTTACGCTTAACCGGTATAAAAACAAAACGCTGTAAATTTGTGATTGGCAATGGCCACATAAAAATACGTCGTCTGATTAAGAAATTGATTTTTTTTTTATTTATATGTTCAGTAATTGTTAATAACTACTCTTGATAATGGCGGCGAAATGAGGACAGCTCCAGGCGAAAAAGCTCTAGGTACGCCATTGGTATTATCAGCAGAAGAAAAGAAACCTGGCAGGGTCCGTTCGGTCAGTTTTCTCTAGTGCCATCTGCGGCGGAGGGTTCACAGCTGACTACCTGCTACATAGGAAAGGTCTCCAGCTTGCAGGTACAGAGACTGTTCACAAAGATTCGCCACTCACCATCCTAAGAAAAAAAATCTACTTCTTTTCTGTAATGTTTTCGACAGTCTGCATGCTTCTTCCACACTTCCAGCAATATTGGCCGTAACAATGACACTACTTCTAAAAGTCTTCCTGGAATTTCAGAGTTATATTCCAAAATGGTAAACTGTGCTCATTATTTGGTCATTGTTAAGAAAAACTAAAACGAATCCTATTCACGATTTTCCAACATATTTCAATATTCAATTAACAAGACAGTGTCTTGAGTGTCTTTGCTCTGTACAGATCTACCTTTATCTTTTCTATTATTCTCCATTTTGAACAGGGGCTCAGTAGATACGGAGATATTTTTAAAGACTTTATTCTCCAAAATTACTTAGAAACATTATTATTCATTGCAACAATTTAATTAAATTTGATGCCTCCTACATTACAGGAACGATTTGTTTTTACTACAATGCATTAACATTATTTTTTTTTTAATTAATTATCTTGCAACCAATTGGAGCCTAGGACAACTAGGATGGAGGACTAGACCAAATGGAATACTTACAATCCCTAAAGCCAGCCAGATGTTCTAATTGTTTTTCAAAATACATTTAAAACATAAAAAAATTGAAAGTAGCCTTACTTGTCCGAAACTTACTTTGAAGTACAACTATCTCCTTACCTAGTAAAACCAAAACCAAATATTAATCTGCAGCCAAGAACTAAAATAAAATAGAAAGTCGTGTGTGTTGGATTTAAATACTGCCAGAATGTGATTGCTTTGAATATTGCATGCCCACTGAGCAAATGTGCCTGAACTAATTTCCGCATAGGTCGGAAAAGAACAGGTGACCTTGCATGTATACTTAGCAGGTATACCTTTCACAATGGAGCATTTGACGGTAGGGTCCAGGTACGAAACCTTAAATTACCGGATACTACCTATATATTTTCGTATTTCTTTGTATTTACTATTTTTCTCTGCTTGTCAATGTTCTGTAAATAGATTTCAAAGAAAATATTCTCCTTGCTGCTTTATAACTTCACCCAGCTCTTCTTCCCAGAACTAGCCTGGAATAGCAGGGTTCTTTTGTTTGTGCATATAATCCCCCCCATTTTAAAATGGCTAAAGCCTAGCACTCAATATAATTATTATATTATTGAAATTGAAACAATTGAAGTTAATCAACAACTTGAATATTATCAGTGAATTATAAATAATTGAAATATATGTAAGTCGAATTAATATTAACTATAATTATACCTCGAAATTTTTTTATAATGTTTGAGTTTCTTACTTACTTTTTTGCGTCATCTGGAGGTAGTCTGAGTGTACATTTCAATGAGAAGACTGATCATTTTTCAGGAAGAAGGATATAAATAAAAAACCAGGCTGCTAGGTTAGAATACGCTTTTCTATTGTTGAATGTGAAAATAAGAATGTACAGGCACATGAGAGCGTATTACTAATCTATTATCAATTTTTGGTCTGGTAAAGACTCAACAAGCTATTAACAAGAAAACAATGAATATTTTTTGAATAACCAACTAAAGAAACTGAACAGAAAGATAATTTTTATACATAATAACTTAATAGCACAAAAATGAAAAGATTTTTTTTGCTGCCTTTTCCAGCATCATGATGGAACTATTAGTTAAAACGGATTACAGAGACTCCGCAAGTGATATTATCAAATAGTAACATTATCAAAATCAAACAGTAAAAGTAGTTATCCATCATACAGTAATTCGTTATAATTGGACCCATCATATAATTTCCTTAATAATAAAGTCCGTATTTTCTGATTATAAGAAAAAATCTCTTTATAAGAAATAATACACTTTTTTAAATTTTATATCATATAATGTAAATTTATATTACTAAACATAGAATTTTTAACTTTGATAGAAGTTTAAATAAATATATAATTAGATTCTCCGAAAAGTTTTTTTTTTTTGAATAACACATACTTTTATAATTTAGAAATAAAATTTGTCGATTTGTAAAATTCTGGGATAAATTATAATAATTATTTTACTGATCAAGGCCAAACAAACTACATTATTTTAATATCGTTTGATTTCCGTTATTTTCATCACTTATGCTTTGAATCATTGGTCGTTTTAATAAAGCTAAGTTTTAAACTAATGAAGTTCATTTGACCGAATCAGCCATTTAACAAGAATTTAAATATATTTTTTGAGGGGGGGGGGTTTCCTCACTCTTCTTGCTCAATCACTTTTATAGGGAATAACTTAATATCCAGTTGTAAATAATAAAAAAAAAAATCTAGGTGAAAACTTGAATGGTGATTGTGTTAGGAACATGGAAATGTGAGCCGGTCCTTGTGAATGATGGCGTTATTATTTCTGAGGTAAAATTGAGAGGAAGTGAAGATTTAGTGTGGTTCTTGTTGTAGCTTAGTGATCCTTACAACCTAAAATCAAATTTTACATTAAAAAATCATTCGATATGGCATGCTTATACATAATCGTTACAATAACATCACCAACAGACCTTACTATAATTACTAGATTATTGAACAGAAAACCAACAACATTTTTGCAATTGAAAAATGTAGGTCAATAATTATAATTAATCAACTTTAGCCTCTATAGATTGTAATACTAGTCGTATGAAAACCTGAGCTTGTAGGCATTTAAAATTGAAATTTCGTTCAAACAATGAATAAAATATTGCCACTGGTTTAATTTTTTTCAGAGCTATGCGACAACTAAATTTCAGGGGTTTTAAGTTGACATGAACGAAATTTATTAATGATTGTAAGTCAAAGAGAAAAGACAGTGACTAGTCCCAAATTCTAGCCAGGGATTTTGATATTTCCGTTCTATATATGTTATATATTGAATCCATAAAATGATGTAAAAAGCAAACGAGTCTGAGAAAAAATTAATTTGAATAAAATAAATTATAAAAATACAAGACCGTATATCCCTTTGAATAAATATAAAACACAATGATTTGTTTTAAATAATCACGAAACGCACAAAGAGAGAAGTCACATGCTCGAGGACCACACACATCAAGGGTTCTTGAATGGAAATTTGAAGGTCCCGTCTATAAATGAAATTTAGACAAGTAAGAGGTATTTCGTATAACTAATATTTATAAATTCGTTTTTACTAACTTTAACAACTGTTATTTGCGTAAGATTTGACTGTTCGTGCCTTTTCTATGTGAATTAGAAATGCTATATTTAAAAAAAAAACAGTGGGTGTGCTAATGAATACACGTTTGTAATTGAATTGAAATTCTGTACTCGTTGATAAAATATAATAAAAAAACATAAAATTCCTAAATTCTAAACGTTGTGTACACGTTAAAAACGTATTGAACGTGGAAACGTGACTGACTCAACAACGAATAAGTATGAAAAGTTCAATTATCAGATAATAAGATTGAAAGCATAAAAAGAGCTACTTACTCAATCTGGAGTTAGAAAACAATCTAGGCACTGGAAGGTTACGAAAGGGGCATTGGGTAATCCGAGGCAGTTAGGATGAAACACTTTCTTGCAGACCCTGCACGTCATACCGTACGTGCTGCTGCGAAGGCATTTCTTGCTCGCACACGCCTGGCCCTCGGGGATGAAACTCTGCTGCGGTGGTGGTGTTGGCGCTAGCTGGCGCCTCCGAATTTCTTGCTGTTGCTTCCTGTACTCCCAGCTCATCTCGAAGTTGGCTGGGAACTAAGGGACCAGGCTCTAGCCTCGCATAGCCATGCTACCTGATTGGTCACTTGCAGGTACCAAGGGTCAGCATTGTGTTGACCATTGTCCTTTTTTAACTATATTTTGGACCTCCTTAAAACTCTTGAGTCAAGGAGTCCATCCCGGCTATTGTACATATTTTTCTCAATTATCAAATAAACAGTATTTTAGAAAAGTTTTTTTCTTTTTTGAATATATCCTGTGTCAAATTGCTACTGCCGAAGAGACAAATTTATCGACGGATTCAATCGTGGCTTGGATTTCTTTTGGCTGGAAATGACACCACGTGCCCGAGCTATTTTCCACTCCCTCCCCCCCCCCCCCCAAATTACAGATATTTCCTTTTATCTTCTGTCATCTCATTTTCCGTCCGAATAAGGGTGATTAATGTTGATGTAGGCGCGTCACTTATTCGCAAACTATATGCAAGTCACGATCTTCACTTGGCAAGGTGGAGGACTGCTGCATAATGAAGCTCAGCTAATCTCGATGGTGTAGATCTCGGCAAAGATTGGTCCTCCCGGCAACAGACCTGCCAGCCTCTTATTTCCTGGACCTGGCAAGTGCGTTAAAACCAGTGGCAAATGGATACGGGGAAAAAAACACTTTTAGGCTTCCTTAATCGTTAGGAATCAAAAACCAGAAAAAAATTCTGTTTACAGCAAACTGACACTAGTTAACTTTCACTCAAAAGGTCCCGTTTAATGCTCGAGCATAAGGAATAAAAGCATCAGCATACAATATAATTAAGTATTATAAAATTTTAAAAATAATTATTTATTTTGTATTCAAGGGGGATTTAATGAAAAATCCTGATCACCAATATTGCATACCTAGGACTTAAGAAGACAAAACTACCAAGACACATTGAAATCGTGTTCGCATTTGTTTTTTAAACAGTTTAAAATCATAAGATTGTTCCATGACATTCCCTAATGGTGTCTTATTCAATTTAGTGCAAAATAAAGAACGATCATTAAAATATTGTGTGGTGATTGAACTAGTCAAGGTGGTAATCAAACCAATAATTCGTGGTATTTGATTGAATTTTACAAGGTTGCAAAATGTGCGAATTGTAGCAATTAATATCATACTACATACTGTAAATGCATGACAGGTCCGTGTAAAAAATATAACGACCCTAACAATAATAATTAGCCATTAATTAATAAAAAAGCAAATTCTGTTTGATATTAAAGTAAATAAAATAAATCGCTTAACCACTAAATCAGATTTTCGTATTAAAGTTCAGAAACAGTTTTTGGGTATGCGCCAGTTTATTTTCTGCATGCTTGCAAGTTCCCTGTTTGGCATAGATATAAGAAATTTCGTAGGCAAGTTCTAGTGTTTATCCAACCGGTGCAAACAAGTTTCCTAACCCCCCCCCCCTAAAGTGCATTAAAGAATATCAATTAAACAGCTTGCTGTAACGTCATTTATTGATTTTATGCACAGTATACATCAGTAGATAAACAAAAGAGCTTTTGTAACTAGAACTCGGTCTTGTCCCCTACCCCACAACCATTTTCGGGATTGTAAAGTTTTCAAATTACATCTTTATTAATTATATTTACAATTATTTTTCAATTACTTTTATAACAGTTTTATGTATAGACAACGGTAAAAATTTTACGAATAAAAATGATAACAAAACGACTATTTTAGTGATTTCTAAATGATAATTAGAAATATCATAAAAAAATTATAACGTTAAATTGTAAACATATTTTCTAGTTTGTTGGGAAATCGTCTTATCTTGGTGAAAAAGTATTCATGAAGTTTATTCCTTCAGTATGTCTTAAACAGTCAACACCATCCTCCTTCACACACAATGACCTAATGCATTATGTACAAACGAATGCACTTGCATTAAAAATAATGCATCATACACATTATGTCGAAACGTCGCTCATAAATAAACATGATAAAACATTAATATCTATTTTCATCGTCCCAAGTGGATCTCTCAACCAACACTTCAACTCCAAATGAGTGAGTTTTTTTTTTAAATAATAAATATATTACTGGCTACTTTATGACTATAAAAATGCTTGAAAACATTCTGTCATATCATCATCCATTTTGCCATCCATTCCAATTAAGTTTTAGCACTTTAAATTATGTTTCTCGGCAATAAGACACTTTTTCAAGGAAATTAAACTTAAATAAGAGAGATTGAAGGTACTTAATTTTGTTGGCTGCTTTCTTATATGTCACTTTAATTTAATGGTTTTTATTTAATGTTATACTGTAGAGACTTCTGTATACTGTTGTTGTTGTTTTTTTCTATTTTGGTTTCTTATTGGTAGATCCATGTGTGACTTTATTTACCAAAATCTGTTAAACGATTTTTATTTTATTTAATAATTATTATTATGTTTGCTATAGAGGTTTAAACTTTATTTTAATTTGTCATTACTTTTTTTTATTATAATATGAATTATTGTTATTTGCCAAATGTGAATTTTTCATCTGTTATCCTGGAATAATTTTTTTTTCTATCCTCTTCTCTATTTGAAGATATGAAATATATGGGTTCGGCCCCCATGTTTGAACGTAGGCCTTAGTACTTCAACGAACTACACGCCCACACTGCTCTTGATTGTACCATGTAAATAATATATGCTGAATTTGTGGATTAATTGTCATATTGTGGTGTGATAATGTGGTTAAATGATATTTTAGCACTAGCCCAAATTTACTTCTCAATTTTACTCAAACGTAACCACAATAATGCTAATGCTAGCTCACAGCTGGAGAGGTTTTAGTTACTTTGGTAGGTTATGCTAGGTTATCCTAACTTAGTTCTCAATATAAAATCAAGATTAGGAAAGTAATCTTAAGTAAGAAATATGTTTTTTTTCGTAGTCGTGTTCCTCCTCCTGGGGTTTGTAGGAAACTCTCCGATCCCCGACTTGCCAACGATTGATTCTTGCACCAACAGGCAAATCACCATTACCGATAGGAACATCAGAATGGCCATCCACTTCTTCAGAGGATGCAGAAACCTTGGCCTCACTATGGGGGATTTACTACCCGAAGTAGGTATTTCACCTCATATTATCTCCCGCTAAAACATAGCATTACATGTTGACATCAAAGACATGTTGAGTGGTGTATATGTATTAATGTGTTAAAGAAAGGAACTAACCATCCTAACCCTTTTCTTACCAGAGCTGCAGTTTTGAAGGTTCATCTAGATAACTGGGAGGTTGCAGGAGTATACCTCGCTTCCATCATATCCTCCCTTACCCTCAAATCCTTCTCAGCTCCATATGGAGGGCAAGGTAACGTCCCAACGGACCCGTGAAGTGTACATTTCCACATACCATAATAGTATATCTCCATTATTTGTGTTAAGTCTTAAATCATACTTCAATGAGAATCTCTACTCCTACGAAGTCTGTCGATAGAAGCTAAAAGTTCTACTTCATAACAGATACAGTCAATCATATTTTATCAGTATACAAGGTACTGGTGAGGAGTCGCTTAAGTAACCATCAATGTTCTACGCTTTCTACGTCCATTATTTAATAAATACTAGTTACAAATTATACACGTATACGTATATATATGTAAGTTTGAACGTTACCGCCAAACTTTGGCACATATGTTAGGTGTCCCTACAGAGCACGCTAGTATCAAAGAACGCTCCAAGCTATAACCTCGTGAATAGCTGTACTCTTGTTAAGACAATGATCAACGCTTATTATCGACAATTGTATTGATTCAGGTTAGTTTTAAGTTTTATTTGTTTATTGTAATATTTGTAGCGCGAGCTAATGTGTACATATGTTTAATATTACAGTTGTAAACTACATCTGCAAGTGTTCGATTTATAACCTGACAACCTCCACTTCCTTTAAGTTTCTGAATTCGAAACTTATATATATATATATATATATATATATATATATATATCTGTATAACTTGTTATCGCTAACTTTATTAATTATAACTTGGAAGATCTAGGAAAAGAATTAATCATCTGATAATAATAACTCTGTATTCATCTAAACACAGAGGTCTCTCTTAAATTCCTTGACATCCTCCTCCTTCACAAAATTATTAACAAATAATTAACATAATATCACAACATAACATAGGTAACTCAAGTAATTCCAATATAACACAAAAATATACCAAACTCAAAAGTCAAGCTTCTTCGGAACATTAATCAGGCGACCACTTCTGGTGTAATAACTGGTCTTTGTAGTGTCGGGCTAACTGGTGGAGTGGTCTGCGCTTGGCCGAGAGGGGTGCTCATTTTGCTTGATAATGGGCAGTTATGATGGCAGGCTAGGGGTCTGCTCTACCAGCTAGCTAGATTCTGGTTCAGTAAGTTGACTGGTAGATGCCAAAGGTGGAGAGGGTAATATGGAGTGCCTTGACCCAGACTGACGTGAACCTGTTGGTGAAATAGAAGAACGGCTTTCCTTTGAAGGGGTTTCTTCCACTGCTGGTGGTAGCTCCGCATTTATCTCTGTGCGCTCATACTTTGGCTTCAAGAACCACCATGGCGGTACTTGATGCCATCCGTGTCTAAATGATGTAGGAATAGGACGATACATGGCTGGCACCCAGTCTCTATGACCCCGTCTCTACATGATGCTTTCTCCTTGAGCGAATACTTGATGTGGAGTCTTCTTCTGCTACTCCTAATAGCTCTTCAGAGCTTATCTGACATTCGAAGGATTAATGATTCTCGTCTGAAGAAGTGCTGGTGTGCACGGTAGCACGGACTTTGTTCTTCTTCCCATAAGTCGTTGTAGAGGTGATCCAATACCTCGTGGTGTGTTTCTATAGCTCAGCAATGCCAGGAACATTTCCGATTTCTCCTGTCTGCATTTTTTCAGTAGCATTTTGGCCTCATGAACATATCGTTCAATAAGACCGTTGTATCATGGAAAATACGGACTGGACATTTGATGATGGATTTTCCAGGCATTGGTTAATTGCTTAAACTGGAAGCAGTTGCATTGAGGTCCTCCATCTGTTTTAATGATATCCGGAATTAAACACTATTTATATTGTATATATATAAATGTATATTTATATACAAGTTATAAATATATAGCAGAGTAGGTTTGAAGATAGCTTTAGGTTGATGAAAAAGAGTTGTTAGGTCAAAATTTTTAATGAACAGTTTCAAAAACATGAGCCAATATACCAAGACACTCTTCCCCTCACTTATATACTCAAGGCTATCTATCAATGAACTCACAGTATAATAAATTAAACCATAAGGTATATACTTCGATGACCATATGTTTTTCTCAAAAATCATTAAATGTTAATAATTACTTGTTATTATGAATGATTTTTTAAAAACTAATTTCAATTCATTCTTCTTAGATATTATTCACTGAATCGTACAAAAATATATTAACACCTTTTTTTTAAACGATACCACAATTAAATTTTTCTGATTTTATTAATCCAACCCGATTCACAACAAAACATTCACTCACAACAATAGTGAACTACCTGCCATTGTTGGAAAGCTAGGCCAACGTGACCAGATACCGACCAGCATGTTTGAACCTTCTCCTGTTCCAACGGTGAAGCACGTGCTCCAAGTTCCAACCCCCGCATGTTTTCTATATAATTATCAATTCAATTTTGTTGTTTTAAACGAACAAGCCCTATCCCACAAATTAATTATTTCATTTTCAGGATTATATGAAAAACCTAGGAAACCTTCTGAAGACAGCCAACTACCAATTCCTCCGTCAAACCAACATTTCCCAGCCCAAGCTGAAGATGTTGGAGAAGGAAATAAACGATCTATATCAGGAAGTAATCATCCTATCTGAAAAGGTTTGCAAAACGATTTATTTTTCCAACCTACCATGTTGATATATATAAATCTACTCTTTAATTAAATATTTTAAATGAGATTTCACATAATTGATAAGCCATCACTGAGTTAAAAAATAATATTAGTTGAATGATCTTTGATTGAAAATTGTTTTCATATAAAAAAAAAGAAATTGATCATTGTATTAAAGATGTTGGGCATTGGAGATTGCTTTTAAGACGCTCTGTAGTCCTACGTTGACACGTCATTATCAGAATATTTATTCTTCTAGTGATTGGTTCTTTTCATTATATTCCTGAAAGCTGAACCAATAGTCAGTTGGGAAGTAAGCTAAATCTAGAGGCAACTTTGTTGTTGCTGTTTTCTTCAAAATTATTACAATGGAACTTTGATATATCTAACCTCGAAGACGAATGAGAAAATGTCGATTTATCGAGGTGACCTTGATGTATAGAGATCCACACTAAAATAATTGTACACTCACTCCAATTAGAGAAATTACATTTTATTGAATTATAATATCATCGGTTTGTGGTATAGTCCATAGTAAACATTTAACCCCCTTTGAAACATTGTGGGTCTTTTTTTGTCTTTCCAATTCATAAGGGCTTATGGTTCACTGGTCCATGTTCGGTTTGCTCCAAGCAGCACTTTGCTTGCTGTTTTTTTCACCCTCACACAAGTCTCCCCCCCCCCCCTATGAAGGGTAAAGTTTTTACAGGTAAGCACTGGTAATAAATCTCAGTCTCGTCGTTAGTACATGTAGTTTTTCACGCGGCTGCATACTCACTCGCCTAATTGTCTACACCTGCACTTTCACCGGTAACTTTTTTTAAAACAATTTTCATTTTTCTTCCTAAAGTTCTGAACCCAGCCATTATTACCAGCACGAAAATTTGTTTTGCGAAGTTGTTTAGTCAATTATTTTGCTTTTTCTTGAACGGCTAGTTCACCTATCACGGCACTGCTTCAACCGCTAGGAACACACTCATCGATGTCTTAGAATTCAGGTCCTTAAAGTTTATTTGATGAAGACACTTGGTTTCCATATTTTTCTTTGCTATTTGATATTGTAGATAGATGTGTAGATATCGCTTTTTTTTCCTATCCCGGGTATTTATTACTACAAAGAATAAAAATAGAGTTGAATCGTAATCAAGTAGAACCGAAGTCGAAATGAAAGTTACTCACACGGGCACTTATCTGTCTCAAACTGGACTTGAATTAACTAATGACAATAATAAATACTGAGCTGTAAACAACTTTTTTTTTTGTTGGTGAATTTAGGGCGGAAAGTACAGATTATAACATGAACGATAGTCGTTCAAAAAACGAACTGAGTTTTGTCCAAATGCTATTGATTATATCAAAAAAAAATTCGGTATTTAGAGGTTTTCAAATAAAAAGTAAGATATATATAGAGGTGGGGTGCCATGTCAAGCAATACGAAAACTCAAAATATCCAAGTCTTCCTGGCCAGTCATTTGATATGCAAAGTGAAAAATAACATGGGAGTGATATGCAGGTATAAGTTGAATGGATAAACTTTGATTTATCGAAGAATTCGGTTTATCGAGGTTGAATATAGTTAGGTTTCACCCTACTGTGTTTTCACTTTATTAGTAACTAAGTAATCTTTCTCAATTCAAATCGATCCCCACAATGTGTGTTACAACCGTTTTCTGTCTCACAGTTATCGACAATTACCTAACATAATCGATTGCTACCGAGGTAGTCTACTTGTTATCAAAAATGCATCATTATTCTTCTGGTTTTGGTGAAAGTAATTGTCTTACTTGGCCTGTTCTCAAAGAAGTCCGTATCTAAGGGATATTTATGTGAAGTAATCAGTAACTTCACATGTTCGAGAAATCTGCACTTATTTTTTTCTCTATTACGTTACAAGTAATAATATAACACTATAAAGTACTTGAACAGCTTATCCAATAACACGATGATCGTACACTATGAAAACAATATGTAACTATTTTTGAAATTTGTAAATAAATAAAACAACCACATGGAAATCATAGATGGCACCATATGACGTGAAAATCACTGATACATTTTTTTTTTTCCACCTAACCCAAGACTTATGTGACTGAATGAAATCGTGCACTAAAATCAGGGTTTCACACCCTTAAGTACAAACAAAGGGAGGAAGGACCATATATCGTGTCACGTCGCCCCTTCAGTGGTAACCTTGAGTTTGTGAAAGCCATGTTTTGTTGTATCTGTCTTTTAGAAATTGGTTTCAGTTTCACCCCTAAAGAACCTTCCTTCAAAGCTTCAAAGAAGAGACTGGTCTCCACTACATTTTCGTACCATGAACCCTTATGTCAAATTAAATTGTCAAGAAAACTTGGTTCTTCAACTCCTTCAACAAGAATGTTTGGAAAGGGAAACCGTGTCTGAAAAGATAAAGACATGAATCCTAATTAATAGGCAGTGATTATGATTCGGAAAGTGATGAAAGAGTTGGATGAAACAATTTATCTCTCTGTTTACAGAAAAGGCGTTGGGGCATGAATATATTTAAAAAAAAAAAGCGAAAAAGAAATATATTTTGAGGGAAACTAGGATGCTTCCTCAGAAATATCAGGGTATGTTCACTTTTGAATATCGTAATAAATAAGTGAACCAGATGTGAATTTATCAAGGACTC
The DNA here is from genome assembly GCA_930367205.1 of Acanthosoma haemorrhoidale. NCBI lineage: Eukaryota > Metazoa > Arthropoda > Insecta > Hemiptera > Acanthosomatidae > Acanthosoma > Acanthosoma haemorrhoidale. The sequence goes on along the minus strand of OV884015.1, from coordinate 94,115,134 downwards.
CTAAAGACTCTCTAAAGCTTAATCCACGCCAGGACCCAATGTCCCGCGTCTTTGTTGCTATTCAGACACACGAGATGTCCCCGGAGTGCAATGCTGGTATCCGTCACACAAGATTTTGAGTCCCATCGAAACGGGATTAACTGAAACAAAGTAGCACAACATTGCAAGTCTGGACGTGTTCTGGGCAAGTTTGGCTCAGTCTGGCACATAGTTGTCTCAGTGTTATTGTCGTCTACCGTGGATTTTGCTGCCTTTTATATTTTAAATATGTGGACAGCTGAAGTTACTAATTGAAGATCTTCAAACTAACTGCTAATTGCAGGATATCACACATATCCACTTCAGAAACCGCAACAAACGAGGACATCCTTTTAAAAGTTTGCGTTTCAAGAACTGGAAAAAATAAGCCACACTGTGAAAAGCCAGTTTCAGCGGAAAGTATGAAAACTATGACCCGAATAGAGATAGTTTCACAATGTTTGGTGACTTTGTTGTGGACTCATTGAAGACTAACAATAGACCTTATGTGGAAATAACGGCAGCAAACAAATATATTAAAAATATTGTACTCAACTTGCAAAGAGAGACTTATCAGCCACATAAAAATAACGATTTCACTTCTCGGTTCTTGCTCTATGTAAAACATACAATCATATGTATCCAACTACAAAGAGACATAAAATTTATGTAGTTTAGACTTGTATGTTACAATTATGTAATGGTGTTCGCTTAATTATTACGCTTTATAATTTAGTTTTGTTTTCATTATTGTGTTTGTTTATTTGTTTCTAAGTAAACGTCGAAAATAGATCTTCTATCCATGGCTTGGTAATGATATTATCTAGTATAGGTAGTGATAGATTACTAGCACTCCACCGTTGCCCAGTGAAAGGACGATTCGTGATAATTATAAACTTGGAAGGCAGGTAGCTCGTGTTATGAATGGTCTATGTTAAATTAATTTTGGTCATAGGCCATTGATTCTAATGTTGGATTATTACATATCGGGATGTTATTTTGAATTTTAATAGCTTTTGTTTTTCCAATTTTTAATTAAAATTAAAAGCGGAATACAGAGACCTACATGAGCAAAACTACCCCTTGTAGTGTGGACTAGACTACTACTTATAGGGCTGTCCCTGAACAGACGCGGGACATAGAATATATGCAGCCCCACAACAATGTTCCCGTGCTTAAAACATCAATGATCAGTCTAAATTCCAATTCCAATATTTGGTTTTTATTAGCTTCTACCAAATATATGTTTATATTCTTTAGTTATTAAAATTAAATATGTAAAAACAATTAATTGTTAACAACTTTATTATGATTAAATTACAATCTGCCTTTACTTAATAGGCAGTAAATAATTGAGATAAGTGTTTTCATTCATACCATATTTACAATTCATCATTCGCTCGCACATTCATACAATATTTACAAATAGCCCAGGGGCCCCCCAAGTCTACACGGTTGTTGCCTCTCTCGCAAACGAAAGAGGAAGCAGAGTCTTGGGAAGTCCCCCACGCTCCCCCACCAGCCACGTCACCGGATACGAGCCAGTGGAGGCTGACGAAGAGCGCGAGAGCCACATACGCTCAGGACATGTTGGAGAAACTGGCCATTGCCAGGACTCCCACTGTTGCGCATTTATAGTAGGTCACGAGGCCACCTCCGTTTCAGTTTCCGAGGAGGATTATAGGGATGAGTGGAGCAGTGCAATGACTGTGCTACGGGATTAGGGTGGTTGGATAGGCTACTATGGAATTTCATGAATTATTATGTAAAAACAAAAAAATTAAATTGATTTCTTTAGTTTGAGCCTTAGTACGATTTATTTGCTATTCTAAACCCATTTTCAATCTCTGATTAGCAGTTTATTTTTGAGAATTTTTTTTATTTCTTAGGTCAGAGATACCCGGGGCTACTTACTGGTGTTGGATAATTTTCAGGTTACCACTGGAAGGTTAATTTGTAAACATTTAAGTAACAGTCAAAAGTGAAAGTCATCCTATTCCTAGAAATTTGAAAACTTTAACTAAAGTGGTTAGCACAACCAGTACACCACATAAAATAAATACATAAGTAGCCAGCAATTCAAATAGTATTCCTCTTTCACTTGGAAAGAACTGGTTTCTCAGCCTCACCTATTCGATTACTTCCTTTTTCCCCTTTGTAAACTATAGCGAAAAGTGTTTTTTCCAAAAAAAAGGTTAGGAATTGAGGTTTACCATGGTGGCTTAAACTTATAAATTAACACCATCTGTTGTGCCGGCGATTCCGCGAAGAGACTAATAATAATTTATTTTCTCCACAACTAAGTTTTGTCACAATCCATAGTGCTTTCAACAGACAAGTCCTGTTATCATCAAGCAACGAAAAATACCCCCAACCTGGTTGATTGTAATAATAAAATCATAATATATTTACTCATTTTTAATAACAACAAAGATTTATAGAGTTTATTGTTGTAAGTATATTTTTTTTTTGGACACTGCATGTTTCGCAAAAAAATCGATTCACTTAGTTACTGGAAGTATGTTCAACGCAGGAGGAGAATGGAAGGGGAGGGGGGCCACTGTTCCGGAGGGTAGCGTTTGCATTATAACCATGTTTAGCGGAACTGAAATGAGTGCTCTGCGAAAGTGCTTGGAGAAATGTAACTAAGACCACTGACATAAACCAATGGACCGGCAATTAGCAAGATTAGAAATTAAACTAGAAAGGATGGCGCAGGGCTGATTCATGATACACGGCTGGAGGTTTTCAGGGACAGATCACTTACTTTTAATTGCAATAAAAAAAACAAAATAAAAATTAATTAATACTTGATTTGAGTGACTGCCACGGGTACGTTGCTCATATTAATAATTCTCAAGAAATTTCTATTCACGAATGGATTTTGGGATTCCTTTATGATTCCTGATTTAATGCGCAAGCCGGGGCAACGCTTTAGCAGATGCCTTGGAGGGCTTGCCAGTACAGTACGACGTGAGTGCTTTGTAAACTTTTCAAGTGGTTTTAGTTCCACTTTCCAGGTACTCCCTAGTACCCAGTAATATGGCTGATGGGCGTGTTCCACTCACATTCCCCTCAATGGTTCCACATGCAAAGAAAGTAAATATTATCCATTAGAAATCATTGCAGCCCGGTAAAAAAACACAACAGTAGCTGCCTTTAGTGCCGACATATAATATTTGATTGATGCTGAGTTTATTTAGTTTTTTTGACTACGATTTTTAGATTACTTTGTGGGAGACAGCCCTTTTTTTCTTGAAACGGACTAAGTTTTCAACTGATTTTAAAAATTGTATTTATTATTCCAAATTCATGAAATTCCATAGTAATCCTTTTCGGAGAATAAAGAGGCAGTGGCCTCGTGGCCTGCTATAAATGCGTAACAGTGGGAGTCCTGCCAATGGCTATTTTCTCCAATCGTCTCCTGAACGTCTGTGGCTGGTGACACGGATCACGGACGAGCGTGGAGTGCATGCCAAGACTCCGCTTCCTCTTTCACGTGCAAGCGAGGTGACAACCACGTGAATTAGGGAGGTCTCTGGACTGTTTGTAAATACTGTATAAATGAGCGAGTGAATAAAAATTGTAAATATGGTATGAATGAAAACATTTATCACAATTACTTATTGCCCAATGAGGCAGATTGTAATTTTATCACAATAAAGTAGTTTTATTATTATTCTAATATGTCAGATCATCATATAATTTATCAACCCTTGCAAGGTTCATATAAGATAAAAACAAGCAATGTATTTTGCATCTTGTAATATCTGAACCATTCGACAAGCTGACCTGAGCCGCAAAGATCTGGTATGTCCGAAGGCTCCGCCAGAAAGAATGTTAATTGTATAAATATTCAGAATCCACGTCGTCAATGGTAATCTCCCTTGACCCTGATAACCTTCGGGATGGTCTCGATTACATTCTCATTACCAAGTCCGGGAGATGCTCCACTTTCATCCATGTACGCCATTGACGCCTGTTTATATATTTGTACCATTTATAATGTCGGCCGTAAAAATGGTACAGTGGATCTAAAACATCAGCGGTATTTTCCACAGTACCTTAGATTACGCTGGTGAGTTCTTGTGTAAAAGTCAATATCTGGAAGATTGGGAAATATAAACTAGAAAATATTCCTGACTGTTTCGGCAATTCGTAAGCTTCCCCTCCCCCAAATAAGTCCCAGCTCTGAAACCATAACTTCTTCTTTGTTAGCTTTTGTTATGAATACATTACATTTTATTATATTAATATTTTAGTTGTATTAGTATTCAGTGACCGCAATGGCATAATAAATAGAATATAGATATTTTTGACATTTATGCTCTGAAGAAACTTTTGCCAAGCCCTGCACGTTTTTCTCGATGTTTTTTCTTCACTTTCTATGCCTTTTATTTTCTTTATACATATTTTACAAAATTAATTTAATCCAGAGTTTGGTATTATAATTTAAGTCGATCGAAGAAACAATGCCAATAATGACAAAATACGGTGAGATTAATCATGGTTAAACGACTAACTACTATAGCTATAAATAGGTACTAGCTATTGGTATAATTCCGCATTTGTATTATTAGTTGTTTATATGATTTATATTTAGTTATAATGATAAGGGCGGCACTGTTGTGTTTTGGTGATCAGGTTGGCATGTGCCTCTTGGATTCCTATTGTGACCGCCCATGAGTGAGTACTGTCCGTATATGTATCCAAATAAATCTGTGCTCTTCTTCGTTTAACTTGCATTTTATGCTTTATTTCCCTGCACCTTAAAAGGTTATGGGCCCAGGGTATTGATGTTGCAAGTTTTGTTTTAACGAAAGAGTCGGATTCAGTTTTTGTTTGTTTGTTTGTGCCGTGTTAACCTGTTGGACTCACGTGCGCGGTCGGTTTCGGTTTGTTTGTTTATGCGATGGCTAGTTCAACTATGAACCTTCCTTTCGGTATAAAGCCATTCGATGGCTCAAATTTTGGTAATTGGGACTTCAGGATAAAATTGTTACTTGAGCAAAACGGAGTACTTCGAGTTCTGAAAGAGGACCCCCCAACTGGGGAAGCCGAACTCAATTTGTTTAATCAAGAAGATGTAAGAGCCCGTAATGTTATTGTGCAAGGACTTGCCGATAATATATTACCTACAATCAAGGAAAAGAAGACGGCGAAGGGGATAATGGATGCCCTAGCAGCGACTTATGAAAAGCGTGGGATGAAATCGCTTGTTACCGCCCAGAAGGCTTGGAGAAAATTGGAATACAATAATGAACGCCCTCTCCAAGAGTTTTTCCAAACGTTTGATTCAATGGCTTCGGAGGTGAGAGTGGCTGGTGGTAATTTAGAAGAGGATGAGGTTGTAAACCAGCTTCTTGTTGCAATGCCGTCCGATTATGATTCTGTAGTATCTGCGATGGACATTTTGTGTAGTAAGGACAAGACGGCCGTTACTTTGGAGTATGTGAAAAATACACTTCTGGCTGAATATGAGAGGAATTTGAAGAAAGAAGATCGCCCGTCTGCAAATGTTTTTTCAGCTTATAAAAATAGAGCTAAAAGCTTTAATAAAAATTTGAAGGTTGGTCAAAACAAAAGTATGTCTAACATTATTTGTTATTATTGCAAAAAACGAGGTCATTTTAAGAATAATTGTCCTAAACTTAAAAATAAAGGATTTGCCGCCATTTCTAGTGATAACAACTGTGAGGAATTTCTGTTTACTACCCAGGATAACAGTAGTGATACCACAACAGATAAGGCAGCAGTTTGTAAACAATCGTCTGATGAAGTATGCTTTGTAGTCGATTCAGGTGCGACATGTCATCTTATAAGGGACGAGCACAATGTTTTTCTTAGAGATTCAACTCCAGTAAATGTTAATATTAGTGTGGCAAAGGCAGGTGAATCAGTGGTTGCGTTAAGGAAAGGAAATTTGTTTTGTATGTCAGAAGATGGAAATAAGGTTCGTATAACTGATGCTTTTGTGTGCGAAAATTTAAAAATGAATCTCTTATCTGTTATGAAGTTGGTGGAGAAAGGATGCAGAGTTGTATTCGAAAATTCCTGTGTCAAAATATTTAGGGGATCAAATGTTATGACAGGCTATCTCGTTGGCAATCAGTATGTAATTAAACTTCACCTTTTAAAGGAACAAGCAAATGTTGTTGGTGCATGTAACAGTCTAATGCATCGAAGGATGGGGCATAGTGCATTATATCCTGTTGGAATTTGTGACATTTGTTTAAAGGGGAAGCAAACTAAGTTATCATTCATGAAGAGCATTCCAGAGGACTGGAAGGCTACTAGGATTCTTCAGCGTGTATCAACTGATGTATGCGGTAAGATATCGCCCTCAACTTACGATAATTACAGTTATTTTGTCACGTTCATAGACCACTTCAGTAATTTTTGTGCCACATATCTTCTACGTAAGAAATCGGAAGTTTTTGAAAAATTTCAAATATATGTAGCAATGGTCGAGGCTAAATTTGGTGCAAGAATTCAAAATTTACGTTGCGACCGTGGTGGCGAGTACGTTTCTACCAAGTTTGTCAATTTCTGTCAAACCAAGGGTATCACTATAAGCTATTCCATGCCTCGGAACCCTTCACAAAACGGCAAGGCTGAAAGAATGAATAGAACTCTTTTAGAAAAAGCCAGATGCCTTTTGTTGGACAGTAAATTAGACAAGAGCATGTGGGGTGAAGCGTTGATGACAGCGACCTATTTGACTAATCGACTTGGAACCTCAGTTTTGCCCAAAGGTATGTCACCCGCTGAACGCTGGTATGGTTTTAAACCCCATCTTAAGAAGATAAGAATATTTGGTAGCCTGGCATATGCATTAATTCACAAAGAAGACAGAAGTGGAAAACTAAGCGACAGATCTAAAAAGTTGTTTTTAGTCGGTTACTGTGATAACGGCTACCGTCTCTGGAATCCTGAAACGAAGAAGATAGAGTATGGAAGAAACGTCATTTTTGATGAATCTATTGAATCTGATATATCAGAGAGTGAGGACGAACCTAAGCACATCATTGCATCTCCAGGATGCATTCCTGAAGATCAGAGTAAATCCCCCACACCTCAGGACAAATGTAAGTCTCCCATACCTGGACCGAGTGATGTTATAGAAGATATTGCAGGTGATTCTGATTCAGAAAGTATTTTCCGTGGTTTTCCTGACGAAACGACTGGTTATCCCAAGAAAGAACGAAAATCAACAAGGAAAAAGTTTAAACCAAAGTATTTGGATGATTATGTTATTAATTTTGCCTTAAATGAAATGGCTTTGTCCACTAATGCCGAAATAGATGTTCCCAAGACATTTTCAGATGCGATTCACGATCCCGATTGGCAGCAAGCCATTAACGAAGAATTAACCTCATTAGAAAGTAATAAGACTTGGGAAGAGGTAGATGTTCCACCGGATTTGACCCCCATTGACTGTAAGTGGGTTTTCACCATAAAGACTTCCAACGGTGAATCTAAGAAGAAGGCGCGCTTAGTGGCTCGCGGTTTTCAACAACATCTCGATGACGTTGACAACATCTATGCACCGGTTGCCCGTTTTACGACACTTCGAGTACTTCTTTCTACGGCTGCAGAGAAGGATCTATTAATAGATCAGCTTGATGTTAGGAGTGCATTTCTTAAAAGTGATCTAAAGGTGCCAGTTTATATAAAGCCACCGGAAGGCTATAAAAGTGATAAAGTGTTAAAATTGAAAAAGGCTTTATATGGTCTCAAACAAAGTCCAAAAGTGTGGAATGACCATTTAAACTTGATAGATTGTAAGTAATGCGAAATTAGAAGGGTGTATTGGTATAATTCCGCATTTGTATTATTAGTTGTTTATATGATTTATATTTAGTTATAATGATAAGGGCGGCACTGTTGTGTTTTGGTGATCAGGTTGGCATGTGCCTCTTGGATTCCTATTGTGACCGCCCATGAGTGAGTACTGTCCGTATATGTATCCAAATAAATCTGTGCTCTTCTTCGTTTAACTTGCATTTTATGCTTTATTTCCCTGCACCTTAAAACTAGCTACTATAACTACTAGGTATTATTACATAAAAATGTCAATAGGTTTTGCTTTAGCGTCAGCTGAAGTGGTAACCTCTCAATGCATTGTGCCATGTAATTAATTTTCTATTCTTATTTCAGATGTATCTTGTCAGAAAACCAGTTACACCTCTCTATATAACTACAACGATATGCCCAACAACAACCCAGGCTACAACGACCACCTGCCCTACGACAAGCCCGCCCTCCCAAACGATGACAATGCCTCTAGAGTACGAATGCACGGGCCAAGAGGACAGCAACAGCAAATCGGTCGATCTCTTTGACTACGATTACAGTCAAGGGGCCTCATCGTCGGAAGAAGGTTCTTGCTACGGCTACTTGTTGATTGGCCTAGCCTTGGTGACTTTTGTCATCTGTCTGTGGACCTGGGCAATCGCAAGAAAGACATACAAGTTACTGAAAGCATTTCAGCAGTGAGTATTTGAATTCACCATTTACGGTATTGATGAATGATTTAATTTAATTAAACCGCGGTCATATTTAGACCCCATTTGGAAATTTTCACCATATACTCCTAAAACCCCTCTCCGAACGACGCAACGCGTGGAACGGTCCTTTGCCATCTCAGTCTTACAAGTATTCCGGCATCTTCGGAAGATACTTACGGCTTATCTTTGATATTCCTACAGCTTTTATCCCACCAAGCTTTCCATTGTACTGTTTTATTACAATTCTACATTCATCCGCCATAAACACGTGCTTTGAACACAGGCTGCTATGTTTTTCTAACTATATTATATTACAACATCAAGCTCGTTTAAAGTAAAAGAGGTCATTTTACTTCACGAATTTTACTACTGAATAATAACGGTTGCGATGCTTTACAAAACTAAGGGTCTTGTTACGTCGTCAAAAACAATTTTAAAGGCTATATGTAATCATAGTTAACTCATTCCCCGTAATATATTATAAAGCAGTAAGTCGAGATCTATAATTGTATTTCCAACTTAATTATGATTTGTCATATAGCTGTTTTTATTTAATTTTTTGGGGAATTAAGTAACCTTCCACATTCATATAAAACTATAGTTTCCGTTTCGAAATCATAAGCTTAAGAACCCGCATTACCCCTGTTATGATACCCAAACATTGACCAATAAGGGAATTAGTGATTACCCCCCCACCCGCTTGTATTAGGCAACAACACACGCCAAGTCGCCCCTTCGTCCTAAGCGTCTAATTTCATGACGGAGGCTTATAGGGTTAAATTAGACATGGAATGAACACAATGTAAGTTATAGTAGCAATTATTGGATTTTACAAGGAATTACTGCGTTAGTCGGCGGTGAAACACAGTTTGAGTTGAATAAAACGTCATGATTTCTACTTTATACCTCTGATAGCTCAATACTTGCCTGCTTAGGGCATCACATCCATTAATATTTTAGGCAAGCCCATTCCTCCAGTGCAGCGTGAATTGTTGCACAAGCCAACGCACCTTGGTTATTATTCTCTCAAACAGCCTTTATTGTCCATTCATTAACTAGCAACTGTCACTGTTCAAAAACAACAATTTACAACTGTACACGATAATAATATTAATTAACGATGCATAAAAAGGAATAATACGACAATAGGAAAAGAATAAATTATTCTGCTACATACAATGATTATCTGCCGTTTATTTTTACAAATTAAACTTACTCTACATATATCTACTATTTCGGTTAATAGGTTGAATTAACTTTGTTTCTTTTTCAGGGAAGATGATGCTCCAAGCGTAGAAAAATAGTATTCAAAAATAAAAACATTTGAACATAGGTTTTGATAACTTGAAACATTTTTTATCGTTCTGGTAAACGAACAATTTATCATACCAAGGCACAGGGATTCAATGCCGAATAATTTTATCGTGAATCCTTTCATCTGTGCACTCCTTGGCTACTTCTCACTTTCAGGTTTCTTGAGAACCCTTGTTTGTCAAAGAATGATACATGAGTACCTTATTTTACTAAAACCGGAACACCTCTCCTTTGAAATCATCACTTTTTACTATTATAAAATTATAATTTTATAAAATATCAGCCTTCCTAAAAGTATCACCCCGTTAGTACATTCCTCGTTTTTTATTCAATTGAGGTCAACCATTAATACTTAATCACCACATGACAATAAGAATAATGAAAATACAACGTGGTTTGCTGGTGAGATCTACGATAACGTTCGTAAAATTATCCCATATAACAACATATATGGTTATACGTTTTGGAGAAGATATAATTACGGATGGAATGCCAAAATAAATTTCAAAAAGTTGGTACCCCTTTTTAACTTCTAATATTTAAGTTCCAACTCAGAAGATTTGAATTTATAAGTTTATTCTTGTGGTTTAAGACGCTAATTTCAAGCAGATTTTCCAGCAAATAAGGATTTGAGATCCTCCAATAAAATTCTGTTATTTTATGACCTAATAAAGCTATCTGTTTCAGTTTTAGGACAATATTTTAGCTTTTAAAATTTTGCTTCCTATACAATCGTTAGTGGCGAGATGTCTTGGGAAATAAACTGAAGTAGTTCTTAAACAATCATTTAATAAGCTTTTAAAAAACTTTTGGTATGTCTATTGATACCATCCTCTAATTATTAAAAGTAATTGTACATTGGTGGAGAATAAAATTTCGTTTTAACAGGAGCATTTTCCAATAAAGTATTCCTCAAATTCCCACGTCCGTTCATTTATATGGAAGTACTTACAATCCTTCTATATAGACATAAAAGAACATTCTCCTCTTTCATATATACATAAAAGACAGTCCATTCATATATATTAAAGTACAACTTATTTCATAATTATTTTAATAGTAAAATTAGTTCGTTATATTTTTTAAAACAAACATCTCTTAAATAGCAAAAAAGTCCACGGTGATGTTTAAATCAATTATTATACGGTATTTCATTGGGCATGCTCAGTGGGTTATAATAAACAGGAGAAATCCCTGAGCCAATTCGCGAATAATTCTTAGAAAAGCCGGGCTCTAATGAAGAAATTGCCGAGGCCCGTAGCCTTAAAGCAGTTCCCTGCTGGAGAAGGAGGCCCCATTCAAGATGCTGTAACTGACAATGGTGGATAATTAGCCATATTCTAAGTGCCCCTGGTACTTTTTAAGCCAGCCTCTCCACCGGCTAAATTTTTCAATTCCTTCTCTTCAACTTCTCAACGGTATCTTTCTTTAAATAATTTCACTCCTCACTGTCGATAATTAAGGTCAATTCTCCATAGCCTCGTTAGTTACAAATTAAAGTTTAATTTATGAATCAGCCTAGTCAACAATGTTCCCAGATTAATTGACCAAATGGTAAGTGGTATGCATTTTTTAATACACCAACACCTCGGTTAGAAGAACTTTAGGTATCACATAACACCAGTGTTCGTTTATCTTCAAAGATTTTTCTTTAATTGGCAAACAACCCATGCCATTCTCAAGCTAATGATAATTAAAAAAAAAAGAAATTATATATATAAATATAGTTTTTATTAAAAAAATTAAAAATAAACTGATTAAAATTTTAAATTACAGTACCATATACATAAAATTCCCAAAGGTTATTATATAGACCTATGCTATATGATATCAACAAATACTACAACTATGGAGAACTGGATAAAATGGCAAATATTTAAAGGAGGGTAAATCTAACACACCAATATGCTTAAAGTAGTAAAGATCTTGCGAATTGAAGAAAACTTTATGAAGAGAAAAAAACTTTGTGCTTATTTAAAACTTAAAATACTTTTATTTTTTTCATTTTTGTGGAGACCGAAGGAGAGGCTTTATTATCATTTGAATACGGGGAAATCGTCTTTCGTCTGTGTATGTACGTTCTTCAATAGATATATACATATACGTATGTCGGGTCGTCACTAGGGAGGTGCCTGATCATCCTAGCTCTGGTGACAAGTGCGGATTGTTCGAGTTTATAACCTGGACAATCGTTCCGTGACGACGTTACTATCTCACTCCATTTATGATAGGTATGAGCCCCGACAATGTACTATGTTCAAGAGAAGAGGTACAGAGGTTTCATAAAGAATTAGTCAAATTTTCAGAGTTCGAAAGCAAGCATTACGAGTAAAGGCCACGAGAGACTAATTAACAGGGCCAGGAACCCTGCCTTAAGTACCTTCTCCTCTTGCCAGCTGGGAAGCTGCAAGGGACTAAGCCGGCGGTGGGTCCCACGCACAACTGTCGAGGAACGTGACCGCCGCCTAATTACCCGGCAAGTGGACAAGCCCTGGAGGTAGAGAGGGCCCAAAAGGGTTGTTATGTTTATGACTGTTTATGACCTGTCTCGTGTGACTTAGTTGGCTTCCGCCTTTTATTGCTTAACACATTCACAATGATTTATATTTGTTTATAATACATTTAGTTCATGTTATTTTACTTTTTCTTACAATATGTATGCAATAGAGTATAGGGTGATTTATCTTATGTAGGTAGCGGTCGCTACAACGTATATAAACCATCAAATATGTGGACTAGTTTTCGTTTAAAATGCAATGTAAATATGCGAAACTTTGGACTAGGTAAGGTAAGGACTTAAGTAAGAATAGAAAACAAAATTTTTTCACAAACGTAAGCCGTAAGATACTGAAGTTAAGACTCCAACACATCTTAATATGTTCTTTAACTTCCGTAATTTAGTTTATTTATAAGTGCGAAAATACAATGTATTTTTAAATGATGAAAATTTTAATTACTGTAAAAAAACTTTTCATTGGGAATTATTCAGTGAATTTCAAAAACCTTCAAGCGATTTTTTTGGCCATTTTAGTAATTGCCGAGAACTGCCCTGTGTTTAGTGACTGTCAATCCCCTCTGTTGAAAGAATGTGATGTCAATTCACTGGTCGTTTTAGTGAGTTTCGACATACACTGGGCGACTTTGAAGTTAACTGGGCACCTTTATTGATCACCGGTAGTCACTCGTTATTGAATATCATCAAGATTATTAACTATTCTTCACTATTTACCATTGATAATTTTTGTATAACCATGTTTTTTTATGATGAAACTTCTTTATTGTAATAAAATTACAATCTGCCTTATTAGGCAATAATTAATTGTGATAAATGTTATCTTTCATACCATATTTATGGCCACGTTTAAGAAAGACAATTCTGTGTGAAATTACTTAGGGAGATAAAAGTAACTAGTTATTTTTGACTTTATGTAAAATACTTAGTGACTGTATATATATATATATATGTAAGTTTGAATGTTATGCCATTTGGACTGCGCAATGCGCCTAGTACGTTCCAACGTTTTATTAATGAAGTTTTGAGAGGACTGGATTTTTGTTTCCCATATTTGGATGATATACTCATTGCCTCTGCAAATGCTGAAGAACATAATCATCACTTATCACAAGTATTTCAACGACTCAGCCATTACGGTCTCCGGATTAACATCAGTAAATCTGAGTTTGGTTTGGAAAATATAATTTTTCTTGGTTACCTTATTTCGTCAAATGGTACAAAACCTGATCCTGACAGAGTGAGTGCCATTGTCAACCATGATTTACCAAGAACTATAAAACACCTAAGGTCTTACTTAGGAATGCTGAACTTCTATCGCAGGCATCTACATCATGCTGCAGGCAATTTAGCAAATCTCACTAATTTTCTTAAGGGTGCTAAGAAAAATGATAAAACTAAGATTGTATGGACACCAGAAACTATTGAAGATTTTCAACAGAGCAAACAAGCCTTAAGTAATGCAGCTCTGTTAACATACCCAAATCCTGATAGTGAACTCTCACTGTTTGTAGATGCATCTGACTTGGCAGCTGGAGCTGCTCTGCAACAATGGGAAAATAGTTCATGGAAACCTATTGGATTTTTCTCCAAAAAGTTTTCTGAAACACAGTGCAAATACTCTACATATGACCGAGAACTTACAGCTATTCATATGTCAATCAAGTACTTTAAATATTTGTTGGAGGGAAGGTCATTTGTAATATATACAGATCATAAGCCTTTGATTTATGCATTCAAACAAAAGAACGACAAAGCATCCCCTCGCCAACTTCGACAATTGCAATATATTTCCCAGTTCACAACAACCTTGGTTCATGTTTCAGGAAAAAACAATATGATAGCAGATTACATGTCTCGACTAGAAGAATGCTCTGCAATTGATTTCACCCAAATAGCAGAAGCACAAACACATGATGAAGAACTACAACAACTGCGTACTTCTGCAAATAATGGATTGATTTTCAAATCCTACCCTCTTGAAAACGGAAGCCAATTATGGTGTGATGTTTCAACAAAGGAAATTAGACCATATATTCCAAAAGATTTCCGTTATAATATATTCAAACATTATCATAATATGTCACACCCTGGAATCAGATCTACGGTTAAGCTGATATGTTCTAAGACAGTTTGGATGAACATGAAAAATAATTTGCGCTCATGGGCAAATGCCTGTATCGCATGCCAAAAAAGCAAAGTATCCAGACATGTGAAGACACCACTTCAGAAATACCCGATTGCAGACGAAAGATTTGCCGCTGTTCATATAGATCTAATTGGACCCCTGCCACCATCTGAAGAATACACCCATTGTTTAACATGTATCGACCGATTTACTGGATGGACTGAAGTTATTCCCTTGAAAGAGACATCAGCTGAAAACGTTGCACGGAATTTCTACCAACATTGGATCTGTCGGTTTGGAACACCTGCTACTATAATTGCTGATCAAGGCAAACAATTTAAATGTGAATTATTTAAATCATTGACATCAATCTGTGGAATAAAACTAAACCATACAACTGCGTACCACCCTCAGTCAAATGGGAAGATCGAGCGTTTTCACCGAGTGCTGAAGTCAGCCATCAAAGCTCACGGAAAACAACAGTGGACACAAGTGATTCCAACTATTCTTTTAGGCGTACGAACTTGTCTAAATGAAGATGCGTCAGCGACCATAGCAGAGATGGTATACGGAGTACCGTTGAGACTTCCAGGTGACTTCTTTGAGACTCCCAGGCCCACTTCGGATATACCAACATTCATCAGCATGCTGCGCCAGCAAATTGACTGCCTGCGCCCAAGACCGGTGGAACACAAAAACAGGACTACTACCTTTATCCATAAAGACTTATCAAAGGCGACACACGTCTTTGTTAGAGTGGATCGGGTAAGGGCAAGTTTGGAAAAGCCTTATGAAGGCCCATTTCTTGTCATTCGACGAGCAGAGAAGTACTACTCATTAAATATCAAGGGTAAAGAAGTAAATGTATCGCTTGACCGGTTAAAGCCAGCGCATCTGTTGTGTGATGACAGTGATTCGGCACGGGAGCAATCTATTGGGCCACCTGCAAATGAACCGGAGGATCCTGGGCAGCCTGAAGCAACTTTGAAGAAGACGCGTTCGGGAAGAGTAGTGCATTTTCCCTCGCGATTTCGAACGTAACACAGTTACTGGGGGGAGAGTGATGTGGTGGCCGGCATTGATTGGTATCCATATAGACCGCCAAATAAATAACCTACAACACATGTGTGTGTAAAAAAAGATATGTAAATTTTGTACCTTGTGTTCTGTCCTAAAATATAAAAGTTATAAAATGTATTGTGAGTTTTATAAATGTGTAAAACCCCACTACAAAACCTTCTCAGCACAGTCCTGGACCGATATATCATATGCTTATAATATAAAATATTTAAATAGTTCCCTGTTAGAATATGCGTTAAAGAAAAGAAGTTTATTGTTAGAAATAGATGAAAGTATCTCACTAAATACTCAAATTAATCTGATTGTAATTAACTTACCAAATTTTATACAACATAAATTAGAAAGAAAGTCTAATATTATTAGTAAGCATGGAAAATTTAATGGCAAAATTAAAACAATTTGGTACGTTAAATGAAAGAAAAAAAGAGAAAGAAACACAAAAATGTTCAAGCGAGAAAAAACCATGTACAATATGTGAAAAATTAGGTTTTCAAAATAGATTTCATTTAGAGAGTTTGTGTCGTTTAAAAGATAAGCAATTGAAAAAAATAAAAAATGAGAATATTAAGATTACAAATAATGGAGAAGTTCAAGATATGATAGCAAGCTCTGAAGAGGCAAAAAACGAGTAGTCATCCAACTTATTAAAATAAAAATTCTAGTTAATCAAAATCCAGCCATTGGTCTATATGACTCTAGATCTAATATTTCTTTGATAAATTATGAATTTTTTAATAATAATAAAGATATTAAAAAAATAATAAGTGGGAGAGATAATATAAAAGGGGTAACAGGAGTAGCAAAAACAGAGGGTACGGTTGTATTAAGAATTAAAATCGGTAATATGGAAGAAAATTTTCAGTTTTTTATTGTGAAACGTATTAATTTTAAAGATGATTTTCTATTAGGATTAGTTTGTATAAAAAAATTCAATCTATGTCAAGATGAAAACTTAATAATAACACAAAAAGAGATAACAAAACATAAAGATCGGCAAATTAACAAGACTGAAATATCAGACATAAACAAGATAGAAAATATTATACAAAAAAATAATAAAATTTTTGCAAAGTCAAAATTCGACATAGGAAAAATAAAAGGTTATGAAGCAACAGTAAAATTAATAGAAAATAGATATATTTCGAAGAAACCAGATGCTCATTTCAAGACAAAATTGAAATTGAAAAGCAAGTTGATGAATTATTAAAAGCTGGTTTAATTGAAGAATCAAGCAGCCCTTATGCAGCTCCTGTCATTATCGTATTTAAGGAAGAAGAAGGAAAAAGATCACGCTTTTGTATTGACTTTAAATTAAACGCGAGAAATCGAAGTTAAATTGAAGATTTCTGAGGGGAAACCCCAGGCTGAAAGATTATACTGCTACTTTAAAAGTCCTCCGTAATAGAATGCACGTTAAAGAAAAACTGGAAGTCGAATTGTCACCACTGGACAGCAATCGTATCTATTTTTTAAATATTTCTGTGAAAATAAATACATACCTATAGTCATTTTTTTACATTAACGGCTACAGATATTACAAGTACTACTTGTGAAATTCAACTGAGGGCAGGTAAGACGGGTCATCAATAAATTACCAAACTTTTCTAGCTTAAGCGAGAATGCTGAATTTATTTCTTTAATCAACCATGAAATAAAATCTGTTACCCCAGACAAGACTTTATTACAATAATCGATTCACATCCATAGTCTAAAAATAACGCCATTTGCCTCTGTTAATTACTTTTTCGAGAAACCAATTAAATTGGCCTACTGGATAATATTTAGCTCCCGGGTTCAAATCTCAACCCTGCAAGTATATTTTTTCTTTTGCTAAAAGTTATTAATGAAGAAAACTGAAGTTTGAGGCCAGTTGAAAAGTTTGAGAGCGTGCTTTTGATCGGTATAAATGATTCCAATAGATCTTAAAAATCGGAAATAGCTTGGAATATTGCAAGCCAAGATGTTGAAAGAGGCTTCACACTTCATAGATATAGTGTTAATACTAAACCCTATAATCTTTCATCTAAACAATCTAAGGTGATGGATGGCAACCTTTTCTGAAACGGGACCATGTTCGGTTTTTACTTTTGACAATCAAGCAGTCAGAGGCTTTAATCGTTAGATTTTTTTTCTTGGAGTATATATTGAAGAGAAATATCTGATTCGGGATGACCCAAATCAATCACTATACGTAACGTGGAGTGTTTGGTCGAAATTCGAATTGGTTGTGTGTAAGGGTGTTTTGATGTTTAATGAAAGCTAGACTTCATAGATATTTTTGAAAAATTAGTAAGAAGAAAAACAGGGTTTTTACAGGTTTGTAAGAAGAAAAATCGGGTTCTAAAACCATTGTAATAATTGCACATTTCCATTTAATCTCCGAATGTATTCATGTACATTGTTGTCTAAACCACACATCTCTTTATGGAATTGCAGATTTAGTTTAGATCCTTAATTACAAGATTATGATCCTTCAGAGGCTATCCCCCCCTTAGAAGATTTATCTCCGATCGGTTCCTGGATCAGAATGCCCTCTTGGGGCTTACCAAGCCCCCTACAAATGGCGTTCTCTCTATTAACTTGATGATGGATGGTACGTTGATGACACAGCGAGGATTCAGGCTTCTGCTTCTGAAAGATATCACATATTGGCTACCGGTCCATTATTCCGAACATACCTAAAAATAAAAACAAAGTATGTTGGGAACATAGATATGTTTCCTTATCCGATTGATTGGGTCCACTGCGGGTTCTGAGACGATATGGTGGCAGAGTGGAGCCTAGGCTGCTTACAATACGGTGCTTCGCGATATTAGTCCCCTCAAGTGATCAAAATCTCAACTGCAGCAAGTGTTTCGATTATAATTACGCACTTCATTTAGCATAAACTATGCCGAAACGTATTCTGGAAGAAAAATATGACAAAATGCATTCCCATTTCCAGTAGCAAGTTTAATTCTCCGGGACTCAACGTTGAATTTAATTTATCTCTTCTAATACCCTTAATTTACACTTTGCTTTTGGTCTCTTCTATCAAGAAGTAAAACCTATCACATTGAAATCTGTAGCATGGCTTACAGCAAAAGGAAACTAAAACTATACTAGACTGTATCAAGAAATCGTGTTTATAAGCTTGTAAGGGTGGGGGGTGCTTAAAAACAAAATTAAATGGATAGAACAATGGCAAATTTTAATTGATTCCTGATACAGGTACACAAAACCTAACTAATAATCATTATTTAAGATCTATTTTTTTTTGTTTCTTACACTTTTCAAACTATATTACTTGAGCAATATACCTTCTCTTTCTAGCCATGGTATAAAAAGATTACAATACAGGCTCGTACAAAACTAATTTACTTCATGCATGAGTGAGCAGTAAGAATACAAATTTAAAGCATAAAAACAGCGTGGTAGTGGAAAGTTTGTTTCAATAGAGAAGATCTTGAAAAGCCTCTTTTCTGTTTAGCATATTGAGAAGTTCTTTTCTTCAGGCCTCCATTTCGTCTTAAGTCTCGTCTTCGGTACCATCCTTATCGGCCGCATCTATGGCATCATCGGGAAACCATCACAATAAATGGACTGATTAAAATTGAAATTCACTTACACATGCATTGCAAAATTTCAGATATTCCTCTTAGGACTTATTTTATGACCAGTATTTGATTTAAAAAAAAAATCAAATTTAAATTTAAAAAAATTAGTGTTGAGCACCAGGCTTTAATTAGGATCTTCCAATTAAGAAAAAAAAAACTACCTGCCATATATGACCATAAAATCATGGTCCAGACTAGTTCAGAGGAAAGGGTTGGGCGAAGCAATAAAGAAGGAAGCAGGATATTTTCATGCAAATATATTTACAGAAGGAATATTTACAAACAGAGAAAATATATACAAACCATTAAAAAAATTATATAAAAGAAATAATTTACAAGGAATGAACTAAACACAAAAGGTAAAAAGAAAAGAAATTAAAACTAAACACTACTAAATAGAAATGCTGTCTAAAATAAGGCATGCCCAAAATCTTAAAGATAAAAGGAAGTAATATAGATAAGATAAAGGTAGAATAATAGAAAAGATAGAATAGCTGAAAAAATGATAGAAAACTGATAAAACGATTAGAGACCTGTGCAAAGCTAAGGTACACATGTTACTGACTATGAAGTTGACATTTCTAAGCTACCCTATGGTACTTATTTCCATGAGACATTAATACTAATGTTTAATAATAAAACTACACTAGCTGTTTATCTATATCCTAAATAGTCAACAATTGTAACTTTGCTACGCAAGACTTAAAAAAAGAAACTTCATTTGGTATAAAACACAAGTAGATATGGTTACAACTGAGAGCTTACTAGCCACCTCGTCGTGGGAGACAGATATTCAGAATGGGGGTCTGGGAAAGAAAAATAAGTTTATAGGAGAAAGTTGATTATAAGTTAAGAGATACAGTTCTTAAGATGTTATTGATAAGCATACAATTTATTAATGATAAGATTATATATATTACATAACTAACGACATTTCTCAAAATAAAACTTCACCAATTTTATGTTTCATAGCAATAGTGCCAACCCTGACCACACGTCATAGTGGAAAGTGTTCAGCTAACGTTAAGGGGCTTCGTTGGATATTGTTCTATTACTGAGATCAATGATAGAGGCTGTACTCGATTTGAGATTAACGATTGATATAACGAGAATTTTAAAAAAAATACTTTAAATAAGTTGGCAAATTTCGCTGTATTTTAATATTCTTCATGTCGTTCATCATCACATTTCCTCAGACATCACAGGGGATTTACTTGAAACCATTATAGGAAGTCCTTTGTAATGTGGGAACGGTTATACGATGATAAAATGACACCCCTGGAGAAAAAGAGTCAAAAATTGAAAAGCAAAATACAACTCGGAGGAGAATTTTATGAATTAAATGTTAAAGACTTGTAAATATCAAATTTCCGTCATTGAAAAAAAACAAAAAAAAACGCCATATCTCCTCTTCCAGCCAACTTACGTTTTTTGCGTCACATGCTTTCACGAGCTATTTGAAATGCATTCAAAGAAATAAATTTTTTTAATTAAAAATATGTATTAGGTACAAATAAACAACAAATTTAATCTTTGATGCAAAGAAGAGATAATAATAGCGAGGCCACTGGATAAATTGCTAAGATCGAGATGGTTCAATTTTTTTGACGAACCCAGTTGAATCAAGCTTCAGTTTATATGGAAGTAAAAAAAAAATAAAATAAAATATGGTCTCTCATGTTCCATTTTGACAATAAATGGCTTTCAAACTTCAAGATTGACAGTTCAATACCAGAATTTTTTTTTCTTTTTGTTCCATTGGATTTCCAGTCCAAGGTGAGTCGGAAAAAAACAACTGCCTGTCAAGCATATATGGCACAATGGAGGTATTTCTAGGTAACGTTGAATTTTGACAAATACAACAGGCAATTGGAAGGTGTAAACATTTACAATATATTTAATAACAAACTAATTGATCCGAAGATCAGTAGATTAACAATTTTTTCCCTATTCAATCAGAGATTTGTTCCATAGCGATCAAAATATATTTACATCTATTATACGCTAAATAATAGTTTTAAAAATGTATATGTATAAATAAATTGAAGGATGACAAGAACAATGTTGAGAGCTGTTCAAGCTCAAGTGGACTTCCCACATCAGTCTCAATAAGATAATTAAATGATGTTCATTATGAAATTATTCAAAATTAAAAAAAAAAAAATTTTTTTTGAATATTTATTATGGTATGAATGATGACATTTATCTCAATTACTCATTTCCTAATAAAAGGCAGATTGTAATTTTATCTTAATAAAATTGATTCAAACCGGAATATTTATTATTCAATATTGTTGAATATTGTAAGTCTTTGTACGTTATCCATCCATTAGATATATTAACTAGAGTGGGAAATCAGAACATTGAACTATTCTGTGGTGACAGCTTGACAGCCAAAAAAAAAGTGTCAGTCAAATATTTACACGTTTTACAAATTTAAATATTTTACTATATAGTCTCAAAATGTTGACTGTTATGTTATGGTTTATGAACAATTTATATGAAATATTTCAATCCACCGACAAATTCAGCTATAATTTTATTAAAGGTTTGTTGTAAATCATGGTTGCGAATCAGAGCCTGAACTGTAACGCAGAGGCGAAAGCGTCAGCTCTTGTGGATCATTTCATTCAATTTCTACCCCTAATAACTTCAAATTGAAATCGTTTAATAATTAACTTCATACTTATCTCGACTAAATAATTATTTTCGTGCGGTGAAAATTAACTTCTGAGCATAAAATAAACAATGACGCAAATAAATATCCTACCAGTGATGCGCCGAAATCCCGTGAACTTTTCTCATAAACAGCAGAGGCTAGAGATAAAAAAAAGGGGGCTGTGTTTTGACACTGGGAGGTCACATCAGTTGCTTCGCTGAGGCGTTATCAAATCTGAAAGCCGACAAATTAGTGGCTCGAGGAAGCTGTTAACAGTTGTTTTTTCTTCAGTCTCGCAACGAACCGGACCGTCACTTGGAACACTACTCTCTGCACTGGCGCTTGCTGCTCTACTCAAAACCATGGTCTTCTCATTCAACTACCTCTGCATCTCTCTCTCCTAACCTCACTACGTTTTAGTCCGGCGTTGTCAGACCCCATACCTTCCTTGTGGGAATCTCTGCCTTCGTCTCGCTAAAACTAGCACCTCCTTGGGAGAGATCTCTCTCTCGCGGACGACGGTTGCCGTGGCCCTACAGCTTTTACCTATTAGCGTCTCCCACGGCAATCCAGTTCGCTTCTCTCCGGTTCACACTCGCCTTTGGGATCCGGACGGTTTTCGCCTACCCTTATTTCCCCTTATTATGAATTCGTGATCATTCCAAGACCACATAAACTACCTATAAACCTACCCTGTACCTCTTCTCCTGAACATAGTGCTTTGTCGGGGCACACCTTCTAAAGATCTTATGGAGTCAGATCAAAACGAATTAGGCTGCCCGCCGACTAGGCCGGCAGCCAGGGCGAAAGACAACAGGTCCACCTGCCTTATCTCTTTCTGGGGGCTAGTGTAGGGACCCTAGCCCGCGGCGGGCGTCTCCTCCCCATTTCGGGGATACTCAGTTATCTGAGTCCGACAAAAGTTATTTTTAATTACAATTAATTGTTTAATAAATTACTTAATTATTTTTTTCATAAGGTTGTTTTTATTTTAGAATATTTGGGTTATTGAGTTGAGTGAGCTTCCTGGCCATCATCTCAACGTATGAAACTTGGATTGCAAACAAATTAGTAATAAAGTTTTGATTATTTTATATGATTATAAATCACGTAGGATCCAACATTTATTACATATTATTAACCAATATCTATAATTATTATTTCCGGCCCTTCTCCCAGCTTGCTGTGGGAATTGCGTTGAGAGGGGGGGGGGGCTTTCAAAAGGCCCAACAGTTACATCTTTTCTTTAGAATTACATCGCTAATGGCAATTTTTTAAATTTATAATACATGCAACATAAACTATAATCAGCGACGATAAAAATGATAAGGCTACTGATCCATGTATCAAACTTTTCACGCCATTTCTATGGGTAATGAATAGATTTTGAATAGCTATTTCAAATAGAGGTGAAAAAAAAAATGACAGCATGATAACAATAATATATTTTTTTTAATTGTTGTTATGATAATCATCTAAACTCACAAGTATGTGATTTTTATTATTTAAAAATCATTTGGTTTTATTTTTAGCCTGGTCGCAGTAATATGTGGAATTACTATGCGAAATTGCTACATGTTATAAATCGGGATATTCATGCTTTCAGTTTGATAAACATACCCGCTCTCATTAGGGTAGCATAACCAACCCAACCCAAGGGTGTCCTAATTAAAAATTGGACTCACTTCTATCATTTCAATTTCAATTCAATTCTATTCATGGAGTGAGTCGCTCAAAGACCAAATGGCACAAAGGGTTGGGAGGTTGGATTTGATATAAAAAAAAACATGCCGAAAGGGGTTGACTCCGTTTTATGCACCGATGTATCCTTGAAACAGGACTTTTTTTTTTTAGCAAATTATAAATAAGGCCTACAGTCAGGTTCATGATTAAATCATAAAGCAGATCTATTTACAAAAGGGGGAGGGGTGCGGAAGACTGCTTTTTAAATTAATTTTATTTTACTTTTAACTTAGACCAACATCACATCCAGGTATATGGCCAACAGGGTGTGAAAATGTTAATTTTATGCTGTTAAAATGGAAATGCAAATAAACTCTAATGAATGAGTTAAAAGGGCAAATTTGTGAAATGTCATTCATATCCATATCACTGACTCATTCATTGCATGAAATTTCAATAAAATAAAAGTCATCCCTTCTGCTAATACTGGTTCAACAGTCAAGCAGGACCAATTACTGCTCTCATGAAGGAATTAATCATTTATAAGCTGAATAAATGCTTCAACTCATTGGAGGCTATCTTTGAATCTGTGTGTCCAAAGCATTGGAAACACAGTAAGGCTTGGATTTAAATAACCAATGAATGAACCGCTGTTGCTTCTAAGCTATAAAAACGCAACATAGAATAACTAGCTTAAATAGGGTGTATTCTCTCATTGTTTTTATAGAATTAGATAAAAATGCACGAGATCCATAACTTGTTCTTAGTTTTGAATGTACAGCAAAAAAAAATATACTGATATTTCTTAGTAAAAAGACAGTGAGGGCCACAACAAATAATTTTTTGTATCCCTCCGCCATTAAACTTAAACAAAACTTGCTACTGGCAATTAGATTCGAAGTAGTTTTTTTATCAACCATTACGGAGGAGGTGTATATTAATTAGACCATTGATGATATGAACATCTATTAACTGATACTATTGATGACACACATAAACAATATAATCGTTATTACTATAATCACATCAAATTATTTATACCTTCATCAAAAACCAATTAAGATATATATGCTTGAATGGCCAGCATCTGATTTCTTTGGTAATAATTGGATTTGTTCTTATGGGTCTCATCAATTCAACAGTTGGACAGTATTCAGTTTTGATAGAGCTAATGCGTTTTAATGCTGTTTGTGTTACACATACAATCATATACATATATAATTAATCTGATTTATCGTTATGTTATCGTATTGAATAAGCTGGAAGTCAATTCCTTAGTTGTTTGGTTTACATTCAAGAGCATTGGTGTTTCCTTAAAACATGATTATTTGTTTATTTCTCTATTTAGTATACAAAGTACATGTATGATAATTCAAAAATAATTTAAATTGTTTAAATAAGAATAGATGTAGGAAACTAAAGAAACAAAAAAATAATGAATAATTAATAATTAGAATAATAAATAATTGATAAAGTTAAGAATAAATAACAAAAAACCACAACTATCAAATGTTTTTATTGCTTGTTTGAAATTGAAGTAGTAGGTAATTGTGGGAACTACGGTTTTTAAGAGAGACAGGCAAAGTTCTTAATATTATCGAGGTATGGCTCTCGATATATTTACCTTAATATGTAACTGCAACACAGGCTGTGGCTACGTGAAAAGTTTGATTTAAAATGTCCATTATTTGTGAAAAATTTATGTGTTGGTAAATTTTTATTTTCTAGGCAGGGAATTTCGTTTTGAGATTGTTCTTTTTGTTTTTTTTATTGTATTTTATCAATTGTGTTTTTCTCCTTGGCATCAAAAGCAGTATGACTAGAAAGGGTAGTGCACTGTTAGCTCCAGTCTGCAATTGGTCAGTGCTTTGCCATTACCCACTACAGTCCCATCACAGTCTGTGAGATCCAGGGTCTTATTGAAACAGAGCCGCACTTCTAATAGCATAGACTTCTCTTTTTTCTACAAAATAAATAATATACATATTGAGAAAAACAGTGACTAATGAATTAGTTAGGTATTACATTTTATCCTACAAGAGGTCACTTAAGAAGAATAGTTTAAATATTGCTAGTTGGAGTTCCACAAGACAGCCCCTTTATTTCCTCTACAGCAAATAACACCATATAATTTAGATGAAATACATGTTAGTATCCAATTCTTTGGCTTAGTCTGCGGTGCCGATGTTATTGCCTTATGTTGGTTAATAAAGTCTCGTATAAGAAAATGTTATCCGAGCGTGGAACCTCTTTCAACACATTTATAAAACGGCTACTCTAGATTCTTTGTCTCTAGAGGCATGTAATTGTTAGTGAATGTGTATATGTATTATAGTATATACTTATAATAATATGTATACATAAATTTAATTTAATTTAGTTTTTCCTAATAGTTGAGATGATTTAAACAATTTAATGAACACTCGGTCCCCTGAACAGAAGTGGTAATTGGTTTTAAAAAAGTCGTGGAAAACATCATTTCTGGTCTCAGATGGAAAGTTATTTCAAACTGCAAATAAATATAATGGGAACACTTACATCAACGAAGCAAATAAGCTGTGGGCGCTTCTTCAACACACTCTCCAAGCCTTTCAAGATGGAGCTTACCCTGAACTGGCCTCCTCGGTATATCCCGGCGGCACTGAGCAGATCGGACATGTTGTAGTTCTTAGCCCAGCTGATACCTTGATGGAAGAATTTCATCTGGGAGGACAGCTCCGGTTGGCTGAGGGAACAAGTACCATGCTTAGTCCACTCGTGGGCCCAGAGGGACGTTTTGTTTTCTGTGTGACGTACCGGCGCCCAGAAGTGGTCCATCTGTTCCTGGAAGGCGGAGATCACCTCAGGGTGGAAGGGCATCGCAGGGACGCAGTACTCAGGGCCCATTTTTCCAAACTTTGTCGGCCTGAAAATATATGTGATAAGTCATAGGTCTCATATGACAATTCTAGTTATTGGATACTATGGCCAACAATGAAAAGGAGTACCAAGTTCAATTTATTCAAAGAGACAATGGGTCAAAATGACTTAAAATAAAGGTTCATAATTATTATTATTACCCCCCAAACAAAACCAAGCCGATATTCCAACCATCTTCCGCACTCTTTCCACAAGGGCCATCCGTATCAAACCGGTACTTCGGGGTACCACGGTAGCCTGGGAAAATATATTTCCCGAAAGCTTTTTATTTTTTCACTGCATTACATATAAAAAATATTAAATTTACACCGACAATATAATACTTTTCGCTTATTTATCACTTGTACTTTGGTGTTGAGAAAAGAGCCGTTGGATGTCACGCTAGTCAGATGCGACGGGCAGCATCGTGCTGTCTCGCTGGTTTTGAGAGAGATTGAAAGTTGGTTCGCTCTCAAGGTTAAGAGACGAATCCTTTTCATTCACAGTTTACTTTACAAATTTATAGATTTATTAATTGAATCCTTGTGTTTTTTTTTTTTGTTATTTTTTTCATTTTAACTCTTGAGCGAGTAAAGCCATGGTGTTTTTTTCTGTATATTTTAAAAAAGGGTGAAGAAATTTCAAACATTTCTACTGCTTACACAACATTCCGGACGGATACAGTTGTCGAGAACAAAATTACCATCAGAATTTTCCAAGCGTCATCTGTTTCGACTTGAGATTAAAATATTCCGTAAACAGTGGCAGTTTATGTGTTAGTCGCAGAAGAGCAATTGCCGTTGGTTGCACTTGCTGTAGGACGGTATGAAAACACTCTAGTTAGGAACCTCATAATTTTTGCCTCTTTTCCGCTCTTAACAAAACCAATAGGAAGTCTAAAATAATTTTTAGCGCGTTAACTATCATTTGTGCTAATTGATCAAAGGGTCATAATTGGTCTATCACATATACAAACGAACAATATTTTATAAATATATATGTATATAAATTAGTCAATAATCAGCTCATACTAAATAATAGCAATTTATATTTGTTTTTAAACTGGCGAAAATCTAAAAAAGGTATGTACGCTCCGTAGGATTATTGTAATGGTGAATTAAAAGAAATATTGACTTATCGTAGTCGGAGAAGAGATACTGTCACATCCTAAACAAAATATTTACAGGTCAGCAACCGTGGAACTTGTAGGTGATTTTAATTAACCTCCCATGACAGGACTCCAACCATAACACAGAGGATCTAGAGTCAGGCACACAACCTCGGCACCACATCGGATTCACGTTTGGAATAGTCAGTACCATTTGTTATAGTTTAGTCATTGCGGTCTAAAAAAGTTACTGATTTCCCTGTAAAATTGAAAATAACCTTACCTTGAACGGAACTCACCATATTCCATGGACAGTCCATATTCCATGCGGATATGGATAGCATGTGTTGCCATCTGTTTCCTTCCATTGTTTGCAGACAGACCTCGGCCATTGCTGGGTGAAGATGAGCAGGTCCCACGAGTTGTCTGTCTTTGCTACCCTGAAACTAGTTTAATCATCTGTACTTATTTATATAATAATATTTAATAAGAATATATCATTAATAAAATATTGCTACAATAGTTCTGGGGTACACAACTAGTCTATTTCAAAAATTAGAATCCTGGTGGCATATGAAGTATGTAGCCGCTAATCTTCGTGTGGTCACATATTGATACGGACTTGCACACTCCAGTAATTCACCATCATCAACAACTCGCGCAGCGCACCCTTCAACTTTTATCCAACAAATCTCTGTGGGCTCAACCCAATTTTCCATTATTATCTGAACGAATCACATTTTTATATGTTTTTATAAACGACAGTAAACAAAAGAGTCAAAAAAAGATGTTATTTTATAGTCTACAAAGTTTCACTCACAGGCATTTTTGTAACAACAGTCTAGGAGTAAAGTAAATTTTTCAGTGCCGTACAAAAAATACTGTGCACGTCGTCACATCAAAACTCCCCCCAACCCAATACATTCCTATACATTAGTCGTAACAATAGACATATAATGCTTAGTATCTCAAAAGAATCTTAAGGACGAGAGCAAAACGCGAGTCATCAAGTCCAAATACTTTCTCCAGCAATGTTGGTATTTTTCAGTAAAGTGCTAATATCAGATAAAACTGAAGTAGTAGTGCAAAACATACGTAAATCAATAAGTTACCTTAAGCCTGAAGAGAGGCAAGAAACGAAGAACAAAACCACAACTAGCCGACTTCGGTCCAAGTCCATCTTTCAGGTTGTTGTATGATAGAGATGAGAGTTGAAATCAACTTATTAAATGATTAAAGTGATTTGTTTTCTAGGACCTGACCTCGTGGAATCGTAAATCGGATTGCCACCTAGCCTTAGTTGCGATGGATAACAAACTGAATGATAATAGAAAGTAAACATTTACTCTTAAGGAGACCTTGGCAGCAATTAACATAGTTTAATTTATATTTATATATATTTACATTTTCATAATGATCAGATAATTAGAGAACATAACATGAAAATCTTACCGTACGCTTGTGTTTGAATATAGTCAATTTTCGTTGTAAATAATATATACATAATGAATCCCATTATTATTAATAATTATTAGCACCAATTATTATTATTGTCGGGTCGTCGCGAGGGGGGTGCCTAGTTACCCTAGCCCTGGTGATGAAGTGAAGGTTGATTAGGCTATGACCTGGACAATCGTTTCATGACGGTCTTACTATTTGACTCCATATTTGATAGGCATGTGCCCCGACAATGCACTATGTTCAGGAGAAGAGGTATAAGGTAGGTAGTGTCGGTAGTTTGTGTGTCTTCGAATGACAACGAATTCACACTCGGTATCTGAGGGTAGGTGAAATCCGTCCGGATCCCAAAGGCGAGTGTGATCCGGAGAGAGGTAGACTGGATTCCCGTGGGAGACACTACTCGGTAAATTTGTAGGGCCACGACAACCGTTGTCCACTAGGGAGAGGTCTCTCCCAAGGAGCTGCTAGTTTTAGCGAGACGAAGGCAAAGAATCCTAGAAGGTTCTAATTCTCTTGATACCCAGGAGTCGAGTAAGTTTTGTAAATAGGTCGGATTCAAACTGAGGACCTTGGTCAGTCGTTATTCGCATAGGTGTGCCGAACCTGGCGACCCAGCTACTAAATAAGGCGTCGGCTACGGCGGTACTTCCATGTTGCCAAGTGAATTGCTTCAGGCCATCCCGTGGCTGGCTCAATCATGGTGAGGATGTATCGCTTTCCTTCTGACGTTGGCAGTGGCCCTACGAGGTCGATATGTTGTTCGATGTCTTTGAAAAGATTTGTTGAAAATCAGCAATCATCACTGAGACAAGTGTAGGCTGCATATAGGGAATGAAGATGGTAGATTTGGTTCCTCTTTTGGCCAAAATAGTGGTTGGCAAAAAAAAACACCTCTTGTGAGTGGTGGTCCGTCAAGTGCATGATCTGCCCTAGGCAGACGCTCAGCTCATCCTATATGCACTTGGTTAAGTTAGTTTGAAAGCCAGTTACTGGTCCATCATTGTAGTAAAAGGGGGAACCACCCAGTTCTGCTTTGTTATTAGTTTTTACCCTAACCCTCTCAGTGAGTAATTTCCTGCTCTCCTGAAAATGCTCCTGGAAGGTACGAAGAGACCTCCCATACCCCACCCGTAGATATCTAGAATAGTATTTTAAGTATCCCCACGTCCGCTCGTACTTTTGGTGGTTCCGTAGTAAGGATGTTTGGGACCTGTACGAAAAATAAATCTGGTCGTAACTTAAGGTGCTTTTTGAGGTGAAAGGACGACACATGAGATCAAAACAGCCTGAAATAGTGCAACGATCCTCTGTATGTAGTCAGGACATTGGCATAAAGAAGAGTTTTGATAATTTGGTAACCATAATCGATAATGAGTGGCTGGCTATAGTCGACCGAAAGCATGAGAAATGCATCTGTAGAGTATTGTTTGCATTAAAGAGTTGCATGAAGAGTATAGTCTTTTCAAAGGTAAGAACGCTTGAAACAATCTACTAATTAAGTCTAAAAGCAATAGTCTGTAAAATGGCATCACAAGTTAGGTATGAAATGGAACACTTACATCTTCGAAGCAGATGCTTTGACGCTTCTTCAACATCTTCTGCCGTCCATGATGGTGGGTACGCTATACTGGGGGTCTCGGCGTATTCCGGTGGCATTGAGGAGATGGTACATATTGTACTCTCCGGACCAGTTGAGCCCCTGAAGAAAGAACTTCATCTGGGAGGACAACTGCGGATGGTTGATAGGGTAGGTACCGTGCCACTCATGGGCCCAGAGGGATCTCTAGTCTCCTGTCTGGTGCACCGGGGTCAGACGTGGTCCATTTGGTCCTGGAAGGTGGAGAGCACCTCAAGGTGTAAGGGAATCGGTGGGACGCAGTATTCAGGGCCGACCGTACCTAACTTCATTGGCTTGAAAATATAACAGTTAGGTCATAGGTCTCTATAACATCTACAAGTAACAGGTAGTAAAATATGAAAAAAAAATGTTAAGATTAACAACACATATCTATAGTATATGAAAGAGAAAGAGAGAGATAGAGAGAAAGAGAGAGAGAGAGAGAGAGAGAGAGAGAGAGAGAGAGAGAGAGAGAGAGAGAGAGAGAGAGAGAGAGAGAGAGAGAGAGAGAGAGAGAGAGAGAGAGAGAGAGAGAGAGAGAGAGAGAGAGAGAGAGAGCGTCAGTGCCGGGTCGTAAGTCCTTTAGCTCGTGGAGGCGGCGTGTTCCTTTGGTCAAATCACTAAATATAGCTTGGAGTTTAGTGAGCCAGGTACTTTTTTTTTCTTACAGTACTGTATCAGTTTAAAGGTCTGGACTTCTTGATTAATAATAATCATTATATGCTGGAGCGTTAGTAGATCATCATTACATAAAGTCACATAAAATGTCAATAATATGATTCGAAACAGAAATGATACCGCAAATAGAAATAAAGTGTAATGGATCCTAATTGTCTAGGTTTTTTTCTTAATTTCAGTATTCTTACACAAGACATGAAAATGAAATCAAACCTATAACTTCAAAAAGAACTAACCATCTTGTTTTGGCTGTGCTGAAAGATTTTTTTTAATTAAATATGTTTTTTTATGTTACATGAGCTCAATAAATAGTGTTTCCTGTCACCTGAGCACCATTAAACTGAAATCATTATACAATTTATACATAAAACTAAAATGTTATTTTTTACTTATGTGAATGTAGGAAAACAGTGCAGAGAACAACACCTCAATTCTGTTAGCAGCATTGTGGAGCTGCCACTCGATTCCACCTAGCAATTATGGTAACTAAACCTCGGTAGTAAGCAGGCACGTTATTAACTACCCATGTCCAACATTTATTTGTAAAAAAATGATAGGTGTTACCCCCTCCAAAGCTGTGCGTCTGACCTGTGGAGTTCCACTAGGAGCCGTACTGTTCCCAGTGCTTTTCAACGAGTACACGTCTGAAATCGTTGGAGCACAGTATAAGAACACTACAGTTGCTGCCTTTGCTGACATCATGGTATACAGTAGTAACATGAATGCTCTTTGATAGGGTGAATCAGCTGGATTGGAGAAGCTCAACATTACAGTAAACACCAAAGAGACTGACTGCATAATATTATCATTTCAGAAGGGAAAGAACATATATCCTACTTGCTGTACACTGCACATCAATGCAATAGTGATTTACAAGAGCATACTCAGGCCGACTCTTTTGTACAGTACACCACATTTTAGTCATTTCAGTCCATTATGTACTTTTTTATATATTTTCGTTATTGATTACCTCTGAGCTGGAACAAAACAAGAAATGGAGAATATAGCAAAAACTGCACTACCAGCATTCATATTTCTATCAAGGTCCTTCTTTGGGGTTATCCTGGAACGGATATAAGAGTTACAATAGAGAACTTATTATGCAGAAAGGCAATGCTAATGAAAGTGATTTTCTTGGTAAAATCTCTTCATAATTCATTAATAATTACTACATTAATTGTGACAGTAAAAAATGTGATTTCCAACTGCTCTTAACCAATAACCAATAAACCATTTAATTTTGAGCCAGCTATTCTTTGCAATTGCTTTGGTTCAAATCAGGCTAAATTTCTAGAATATTATTCAATAATTACGATATTTTTTTGGTGATTCAGTTTTCAGAGATTTATTTAATAGATTTGCTATTATTGTGTATCCACAATGTTCTTTATTGTCCTCAACATTTTCAACAATAAATCATTTTCCCTAATTAAACTATTGGGTATAATCAGGTAGTGAATAGTACTAAAAAAAAATCACAGCCAACATTAATCTTAATAAATTCAGTAATTTTATTGTAATTTATTTTTAATTGAACTTTTATTGTATTAAGATATTTATTTCACTATTTTGATTAACTTAGTCTGCATTTTAACTGCTAAAATTATAATAAACTTTTTTATCAAACTAATTATATTTTATTGTCAAAAATAAAAAAATTAAAATTAAAAATGGTTCCCAGTAGAACCGATTTATTCTTTTTTGATTGGGTTATTGGTTTGTTTTTATCTAATTATCTATTTATGATAGCTAACAATTTTTGGTTATAAAATATGTTTACATGGGTAAAATCTAAAGAAATAAAAAATTTGTTTATTTGTGTCTGTAATTTTGTGTATAATAATTTTTTTTTTGAGTAGCCATATCTTGCCAGTAGTGTTCCACTCAGTGTTAAGATTAATGCACATAAAGAAACAAGACAGCAATTACAAACTCACTGAGTAGAGAATACACAAAGGACTGACTAAGGGATTTAGTTGTTAAGGCGATGGACCGAGAGGTACTGGCACCTGTGAGAATAGAAAAACTGCCTCTAACAAGATTTACCTAATTTAATAGAAGAGAATAAACATTTAAATCAGGCAACAACAACCTTGGCAGCAATTAATAAGGTTGACTCATTTATAATTCGTTTTCGATTGAGTTGTTAAGGCTGTGAAGGTTCAACATAATAATACACAAAACCTTTATAGAAAAACCTCTATATTGATTATTTTTACAGCAGGTGACCATCATCATTTTTCTTTGGAAGAGTCATAGATGGGTCTCTGGTCAGGATTCATCCACCCTTATGAGAATCAAAGAGTAGCTACTTATGATTATCTACTACTAAATAAACTATTAGTCAATTCAGGATGAGAGCCAACATTCCAGTACTAATCACACTGTTGCCCCCGTACTTTAATAATATAGTATAAAAATATAATATAGTAATATTTTCAATAATAAAAATAAAAAGTAATAATATATTATTTAATAATAATATAATGTTGCAGACCTTTACAACTCTCTGCCCAATTATATTCGTCACGATATTTTACATATGTGAAAATGTGTTTAAATAAAAATTATTATACACAAAATTACAGACATAAATAAACCAATTTTTTTTTTCTTTAATTACCCATGTTAACATATTTTGTAACAAAATATTGTTAGCTACCATAAAAAAATGTGACAGTTACACAATATTTTAATCTAGATTTAACCAGGTCACTATTTCTCTTCAATATAACAATTCACAATTATCCATAAATCTCATTCACCTACACTCATTTATGTTTTTTTTACTTTTTAAATAATATAATGTCGAATCATTGAATTTACAAACATATTATTTACAAGCTAGTCCCTACAGAGTATTTATTTTATATTTTTTTACGTACATGCGATATAGTTCATAATCAATGACGATAAAAATGGTAAGGGTACTGATCCATGCATCAACCAGTTAATAGCTAGAATGTGATTTGCGTGAGGACGTCTAATGAGGCCATTCATTAACCATGCAATACCTGAAGTTTCATGGAAAATTGGCAGTGCACCTCTTACAGACTCTTTCACTAATTTCAAAACCATGGGACCTTTTGTTTAGTGTAAGCAATGTGACCGGGAGGCACGCCAAATAATATTCTTAAAAAAAACAGGATAGGGGGAACGCTTCATCAATTATTAGATCTAATAACTTGCTCCTGGGTTCATATCCAACACTGCCTCATCACACTTTTTCTTCGGCTAATTAATAGATTTATCCAAGTTGTTATATGAATTGAAAGGTTGATGTAGTGGCAGTCAATATTCAAACAGGGGTTGAAAAAAATGTCAGCACGATAATAATGTGTTTATGAATTTTGGTTATTATGATCATCTCAAGTCGCAAAACAATGTGAAGTTATACAAACTCAAAATAATGTACCTCAAACATAATCCATCTACTGCCATCATCATTTTATGGGGTTAATAAATGTTAAATTGGTTCACTTAATACAGGATGAACAATAAAATCCCAGGTGATGAGGCTCACTTGCTAAAAGGTGTTGCTAATTATTGATCAGTACATTGAGGCCTTTAATTTGACGTGCAATATATTGGCATTGGAATTTATTTTAATTAAAAAATAATTAAATATTTGATGACCCTGGTTATTCGTTTTGTGATTGCTTTTGTTTTTAGCCTGGTTATTACAGTAATATGTGGAATTACTATGCAAAATTACTACATGCTATAAATCGGGATATTCAGGCTTTCAGTTTGATAAACATACCCGCTTTCATTAGGGTAGCATAACCAACCCAACCCAAGGGTGTCCTAATTAAAAATTGGACTCACTTCTACCATTACTTCATAAAGGAGGTCCATTAACAAAAAGGGGCGGGGTGAGGAAGAGTGTTTTTTAAATTAACTTTTAGCTTAGTCCAACATCACATCCAAGTATATGGCTAGTCTGAATTGTATGCTCTTATAATGGGAATGCAATTAAACTCTAATGAATGAGTTAAAAGGGCAGATTCGTGAAATATCATTCATATCCATATCACTGACTCATTCATTGGATGAAATTTCATTGAAATAAAAGTCATCCCTTCTGCTAATACTGGCTCAACAGTCAAGCAGGACCAATTACTGCTCTCATAAAAGGAATTAATCATTTATGAAATGAATAAATGTTTCAACTCATTGGAAGCTATCTTTGAATCTGTGTGTCCAGAGCACTGGAAACACGGTTAGGCTTGGATTTATATTACAAAAACTATATAATGAATTACTTCCTTAAACTCCAGCTACTTCTTAGCTATAAAAGCCAAACAGAATAACTAGCTTTTATAACTTAATAACTTGTTCTTAGTTTTGAATGTACAGCTGAAAAAACGTATAGTGATCTATCTTAGTAAAAATCCATAATTTTTTTTCCTACCCCTCCCCTATTAAACTTAAACAAAATTGGCTTCTGTATATTAGAAGTAGTTTTTTGATCAATTTGTAATTTTAATGTACCAATATGAAGGAGGTATGTGTTAATTAGACCATTCATGATATGAAGTTTTATTGACTGATATTGATGAAACGCATTAATGATTAAAGCAAGAATGATTTTTTAAATCAAGCAAAATATTTGATAAGCAATTATATTATATTTTTTTATAGTTTTATAGTAACTCATTTTATGAAATTAACAGTATTATAAACAAAATTAATTAATAAAACATAAGGGAAGAAAAAATGGGATTAATTATTTAAAACAGTAATTAGTAATTTATTAAATGATCTAAACACATTTTAGTAAAGTCTATGAAATTTTAAAACTTTTAGCTGGCTCTTCTTCACCTACATTTTAACTGTAGGTCAATAATAATAAACACATGAGAAAAAAAACATACAACAATGAATATATAATTTACAATAAATTACTAATACATTACAGTAATAATGCAAAAACCTCAAAATATCACAGATAGAACAAGAATTTATTAAAATTAAGTTTAAATATTTATTTGGTATTATCACATATTTAATATGAGAAACAGGTAAAATAACTTTTCATTGTGATTAAACAAAAAAAAATAGAAAAGAAAATTTTAACCTTTACAATATACCTCAAATGATCAACAGACAAAGTATGTAATATAATACGAATAGTTATAAACCACATCATAAATATTTATAATTAACGATCATAAAATATATACATAGAGACACTATGATATTTATGAACTCCATAAAAATTTAGTATTTCTGACTCACATAAACGATATAATCGTTATTACTATAATTACATTTATTGCAATCTTTACATCAATGATTCAATCAAAAGTTCTCAGAGCCTGTAAAAATTTTCAAACTAAAAAATAACGTTATTGGTTAAAGAGTCTAAACTGGCTGCTGACAGTATTTATACTATAGGACACTGGGCGCAGTTTCCTTCATTTAATAAAAATTCACTGTCAGAATAACAGTCAAGAAACTACCTCACTTGTTGTTACACTCAAAAAAGATTGTACTTGCTACACACCGCTATGAAAAAAAAAAAAAAAAATTGTTTGTCACATAAACTGATTCTAAAAATTAGCAATTGCAGAAATATCTTGAAAATCCCATGGCTTGCGGCAGTGACTAGCATTCTCTGACTTCTCAATGTATGTTTAGTTTTTATTATTCATCTTTTATCTTTTCTATTATAATTTTTCATCAATCATTTTATGTTAAAATCAAACTTTTATGAATAAATTTAAAAAATAAAATGTATCAATCAAGATTTACAGTTGCTCAAAATCATATAAAGAATCCACCATGAAATCACAAAAAAAATAAAAAAGATGCCTGAATATTTATGGTAAAAACTTTATAAAAGGGTTATAAAAAAAGAGGCCTAACTTTTAACTGTTTTGTGATTGTTAACAAGTACTTGTGGCTGAGGGGATAAATGAACAACAGGATAAAAGGGATTGTCTATACCCTCTGGTAACTAACAAAATAACCTAGCCATTTCTTGAAATTAATTAACAAATGTAGAGAGCAAAAGATCTGTTATCTAGAAGGACTGTACATACCATCAGTCTCCTGTGGGGTATTCCAGTGCATACCAAGATAACTTGTCATTCCCGACAAAGGTTTACAACAATTGTAAAATAAAAATAACACAAATAAATATATACAGATCTGATACAGTAATGATGATATTTAAAATTAAACAAGCAGTGATAAAAGATGGTTGTTGGCTCATGCTTGAGGTCATAAGCTTTGTGAAATATAAGCAATTTTTTTTTATTGATTAGCTTTCTTTGCTGCTGCCAGAAGGCATAAGCATGAGACTATTGGACAACCCACAACTATAGTTAAACCAGTCAGAATCTATTACCGATTTCCGTTCCGGAAAGCTCCATATTAAAAGGTTTTGTATATAGTGTCATCAGAAATATATCGTTATGCAAATTGATGCATTGGCTTTTCCACTCTCAAATGGTCGTACTATATCTAATAAAACCATATAAAAAATGAAATGCTAATAACTCAGGCTCATCTAAAATTCCATAACTAATCCCACAAAGAACTTCAGGTCTTTTGGAAAATATAGTATGTTGACTAAATATATATAGTAAAATAATATACATACAATTATTAAAATACGCAGAACATATTTAAGTTCAACTAATATAACAATTATTCAAAATACATTTAACAACAAATTTTCAATAACTTTACATTATAATTTCACAATACTTACTGTACATAATGTTAATCTACAAAAAAAATATGTTTGGCACCACAGTTGCATATTTGGTCTTGATACATCAAGAAAATTCTTTTAACTAAATACATTTAATAAGTTAGTCTCCTTTGGCAATTGAACTTTGGATAGAAATTTTAGCAGAATCTGCTTTCTTTCTTTGGTTCAAACTATGATCATATAGGTATAAATAACTTTATTTTTATAAAGACCCTTTTATGAAAAAAAACATACAATATATTTTATACAATTTATTTTAAGTAAATTAATTAAATTTATTGATGATATATATATCATACTTTTTTCCTGAATTATAGATTTAATTAGCCAACATAGCAAAGCCCCTGTAACAAACTGTTCAATCAATACTTATTTACAATCAAACTTAGGTGCTTAGTAACTACTGTACTCTCTCTGTAATTGAAAAATATATTGCCTAAAAATATGTGCTTTTAGTGAGTATTACAATTTTCATCGGTATCAACGTCTTCAACCATATATTGAAATATATTTAAATGTGCTTATCATATTCTGCAACACAATGTTAGGATAGAAGTGTTGACGTTGATAACATAATGATAAATCAGATTAATTATATTTGTATATGAGCGTATGTGTGACACAAACAGCATTAAAACACATTAGATCTATCAAAACTGAAAATGTCATACTGTTGAACTGCTGAGACCCATGAGAACAAAGTTTATTACCAAACATATCAGATGCTGGCCATACACGACCGACATAGCAAACATATCCTAAAAAGCAAAAAAAGTGGTTTTTGATGAAAACTGACAAAAAGAACCTACTTATTACTTCCTACATAATATCAGTCCTTGTTGGTTAGTTCGACGATTTCTTGATGACCTTTGACAGAGTGGAATGTTTAATGTTATGGGAAGTTTTTCAGAGAGAAGGTGCCAAAGAAAAGATAATACTGGCCACCAACCAGTGTATAACTCGGTCAACTGCTGGGTTGTCTATGGAGCTAGTTTGCTGGAAGTAGTTTGGAGATATACTGCAATAAAGAGAGTCAGGGTTGAGAAGAAATCCTGGACAGGAGGATTTGACCTGAATAAGTTGGTAGGGCATACTTTATACTATTCCAAAGACAGTATTGGTAGGGGGATCACAGGATAGCAGAAGAGTGTACAGACCAAAGACACTGGATGAGGTCAACACAACCAGAAGCCAAATGTCATGGGCCAGTACTAACAAGCTTTGGTCTTAGATATAGCTTTTCTATTGGAATTGAAAGTTATCTATAATACAAACCCAATGTGTAAATCAAACATAGGAAAAAAATTGGCTGGTCTCCTTGACCAAGATGAGCAAACAAAATGTATAATCAACTCTCTGCAATAAATGACAAGAGCCTCCTGAGGGCCAGAAACTAGAAGATTAATGAAAGGTAAATACTCCTTTCAGCAACTCAAACTGATTTTTATCAAATTCTGAGAATACTCCTTTGAAGAGCAGAGTCTAAGACTAATATTCGAGTAATACTTGATAATGTCAGTGTGGGCTGCAGAAAGGGCTTGTTAACAAATGTGCTGGTTTGTGGGAAGAAAATACTAGATTGATTATTTATTTATACAATCACAACTCACTACCTCAAAAGAATGTATCAATTCAACTCCAAAATGAAGAAGATATGTTGCTCGGGGGTGGAAGGCAAGGACCCACAATAAGTTCCTATTCTACTGAAGTATGGCAATGTGAACAAAACAAGCATATTTATATATACAGCTACATTCAAACAATTGTTCCAGCTGGCTGTTCAACTTGTGATATATTTTAGGGAGCAATTCCTTCACCACTTCATGTATGTTTAACATTAACATCATTAATTGACTAGCAGATAATGTCAAAAAAAATTGTCAGTTGAAATGCTGTTTATGTCAATTTAAGTATGCATACATAGAGGTTTTTTTTTTAAAGTGAAAATAATTCAATTCCAATATTTAAAGTAAATTATGATGTAAAATGAAGTACTCATTATTAACTTTTTATATAAGCATACTGGTAATCTATAAGAAATATTTGTTTTACATTATCAATAGAAGAATAATAGTATCAAAACCAGTTCTATAATACATCAAAATTTTACAGGAAAAAAACTGAAAAAATCTCTTGTTTTTGAAGTAGGATATATCAAATTCCTACCCATAACTGTTTAGCACCTCTAAAAAGAGTATAGTCGAATTCTATGAAAATTGAAAGACTGATGAGAAAAGAAAACAGATTTGAGTAGTGAAGTGAGAGAGGTCCAAACCCTTTGATAATATAATCAATCCACCAAGGAATTGTGGCAAATGCAAAAGAAGTACATTCCAAAAAACAATGTAAGGGCTAGTTTTAATTCTAATAGTCCACTATTATTAGTATGGTAATATTTCACAAAGCATTTGTTATAAAGTACCATTTAAATTTTAATTATGATTATAATCTTGAATTATTTTCGAATTTAAATGTTCCAATGGTACTATAACCAAAATTATAATAATATGCTAAGCAAACCAATCATGTGCATGTGATATGAAAATATTTTATCAATTTTGTAAGTGTATATAATTCTGCAATGCTTACATCTATAAATATCATTTTTAATTTATATCTTTTATAATATTTAAAAGAAAAGAATCACTATCCTTTCCCCATTCACTGCCTCTGTTTTTCAAGCAATGTTTAAATCAATATTAAATCAGTCTCATTACATTCAGCATTAAAACTTTTATGGCACAACTAAAATTAATAAAAAAAGTTCCTTCTTTTCCTGACAAAAAAAAATTTGGCTAATGAGAATGTTAAAAAAAGGTAGCATGAACACTATTAACAGTAATTGAAAACATCTACTAAGAATTAAAGCCATGATACAACTTCAAGAAAAATCATATGAAATGAAAGATGATTTTTTTTTTCAATTATTGCAGTGATGTTCAAATTGTTATAAACATCACAATAAATCTAGCATAAACTGACATAAAAATCATTGAAATAGTATAAGAGACATTTATGTTCTATTATTTACAGGTTAAACTGAGAGAATTAAAGCTAATGAGGACTTTTTTATATATTAATCAATAAAGGAATGTCTAAAATTTGAGCAATATGCCAACAAATCATAATATATGTCACATAACTGAACATAGAGTTATTGTTACTTCAGTAATAAAAACCTGATAGCATACAAACATATACATAAATATTTGTTAATTACTTCTTTAAAAAACAGCCTCAGCATCAGAATTAGTAGCTACCATCTGAAATCATGTAGACAGCAGAGCACCCTCTTAATTCATTATGACATTCAGGAAACATGACATAATAAACAGCAGAGGGGAGGAGACCACCTTAAACAATACACAGTCTGAAAAAGTAGTTTAATTACAAGTTAAGCACCAGCGCTATGAGTGGGAGGACAAGACTCGGCAAGAGAAGAAAGGCGGAGTCATTGATCGGCTGATGGACAAGCCTGGCGGCAGTGAGTATGCTGGTACTGGTGATAGTCTTCAGCCTCGGGCTTTGCCTCTGAATGAGGATGGCAATCTTCTCGGCTTCCCTTACACAGGCTTCTCGTTCAAGGGCTGATGGGCTACGTTTGGCTGGCACGACCATCACAAGAAGCTCCATCTCTATCGTTAAGTGTCCACGAAGTGAGCACTCAGTCACGCTCACCTGTCTCTCCAGGTGCGCCATTATTTCCTCCACACTGAACTGTTCAGGCCCATGCAGACTAACCAACATCACTCTTTCTACCTCCTTTTTGCTGAAATATGAAACATGGTTTCTTAATTAATTAAGATGACTACCAAAATTTTCAGAAATTAAAAGTAACCCTCTTATTTGTGAGTAGTTTTAATTATATTTAACTGGTTAGTTCATTCTGACAAAAAATAAAAATTTTAAAACTATCAATCTGCATAAAAAATAGTAGTTTACTAATAATTCAATGGTAAAAAGACAATAGGTACTACTGTTTATTTGCCAAACAAATATTCCCCTAATATAGAAAGATTTACAATAATTCATTTTAATTGGTTTGTGCTGGTGGTGGATAATATTTGAGTAATGTCCTCATTCTCTCCTGGATAGGAAGACCTTAAAACCTCAGAACCATGGCTCATCATGGCTCAGAAGATTACTTAACAACTGAATAGGAAGACCTTAAAACCTCAGAACCATGGCTCATCATGGCTCAGAAGATTACTTAACAACTGAATAGGAAGACCTTAAAACCTCAGAACCATGGCTCATCATGGCTCAGAAGATTACTTAACAACTGAATAGGAAGACCTTAAAACCTCAGAACCATGGCTCATCATGGCTCAGAAGATTACTTAACAACTGAATAGGAAGACCTTAAAACCTCAGAACCATGGCTCATCATGGCTCAGAAGATTACTTAACAACTGAATAGGAAGACCTTAAAACCTCAGAACCATGGCTCATCATGGCTCAGAAGATTACTTAACAACTGAATAGGAAGGCTGAAGAAGCTCTATTACCAAAAATATATTATTACCATCATGTTTTTGAAAGTTCATGTGGTTTTAAATTTTTGATCATTTATGAGTAGCTGAATATGAAAGCTTAGGGCTGTCTAAATCATTTATACCAATAAATAACATTGTAGAGAGACCAAGGAGTGTATATCTAAATGTAATAATTCAGTCTACCAAAGACTATTCAAAAACCATTTTGTACAAAATATGATTATTATCATAGAATGGTATAGGCTTAAACAAATTTACAGTTTCTTAGTTGAATAGATGTTAAATGGATAGGCCATTGATGCTAACCTAGCAGCTTGACCAAAGGTCTTTTTTGCCAGACCTGACAGCATTACCAGATAACCTCCATTTTGTAATATTTTAATATATAAAACCCACTTTTTCAGTTCCTTTACCCAAAATCACCCTAAAAATGTTGGACTGAATAACCAAAGATTTAATCAGAATGTTTATTTTTAACTACTAACTAATTTTGTAATCGGCCAGTGGTATAATTAAATAAAACATCCTATTCTTTCCACACATTTCATTATTTAGTACAAACGTTTTCAACAGTTAGAAGTCATCATCAGGTATAATATGAACTTAATTGTTGG
This sequence comes from Acanthosoma haemorrhoidale, assembly GCA_930367205.1. Classification (NCBI taxonomy): domain Eukaryota; kingdom Metazoa; phylum Arthropoda; class Insecta; order Hemiptera; family Acanthosomatidae; genus Acanthosoma; species Acanthosoma haemorrhoidale. The sequence goes on along the minus strand of OV884015.1, from coordinate 94,072,037 downwards.
GAAACAAGATATGTCAACTCAATCATCCTCAAGATTATAAAATATTAATAATAATTTTAATATTTTCTTTTTTATAATTTGGGTCACTTTAGAACATGCAGAAAAAATCTCAGAGCTGTAAAAAAAGTTTGTACCATATAAAGAATTGTGTGGAGGAACTAAGAGGTTTCATTTAATTGAATAAATTCTGTATTTTTTTTTTTTACATTAAAGGTATACTTTCTATTTTATGTTATGCTTTTTTATGTAGTTTCATGTAGTAGGGGGACTGGAAAGTAATGTTTTTTTTTACATTAAAGTCAAAAAATAAATTTTTAACAAGTTTTTGTTTTTAATCAATGATGGAATCACCCTCGTTATCAGCAACCTTTTGCCATCTAGTGTGCAAATTTTCAATGCCGAATCGATAAAAATCAATAGGTTTTTGTGCAAAATATCTGGAGATGGTATTTTGAACATCATCCGAGTTTTCAAATTTTTAGCGATCGGCATTAATGGAAATCCAATGGCGCAATATTGAAAGCAGATCTTTACAGTGAACAATTGGATCGAGTAAATCAATCTTTAATTAAAAATTGCCCAGCGATTGTCAATAAAAAAGGCGTTATTCTGCAACTCAATAATGCAAGACCCACTGCGCCTATTTTTTCTGCAAGAACCCTGGAAAAAATATGAATTGGGGTGAGAGGTATTGCCTCAACCACCATACTCTCCCAATATCGGATTTCCATTTATTCCAATCACTTCATTTTCTAAGGGGCAAAATTTCAAAATTTTGATAAATGTTTGTCCAAAAGATTTTTGGACTATCATAGAGGACCCATTTTTCATCTCCAGCCTCACCCACCATACTCGCCTGATATTGCGCCATCGGATTTCAATTAATTCCGATCGCTAAAAATTTCAAAATTTTGATGATGTCTAAAATGTCATCTCCAGATATTTTGCTCAAAACCCAATTGATTTTGATCAATCAGGCATTGAAAATTTGCACACTAGATGGCAAAAGGTTGCTGATATTGACGATGGTTACATCATTGCCCAAAAACAAAACCTTGCTAAAAATGTATCTGTTTTAATTTAATGTAAAAAAAAAAGACGTTACTTTGCGGCCTCCCTAATATTTTAGTTTTGAAGATTTTGTATCGTTTTTTTAGTCTTAGGGTTCTGTCATCCCTGAATTTAATTTTTATAATGTCCACTCTGATTTTCTGTGATCATTAAAGTTGGTAATAAATTTGCAGCATACCTGAATAAAATAGCGAGTGCCCCACTGCATATGGGGCAGCAGGCACCAGGAGGAGTGAACGCTAAGCAGCTAGAGGCTGCCAATGGAGGACACTTCACTGGGCATTCCTTCATAGGCTCCAATCCTATGCTGCCAATGTGGTCACAAGAACCGTCATAGTCGACTGAGATGTAGCGAGCATGGGCTGCACATTCCGATATATAGTTATTGCCGTCTACTCCACAAACTGTACCTTCACTGCGGCAATTTGCCTGAAAAAAAATAAATTAAGATAGTCAGATGATTAGGCGTAAGTGACAAAATTGAATTTTAAATAATACTTTTAGTGTTCACTCACTTAAATTTAATCACTAATGCTCTTTTAAATAAGTACTACAAACTTCTTCTATCTTAAAAGTCATATTAAGAGATGGATTATAGTATTGAATGCTTAGTTTTATGAGCCCTAAAATTTACCCCCAAAAAATCTCCACTTTCCATTGCATATTCTTAGAACATTGTGTCTTACCCCCCTGGATTGGACCCACTCTTATATATTCTAAATATTTTTAATTAGTAAATAACATCAAATGTGTTTTCTTTGGTATAATCAATAAGCTTAATTATATATTGTTGTAAAACTTAAATAATGACCATACCAAGCAAGGTCCAAAGTAGGCCAAAGTTTTCTTTGCTTGAACCAAGTAGCAAGGGTTCTCATGAGTATGCCCTTCAGTATCACACACTGGGTCTTCTGGCATAACGTTGCATGATATCTTAGTGTTCACTGTAAATGAAAAACCATTAATTAGGAATTTATTAACTGTCTAGAAATATAGCTAAATGGTTTTGGAAAATCAAATGTATGTTTAAAATGTAAACCTTGAAAATTTCACAATTGTGTAAACAATAACAGATTCATCATTTCAAATATATTTACAGTAGTAACATCAATAAATTTCTAAGTCAACTTTCCCTCCTTCCATACAATATTCCTTGTAAAGTTATCAACGAAATGAAAGTGTCGCAGACATATTCAGGATATTCCATATTCATCCTTTCAATTCAGGATTCTGAAGCTTAGTTTCCTCATAACACTTAATGATGTATGAAGTTTATGAGTAATTAGGAACTAAGGCTATGGCGTCTTTTACCCCTACTTCAATTATAAATACATCTTTTACAAAAAATGCACAATGCTATTTAGACGGCACTTTATTAATAATCTTCAAACAAGTATATTTGAAAATTCTGTGTGAGTATCCTAAATTGTAATACTCTATCAAGCTTAGAGAAAACCATCTAACCATCTGCAAAATAAAGCAGTGTCACTTTTTTGTAAATCAACATGATGTGACTATCTGCATGCACACTTAAGCAAATTTGGTATTAAGGAAACCGATTTGCTTATGGTTCAGTACTAACATTCCCGAACATTCAGACACATGTCCTACATTACTAGAAATAATTCATTAATAATTTCCTCACAAATGTTGATTCATGTCAATAATGATAGAAACTGTTCATACTTTCATAACCATGAGAGACTCCAAGTTTCTAAAGGTATGAGACTATCCTGTTTTTAGTTAAAATGAAAAAATTGAATTGGAAATGAAAAAAACAAATTAAACCTGAACTCAATTTTAAAATTCCCAGCTCATTTAATATTTAAAGTTCTTATTTTGTTTCTATTATTTATGGCACCTTGAACACTATAAAGCTAAACTAATTTCAAATATATTACAAAAGCTTAAGTTTTAAGAGCCAACAATAAGAACCACTCTTTACATTCCTTGTTAAAAAGCAAATTTTTAGTGACTGATGTAGTTTGAAAAATAAAATGAAGAATGTTTAACAAAAATACCAATATAAACATTTTAAAAAGACATTCAGAGTCTCCGGCCCTAACCCTGACCAACTCTCCATGTTTTCCTTCACACAATAGCCCTTTGTTGAGGTGTTGTAAACTTTAAAATAAAATTTAATTTGTATGGTATAAAAAATTTTAGTAAGCAAAAGTAAAAAAAAATAATTGGTATTATGAAATGCTACTGATTCTTGGATCTGCAAGTGATAAATATGCTTAGAAAATACAACACTATTATGACACTCACCACATATGTGCTGAGGACATTTATGAATCTCAGTCAAACACGCCATACTCTTAAAAAGACAAACTTCCGATGGTTGACAAATATCATTTGCCCCTTTGGCATTACAGGGATTTATTGAGCTGCATTTACCATTTTTAATTTCTGCTACGCCAGCACATCTACAATAAGAAGAGTTGTTCATTTAATTAAAATATGCTACGTATTAATCTTCAATTAATGAGAATGGAAATAAAGGAAATGAACAAAGTACAAAAACTGACATTTTATTTTTTCATAATTATTTAACAGTTTTTATTTAGAATGTACTAGGTTTTGCCTAAGGCATGGTTTTTTTTTTTTATCTGAACTTTAGTTAAGTGTATTAATTTAATAAGCAATATTTTAGTTTATTAATTTTTCAAACCGGAGCTAGGTACACCATGTTTTCAAGTCTGTAAAATCTTGGGTTTTCATGATAAACACATCTTCATATAAAAATCGCCTTTTGGATTTCCAATTGTAATTGTTTTTATTAAAACAGGAAAATATATATACAGATCAATGTCTGGCACATAAAATATCATGGATGCATATGAAAAGCAATTTAATTAATACAAAGAGAAAAATACCTTGCCAAACATTGATTAGGATAAGTGACTCCATTTCCGCATGCAGGAACATAGTGTGGTGAACAACTGCAAGGTAAACTAGTAAAAGGTGTAGGAGGAATACCAAGTAAAGTTGCGTTGCACTGTTTCTTGCTGCATATTGTTTCTCCATGATAACAAGAGCAGAGGTTACAGTCAATGAAGTAGGATGACCCATGCTCTACACAGAAAATACAAATTTCTACTTCATCAAAAAAATAAAATATTTGATTAGATATTTTGAACTGAGGCGATAAGTAATTATTGAATTAAAGTTTAATAGTTGGCTAATTTTAGTATCCTCCCGATTGAAATTAAATTCATTAAAATAAATTAATCAACAAAAGGAGGCAATCATATCCTTTTCGGAGAGTCATTTCACCTTGGGGGGAAAAAAACTCTCAAATGAACTCATTAATGATGGGGAGAGCAGATAAGACTGACTCATTAAAATTGACAGTTCACATTCTAGAATCACGTGTTCAAGAAATTCCATCTTACAAGCAATCTTGTGAACTGTAAATTATCATAGATGTTTAGAATAAATGAACTACAACAAAGAAAATTTTATATTATTACATGCTAAGCTGTTTAAGTCGATTAAAATTATTATTGTAACTAAACCTTTTTTATTGAGGATAAATGGAATTTTCAAATAACATAGAAGAGAACCTGAGCAATCCGAGTAATAACTAAACTTATTTCTTACAATAAATCCTTAATATTTGTTGTTCTCAACAAATTTTAAATATAAACTTTTAAAACCTATATAATAAACCTTGTATTATACGATAAAATTTAGCACATTTAAGTTTTTGAACTTGATAGTTGGATTAATACTAAATTTAAAATGTTAACTATGTCTTTGGTATCATTCTTTGAAGAATTTATCTAAATAATTGTTATTTCTAATTAAATTGAATGTTAATAATTATAAACTAAAAATAGCACTAAAGTATGATTATTAATTTTATTTATTTCTTTTTAATATAAAACTAGGGGCTCTTTCCCCTGGGGTTTCTTTAGTATTTATGTCAATTTCAGTAAAATACATTATATTGGCCAAGGAAAAACACCAGCAAATGCTACTGAAAACATTAATTACCTGTTTCATCACAACTGGTCCCTTCATGCGTATTACAGTCTTCTTTGCAATGTTTGATAGTTCCCTGAGTTGTACATTGGCAGATATAGTTGCAGTTTTTGTCCGGATTAGGAACGTGTACATATGATTTTACTGGAGCGAGTAAATGATGTGACTGTCCAAGGAAACAACCTGCATTCATGTTAAGCATTTATTTAAAACAAATTTATAATTAATTGTAAATCTAATATATAAAATGAAATATATGTAATATTAAATACTACACTCCTTTTTCATAAGTTAATTAATTTCTATTTAGCATTTTTTTCTATATGCAGTTACAGCTGGACCAGCAGTCAAAAAATTACAAATTTCAATAACACATAAACCTTGAAATCAACTAGTGCACTGTGTTTAGAGTTCTTAGTTATTAATAAAGTTAATTGAGCTTAATTTATATAATGATTGTTAATGGATATGATTAATTGCCATATTTACCAGGTTTGCAGGTAAATATCTCACAAGTTTCTGGCGAGCTGCAAGATCTGTTTATGCTACAGACCTGGTTAGCCAAACAGGGTGAAGATTTGCAAGGCCTGGTCAATGATTCCGAATAGGTGAAAGGTGGACTGAGATCTTCGAAAGATTCAATGCTGATACAAGGACTGTTGGGGTCCTTATTGCTCAGCGAGTCACAGATCTCCGAGACAGACTTCACTTCTGGCATCTTTTCAAAATCAGCGCACTGTTCCAGTATTTTTGTGCAATTTTCACTAAATATGATCATAATTAATAACAAAGTAAGGTTTATTTTAACTCAAATAAAAATATTAGGTAATACTCACTAACAAATCTTTGTTGTTTGAGATAGCCTATGACAAGGTCTAATTTGAATGAGGCAAGCAATGGTTTTAAAATGCTTAGGTGCACACTCTGTGATGTTCTTGATGTAAAGAGTCCTCTTGTCGGGTAATAATATGAATTTATTATTGATGAGGTTATTGATAGTGTGTTCAGCATCTTGGTCAGGATTGGTTCCACAAGATCGAAACATGTCAGTTGGTCGGTTATTAAAATCAGTACAGAAGGACAAACCATCACATCCCAACTCGCATGGTTCCACAGCTATTGAAAAAAATAAATAAATCATTCATTATGAATTCATTTAAACAATTCAATTTTCTTACTTCTGTTTAAATTTTGATGGATATATCATTTCTTATTATAGTTAGAATTAGATTAAATATCAAAGCTAAATAAATATACTGAAGTATAATTTAACCTTCATCCATGCACTGTGATAAGTTATCTTCTGCAGGATTTACCAGGCACTGGCTATTGAACTCTTGGTAGGAGCCAAAGGAACTGTGAAAAGTTTTCTGGCAGAGCTTTCTACACTGGTTTGTGGATGCTTTGCCACAACAGTGGAGCGATGCAATCTCTTTGGTACTAAGCTTGCCTGGCTCATTGTTATCCCTTTTGGTATAGGCTTCGGCTTCAGTGTGCAATAAACATTGGGTCATTTTTACTTCACCACCCTGAAACAAAATTAGGTATATTTATAATCAACAACAGAAAAAAGATTTCTTTTATTATTCTGAAACTTGGTCCCATAAGAACACGAATTATAAAACTACATGAATGTTCTTGAGTAACGAAACATTCATAAAAGTAAGAACTGAAGAAATGTCATCAACACACGCTAGGGGACCGCAAAAAGTAGCAATGGGTGCTAAGAAAATCTCATAGCAAATATAGTACATGTACGTATTAATTATGTGCTTATAAATTATGTCAGCTTATCAGACACTGGGAAACAGTAGGCTAAGCCTAGGGAAATTTGAAAGGGAATAGGTTTAAAGCAGGACGCGTACAATTATATTAGTTTGAAAAATGAAGTTAAGAAGTTTTTCATAAATATTGCTATGGTATGGTCATTCTAAGCCAAAATCTTATTAATAGAAATTTCAAAGTAATTTACTGTTGATTTCATTTAATTACTATTTTACCATCACATTGATACAACTGATATATGTTTTGCATATATATTTACGCCTACCTTATAGTAGAAAATGTTGAAAGAGTTTTAAAATAGGAGAGTGTGGTATAGAACTTTGAGCTTGTATCTCCATAGAATCAAAGTGTGAAATGAATTGGTGTGAAATTATTAAATATTTATAAAATAATTACATGTAACAAAATCGGTCCACATGCAGTTTTTAGATTATTCATTATTTCTACATCAGAAGATCTCTTTTTCAAACTTTTTTTACAAGCATCTTTACAGTTGTTTGTTGAAGCGTAGTCACAGCAATGAATATCTATAACAAAACAAATTAAAAACTGGCTCAAAAAAAAAGTTGTTTATATGAAATTTTATTAAATTTCATTATCTACATTGATAATAAAGCAATAGTGCATTGAATAATAAAAAAAAATCACTTTGAAAATTAAACTACATTTCATTGATAAAACATTATTATTAATACATACACTATATAAATACATAGATATAGACAGACACAATGATGAAAATCTAACAGTAATCTTTATGTTTTGAAAAAACAATAAGAAAATGGTGAGACTTTAATATTAATGTAAATGTCCAGTATAGACACGGATCAACACTGAATTTATTTTTTACTGACTTACTCAGTACTAGATGTTATTGTCATTATTAACATCATTGAAATTTTGTTAAACTTAATTTAAATTGTTTAATTTAATTTCAATTGCAAGAAAAAATATAATGTTATGAATATACTTACACTTCTGAGGACTAGATAATAGGAATGGTTTGCTTATGTTGTTGAGGCATTGCATCACTGGGCTAGTACAGGGCTCTGTAACCTTCGACCAAGGAATTCGCCCTGGCTCTTGAAGCCAGCGCCTGCACATGCTGTGGCACTCGGGGCTTCGGGCATAGCCGCAGCACTCTTCCCCAGCCTACGTAAGCAGGAATAATTTATCCATGTAATATTCATTTTAATGGAAAGTATTAATTGAACAGTGTTAATAATGAAGAAAAAAAAATATTAACAATAAGATATAAGAGTGAAAATATCAAAAACATAAATAAACCACTTTTTTTTTTTTGTGAAATTGAGCAATGAACTTCATTTAGTTGTCAATGACAGCAGCGTTTGAAAACAAAACAAGGAAAATACCTATTATTTTGCATAGCAAACAGACAGTGACTACATTTGATGCAAGCATTGGAGAAAGTAGAGAAACTCACCTCCATTCATAAATGTAATAAAATGGAAACATATTTACATGATAAGCGAATTTGAATCATACAGCGTTTTAGAGAAAAATAAAAGATTGTTATAAAAAAGTTGTTAATGAACAAAACTATCAATTCATTAAATAAGTCTTTTTTTTATTTTTCATTACTTGACTATTTATCTATAATGATTAGGCGACATTAAACATTTAATATTATTGTGATTAAATAATTATTTCTTCTAACCATGGTTCTACTCAGGAATAATTTAGATGTGCTCTTATTTATTGGTCAAATTATGTGGTGATATTTTTATTGACAGTCAATGAATATTAGTGGTATTTTGCTATAACATGACAATTGTATAGTATAAATTGTCTTACATCTGTCCAATTGCATATCTCTATTTTGATTTGAGGATTTATAAACATTCATATTTTCTTTGTTGAACAATCCTAGTAATTCTAAGGGCAAAGAACTTAAAGGGACTCTTAAACACATAGTACTCCCCTACCTTTTCCTACATAGCTATTGATTAAAACATAAAAAAAAAAAAAAAAAAGCTTGCTCTTCACATAAGTTATTAGAAAAGTATGCATGATTACCTTACCTCTTGTTTTTGAATGCAACCATACAAAACAAGTTCATCACTTCGCCTGCAATGGTGCTGCAATTCTGTGGCGCTTTTCACAGATTTACAAGCTTTATAACAGCGCTCTGACTGTGCTTCATTGCAGCAAACACTCCAACTATATTCCTCCTCCACTGAAATAAAAAAAAAACAAAAAAAAACTGTCATTTTGTTAGTATAATTAACATTTGAATATAATTACCACTTAAATAACAAACACTCGAGTGATTTAGATGTTCATTAAATGCAATACCACAATCATAGTCATCAGAAAATGAAGCTGCATCCCATGTTTTGAAAATGAGGGTACAAAAAAGCAATTAATAAACTTCCCAGAGGGTAAGGGAGTGATTTATTTAGTTGCTGAAAAAAAAAGGCATATTGTAAAGGCGGAAGGAATCAGGATGGTATGCAAAATATTTAACCTTCATCTGGAGAAATCCGCCCAGCAAAAGGCCTATGGGATGTTTGAGAGACATTGCAATGATAAATATACATATATTTTGATAACTGGTGGCTAAAATCAAGCAGGTAATTATTTTAAAATTGATCACTCTATCGGCTACTTCTAAAGATATTCCCTCAATCAATAGAAAATAAACTACAAATTCATAATGAAATAAATCTGAACCTTTAGGTAAGAGTTATGTTGCAGAGCGTAACTGTTAAACATCAAGCGCATCAAATATTTCAATCAAACCTCCTGAGAAAAATAGATATTAGGGCTCTTATTACATCCGCATCAGAAACCTTCTTAATGATCTCAAAATAGCTTACACGCTTTATCTCATCCTTTTAAAGTTCACAAAACTTATCCAATCACCATAATCCTCTAACATAGCCATTTATACAGCTTCACACATCCCAGTAAACCTCCTTGAAGATTAACAACGCAGTGACTTCATGACTTGTAAATACATATGGTGGTAGTTTTGAAAATGGCCGGTTTCTACATATGAATAAGTGAGCGAAGTATTTGTAGAAAATGTATATATGGTAAGATGGGATCCATAAATGACAATTGCTTATTGTCCAATTGGATAGTAATTTTTATTTCCAAAATATTTTTAAAAGTAATTTTAGGAGGAGATCTAACTTCTAACAGTACCCTACAAGAACATACACCTTTTGCAAAAGAATAAAATAACAGCTCCATTAAACATGTTATGAGTTTTTACAAAAAGAGCTGAGAAGCATTGGTGTATAATTTATTTTTGTATGGTTGGGCCGAACTAATCTTAAAAGACACTTTTTTTTTTTTTTTTTCTGACAACTGTCCTTCACCAATAGGGAGCAGATAACACCCTTTAAGCCTTGGAAGATACCCTCCCCACTTTTCACTGGTCTCTTCTAGATTTGCTGGTTAAAGAAGTTGTATTTCTCTTTAACAAGAAAGATTGGCAATTTGAAAGGACTAATCAAATCGTTAAATGGTCTTATATGGTGCCCTGGTTAGGTTAGACACTCAATGACTTTGAAGTTTTCAGTTAAAGTCCCCAAAAAGTCCACATTTTTTCCCAGTTTCTTTTAAAGAATCTATTTTCCCCTTTCTTAATAAGGTACTAAACTTGCTAATATTCAGGCAGACCCGTAGTTTATTGTACAATTTTATTACTTTTGTTAGTTTAATATTTATAAACTATACTAATATGAACAATTCATCTATCAATATTCATCGGAAGGTCTGGAACATTCCAGTAAACCATTCCACAGTCTATTAACAATCTAGCAGGTCAAAAGTAAAATAATGATGGAATGTATTTGTTATAAAATTTAATTCTAAAGTAAGGCTAAGGTACAGGGATATTAGAAAAAATTGTATTAACTGACTTCAAAGAAAGCAAACCAACATAAACAAACAATTAATAAATGTCTAATTTCTGTAACGTCTTGCTAACAGGTAGTACACTGGTTTGATTCCGGAGAGAACAACTTATAAATTGAACACCTTTAGTTAAGAATTTTTCTAAAATATGCATTCTAACCATAGAGGTAAGCTTTTTTAAAATAATTGAACTGAATAAAAAGTTCCGGACGATTGTTAAATAATTTTTTGGCAATTGAGTATAAATTTAAATGAGATCACTGAAATACAAATTTTAAAAAGCTATAACATGCTCGGAACTTCTGAGCACTTCAGAATATCTTTATTTTAATATGTTTATTCTAAATCCTTTATATTATATTGTTCATTTCAGATGGGAAAGATGTGATTAAAGGAGCGAGTGACCTCTGTATTTGTTTAAGGGACCAAAAAGTAATTAATTGACCAAATGAGGAATGCCATGATATCTTGTACGAATAGGTACAAAATCAATTCAACCCTCAGGACTCTACTAAATGTCTAAGAGAAGAACTACTTCAATCCTTACTTTTTTAGTGTTTTCATACTTTAAAGGGAAACTGGGTTTAGTGAAATCATAGCTTTACCAACCTACAGTGAACCTTGATTTACCTACTATGAATTTGCCTTCAACATCTTTTGGCAGGCATTCAAAACATCTTCTGGTCCCTAGTCAAAACGAAAAAAAGTCGAGCCTCTACTGAGACAGTGGTGAGCAAGGGAACTCTGTTATGCAGCTGAACTAAAATTGAAACATTTATTTGTTGACAACGCAAAAAAAAGCCACTTCAATTATGAAGAGCAAGTTGGACAAGAACAAGTGACAAGTCATAATTTTTTGTTAATGTTTAGTTTTATTAAGGTAATTTGTTAATTCATTACTAGATTGATTTTATGTATATATTTAAATAATAAATAATTTTTTTAACCAAAATGTACTTTTTTTCTTACTTTTCATGAAAACTTTTTTGTTTCCGGGGTAAGTGTACTATATCTTGTAAAATTAATCTTTTAATTGCGTACAAAAACATTTCTGAACTAAAATTATTTTTTTCCGACTAAGTACAAATAATTTTGACCTAAAAAAAAAACAATTAGTTTATTTACATTGAATTTTGTCCAGCTAGATTGGGTAGAGAGGCTACTACCGTGAGTCAGGAGGAGGGCAGGGCTATCGTCTCGTGTATCGCCGATATTCGGTAATTGGTGTTAATAAGGAGCTGTGCCGTACGGTTAGCGGAAGCCGTGCCATCTCCGAGCTACTTCATTATCTAAGTAGTAGCTGGCTCACGACTTCGTGTCCTTGGTCACGGTGGCTTGTAGCTTGCAGCTTGAGGCTTGGTGCTTGTAGTTGGCGTTCGGCAAGCGGTAACGGCCCTGCGACAGTATCCTACCTTCATGGCAGGTGTCAACTGTTGGGACAATTATAGTACTAACGGAAATAAAATTTATGTTTTGATATATTCTTCAGGGGGAGTCCGTTTTCTTAAGAGACTCATTTAGGACGAAACTATAGAAAACGTTAGACAATGACAAGCGACAGAAGAAGTTTAAAAATTACACTGGATTAAAAGTTTCCAGAAAAGTCATTATTCAGAATCGGTCGGGCTAGTTGAGAATTGGCGAAGATGCCAGAAACCGTCTAGGATCGACAATCGTCTTGAGAACCGTCTTAGCGTAACAAAAAGCAATTTGAATTCTTTTTAACTGAATAAAATTACAATCTGCCCTGCTAGGCAATAAGGAATTGCTTAAAATTATCCCAATCCATACCGTATTTACAGTTCAGAATTCACTTACTCCTTCATACGATATATACAAAAAACCACAGCCCAGGGACTCCTCGACCTCATACAATAGTCACCTCCCTTGTATACAAAAGAAGAAGCTTGGGAGAGTCCAGCTGCTCCTCCGTCAGGCACATCGACTGATAAGAGCTAGCGGAGGTTGGTAAAGGCACGAGAGCACAGCACAGAGGTCATTGTGAACATAGACATACCAAGGACCTGTAATTTGCATTTGCAGATGACACTGCAGTCTTGTCATCCCACCCTGACCCCGATATATCATCCCATAGCCTTCAAAAACACCTTGATGAGATCGAGTATTGGTTCAACCAGTGGCGGATCAAAGTTAATGAAGCAGCAAAATGTTCCCACATTACCTTCACCCTCCGTCACAAGTCTTGCCCAATAGTTTATTTTAATACCATTCCTCTCCCTGTATCCAAGATAGTACGGTACTTAGGCTTCCATCTCGACAAACGGCTGACCTGGAACCCACCACATACGAGGTTAAAACGACAAGAACTAAACAGACGCTCGGGACAACTGTATAGACTACTTCAAAGGACATCCCATCTCTCAATAAAAAATAAATTCCTAAACTACAAAGTTATACTCAAGCCAATCTGGACACAGGGAATAGAGCTGTGGGGACAGCAAAAAAGTCAAACATCAAGCGTGTCCAATTCTTTCAATCAAAAGTCCTGAGAAGAATAGTAAATGCCCCTTATTACGTCAGCGACAAAACCCTTCATAACGATCTTAATATATCTTACATTCTTGAACTCATCCCTTCCAAGTTTATGACATTACATAGTAACCTATCCAACCACCCTAATCCCCTAGCACAGTCATTGCACTGCACCACTCATCCCTACAATCCTCGGAGACTCAAATGGCAGTGGCCTCGTGACCTAGCAATAGCCAGTTTTACCAATCATGTTCTTCTGAGCGTATGTGGCTCTCGCGCTCTTCTTCAGCCTCCCCCTGGCTCTTATCCAGTGACGCGGCTGACGGAGGAGCGTGGGGTACTTCCGAAGACTCCGCTTCCTCTTTCGCATGCGAGGGAGGTGACAACCATGAGGATTTGGGAGGTCTCTGGGCTGTTTGTAAATATTGTATGAATGAGAACATTTATCTCAATCACTTATTGACTAATAAGGCAGATTCACCAATCATGTCCTGAGCGTATGTGGCTCTCGTGCTCTTCTTCAGCCTCCCCCTGGCTCTTATCCGGTGACGTGGCTGACGGAGGAGCTTGGGGGTCTTCCCAAGACTCTGCTTCCTCTTTCGCATGCGAGGGAGGTGACAACCATGAGGATTTGGGAGGTCTCTGGGCTGTTTGTAAATACTGTACGAATGAGAACATTTATCTCAATCATTTATTGACTATTAAGGCAGATTATAATTTTAGCACAGTAAAGAAGTTATGTTTAACCGTTTTAATCTCTGAGTAGGTTTATAGGGATTTGTAGACCTGTGTAAGGACTGTGCTAGATGATTAGGACGGTTGTACAATATTCGATGCGATTTCTTAAATAATCTTTTTACTTAGCCTCGGGGTTTAATTGCCTGATTTCCACTAGATTGGAAATTTAAATTACTTGTATGCTTCCTACTTTCCTATTATTATAATATATTCATACATTATTATTATATTTATTTATTATTATTTATTGTATATCCCTTTGAATTGGATTTTGTTGACATATTATTTTATATCCTTCCTTTAAAATCTTGTTAACACATATAACTCATATAGAGTTGCTCCAATTCATGTTTTTTTAAAAATAAAGACGGTGTTGGGGGTTCCAGAACGTGCCTTAAGAATTAATGATTTGAAATATCTGCCATATGAAATATTAGCTTGTTTAGTTTCGTATCTGGAAGTCCAGTGGATTTACCACAACCTCTTTCTTGTTGCTCTCATGCTTCAGTTGTGTTCAGTGCTTATCTGGAGAAGCCTCACATTTCAAAAGTATGTAAAAAAAAACCACTGTTAAATTGTAAATATATTCCCGAATAACAAAGCATCCCATTTGGCCCGACAAGGCTTTATTTGGTGCCCAAATTTGATTATAAATAAATTAATTAGTTAAATTTTGTTTTTTAATTAGAGTATACCACCGTTATGTATTGAGGGTAGAAATAGCTCACTAGTTTGTTTTCAATATTATTAGTACGCAATAAACTGCAGGGTCTCAATTAATTGAACTCGTTTAGTTTTAGAACCGTTTTATTTCAGACACGGTTGGGAGTGGAAAATAAAACTCGGCATTGACGTGCACTTGATATCCGACATTTAGTTAGATAAGAAATCCATAAAATTTATTTGTTTTTATATTTTAGTGCTGGATTAGTGGACTAGAACATCCGTGGATCAATAGCCTTCCTCTTTTTTTATTATTTTTACTACTGAAATTGACTTCCATCATTCATTAGCTATACTGTACTATACAAAAATATAAATGATTGTGGAAAAAGTACTTAATTTGTATTTGTTATTACTTTAAAAAATATAAATATAATTTGAAGAAAGCTGTTGAAATCAGGTTGAGCGACATTGAATAAAAAATAATAAAAAATGCTTACCATCGTTGTCTCTCAAAACATTATTATTTAGAATGTTTTTGATGTTATTTTTACGGTTTATAATGTGTTTTTAAACACGGGGGGAAAAAACAGAACTTAAATTTTTAACAACTTCAGGTAAATTGTATAATATTTGTGCCCGATATTGGAGAACCAAAAGACAGACGTAACTCAAGAGAAAAAAAAACACCTTATGCCTCTTCTCAGCTTTAGTGATTTCTTTATTTCTTAAATTCACACTCCACACCATCATTAAAACGTGTCACTGAATTGTGTGGGGGTATAGCTTATTAAAGTTAAGATTTAAGATAAATGTTCAGACCGACTAGAAACAGAATATATAAAGGATTAATCGGATAGGATAGATAGAATATGTAGGGATCAGAACGGGTGGCAAATTAAATAGATTGAGAAAATACAAGTAATTGTATATTAACCAACACATAATGAGCACTCTTCGAAGTCCTGTGGAATACAGGTTCAAAATTACAGTTCGATTTCTTCAGGTATACGACAGCAATCCTAGGAAATAAGTGCATCCATACAGGAATTCTTGAAAGTAGATCCTCTCCCTTCGCTTACCACAATTAATTATTTAAAAATATTCGTTGTTACTACGGAGACCTTTTATTGCGCAATACATCATATATGATTTTTTTTTGTGATCTAATCATCAGTTAAATAATCTTTGTAGAGGAGAGTCTTTTAAAAGGAAAGAAAGAAAAGCTTTATTTTGAAGTACAAGCAAAACACTTGTATATACAAATATAAAGAGTTACGTTACTACATACTTGGTGGGATGTCTAGGGATGAGTGGGGTCTGTCTTTTTTTCCCCCTAAACCCCTGAATTTATTAAAATTTTACAAATTTCAAATTTCTATTTACAATTTCTCCTCTTACTGTGATGCGCTAATGCATTCGAATGAGGGTAGGATTACAATTTACATTATCAGTTTGACGTTAAAATTAACAATGCAATGTATATAATACTAGGTGATGCGGCTCACCTTCTATTTACAATGTGGGAAAAACTTAAAAACTAAACCTAAAACTAGAACCTAAGACTAATGTGTTCCAGCCACGACAGCGTCTTGCCATCGATAGGGGAATGGAGCAGGGGTTATCGTGTTAAACACCGGGTTTGCCGGGTATTGCAGGGAGGAAAAAAAATTGATATGTCTACGTTGAATGAATTCATCCACCGTAGGCAGCTCAAAGATCTCGTGAAGCTCACTGTTGCTCCTCTGCTCGAATGAAGTACCTCCGACCACTTTCATTAGTATACCGTTTTGGAATTGTTGGAGTCGCCGAGCTGTCGTATACGTCAGATGATGGAAAAGCGGTGCACCATACAACAGAGCAGGCCTGAGTATAATCTTGTAGATCAGTAGCTTGAGACGCAGTGATAGATTGGGGGAAGTCAGTAAATGCCCTCTTTAGTGCCACTTTACCATCCACTGCGTACAGTACTGGCCTGTGGTCAGACATAATAAAGTCAAGGGCGGTGCAACTAGTGATACGGTGGGGTTGTCTTGTCAGTAGTAAGTTAATTGCCGAGGTAGCCTGCGGGTTACCTCTTAGTTGAAAAGTAAAAGTCGGGGGTGGACGACCGTAAAAGCGTTCTCAACAGCAGTCCCCCAGCCCTGTTTGTTGCAGTATTATACCACGGCGTGTGTCTCACATTGAGATCTCCCACTACCCAGTGGTTGGACCTCTGCGCATATGCGTGTAACAGGGCTGAGTACTCCTGGAGAGACGCGTACGATCTCCTGTATAGAGCGGTAAAGTAAATGGGTCCCCCAAATTTACCTTAACTGTCAGGTGGTGAAGCCTGGGATCACTTGTAGTCAGTGGTGAAGACACTTCCTTCCAATTGATACCAAGGCGTACATCAATGAGAACACCACCGTAACCGGTGATCCTTTTAATGGCAGTAGAATAACCTTTGACGTGGATCGATTGTGTAGATACCCTCGTGTCTGTCAAAACTACAATATCTGGTTGGCAGAGTGCTAACAACACTTCTACCTCATCTATTTTGGTCAGGAGATCATCGACGTTAAAATTTAGGATATGTAACCATTAGTGACTTCCATGAAGTCACGAGGCAGGTATACAGTTCTGCTCAGGCCCCTTCTACTATCTATATATTATACTATCTTAGCATTATAAAACTATTGTGAATTTTGCTAGTGAACGATTTAACTAAAATATATTATTTTTGAAAGGATCATGTACGCTTTTTATGGCCTTCTTATTCAACTACCTCTGCATCTCTCTTTCCTAGCCTCGCTATGTTTTAGTCCAGCGTTGTCAGACCCCACAAGGGTATTTTCATGAAATACATATTTTTTATAATAGTGTACTGAGGTCAACTGTAGTCTCTTATTGGAATATTGGGCCCAGAATAATAATTATTTTACTTTGTTAATAAAATGGCTAAAGTTTGGTTACTAAAACCTGTCTTTCATACCAATATCTGTCTTTCAATCAATAAAAGAAATAGTAAATATTCAAAATGTCTTCCAAAAGAAAAACCTACTGAGGTTGGCTTGATTTATATTAAATACGACATTTCTGATCCCTTAAATTTTATTTATTGTTTTAGTTTTGAAAGTTATTTTGCGTTAATGTCTCTAAAGAATCCTTAACAATGATAAAAAAATAAGAACTCTAAATCTAAAAAAATTTTTAGATGTGTATCGGAAAGTGTTGCAAATTGTAACAAGTCCCCTGCGTAATCTAATATTTCGAAATTTTGTGTAAATTTCAAAATTTCACAATTATTGAATAATTATGACGCGCACAACAAGAAGCCGAAGTGGGGAATCCTGCCATAACGAAGACATCTCAGTACGTTTGTGATTTTTATTAAATTAAAGAACTAATTTACAATTACAAGAATACTGAACTGAACTCACAAAACGAACTGAACTGACAGTGAAATAAAAGAACCACAGGAGGTTTCGAATTTAATTAAAATTAAAGCTAATCCCCCGTTAGGGCTTAAGTCTACACAAAGTCCAGCAGCTAAGTATCAAAGCTCCATTAAGGCCATACTTCGGCGACAGTTCTCTTGGCGAAATAATTAAAAATATCATAAGCCTTCTAAGGCTTCTTCCATGTGAATAATATAATATATGCCTTGGTACGACGGGGTTACAAGATGGTAGGAAGGAAAAGGAAGCATTTATTAATTAAAATACATAAAACGTTTTGTGCATATTATTGTCACCGAAAGGGAATGCACATGGAAGGAATAACAGTCATCTATTGATATGTAGAATGAACTTTACCAGTAAAAGTCACCAACAAACTGAACCCATTTAAATTTAGCTGTACATTACTTGAAGGACCAAAGGAATGATGTACAAATGATGTACAAACGGCGTTGTTGAATTGAATGTTTTATGCCCAAATAAACTCAATCAAATCCAAGAAACAAGCTGATAAAATCGACCTTTTATGCCAAGGTGTTGCTTGCTCCAGCTTTGAGGGAGAAATTTATATTTAAATACATATAGGGCTTACTTACCTTTCTTGAAAGCACATAATTCTATGAGGAGTCGAAAAAGAAGGAAGTAGATGTTTTGTCACTGCTTGAACCCGTGGTAGGCATACAGAAACTTAAATTTGGCTGTATTATTTAATTCTTACTGCTTATTAATTAGTTTTGGGTTTATTTAATTTACGATCAATTTGTATTTTTTTTATAATATTTATTTCGTACTTTTTAATTACTATCTTTTTCCAGTAGTAAATCTGCATAATTAAATAGAAAAATAAAACAGTATTACAGTAACACAATACTCCAACTTAAAAAAACAACTTGTTTATCGCGCGTTTGAGTTTTACTCCCTTCTGTACTACCACAGAAAATTTAAATACTTATCTATAGTGAATTTAAAAAAGCCAAATCTGCTGTCTTTCATCGTGGACAAAATATGTAACAAGGATTAGGAATCTGCTAAGCTAGATTAGCGTGAATTTGTCACTGAATTAAAATGCTACTGTTGGGTCATCACTAGGTCACTAGGTCGTCAATAGGGTTAGTTAACCTAACCCTGGTGACGAAGTGAGGGTTGATTAGGTTATGACCTGGAAAATCGTTTTATGACTTTCAGACTCCATATTTGATAGGTATGTACCCCGACAGTGCAATATGTTCAGAAGAAGAGGTATATGGTAGGTAGTGTAGGTAGTTTGTGTGGTCTTGGAATGACCACAAATTCACACTCGGTATCTGAGGGTAGGCGAAATCCGTCCGGATCCCAAAGGCGAGTGTGATCCGGAGAGAGGCAGACTGGATTGTCATGGGAGACACTACTCGGTACATTTGTAGGGCCACGACAACCGTTTTCCGCGAGGGAGAGGTCTCTTCCAAGGCTGCTAGTTTTAGGGAGGCGAAGGTAGAGAATCCCACTAAGAGAGTGTGGGGTCTGACAAGGCCGGACTAAAACATAGCGAGGCTAGAAAGAGAGATGCAGAGGTTTTAATAAATGAGAAGACCAAGTCTTGAACAGCAGTGCAGCTGCGAGTCATCAGCTAGAGAGTCGTCGGGAGAATGATTTACAGGCCAAACCCTGGGTGTTTATATACCCAGCTGGCTTCCTTAGTATCCAACCATATTAGGTTTTATTCTACCCAATGACAGCTCAGTATGTGGTGGCCCTTTGTCCTCGTAGTGACTCAGGCCTGGTTCGGCTCGCTAATTACTACTTGATTCTGGGCAGAGGGTGAACCCTCCCAGTTCCTAACTAATTAACTTGCAGCTGCGCTTTTTATTGTTTACAACATTTACAATGACTTATTTATGTTATTTACATTTGTTTGAATTAATTTACAATATATATATAATAGAGTATAGGGTGAGTTATCTTATGTAGTTAGCGGTCGCTACAGCTACTATAAGTGATTCTCCTTGAAGTTATTGAGTGAATCAAGTCATCGTTTGTTATTGGGGCATATCTTGCTGTAAACGGTCTTTAAAGTCGTAGAGGCCAGAATATAAGCCAAGAATTTTAAACAGTATGGGGTTGGACAGGTATTGAATCAAATTTACTCGTGGAATCTATATTTCTGGATCTATTATTCATCAACTGAGGGTTTGAGAAATATAGTGGCGTAAATCAGCAAAACTGAAACAGTGAGATACGCCGTAATTTAACATTAGAAAAACGTTATGTTTAGATTCGCAGTAAATTGAATCATAGTTCGTTTAAATTCCGCTAGATTAGATGTGTTTTTACCATGTTACCATTTAGAGGGTACATGAATACCATGCATCTGTTGAAAAATAGTGCTGTAAGTCATGTTGTGCCCTTCAAAAATAGTGGTAATGGGAATAGATTAGCTATAACTAAAACAATGAGAAAGAAAAAGTTGAGTGTCTTTTACTCAAAATTCTTCAACACTGACTTAAGCCACTATATTTCTCAACCTCTCAATTGCGAAAAATCAAAAGATAAAATAAGGTTATCCAACCAAAAGGATTCTCAATCAAGACAACATAGGCCTATTAGCAACAAAATTGAGAAAAAAGCAGTAACTGATTAGTGTAATGAAGATTATTTATAAATGCATACAGACATGCGTACATAATTTACATAATTATAAATTTTGTATAATTAATCGGTTTAACTCAAATTGCCATAATACGCCAACAAAGTTAAATATATTATGACATAAAAGTTATTTAATGTACTTCTACAGTCATAAATATGATAGTAACGCGATTTTTGTATTACATTTAATAAGCGAAATATGTCTGTACATGGAAACGCATTCAACTACGTTTTCATGGCTAGTTGAAGAGTATATGTTTGGTGAAAAATAAAATAAGAGAATGCTGCCAGAAATATAAACTACTTTGACTGCTTGGTTGCTTTGACAAAACTGATACTCCACGGCTAAATTTATCCGACCCTACCTGTGTCCGCTGTAGACCACAATTTTGGAAGGCGTTCAAAGGACCGCCGGAATAAAACGAATCCAAATCTGTCCGAAACCTAGACAGTTTTTTGCGCACACAACCTTTTCAGCGGTCACGCTCTTCTGAATCCTAAGTTTACTGTTAAATTTACAACAAAAAATTATTTATCATCTCTCTATGGAAGTTTACAGCCAGCTATATCTAAAATGTCTCCAAACCACATCTGACATTGAGCTTTTATTAACAAAGCGATATTTAATTGGGGCCTAGGCTATATAGTTGTAAAATTAAGAATTAAATTAATTAAACACTAGCCACCAATCACTAAGATACTGTAGAACCCAGTTCCAAGGGCTTATCGTAATAGCTACCACATCATAACGCATTCAGCCCTTTTATTACTTCCATTAATTTAGAAGTGAATAGAAAATAATTTTTGCTCGATAATTTGGTCCACTATTCGTCCACACAAAGTTAAATCGTGACAAGTAGATAGAAATGATTAAATTCGTTTTTGTTAAATATCATTACGTCATAACGTGTCCAGCTATTGAGATGGTGAACATTAATTTGAATTGATGAGTTTAACAAATAAAAAACACAATATGTGAAGAACCACGAACAACTTGGTTTTTTTAGACAAAAAAAAACATAGATTAATAAAAATATAACACTTGGGAGTATGGATGATAGATTTAATCATTATTCTCTTTCAACAAGAATATCTCAAGGAAAATATTTCTATTACACTAAAAAAATATTACTGGTTAATAATATATATATATATAAAAGCACAAGCAAATTGTCTTAACTATTGAATTTCCTTGTGGAACTTAACTTTGGAATTAATTGGCTCTAAATATGGTATGGTATTCATATAAATTGTACTACATACTGCTAGTATGTGTAATGGTGGTACATTACTGATTAATAACCCACTGTGGTTTTCAATTCCCAACACCAGCATTGCTATTTTAGGACAGGCCCTATTCCGGCTTCCAAGATTCGTCCTCTCAGGTGGGTATCAAGGGAAGAAGCGCTTGAGCTTCAGTTAGAAACGTGAAAGTAGGGGGAACAAAATTCCCTCCCTTATACTTTCCAGTATAGCAGCTTTATTATACCAATTATATATTTAAAAAAATAATAGCTGTATAAAGGAGGTTCGATGTTTAGATTTTACATCGTGATTTCTCTTAAATTGTTTAATTATAACATATTGGGAAGATAAGTGAAGGGGGGGGGTGGTTCACCACTTTTATGCATTTGGCCAGCTAATCCCTCTAATCCGTTTACTTCTCCGAAGAGGGATAAGTTTTCAGGGACAAATCCGGTCTTGTATTGTTTATAAAACGTCTCCAGTCCCTTGTAAAATTTTCCTTATTGTTAATATATTATAACTTTTGAAGTCGATTATACTTAAAAAAATGTCTCTTCCTTTAAAAAGGTATATTACATCACTTCCGTACAGCAATGTATAACGAAAATAAAAATTCACAGTTAACATGAAAATAAAAATTTTCGTTAATTCTCAATATGATATGTGGAATTTTACAAATATGTAATTAAAATTAAATGAAAATAATATTACAAAAAAATAAAGGAAAATGAATTAACTATACATGCAGAGATTTGAACCCAGAGCCTTCATATCATGAAGCAGTTACGATAACCACTACGCCACATGAGAGAAGGGAGTCAAAATGTTTATAAAGGGTGTCCCAGAATTAACGCTTGATTAATATTTGAATTTGCCACCATTTGCAGTAAACTGCTGGCAACCCTAAAAAAACAAAAACAATTTGACAGCTGACAGTTTAGGGTTAGTAAAAATGGAGCGTTAGGATAGAACAACGTGTCTTTATTATCTCAAAAATAATGAAAGTTTGCCGGCCGCATTTCGAAAATTTGGTCAAAATATGGTAGGAATAGTCCTTTGACTTCATCACCTGTGAAGAGATTAATTGAAAAGTTTAGGGAGACTGGATCAGTTGAAGACACTAAACGCACTGGTCTTCCAAAAACAAGCCGTTTAAATGTCAATATCGAAGCAGTGCGTGCGAAATTCAACCACATTTATGCCAATGGTCATGGAAAATTTTCACAAAAGAGTGGGTATATGCCAGCAAAGTCGTGGAGGCCATTTGCCCGATGTGTTATTCCATAAATAACCCTATCCTATTTACTTAATAATTCAATAACAAAATACTAAAAACTGTGTTTTCTATTTAAATAAAAGATTGCGTTAATTCTGGGACACCCTTTACTATCTTGTTTTTTATGTACTGCCGGATTTCTGTCCTACTGTTCATTCCACCGTCCGTAATACAATCCATTACCAGAAATAACAAGGATGTTGAATTGTGCTTCTGAGCAAAGCTGTAAATGTAGTAAAAACTCATTAAAAAAAACAAATGTTTAAGAGAGGATGGCAACCAAAGGGATACCCAACCTTTTGTTCGGAATGGAGTTCAAAAGAAAATCCTACCAGGATATAACTGCTGTGAAACTCGTTGTCACTGGCAAACATTAAAAAAAAAAATAATTTTTCCTGTTTGGTTTGGGTTTACAGTGCTGAACATTCCAGTTAGGGCATTTCGGACATAAAAAAACAAAAAAATAAACGGAAGAAGGAAAAAACAATTGTACAGAACCGAACAGAATGTTCAATGAAGGGCCAAAGTCGAGCCTGGAATATATATAAGGATTTGATCTCTCCGACGAGATTACGCCTGTGATAAAAGCGATGCGCTTCCCCAACTTCCTGGGTAGTGCACACCAGGTGTCGAAAGGATATTGCTTCATTAGCTTAAATTAACTGTTTAACTATTATTGATCAGGGGTTATTATAGTGTAGGTCTAAATAAATAGACCCCCTTTGAAAAGTATACAAAAATGAAGTTGAATGTGGTGCATCACACATTTATAGGTTTTCTCACTGCTACAAAACCATGTTAATGACATTGTAGCGACCGCTAACTACATAAGATAAATCACCCTATACTCTATTGTATATATATTGTAAATAAATGTAAATAACATGAACAAAATATATTGTAGACAAATGTAAATAACATGAACAAAATATAAATCATTGTAAATGTGTTAAGCAATAAAAAATGTGGGGTGCCAAGAAGTTACATGAGATGGGTCACAGCTGTCAGTCTCAGGTAGGAGGCCAGATGAGGCCACCAGACCCTTCGGTAAGAACCCTGCCTTCCTCTCCCAGAGGACAAAGAAGCCACACGCCATTGGGTACACCAATCTTAATGGGGATTGGCTAAAGGCAAGGCTGGCGGGGTACTTAAGCTGAGGATCTAGCCCCTGTAAATCATTCTCTCCTGGCAACTACTCACTGGCTCGTCGCTACCCTGCTTGAAACTCTGAAAACATGGCTGCTTCTTTATGAAAAACCACTACATCGCTTCTCTCCTAATCTCGCTACGTTTTAGACCGGCGTCGTCAGACCCCACACTTTCCTAGTGGGAATCTCTGCCTTCGTCTCGCTAAAACTAGCACCTCCTTGGGAGAGACCTCTCCCTCGCGGACGACGGTTGCTGTGGCTCTGCAAATTTTCCGAGCAGCCTTCCTGTGATAATCCAGTCTGTCTCTCTCCGGTTCACATTCGCCTTTGGGATCCGGACGGTTTTCGCCTACCCTCACATACCGAGTGTGAATTCGTGGTCATTCCAAGACCACACAAACTACCTACCTACCTACCTACCCTATACCTCTTCTCCTGAACATAGTGCATTGTCGGGGCACATACCAATCAAAAAATGGAGTCAGATAGTAAAGCCATCATGAAACGATTGTCCAGGTTATAAACTCAAACAACCCTCACTTGTCACCAGGGCTAGGGTAACTAGGCACCCCCCTCGTGACAACCTGACAGACATTATTATTATTTTTGTTCCCTTCCTAGCCCCTTTAAATTTAAAGATATTTATATACAATTATAGATCCTCAGGCGAATCTATTTACAAATTATTTTTGTATTTCCTGTAGCATCGCTACATTATATACAGGTTTTGTTATTTCATAAAAATTATATAATGAATAAACAAGCATAATGATATACATTATACTTGACTGGGATAAACTGACTAATAAAGGTGATGGGGCTCACCTTTTTGATTAAACTTAAAACTA